>JBBPCX010000160.1:18130794-18151548 GCA_037974365.1 Hydrocynus forskahlii
ATATGTATATATATGTATATACACACACACACACACACACAACACTCGAGCCTTACAGTATGATATACATATATTGGGTAGACAGATGAAAACAACCTCGACAACAACCTTACTGACACAATAAGGTATGAAGGAGCGTTCCCTATCAATTGCGAAGGGATGAATTTTGCATGGGTACAAAGAGGCACTGCGGAAGGTTTAGCCTGCAGAAATCAAATTAATCACTCAGTGGCAGTGAGGCGAGCCTCTCTCCGGAAGAGGAGAAATGCAGAGATACAGAATGTTTCATATTTTACAACACAATATTCTGCTTTCTGGCCTTGTCGTTTTTATCTGCAGAAGCCGCAGTAAAATTCCTGAGCACATTGCAGCTAAGAGCTCATATTAGCCAACATGAGCTAGCATGTGTTATCTTGACAGAAATGTGCAGTAGAACAGAAACAGCAAAGGCTTGTAAATGTCATTGTTACTAAACAGGAAAAAGCACAAAATAAGATGGTCAGAGCAATGAAAGTAACGTTTATTGTTAAAAGCAATGTCAACTTAAACAGACATGTGAACTGTTATCACTGGAACAAAATTTCAGATTAGTGAAACTAGGTTGTTGACACTAATTTGCCACCTTGCTGGGTTTTTTTTTATTACAAGGGTGGAGCAGAAATCAAGTGATCATAAGTGGTTCTTCAGAGAGTCCAAAATGAAGGGGGGCACCCAACGAGGTGAAAGTATTCAGACACTTTTGTTTTTGGTTTTTAATTTGTATCACGTATTCTTTATGACCTTGCCAGGCGATATTAGAGAAGAATCTCATTAAACTGAAACTGTGGAAAAGATGGAGCTTTCATCAAGACAACACCACCAAACATGCAGCCAAAATAACTTAAGACTGGTTTCTAAGAAAAGGGAAATCTCCTGACCTTGAAAATTGAAAAATCCTTTTGAAATGTTCTTTAATTTATAACCCCTTTTACCACTTTTTTAATACAGAACTTTGTAGAACATTTGTAATTCATCAAGTGAATTAGATTGTTTTGGCAGGCAAACTTTCTTGTGTTTGGTGTAACTGTAACATAAAAGGGCTAGGCAAAAAAAAAAAGAAAGGGAAAACTTGTAGGAACATTATTACATTTTATTGCAAGTAGATCATTTCTATTGGTCCATTAATCATGAACTGTTCAAATGATGTAAAGGATAGCTGGTACTTTTAAATTATATAAAAATAGATTTTTTAAATTGACACCAATAAAAAAATATATATAGGAAAATGTAAATTGTAGTTTTCATTTTTGGGCCTAAATGTTTTATCGAGCTGATTTATAGAGACAGCACAGAGCAAATCCATGAGAGTGGTCATTTTGGCAGAATTCCTCCACCACTAATGTGTGGTCCTCTCCTCATTTACCCTCCAAATTGGTTTCCTTAGCCATCGTGTTTGTGGATAGCTGATTGCATGGCTGGCTATGGCCATGGTACACTGCAGAAATCTGACACAAAGCTGGAGGTTGATGAAGAAATTCTGCTCTCCCTTCACAAAAACACTGAGACGTGATGCATTTCCCTCTTTTCCACACCTCATTAAACCCTCACCCCATTCCACACACCACAGTGGGGCTACTGAGAAATGAGCCTGGGACAAAATGGGGCTTGGGGCCAGGTATCCCCTTCCCCACCTACAACACCT
Source organism: Hydrocynus forskahlii (assembly GCA_037974365.1). NCBI lineage: Eukaryota > Metazoa > Chordata > Actinopteri > Characiformes > Alestidae > Hydrocynus > Hydrocynus forskahlii. The sequence continues at coordinate 18,132,476 of JBBPCX010000160.1, forward strand.
GATGTGAAATCACAGGGTTGGACCTCCAAGCGTTGAGAAAGGAGACAGGCTGGAACGTACACCTCCAGCCCTGCTGTGTTGGGAGGGGAAATGGCGCATTTGGAATTCGATATAGACCCTCATAACACTCGCATCCATACTTATTAATAAAACATACAAATATATCCAGGCCTGTCGGAGAAACTTTTTAAGCCACTTTGTCTGGGGGGGCTAGATAGGCCGTGCTTGAGGGGCTTTCTGACATCTGGTGCTTGGCTTTCTGAGCAATGGCCAAAATTCACCCACTCCATTACCCTGTACCAGCTCTCACAGGGGAATGAGCTCCTGCACAGAAAAGTAGCCCCTCTCTTACCTGAACACTCAGGCCTCATTGGGCTGCAGCCACTACTGCAGTAAACAGCACTTAGTGCTCCTCACACTATTATGTACCCGAAATGAAGCCTGGTTTGATGGACATTTTATAGTTGTTTTGGTCAGCAGAGGCTTTAATTGTATGCTAATCTTAAAAATACAGGTGCCATATGCAACCAAATAGAGTTTTTGGAATAAGCTGTTTCCTAAAGAGCCTTTCCATGGATGGTTGAGGTGCGGGAGGTCATTCAAAGTGCAACCGCTTATCTGTAACATACAATCTGAAGTGGCCTATTGCTTTTGTAAAACTGCAACAACAAATATATTAAAATACCTTTCAAAAGTTTGAAAAAAATAATTTGAGAGTTTGTAATAACTACAGGAAGCAATAAATATTTTTCAAGAGCTGGAGTTCATTGGCTGCCAGATATTTCTGCCAAGGATCAATGGACAGCGTTATATATAACGAGAGAGGAGCAATTGCTACAAATGTCTGGTCAACAAATGTCTGGTGGTGATGTTTCTGTTCTGTCCCTCCTCCTTGCCCAGTCCTGAAAAAGCCAGCAATGTTAGAATGCATTAACATTGCATAAAGACCAATAATAGTATTGCTTGTCCAAGAACTACAGTATTGACCAGTCAGGAACTGGTACCAATTTAATAAATTCAATTTTCAATTAAATAATTTTTTTTGCATTGTCTTTGTTAAAAGTTAAAGAAGCTTCGCATAATTCAGCATTTATATCAATTTATGGGTTTTTACTAGAACCATACCTCCAAGCCACGAACAATTTAAGAATGTTATTTTTAAAAGTGTGCAGGTCACATACTGGAGTGTTATGGGATTTCAGTATGTGTTCAAGTATGAGATACTTGGTGTGCAGAGAAAAGCACCGGTGTGATTAATATGGTGATGCAAGCTGATGGTATGGAAGATATGCAAAAATGAATTAGCCTGAGAGACACTTCATCTGACTTAATCCCCACTTCATAGTCCTCTCCTCTCAAATGAATGATAATAGCAATAATGTATAGTATGAAATTCAAATTCAAAGCCACAGCTATCTTCACAAATAGGATTTATCAGAAGGGATTTTTGTAATGTCCAAAGAATTCAATGTAGTTTTTCTGTGCCTTGGAATGCATGATTCTTTCTGCATAAGCTGCATGTTATCCTTTATTGATTAAATATCTTTTCTATGAAAAGCGCAGTAAATGAATCAGTCATACCCTGATTGCACCATTCATTTCCATCTAATAATGAAAAAACAATAAAAGCTTTAGTTCTCCATTCTACATCTGAAAGTGTTAATTAGAGTGAAAAAAGCACCTTTGTATCTCTGTGATTGCTCCAGTGACATCTTTGCATATGAAGCCCCGCTATGAAAACAAAAAGCAAATAAATTCCCTGCCATGGTAATAATGGAAAGAATGTGTCAATTAAAAAAGAGGAAAAGGGCAATTATTATCTCGAAATATTTAATTAAGCGTTTAACTAGCTCTTTCTCTTACTTGGAGGAAAGCATTCACATGGTTTGCATGAGGGCAGGCGAACACATTTTCAATCTATATGGCTAATCAGGCAGCTACAAAATGTAAATCAACGCTAGCGCATTAATGGCAAACATTTCAAATGTCCAAAAATGGCAAAAAAGCAGCAATAATAAGCAGAAAGACAAAAAAGAGAGAGAAGAAGAGATTAAGTGAAGTAGAAACAAAAATTGGTGCTGAAGATTTCCAGGAATGAAACCAAAGAATGGGTGATGAAATATATTTTGGAGTGATGGGGAGATACACACATTACATAAAACAAGAGTTAATGAGAATAAAAAAGGAGAACACATGAAGTAACATTTGAGAGGCATCCAGATGAAGAGCTTAGGCCTTTGCTGTATTGTAAATGGGCCCCTAATCGCTACTTGAAAAAGGAATTAGAAAATAATACTATTAAAGACAACACAATTTCAAAATTGATTCCAAGTATTCTAATTAAGTGTCATCAAGAAACCATTTTTGATTCTTTCCATCCAAAAGAGCATATCTGGCCTCCTGAGTGAGCAGGATAGTCCTCCCTCTCCCCATCACTCCCCAATAAAAACCAAAATGGCCATCTGATAACAGAACTGGCAGTTAGTGTTCTACTCCAAGCGTGTTGAACTTTCCAGTGATGTCGTGAGCTCACAGATGTGGTGGTGCTTCACATGACTTGGAAGAAGCCCTAACATTGTGTGTTGGGGATGCCTGGCCATTTGGTTGGAAATTGGGGGAACATGCATTAAAAATAACAATTCAGCATAAAAATAAGTAACAGTTTCATGCACTAATGTTAAACAAGTTTGCTTATTGCTCAGCAACAGTAATTATATTCTGTGGCAGAAACATCTTCAGCTCATTTCAGCCTAATGAAAAAGCATACCACACGACTTGACAAAATGTTTACATTTGGAATGTGTCTAAGAAGAAATGGTGTGTTTCATTTGAACTGGGAAATAACTAGTAGGAAACGAGAACACCTGTTGAGGCTGAATTTCTGAAAGTCAGAGAAACTTCAAAAACCTCAAGATGGCTGCTCTGTGCATCCACAGTAGTGAAAGCTGTAGTAAATAGCACTTTTGGATAATTTGTATCTCATTAAATCAGATGTGCACACAGTACTGTCTAGCTTGGACAAGCACGTCTGTGGACCAGATGATGAAATACAGTGTAATGTGTTATCAACTAGTATTGCCATCAATGGCCATCGATAGCTACGCTGGCTAGAATTCCAACTACCGATACTGTACTGTCATTTCCTGCCCAGAAAAATTGCAAACATTCATTAGCTGTGTTAGAATTACTACCTAGCTAGTCCTCTGTTTCTCTACTGTTTCTCTCCGCTGCTGTCACCAAGAAGTCTGACTGTGCATGTAGCTTGAAGAACATACTGTCATGCTTTCTGTGTTTGACATAATGTTGATATTTAGGACATCTATAACATTGAAAATGTCAACAAACCGTCCATACAGTATGCTAACAACAGCAGCAAGTGACATGATAAAGTAGCATGTGGTGCAAGTGATGGCATTACCTTGGCTAGCTAGCAATATCAAAACAGCACTTTTTCCACTGTTTATCAGTCAGATATTTATCCTTAAAAACTGCAAATGTCTAAAAGGAAATGAAGCTATATCTACCCTGACAGTATAACAGCATTAAAAGTAAAAATGTTAATAGCTTACTATTAAAGTTCTGGACTAAACCCCTATAATACATGGTCCGCACACATGCTTCAAATCATCCTCACACATGCTTCAAATGTGATATAATCATGTTATGTAGACATATGCTAATATTCTATGCTAATACACAGAAACCCTGCCATTTGTGCCGACCAACCCCACTTTCACACCACCAAGCCAAACTGGAACAGCCTAAGCTCTACCCACTTTAAGACACTCATTAACTAACCGATTACAATCAGCACACAGCGACTATACCACTTGAGGAGACGGTTGCTGATTTAACCCACTCCAGCACTGGTCATAGCCCATGAAAACCAAGAATAAAACCAGAATGGTAAGCTATCATTTGCATTCCTACTGATGTACTTCCACTAACTGCCTAGATCCAATGGGCCCACCTCATAATCATCTCATAATTAACAAACCCTGAGCCTCAGTGGTACAAACGAGACCTCGGATGCCCTCCTATGCTCGCTGGCCAACTGGCCTCTGAGCTCAGGCCTGCAAGCCCAAGCCTGCACCACATAATCAACACTGCTGAATTAGCTTTTACAGAGCTCCTTTGAAAACCAGCGCTGCTGAAAATTGGACTGCCTTACTGAATTTAATGCTGCTGATTTTACACAGCCTGGCACTCTGGGTCACTTGGAAATCTGTGGAGGGCGGTCCCTGTTGTATTCTGCCTCAGTGTACCCATGTGTGTTCCTGCTGATCAATCCATCAGTCCACCACATATTACTTATAATCCACTCATATTAGACTGGGTATAAATGCTGGGTAATGATTAAATGTTTTAATCACAATTAATCGCATGGTTTTATACGATTAATCATGATAAATTGCATTGTTATGTGCAAAATTAAATAATTAATTCAAAATTAGTGTATTGTGCACTTTTGTTTTTAAAGTACTGCTATATGAACAAAAATGCAATAACATTTGTTTTGCAAACACTTAAGGAGCTTTTTAACTGCAGTGTTCCCTTTAACACAGTTGCAGTCAAAATGCGTCTTGTAAACCTCAACTTAAACATTAATGTAATCAAATCAAATATAAAACTGAAGCTATTTGTCCCCGCCAGGGCATTCATGTTTTATCTAGTTTGTTATAGAATAACAAGCTATAAGTTGGGGCGCAAGTAGCTTAGTGGTTAGGGCATTCGCCCTGTGATCAGGAAATCGTGGGTTCACTTGGCGAAATCGGGGGTTCACTTGGCGATGCTTCACTTGGCGAATGGGTTAATACAGAGGAAGGATTTCGTGCTATTCACATTGTGTTCTGTGGCATGTTCACGCAGAACGGTCACTTTCACTTAAAAAAAAAGTCCAGTACATGGGGGGAGGAACCATTATAGCATCTGCAAAGGGGAGCCAACTCCATATTAAAGTCTATGTATCTGAATGCAGTGTCATTAAAGTCTCTGTTGGTGTAATGGTCAGGCGTCCCAATATGTTTGTCCATGCAGGGCTTTAAGTCTCGGCTGGTTTTCGCAGAGGTCAGGCGTCCCATTACTAATAAATATATACACACAGTAACCCGAGGGGGTTATGTTCTTTTCGAGGGGGTTATGTTCTAAAAATGCTTACTTTCATAGCGTAAATATGCCCCTAAATATGCTCCCAAAACACTTTAATTTCATTTTAAACTCAGTTTAATACATTACCCTTAATGAAAATATAAGGTAAACCTGTATTTGTACTGTACATTTTACACTGAACTCCTGCTGTGCTATGTAAATACCAATATTAACCCTGTACAGACTGTACTGTAATTCATGCATGTGCATTTTCTTTGGTAGGCACTGTTGTTTTCTTTGGTATCACCAGGTAAATACAGTAATACATTAATGTAAGTTTTTAGGAATAAAAATACAGTAAAATGTATGGGTAATCACAGATAATTTTTAGAGTTCAATAATTTACTGTTCATGAGTGGCACGTCTCATTCAAGCGCTTCAGGAGGAGTCGTATTGTAGTGACCCGCCAGTTAAAGCAGACACTGTATGGCGACTGAGCTCAACAGCCTCTTTTAATTTAATTTAGAGTAATAAAAATACAGGGCTTCAAGAAGGACAAAATGAAAAACAAGATAAACATTCGAGACACTCCACTGGGGAAATTCTGGTCTGCAGCTGCCACAGATGCAATCAGCAGCAAGGAGAAATAAATAACGATCTCGGACTGGCTACTTTCAAACATCCTGCCTCTGAGTACAGCGTTGCTCACCATCTCAAGCTTTCCTTGTGTTTCTCTGGATTTTATATGGAAATGTGGCTGAATTTCAGAATCAGAATCAGAAAACTTTATTTATCCCGGAGGAAATTGTTTATGGATGACTGCCACATCACACAGACACAGAGAGACACAAGACACCAGAATAATGTAAAATAAAAAGTAAGATAAAATACAATAATAAAATAAATAAAATAAGTCTAATATAAGTCTAAACAGAATCTAATAAAAATCCAAATAAAATAAAGTAAAATCTGAAAAAAAAAAGAAAAAAAAAGTCAGTGGAAAGAAAACAACCATAATATGAATATAAGTAGTAATATTGCACATAAGATATTACAGTAATTAAGTGATTTAGCGCCATTTAGAGGACAGCATGTGATATTGCACATAATATTTGGTACCTGGTATAAACACTGCATAGTATTGAACGTAGACTGTTGCACATCTCAGCAAAAATAATGCACATCGTCTTCCACACAGCAGGCTATTGCACAGATGATTGTGTAGGTGTGTGACTGAGGGAGGAGCTGTAAAGTCTAATGGCAGTGGGAAGGAAGGACTTTCTGTGACGTTCAGTGGAGCACCTTAAGCTGGTCAGTCTGTGGCTAAAGGTACTTCTCAGGTCGTTCACCACACTGTGGGGTGGGTGCTCTACATTGTCCATGATGGACTGAAGTCTGGACAATGTTCTCATTTCAGCCACAGTTTCCATGCTATCCAGTTCCTCACCTACCACAGAGCCAGCTTTCCTGATCAGTTTGTTAAGCCTCTACCTGTCTGCCACTGGCTACCACCCCAGCACACCACAGCATGGAAAATGGCGCTGGCCACAACAGACTCATAAAACATCCACAACATGTTGTTGCAGACTCTAAAAGATCGGAGTCTACGTAGGACGGACAGCCTACTTTGACCCCTCTTGTAAGTGGCCAGAGAGTTCTTAGAACAGTCAAATAAACTGAGTTAACTGTTGATAGTTGGGCGAAAAAAAATAAAACACCAAAATACAAAGACAAGACACGGAGTAGTCACGACGCGCTGCAGCAGGCTCACGCCTGCACATTAATATTTACATTACAAAATTAGTAAAATGCGTAAAAAAACCATATTGCCATGAAAAAAGCAAATAAAAAAGTGGAGAATATTTGCAGTTTCCACGTTATTGTGGGGATTTCCGCATACAATTATCAGTTAGTTTCTCAGAAAAAATCTGAGTGACTGATTCCACGACTCCTGATCCATGTAAAAGCAGGGGATTACTATATATATATATATATATATATAGTCTAATATGAGCACAGCTGAAGTATTATTGAGGGAGAGAAAATGCTGATGCTCTGAGTTAAATTTACTCTTTGTCACACACACACAAACAGACACACAAAAAAAAACCATTTTGTGGAAAAAGATGCCTCAAGGGGACCAAGCACTCTCTTAAATGTCAGAGTTTTTTAGTTTTCCTATTGTAAGTCGTCAGGAATAGGGTGAAACAGAGTGCACACACTCTCACACACATACAGACACACAGTGCTTCATTGGGGTTCCGTTCTGGCATTGGAAAGCAAAGCAATCTATTAAGGTAGCAGGTGTGTGGTCCATGATGAATTGTGAAAAGGCACTATTCTTCTGCCATCCTCAAAAGACCATTGTTACAGTCTGTTTGACCAGTCTATTTTTTAAAACCTTTTAGCTGCTTGGCTGAGCACTGCTAAAGATGGGCAGGACATCAGTTAGCCATCATTCATGCATCCACTCTCTGTTTTAGCTTATAGCTACAACACTTTAATTTACTGGTGTCGTCAGGGCTTGCACCTGGCACCCGTCACCTCATTCACATGTTAAATACATTCATAGATATTTAAAAAATTGTAATATTGTCTATAAATGGCTCAACCAAACCCAATGTGGAAAAGTCTATGAAAAGTGGCATTCTGTGTCACTGTCACGTCTGGTAATTCTCGGTCACGCCCTCAACGAAGCCCGTCGCCCGAGTACCAGGGGATATACGGCTCTGGGCGGGAAGATATGCATTAGGGTGTGTAGTGTGTCTGGTCGTTAGGTATCTAAGCAACCCAGGTGTGAGTTGTGGGGCTTCATCAGCTCCATAGCTGGGTTGCTGGGAACCTGATGACATGTCTTGTGTTAGCTGAACACATATCCCTGTAAGTGATACATGTTCAGTGGATGATTGTCCTTGTGGTGTGATTGGCTGCGTGTGAAGGGTTGTGGGTTTAAGAGGCCAGCCATACCTCAGAATCTTTGTGTGGTCATCCATTTGGAAGTTTGGAAGGCTTGACCTCTGTGTGTGTATTTGCAGGTGTGAAAAGAGAAGGTCCACATGGAATGAGCATGACAGTCACCTGACTTCTGTTCATAATATTGGGTTGGGAAGCTGACCTATGAATACCTAATAGCTTGGCAGTGGTGTGGAAATGTGTCGGTTTGATTTGTTGATGGCGGTGGACGGGGTGGGAAGTGGGTGGGTCTAGTTGTTAAGTCAGATGCCATGGGTGATGTACAGCTGTAGCACACTCCAAAATTTGGCATGAAACTTTTTTATCACCCACATGCAGCACATACTCTTGCTTTCCCCTCTCTGTTAATAATCTCTGTGTATGTGAGTGTTTTACTCACTTCAGACGACGCCAAAGTGAACTTCACGATTACATGTTTCAGTAGCAGCTTAAAGCTTTTCTGCACTTAATGCTGAAATTTATTGATACACAGTTTGATTTTGTGTGGCTCCACGTGTAAAAAAAAATAGTAATTGTGTGTATGTGCAGTATTTTACGAAGGCTTCAGGTATCCAGCCAGATCCGCGTCTAATAGTACTGACTGCAGACTGTAGGAATGTGGATCTAGAGGCTGTGGGCTTAACAAATGACCCCAAACAGAGGATGAATCCTGGGGTGTTTCACTGTATGTAGTACATCACAGCATGTTTGACACTGAATCACAAATAGACTGTGTGAATCTACAGCTGAGGCTGGAGGTAAATCATCCTCACCTTGGCCAGTTCTTTTTATTACCACCTGGTCATGGTGCTGTTCTTTGCCATACAAGCCAAAGATTTTTTTTATTTGTTAACAGACTTTTTTCATTCGTTAAAAGTAAATATGAGATAGATGCCAGAAGATTATGCCTTATGTGATGCCTTTTTTTCCTCTGAGAGGCCCCTTATACCAGGCCCCTCAATAATAATAACTGAATTTCATTCTCATAGGTGGTGGCTACAAGGCATCTGCTTCACAGCAACCTCAAAACAAAAAAAAAACAAACTCACTTTGCATAAGAAACAGAAATGCCTAGCATAATTCAAATATTTTTTCTCTATTATTCCCATAGTATATTAAGTATTACATTTCTGCCTTCAGATTTAATATGCTGTTTTATATGTATGTATCATGGTCTTTTTTCAGCTTTTGTTCTGCCTTGATGTCAAAATGCTTAACCAGCGCCTTATAGCTGTGGTTACTGGTGAAATTGGAATTCTGATTGGTTGTATATACGAGAGAACAGTTCCATTGTTCTCTCTTATAGATCCAATATTATAGGGTCCAATATATGCTGTGCTGAACTCCTGACTTTTTTTCAGGACCTTTAATAGAAAAGATCCCATAATACCTTATCTTCCTAATCAGCGCTCTTGAAAGCACCCATTCATCCACCTATCTATTACCTGAGCTGTTTATCCTAGCCAGGGTCATGGGGTGCTGGAACGTTCATAGAGTGAAAGAGGGAGAAACACCACAGATAGGCCATCCGTCCATTGCAGGGGTCAATGTCCTCTCAGGTGGAATACTGTGCATCCCTGCAATGTATGGAATGACAAGGATTTCCTGGTAGATAAACTTTTTCGTTTATAGGCAAGCAATAAAACATGAGAGGGAGTGCTTTATCATGAATAACATCGCAGCTGTGAAGTTATTTGTGGAAAAGAAAATTGTAAAGCAAAGGAGGCAGGAGTTTTGTACAAAATGTGTGGAACATTAGAGCCATGAAACAATGGCATCAGCTCAGCTTTTTCGAGTTTCTAGCTTTTTCACCTCAGATTTTTCACACCCCTGAATGGTTTTGTTCAGGCAGTCTGTAAGGCTATAAAGTTTATTTAGGGGGCAATGAGAGGTTTGCTTGCCATGTTCTCTCACTCCAGCACAGCCACACCATATCCAATGGTAAGACAGTAACTGTAAGGCATTTGTTGCCTGTAATCATTTGTCATGTTGCCTAATTACGTTTTTACAGCTGAGAGCGTGTGTGTGTTTAATGATTTAGGCCAGATTCCATCTGAGGCTAATGCCAAGTTTAAAAGGTTAGTGCAAATGCTATGCAGGGTAGCCTTTACCCTAATATCACTTCTATATCATTAGTAGTTCATTGAGTGGAGTTAGTTTTGCTCCCTCAACAATTTATTTCGCCCCCTTATCTAATTGACCCTGCTGCTGGGCCCAGAAAACAGGATTGTCCAGTTCCTACTGCAGTAGGAAGGCACATCTTTTATAGCACATATTTTCTTTACTGCTTAAGATCCTTGATAGGCGACTTCTTGACATGCTTAGGATTCCACAAACATCAAATTCTCACCTGATTGAAACAGTCGATTTTTTGGTAGCGCTTTATAGTAACTACTCCATATTAAACATTTATTAAGCATTGGTTAAGTCTTAGTTAATACTTTGTTAATCATTTGTTAGTAATTATCTCTTAGTTATTTCTCATCAGTTAATCCTTAATAAACATATCTATTAATGTTATGTGTGTGATGAATAAGTCCATCTTATGAATGTATTATTTTCACTTCAGAAATGCTTAAGAAATGATTTATTAACCATCTGCAAACAGCTTTACATGAGTGCTGGTCATCATTTATCATTTAGGCTTATGTCACTACCCTTCATGGATGCAATATTTGACAGACCTTCATTATGAGTAGGTTGTGTATGAATAAATGTTTTACAAACACTTACCAAAAGTAGGATGCACGATTAACTCAAGAGTAATAGCTGGATAGTTAAGTATATTTTGGGAGCTCTTCTAAGGTGAGACTTGTCTATGCTTTACAAAACATTTACAAATGACTTGTTAAGGCTTGCTCATGATTAACTCAAGAGTTATAACTGGTTACTTAAGTATATTTTGGGAGCTCTTCTAAAGTGAGACTTGTATATGCTTTAAAAAACATTTACAAACTACTTGTTAACTACTTGTTACTTGTTAAAATAATGCATTCATAAGATGGACTTATTCATCACACACACAACATTAATAGATATGTTTATGAATGATGAGAATATGTTTATTTACTGATGAGAAATAACTAAGAGATAATTACTAAAAAAAAGATTAACAAATTATTAACTAAGACTTAACCAGTGCTTAATAAATGCTTAATAGGGAGTAGTTATTATAAAGTGCTACCGATTTTTTTAGTGATTGATAGTCATTTTCATATATATGTTTTTCTTTTTTTTTTGCACTAGAACCCTAAAGGCTGTAATTATGCCACGATGGCATGTTCTACAAAAATGAGATGGTGAGGTGAAAGATCACATTTCTGCGACAGAAATTCCAGCATCCAGCTTGATGTGAAAAACAGGGATGTGATGTAATAAATCACTAGAGTGAGTGTAAATGTGTGTGTCTGTGCATGTACGTGTATGTGTGTGTGTGTGACACACTAAAAGCAATTTTGTTTTCCACCCCATCCCTTTCTGTAAAGGCTAAAGTTGCTAAATCATCCGTTTTGTATGTGTCTGTTTGGAAATGCTAATGCGTGATGTTCCTCATTTCCCAGTTTGCATATAAAACGGCGAAGATCAGAACACGACGCAGTGAGGGGGTTTTGTGTGTGTTGATGCTCTCACGCTCTCTTTCTCTCTCACCCACTCCCCAATTCTCTCCATTGCTTTCTCTCATCTCCTTCTCTCTCACTGTCCCTCTCTTTATTTCTCTCCCCTCTTTCTCTTTTTTGTTTTCTTTTCTTTCTCAGTCCCATCCCCTATTTCTCTTTTGTCCAATCGCCTCTTTCACCATCTTTCTTTCTTTCCACTCTCCTCTTTCTCTTGTTTCTGTCCTCTCTCTCCCCTTTTCTTTGCCTTTTTTGCCTATCACTTTCTCTCCTTCCTCTCTTTCTCCCTGTCTCTTGGTCCCTATTCCTTTTTCACTGTTATGCTCTCTTTTTCATTCCTTTCTCTCTTTCTTTCTCTTACCTCTTTCCATCTTCATTTGTTTCTCTTTCATTCTCAATCCCCCGTCTCTCAATCCTGTTTTCCCTTTCTTTCTCTTTTGTTGAAGTACTTTGTCTGTCTTTCTTTCTCTTCCCTCTCTGTCTCACTTCCCTTTTCTTTCTCCTCCTTTCCATTTTTGCTTTCAATGATCTCTTTCCTCTTCTGTCTCTCTTCCTCTCACTCATGTCTTTCTCTCTGTCTCTCTCTCACTCCCCTGTTCTCTCTCTCATTTGCTTCTTCTTCTTGTCACTCTCCTATTCTCTCTTAGTTTCTCTCGTCTTTTTTCTTCTGTCCTTCGTCTTCTCAGTCAGTCATTGTCTTTCTCTTTACTGTTCTCTCAGTATGCTCTTCTCTCTCTTAGCTCCCCTCTCCCTCGCCTCCCCCCTCTCCCTCATATCCCCCTCTCCTGCTCTGTCTTTCTCTGGTATAATCTTTCATGGCAATTGTCCAGGAGAGGCCACTTTACTGTCCTGGAGACCCTGAGAGACATGACTGATGGAGCCCAGAGTGTGCCTCATTGCAGAAGATGCAGCAGCTGTGTGTGTGTGCGTGTGTGTGTGTGTGTGTGTATGTGTGTGTATGTGTGTGTGTATGTATATCTGTGTCTGCGTGGCCGCTTTTGGGTCTGACTACCTCGTCCACAAAACACTTTTCACTCTCTGTTATGCTACATCGCATGCTTTGCCATGCTAATTTGGGTCCTCTAAGGCTCTGCGCACTGCAGACTGCACAAGGCCACAAAAGCCCCGAACAGCATGGGAGCCGTGTGTGTGTATGTTCAGAGTAATGACTGTGGAAAAGTGAAGATGAAGGAAATGGTGAGGAAAAAAAATCCCGGATCCTGCTTTTCTCTATGATCCCACAGTCTGTCTGTGGCCTGGTGATGTCTAATTTGTTTTTACGACTTTTTGCTCAACAAGGCATTAATAATGTAGGCCACTGAGCTTTTAGGATGGGGGGTGTGTGTTTATGTCTCCGAGATGGTGTGTGTGCATGTGTGTGTGCATGTGTGTGTGTGTGTGTTTGTGCGCGCGCGTGTGTGTGTGTGTGTGTGTGTATGTGTGTGTGTGTGTGAGAGAGAGAGAGAGAGAGAGAGAGAGAGAGAGAAGGAGAGAGAGTGGCTGTTAGAAAGCTGCTTTATTGTCATGAGCGTTCAGAGACTGTGAGGCTCAGAGGAGTGATAGGCATTCCCACTGAGAAAGACCAGAAGAGTCAGCAAGACTCTATTCCATCAAGCATAATGCTCCACACACACACACACTCACACACCCACACACACACACACACACACTCACACACACACTAGACACAGTGTTGATGTTGTAACAAAAGCTTATATCTCTGATATGGCAAGTTTAAACGAGAAAGAAAAAAAACATTCTTAACTTGTTAATCCAAGGAGATCAGGCCTGTCACAAACATGAAATGATAACATACAAAAATTGTGATTAAGGGTTTCATTTTATTGTTTATTTTTTGGTTTACTATCGTTTGATTGCTCACTGCATGTACCTATTAAAGTATATAGCCTAAAATGGACTAATTGGCTGATTAGCCATCTTGCTCAAGCACAGTGGATACCTCAAGCTCAAATCAGAGCCATAACTCGCCTATTGGGGTATGAAAAGGTTTATCAAATAGCCTTGATCTTTTCTGGGATTAATAAATACATATTCATATTCAATATGTCATGTATATTCATGTATTCAGTAGAACATCCACTTCAAGTAAGTTCCTGACTTCTGTCACTCTCCTGGCTAAAGTAAACAAATATTACTCACCACTGCCATTGAAGACGTTATGAAAGAACATCAAGCCATCATGATATACAATGTAATCAAAATACGTGCTGCAATCACGCTTTAGGGCTTTTTTTCGTGCTAGGACAACGCTTCACATTTTCATGCTAGGACAATGCTTCACTACTCTATGTATTTTAATGCACACGGTGTGACATCGCCAGTATCAGCGGTAACTGGTGACTGAGGGACAGTACGAGAGAAATAATGAGTTGATACCTTATTGTTTTTGTTCGCAAAGTGGTTGAAACAGGTTGAAATGCCGTGAGACGGGGAAAGTCCCTAACCTTAACCCCAACCCTAACCCTAACCTTAGCCCTAACCCGAACAGTCAGCAGTTAGCGCAGATACTGGCGGAGTTACGTACTGCGCATTAAAATACATAGGGTGGTGAAGCGTTATCCTAGCACGAAAAAAAGCTCTAAAGCGTGATCGCAGCACGTATTTTGATTACATTGTATATCGTGATAGCTGCACGAAAAGTTGTAAGATAAGGTTGGTTACTCACTGCTGCGCCTGTGAGATGTTTTTACTAAACATCAAGTAGCAAAAGTTGCTCACTGCTGCGCCCCTTATACATTATGACTAAACACCAGCTGACAAAAGTTACTCTTTGATGCCCCATTATGATGTTATTAATGAACATAAATTAATAAAGGTTTCTTACTGCTGGCCTGGGATAACAATACTAAAAAAAACCTTAGTTCATAAATGCTGCTTACCCCTGCCACCTAAAGGTGTTAACACGCATCAAATAAATATAAGTAACTCACCACTGCCTGTTAGAAGGCGCAAGAGCACCAAGCCTAAATTTTGTTTTTTGTTGTTTTCTTAAGACTCAGTGCTGTATCTTAAGTACATTTTGGAAACATAAAATTGTGGAAAAAGAATTGCAAACCGAGTAAAAAGTTAATAATAATAATAAAATAATTTTAGTTGCGTGATTTTTGTAATAATCATGACAGGCCTAAAAAAAAAAATCAGTTTATGCCATTTTTATTCCAGATTATTTTGGATGATTACTATTGATCCATTTATGAGGAACTGTTCATCCAATTCATGCTTTTTATTTCATGGTTTTGAAATGACAATGGCACTACACACATATACGTACTCAGGGTTCAAAGAAATGACAGAATACTGCTAGACAGAAATATTATTCCTTCCCTCTGAACACACTCATCTTTCACTTATCATGAAGGCAATACGTTGTGTAACTATGTCAAAGAAGGAAAATGCTTTTAACCTTTTTAACATTTTTTTCCAATATAATTCAATGGTTAAGTAATACAGAGGATGATGTGATCACAATAGTGATAGGAACCAGATGTTCCAGATGAAGTGTCCTCCAAAAGTTTTTTTGGAAGATAATACACAGTGACAAAAGCACTGCCTGATTTATGATAGTTTTAGGATAAAGTGTTTAGGATAAACATTTGATGATTGTGTATAGTGTATCTGGTTGTGAGTGTGTTTTGTCTGTATCTACCCTGTGATGGACTAGACAGGGTATCGAGAACTGGTACTAAATTGCTACCAGTTCATGACTGATCAATACCAAAATATTGTTAAGCTCCTGGACAAACAGTGCTGCTATCTGGATGTATACGTTGATACATTCTAGCTGGGATTTTCAAATGGTGGGTGCTAGATTGGATCAGTGGTTGGGAAGCTTTGTAGCAATCGTTCCTACCTCTTTGTATATACAGGAAACTCTCCAAAAATATAATGATCTTTTCACATCTTGTAATGTGACATCTATATTTTTTACACCAAATTATTAAGAGTAGTATCAATAAGAGTATCAGATTATGGGTATGGGTATCGCTAAGCAGTATGAGTACCCATTTCTAGGTACATGTCCAGGGTGTTCCTCCGGCTTTCAGCCTATAAGTGCTGGGATAGGCTCCAGAACCCCCTCCCCTAAGGCCTCCCCTTCTTAAGATATGTGGCAAACAAAATGAATCGATGGATGGATTAATGGTGTAGAGGTCTATGCAGGATTTGTTTTTTAGGTAATTATGGACACCTTAGTGATGAAAAAAATATCCATCCTTCTATATGTTGTTAACAGCATACACCCAGGCACACAGCGTGTTTGAAGAAATGGCAACACTGCTGAACATAACACACATGCCCCCTACACATCCTACACCAACACACACACAAATCTTTGAGAAAAATGTTTTTATGATAATGATGAATAGAGCACACAGCGAGCAGCCTTTGTAATAAATGGCCCTGTCTCTCAGTATCATACTCTGTGAATTGAACCCATGGCTGACCGCTTTGACCCTAACTTCAGTCCCTGAGCCGAAACCTCATCCATCCAGCTCTAAACATGCCTGATTTACACAAATGCACTCTTGGCAGATTCAGTGTGAAAAGATTTAAACCTTAAAGGAGCAGTTGTAATTCATTACATTGGTAACTGTGGAAATACTTATGTAGTTTACAATTACATTTTAAAATGATGTAAACTGAATATATAACACTAGTTCATTTCTATTATATTTTCTCATGTTTCCTGAAATCCACTATTTTCCAAAAACATAATTTATGAGCACATGATTATTCTTCAGCCTCTCTTTATCACTTAATTAAACAGCCTGTTTTTGTAACTGTGCCTTCAACACCGATACGTATAAATTACTTTCATCTCAATTTAGTTTATTTATATACCGCTTTTTACAACTGATGTTCTCACAGAGCAGGTTTACAGAAACTTGTCTGTGAATAAGGGAAAGACTAATAATAGAAGGGAAGATGCTAAAACTCAATCACTGATGAGCAGTTAAACATCTTACAGTTAGCAAAGCAGTAACAGTTTGCAGTTTAAAGCAGTAGCTTCAAAGTCAAAAGTCTAAGTGATCTTTTTTGTCATTTCAGCTGTATACATGTATACAGTGAGACATGTTGTGGCTTGTGTTGGAGTTTTTGTGAGCAGTAGTTCAGTTAGAGGGTGAGAAACATCTGCAGGTGATCCAGGGTGGCCAAACTGGTCTGGAGAGCAGGGGTCTCTAATTCGCAGTAGTAGGAGCAACAGTTTTTGCTGGAGTCTGTGAACAGTACCTGATCTAGGCCAGGTGAACAAAGAACCATGATGATGGTTGATCTGGTCTGGAATAGTGACCTGGAACCCGAGGTAAAAATCAAACAAAGCTGAACAGATGGGCAGTTATTCCTCTTAGAGAAGATAGACAGATGGAAAGTGAACAGAGCCAAACATAATGACCACTTGTGTATTATCTTGTTTCAAAAGCACATGACAAGGGTTTGGCCATACTAAATGTGTAAATGTGTAAATATCTGTTAAGTGAAGAGTTTGTTAACAGTTGGTTCTCGTAGTCAAATTGTTGAGCGACTTTAACAGGAGCCAAATAGCTATGGCCAGACAATGGGATCAGAGCATATCTACACACTGGGAAGAAGACAAGGGAGTGTGGTGACAATTGAGGTGACATTCAGCTAGGAAACATTCATAATGATGTCATCCTGACACGTGCAGCTTCCAAAACACTGTTGCAGACCAGGTACACCCCTTCATGGCAACAGTATTCCTCAATGGCAATAGACTCCTATAGCATGATAATACATCCTGCTACACTGCAAGCACTGTTCAATAATGGTTTGAGATTTTTCCCTGGCATCCAAATCCTCCATATCTCAATCAGCTGTGGTTCACAAGGTCAGATACGTGGTCCATGACTGAGCAGGTTGGTGCTGTTTTGGTGACACAAGACTGAGCAGGTTGGTGCTGTTTTGGTGACACAAGACTGAGCAGGTTGGTGCTGTTTTGGTGACACAAGGAAGGCCAACAGCATAGTAGGCAAATGGTCATAATGTTTTGGTTCATCAATGTACATAAATGCACTGGTTTCCTGACATTACAGTTCCAATCCATTTTTTATCTTAATTTCTATATAAGGGCTGGATGAACTGGTGGGTAGGGGGCTGCGTAAAACATTTTGAAACTTTTGAAAAGATTTATATACTAAGTCAAGAGTTTTATTTAAAAAAAGGGAGGAATGTATGATTTATGCCCTTTAATATTTTTTTAAAGTAGTTGGGTGGTTTTACGAGATTTGTTTTGTTTGTTTTTCATTGAAAGGGCATTATTTATCTGACATTTATCACAGCTCTCTTTTTTTGACAGAGTATTTCAAAAGTACCTTCTAGGGCCACGTCTTGTCAAATTTGTTAAAGTATAGACAGTTTGTGCTCATAGTAGCACCTTTGAGCTATTTGGGGGCTGTGTTGTTCCTTAAACATCTAACATGCGCTTCTTTTTTCTTCTGCCAGGTTCCCCAAATAGCTTGACTGCAGACTGCTGATGCTGACAGAGCTTGAGCTATTGTCATGCTCAGTATTGCAGAGGGTTTTCGTAAAAATTTGACCATGTCATGAAGCATACATTCACACAACCAGTGATGTGGTGGCATAAATACAGTCTGGCTCTCAAAAACAGTCAGAGAGGGCTATGAAAAGCTATGAATAACAGAACATCAAAGCCATCTTCAGCTTTCTAGCACCTCAGGGTCCTCTGGCTGGGGTCAACGCTTCTGTGGTCAGTAACAGTTTGATTGGCAGTTGAGCCCCATCACTGGTTCCTGCTGCAACTTCAAGAGTCACAGAGGTTACCGTGGAAACTCCTGATGCGTTTTTAGGTCATGGTAGCACAAGCTATATTTTCACTGTCCGATATGATGGAGAGATTGAGATGGATGGGTAAATGGACTGCCTGAGAGGATCCATGTTTTTATTTCCATACATAATGCACACTCTTCTCAACTGCTTCAGCATATACAGCAGAGAACCTGAAACAGACAAAAATAATTCAAGCAAAAATAGGACCACACCTGCCACAGTTCTATGCAAAAACCAGTACAGAACAGGACATTCTTAAAGGCAGCTGTAAACATGCCAACTTGCATCCAACAACCAAGCCACTTTAGTCTCTGAGGCTTTAGTCTCAGTAAAGAACTTTGCATAACACACATCCTGTTGTCATTCCCTACATCAGCTGTGTCTTCCTGCACTTGACATTGACTGGTTTACTCAACACACTTATAGATCCAGAGGGTAGATTTCTAATAACTTTTCTAATAAAAAAGTTATGTATTGTCAGTATATATGATCCAAATGTTGATGACCTGTTACGGAGAGAGGGAAGGGGATGACGCACACAACCGACGTAAATACAAATTAGGGATTTAATATAACAGACAGTGGTACAAGAAC
>JBBPCX010000160.1:18151648-18176648 GCA_037974365.1 Hydrocynus forskahlii
CCCTAAATAAATAATCAATTATTAATTGACTATTTATTAATCAATTAATAAATATAAGGGTGAATCAGCCTAAACTGGTTCTGCTGGAGAATATCAAAATTAAACATCAATTCTAAACTCACGTAATCCCCTACACTTTGTTTGACAATTGTGACCCATTTATGCTGCCCTTTTGGTCCTTTATGATCAGATGGAAAAACATACATTCGACACCCACAAAATTTTCATGGGCACCCTTCAGTGCACTAGAAAATGTCACAAGAGAACAGAGGGTGGGTAGTTTTCACCTAACTGGCTACACATCTGTATTCGCCATCAGGCTATACTCGCTGTAATTTATTCAAAGCAATGAAATAGCCATCAGTGTTTGAAGATTGAGTAGATTTGCTCAGATGCAAATGAAAGGTTTATGTATATGTCATGTACAGTAGCCTTGTGAAAACTTGCCTTCAGTGAAGTTTCTATCCATTTTTCATTATAAATTGTGAGAGGACATGCTATAGATGCAGTTTTTTTTTAATCTGAATAATTAAATTAATAAATTAACTTCCATCCCACCAAAACATTCTCCAGTGTTGTAATTCTAATCTCAGTTTGTGAGAAAAATCCTATTTTCTCACAAACTGAGCTTGCATATGGTGTCCTCATCACAGCATTTTGCATTGCACTGTAGGATCAAAGATTCTGATCCATGCAAGAAATTATCACTAGATCACTAGATTTTATTTTTTATCTGCCACATGCTTTGTCTTGGAAAAAGCAGATGTGCAGGAAATGACACCCAAGGACCTCTTGTCCCAAGGCCTTATCTCACCCTTGAGAGAGAGGATGCAGCAGCCTCAATAAAAGATCCAGCTAATTTAAACAACAAAATGAACTTTGCCCTCACCAAAGGAGTTTTCTTTAAATTCCTAAGAGTCGTAAATGTGGCTTCTTCCTTGAGCCCTGAGGGCCCAAAGGGAGGGGGCTGCCTTTTGCTGATTGGCCAAAGTGACAAGGGTGGGGGGCTCAGGAACCCGGTCCCCATGCTCCAGGGGGGCCATAAAGACCTCAGCCACAGGCCACACAAACTGAGCAGCACCGGAAGCAGAAACTGAGCAGACAAGGCAGCCGGACCCCAAGCAAGGCCTCAACACCAAGGCCAACAGCGCAGTCTTCGAATGGGACCAGACTCACCACTACTTCATCACCTCTGAAAACCTCCAAGATCCAACTGAAGAAAATCGACAACTTCATCAACTTCAGAAGAACAACTCCAAACTTCTGAACAACTCTGAACAACTTCTGCAACTCCTCAGACCCGGACCAGAACAAGCCTTCAAGACCAGCTGTCCGCTCCACTGCTTCACTCCAAGCAGAGCCGGGCTGGAGACGCTCCAAGAACATCTGAGCTGAGCTCCAGGACCAAGACCAACGCCTGAAACTCTGCTTCATCTCCTCTGAACTTCCAAGGCTTCAAGGCCCAAGAACTGTGAAACTCCAAGGCCAACTTCACTCCACCTCAATGAATAAGTATACGGTCTTTTTCATTTTGATAACTTTGGTGCAAAGGTCAATCATATGTGTAATTCTCATTACTGGGTGTACTTGCTTTCTGAAGCTGCTGTTCAGGAATGTTTGAGTAATTTCAGTAACCTTTTCAATATCACTTATCACTACCCACACCGTTACTACTCACATTCATTTTATTCTGTGTTTGTATGTTTTGTAATTGTCAAGCGTGGTAAATAAATATTGTCTTATCGTGACCAGTGATTCAGTTTCTTGTACGGGGGTCGAGGGGTGGGTTTGCTGATGGGATTCCGTGCCGGCCCAAATTTACCTGACCGGCCCAAATTTACCATCGGCCCTCCGGGCAAATGTCCGGTATGCCCGATAACCAGTCCAGCACTGGTTATAATAGGTCTATGGGCTATACAAAACATGTTAATGAAGTTTTTTGCACAAAATCACTCTCACATAAAGAGATATCACCAGCTTTATTCCTCAAAAATTCCTTTCAAAATGAGCCGTTTGGATGGAGGGTCCAGTGTGACGTCCCACTGGGCCAATTTGCATAGAACCACCCCTCATCTGTCGAGACCCCACCCACTAGATTATTTGAAGATCCGCCATTTTGTCTGCTAGTTTTATGAGCACGGATAAGCCGATCACTGTGGCTACAGGCAAAGGCAAGTTACACATGAAGTGTTGTGTTGTTGGCTGCAAAGGACAACATAAATCCCTACACTTTCTCCCAGACAAAGAAAACAGAAGAACTGCAGCGTTGTGGGAGGATCTGTACCTACTGTCTGTGACAAGTCAGCAGATGAGGGAGATGTACGTACTTTCAAATAATGACTTTTGTGTTTCTATCACAGTTAAGTTTCATTTCGTTTTGTAAGCATGGGATGGGTGGGGCGTGACCAGCAACAGCTTATTTACATGAAAGGGACAGAGCCCTGAAACGGCTCTTTTGAAAGGGACTGAATCGGTCAATAATAAACCTGGTGAGATCTCTTTCTGTGAGAGTGATTTTGTGCAAAGAACTTCATGAACATGTTTTGTATAGCCCATAGACCTATTATAACTTGTTTTTAAAAAGTGAGTTTTGCATAATATGCCCCCTTTAAAGGTAACCATCTTCACCTGTTATCTGTTTGCTTGTAATTAGTGGGTGTGTATAAAAGGTCAATGAGTTTCTGGACTCCTGACAGACACTTGCATCTTTCATCCAGTGCTGCACTGACAATTTTGAACTCTAAGTCATGGGGAAAGCAAAAGAATTGTCAAAGGATCTGCAGGAAAAGGTACTTGAACTCTATAAAACAGGAAAGGGATATAAGAAAATATCAAAGGAAATGAAAATGCCACCAGTGTTCAAACTCTAATTAAGAAGTGGAAAATTAGGGGTTCTGTTGAAACCAAACCACGGTCAGGTAGACCAAATAAAATTTCAGCCGCAACTGCCGGGGAAATTGTTCGGGATGTAAAGAAAAAACCCACAAATAACTTCAGGTGAAATACAGGACTCTCTGAAAACATGTGGTGTGGTTGTGTCAAGATGCATAATAAGGAGGCACTTGAAGAATGATAGGCTGCATCGTCGAGTTGCCAGAAGAAAGCCATTACTATGCAAATGCCACAAAGTATCCCATTTACAATATGCCAAACAGCACAGCCTCAAACCTTCGTCAACAAAGTCATTTGGAGTGATGAGACTAAAACTGAACTTTTTGGCCACAACCATAAACGCTACATTTGTAGAGGAGTCAGCAAGGCTTATGATGAAAGGCACACCATTCCTACTGTGAAACAAGGTGGTGGATCGCTAATGTTTTGAGGATGTGTGAGCTACAAAGGCACAGGAAATTTGGTCAACATTGTCGGCAAGATGAATGCAGTAAGTTATCAAAAAATACTGGAGGAAAATTTGCACTTATCAGCCCGGAAGCTGCACATGGGACGTATATGGGCATTCCAACGTGACAATAATCCAAAACACAAGGCCAAGTCGACCTGTCATTGGCTACAGCAAAATAAAGTGAAGGTTCTGGAGTGGCCATCTCAGTCTCCTGACCTCAATATCATTGAGCCACTCTGGGGAGACCTCAAACATGCAGTTCATGCAAGACAGCCCAAGAATTTACAGGAACTGGAGCTTTTTGCCAGGAAGAATGGGCAGCTTTACCATCTGAGAAGATAAAGAGCCTCATCCACAACTACCACAAAACACTTCAAGCTGTCATTGATATTAAAGGGGGGAATACACGGTATTAAGAACTGGGGTATGTAAACTTCTGATCAGGGTCATTTGGATAGTTTGTGTTGTAATTATGATTTAAAAAGAGTAAACACAGTTGTTTGACAATAAATGAATTCAGCCAACCACTAACCATAAGTGATTGGTTGGCTGAAGCCAATCGTGTGTTATCATTCATATTCTCTGAAAAATTAAGAAATTATACATTCTGCCAGGGTGTGTAAACTTATGAGCACAACTGTACATTAAACTGTTTATTATACCCTCAACCATCAAACAGTCATCACTGTGGTCCCTTGCTCAACTGTCCAAGACCAGTTGAACCTCCATAAACCACCTGAATGTGCTCCTCTATCCCCCCAACACCTAACAAAAATATTACTACTTACACAGACACTGTTGCTCATACTACTACAAACTAGCAACTTCTGCCTTCCAGACCAGTTTCCAATTTAGAACCGGTTCTAATTTTGCGAAGCACTGGAATCATTAACCTCTGGACTTTATTGGTTCCTCTAACTACTCTTTCTGACTTTTTCCTGCGTCGTGCGTGATGACGTCACACTCCGCAACTCGAACTATCATGGAGCGGAGAAAGCGGTCCGTGGCGTGGTTGTTTTTTACCAAAACAAACGACAGTTGCGTTTGTAACCAGTGTAGTGCCATTTTAACTTGCAAGGGTGGCAACACTACCAACATGTTAAAACATTTGAGGTCTTAACACACCATTAAAATTCAAGAATGCCATGTGTTCGATTCTCATCACTCGAGTGCAAGCTCCGTGGTTTCCATAGGCGAGGGTAACTTTAACTACAGTGCCACTTATTATCAAAACTAAGTTATTTTTATAATTATATTTTCATATTTGGACCATATTATTTATTGTTTAAAGGAAGATAAGTGCAAAAATTATTATTCAAGTGTTTATATTTACCATATAAAGGACAAGATTGAGTTCTGACATTAATAAAACAGCTGCTTTCGAAGCTAAAAAAAAGGGCCTATGACTACCTTTTTTAAATGTAAATATGTAGCTAACCAGGTCTTATTACCTGTCCACAAAATTATGATCAGTTAAAATAATATTTATTTTATACTGTTGTTGCTCTCTCAGCCTCGGCTTTAGGGGCTGCTAGCCAGGTGTCTCAACCCGGGGACCGGAAAGTCATACCATGCTGTTTTTTGTTATCTGATAACGCTGTCGATGCGACCGAAAGAGTGAATGTATGCAATATTGTGAAAATATGCTACACATTTCCCGCTAAAAGTGTAATAATAATGAGCTGTTTCTTTATCGTTTTTGTTTGCAAAGCAGTTGAAACAGGTTGGAAGGCAATGAGACAGGGGAAGGAATACAATCCCCAGGATGCTATGGTGTTTTTCATGACCTGATAACGCTTTCAATAATGTGTGGTGCGACTATGCAAAACAGAGCCTGGTTTTTAATTCTGCTGCATGAATGGGTGAATGTATTCAATAGTGTGAAAATATACTATACATTTCCCAGTAAAACTGTAATTATAATGAGTTGATTCCTTATTTTTTTTGTTTGCAAAGCGGTTAAAACAAGTTGAAAGGCAGTGAGATGGGGAAAGTCATACATCCCCCAGAATGCTATGGTGTTTTTCGTGATCTGATAATGCTGTTGATAATGTGTGATGTGATCGTGCAAAACGGCGCCTGGTTTTTACTTCTGTTGCATGAATGAGTGAATGTATGCAATATTGTGAAAATATACTACACATTTCGCATTCCCAGTAAACTCCATGACATGTGGAGCAACAGTTAAGTGCCCCTGAAGGCAGTGGCCTTCCGACAAAAGGAAAGACCTGGCTGCGTTCGTTAAGTTCCCCTTGGTGTTTTTTTGTGTGCATGCCAGCCAGGCCTACTTTAGTTTTGCAAAGACGTTAATTAAAGAACCTTCTGTTGTACTCTGAAGATGTGTGTGCGTCCTTCACTCAGACCTGTCATGACAATAGCTGTGTCATATGGCAGTATCATTTGATTGAGTGCCCTTCATCTTATATAAGAACCACCACCAGATCACCTTCCTGCACGTGCACCACAATGCCAACCTGTTCAACAACTGTCATCAGGAACTGTGTACTTTGGAGTCACGATGAACAGCTGCATCCATATTCTCATCTCCAACCATGGGCTTGCTGCCTTTCCAAACATGCGTTCCTACATCTGGTGGAAGAAGTCTATCCCTCAAGGGTAGCTGATTTAGTTTGTACTAGCAGGTTTTTGTAGTGTGATGAATGCAACTATTTTCTGTGAGGTGCAGTGATCTGAACTGTGAAATGTCAGTGGTGTATTGAAAATCTGCACCGCAGGCCATCACATCTCTTGTACATACATTTTAGATCCTAAAAGGGGGTAGGGGGTCTCTGAATGAATATCTGAAATGTGTCCCATGTCGATGTGAATAAAAATATTTTTCTGTACCCTTCACAATGCTTGTAATCAAATAGTGGCGACTGGATGCTTGCGCATCAAAATCTTATCTCGAAACCCAGCACTGTCTGGATGGTAGGTTGCTTTGCAAGTATCAGGACTTTGATATAAAACAAAAGCCATACATAATAATAATAATAATAATAATAATAAAATAATAATAATAATACATTTTATTTCTAAGTGCCTTTCACAACTCTACATGTTCATCACATCAGTCTCACCAGTGACTCGCTGCCTGGATGGTACTAAGCAAGGGTTTTGGTTGACATGATGTGCCAGGATAATGCCATGAAATTCTTTGATATTTGATAATAAAGCACATGTATGTATTACAATAAAGAAAAACATGATTGATCTGAAGTGTCAGTCAAACCAAATGTTCATCAAAACCGGTCTCACTGGTCAGATGCTATCTGGATAGTAGTCCACCAAGGAAGGGTGTTTGGTGACATGCCAGTGCCAGTATGATACATTGGTATCTTTTGATATTTAATGATAAAGCACATGTATGTGTTAGGATAAAGCAAAATATGACTGATCTGTTAGTCACCCCACATGTTAATTCAAAAGGCACTGCCTGGATGGTAAGCTTCTATGTAAGGGTGTTTGGTCAGTGACATGCCAGTGCAAGGACGATAGCATAATATTCTTTAATATTTGATGGTAAAGAATATGTTCAAGGATAAAGCCAAATATAATTCATCTGACCCCATATGTTCATCAAAATCGGTCTCAGACGTAGGTCTAAGGGGCTGTCTGGATGATAGCCTACTTTACAATAACAAGGAGCACCCAAGACCAACAAGGTCAAGGAAAAACTCCCTTGTGGTAGTTATTCAAAGAAGACAATTGGGGCAGATCCACATCTCAAGGGGCCAACCCGACTGCGAGGGGTCATCTAGGAAAAGTAGTCAGTAGTTACCATAAGTGATAGACTACAATTTGTCCATTGTTTTGGCCGGGCATCATAATTCCTAAATATTGCCCCACAAATTTATATGGTAGTCAAGCCATAGGTGGATGTCTAAAGTTCTGGTTAGACTGCATAGTAATAGCGTAATAATAGTCCAGCATAATGTTAAAGTGAGAAGTAGTGAGATCGATCATGGGGGTAACATTGGGTGGAGTCCATTCTAACAAGTGCCATAGTGATAAGGAGTCGGTCACAAGGCCCCTAAGAAGGACATTCGGTCTTGGCATGGGCCTCGTGTGAAGTTGGTCACAATCCACTTAAGAGGAGTTGTTGACAAGGAAGTCAACCAGTGAGAGGCAGGGATGACACTCAGCAGAGATGATTGTGGTGTATATAGACAGAGGAAGCAAATGACTTATGCCAGTCTAGGTGATTCACACTTACAGATCATGTGTGGCATATGTGCAAATACGTAGAGAAAGAGAAAGAAAGAGCAAGGGTGCCGCTACAAATCTTGGGCCCTATGACAGAAAATAATTTTGAGCACCCTAAACATTGATTATACAGTAATCCCCCAGTTTTACATAGATCAGGAGCTGTTGCTTTTTTCGTGGCAAAATTATTAAGAAAAATACAATTTACTAATTTTGTAACAAAAATATTAAAGTAAATTCGGCTACATTTCCATATAAAATATAACTGTATAAATCTTTTTGTACTGTCCAGAGAAACACAAAGAAAGCGCATCTTGGGATGATAAAAAAAAACGCTGTACTCAGAGGCAGGAGGTTTGAAAGTAGCTGATCCTAGAATGTTATTTATTTCTCCTTGCTGCTGATTGCATCTGTATTTTTATTACTCTTAATTAAATTAAGAGACTGTTGAGCTCAATCTCCGTCCAGTGTCTGCTTTAACCGGCGGGTCACTACAATAACACTCCTCCTGAAGCCTCCTGAATAAGACGCGCTGCTGATGAACAGTAAATTATTGAACTGTAAAAAATATTGGTGATTACCCGTACATTTTACCGGACAGCAGTTCTTTTCCAGAACGCACAGATTGCCAGTCCGCCGCTGACTCACCTTGAGTGTTTCTCTTGTTTTTCGTTTTGTTCTTCTTAAAGCCCTGTATTTGTATTACTGTAAATTAAATTAAAAGAGGTTGTTGAGCTCAGTTGTCGTCCAATGTCTGCTTTAACCGGCAAGTCACTACAATATGACTCCTGTAAAAATTATTGGTGATTACCCGTACATTTTACTGTATTTTTATTTTATAAAAATTACTCTAATTTATTACTGTATTTACCTGTTTATACCAAAGAAAACGACAGGACATACCAAAGAAAATGCCCGTGCATGAATTGCAGTACAGTCGGTTCAAGGGTAATATTGGTATTTACATTCTAGCACTGCAGGAGTTCAGTGTAAACTGTACAGTACGAATATTTTAATTTAGTTTAAATTCTAAATTTAGCCTGCCCTGTAGTCTATGCTACTTACTTTAGGCAAAGTCCAAAGGAAGTGATTGCAATTAACTTTTTTAGGCGGCCGATCAGGATGGGGTAGCCTACATGCTTTGGCTCCAAAAATAAATAATTTAATAACAATTAATGCTAATGATAATAGGCTATATAACGAATTCTGAACTAACAGTGTAATAACCTAAGAATAAAAAATATAAGGTAGTAGTCAACTCAAGTACGCAGTTCCTGATGAGTTGCTGAACAGGTTGGCATTGTGGTGCACATGCAGGAAGGTGGTGGTTCTAATACAAGATGAAGGGAACTCAATCAAATGATACTGCCATATGACACAGATATTGTCATGACGGGGCTTAGTGAAGTACAACAGAACAACAGAAGGTTCTTTAATTAAAGTCTTTGCAAAACTACAGTACGGGGAACTTAACAAACGCAGCCAGGCCTTTCCTTTTTCAGAAGGCCACTGTCTTCAGGGGCACTTAACTGTTGCTCCACACATCCTGGAGTTTACTGGAAATGTGAAATGTGTAGTATATTTTCCAAAGATTGCATACATTCACTCATTCATGCAACAGAAGTAAAAATCAGGCGCTGTTTTGTATGTACATCCCAGGCGGGATGTATGACTTTCCCGTCTCTCAGTCACCAATTAGCAATCATAGTGGCGGTGTTACGCACTACCAATTAAAACACATAGGGTAGGAAGCGTTGTCCTAGCACGTAAAAAAGGCCTAAAACGTGATCACAGTACGTTTGAATAGATTTTATGTTGTGATGGCTGCACAAAAAAACGTGTGCCCGGGTTGGGTGTCTTTGACTTGTTACTTTCGGCCACAGAGTGGGTCCAAAAATGAGACAATTACGGGGATCAGGTTCTGTTCTGTCCTCCCTGGGAACGGGAGCATTTATTTACTGTCTCCAAAAAGAACATTAGTGTGGCAAGAATCACTCACAAACAGAGCGGCCATGTAAAACTCCAAACACTCCCTGAAAGACTACATCTCCCAGCCTCCTTAGAGGTTCAATTACCCAGAATGCAAAGTTTCTTAAGGCAACAGGCTCATCCTTTATCACTGTTTCGGAATCGATAATGGAATCGATAAGGAATTGGATCGATAAGAAGAATCGATAATGGCATTGACGTCAATAATTTCTTATCGATTCCCATCCCTAATCACCTGCATGTGCTGCCCACCCTATAACCAAAACTACTGCCTACACAAACTGCAGCAGAATCTACTAGTATAGATTCCAACGGTTCCTGCTTTGCTATAAACTGCTACTTGCTCATCACTGATTAAGTGTGCACACTTTCCCTTCTATTATTAGTCATCTCCATAGTGTCAGTTTTTTATTCTCTCTTGCTATCCAGTGTTGACCAAAGGAGGAAGGGTTCCCCTTTTGAGTCTTGGCTTCTCCTGAGGTTCTTCCAGTTCTAGGGCGTTTACACTTGCCTCCTTCACCTTTGGCTTACTTAATTGGGACTCAGAGATGGATTCTGTAATGCTGCTTTGTAACTACATTAGTTGTAAAAAGTACTACATAAAGAAAATCGAACTGCATTGAATTAAAGAGTGGTCTCGGCACAGTGCTCTATGTTATCAGCTGCACTTCCAATATGTCAACCTATTCATTGCACCTTCCCATGTATGGTTCCATGCATATGTAGTCCATGAGCTGCACTTTCAGATGATTTATGGTAAATCTACTGACAATGCCACTATATGTCTATGGAGTGATCAGTGCCGCTTCACCTATATGTTGTTCTATTTTGTCACTGTGCGCAGGATTTGCTGCTTCGCCACTTCATTTTGCTGCCTTACCACTGGACTTAGCGGTCAGTTAAATTCAACTTTGATCCAGTTACCACTGATCTTTCCAGAATGAGGCCAATGAGACAATAAGTGTTGCGTATGACATGTGATGCATGACACCTTTCTCAATGTAGTGAGCACAGACAGATTTACGTGTTTTGCAGGACCGCATGCAAATGTTTTGTGTCAGGTGGATTTTTTTCTGATCTACAGCACTCTTGTTCTGATAAAGCACAACTCAAGTCCAGCAGTGGGTATAGCCCTGCAAAGAGCATGAAATGCTTATCATCTGCAGGGGCCCTGGCACACAAATAGAGTGCAAAAGATTTTCTCCTAGAACTGCCGCAAAAAGCTCAGCACATCAGGTTCAAGTTGACTGCTGATTTCCAAGGCGTGTTTTGTGGGATCTGTCACTTAAAGAAGCAGGCACAAAATATTTATATAAAATACAGAATGGCTTGTCTTTTTTGAGCATGTGTTAAGAATACTCTCCCCAGTTTAATTTTTGTTTTATTTTAGTTTTATTTTTGTTCCATCATTGGTCTAGATACTAGTTGAATACTGCAGTGATGAATTTTACATATGTTTTTGATATATGTATTTATATAAATGGATGTTTGGTTTGGATGCAGTTGTATATGTGAAGTAGTAATAAAAAAACATGTAAAATAAAAAAATAAAAAAATAAAAAGAAAATATTACATGTGTTTCATTTTTGAAAGCTACCTACATGGGGACTTCATAACCCATGAATTAAATAGGATATGTATAAAGCAGTTAGACCAGTAACTGCAGGGTTAAACATAAAATGTAAGCACATGATATTACTTTGATATTAATTAACATTGCATTCTTAACGAGCCCTCTGCCTTTATAAGCTCCACTGTTATGATACTGTTATGAACAGTTTTATAAATTAAACAAATCACTGCCACTTTAGTTTGAGCCCCTTATGTAAATACATTGTCACTTATTTTTCAAAACATCTTATATGTTCATAAATATTCAGCACTTGCGCTTGTGTTATGAAGTCCAAATGTCACTGGGCTTCAGATTAAGTGTTATTCTATTTTTTTCCATTATTTTGCATTTGCGATATGTTAAAAATTGTTTTTAAATGAACGAAAAAATTGCCACATTCAGCTGTTGAAGGGAAAAAGCAAACTCGCTGCCCTAGGGCGAGATAGCTTGGCTCACATGTTGCCCTGCAGCTAGCCAGTATTTGCAAACAGTTCGTTGCTGGTAAGCTATTATTTATTTCAAAAAGGGAAGGATTGCACATTTGAGCTAAAAACAAACTCGAACCTTCCAAAACTAATCTTTTAACTAAAAGACTTATTAAAGTGAAATCTGCAGACAGGGCCTTAATTACAATGTTTAGCACTTCAGTGAGTCTGAATGGTTATTGTACACTCCCTCTTCAGCTGAACCTCTGAATGTGATATGCGCACTCGTGCCTAATGAGAATGAAAATCGTACTTGAATGGACATTGATTACATCGAGGGGAATCTGTGGACTTGTAGACAAAATCTTCACTTAGACCCATTAGTCTTACCCTAAGACTGCTACCCAAAGGCCCGAGTACAAGACCTTACTTTGGATGGTCACAGTCACTGCCACACTAAGCAATTACATGCTACAGTACATACATTTATGAGGCACCAAACAGATTTCTCTACAAACCTGGTAAGCTTTTAAGAACTGGCACAGTGCATGAAGCAGGGATACTTTCAAATGACTTTCCTGCTACAGATTTGCTGACAGGTCTTTTGTAACTCTAGCCAGACAACTGAATTTAGTTCCACGGCTCTATTGATCACTGTATAGATTCAGTCTGAAACGTTTACTCATCTTAGAGCTGTAAGCTGGTTTGGTCAAGCTCAGTGATCTGGTGTTGGGTTTAAAGAAACTGGACTTGTCCTGGCTGAAAATGTGTGCAAAGATATAAACCTCAGCTTTCTGCCATTGATGATAAAACAAAAAAGAATTTAAAGGACATACCTATATTTTAATATACTAGTGCATACATTCACTGTAAAAATACTTATAAATGTGAACAAAGACATGACTAATCATAAGCATCAACAAAAAATAGGATTGCACATTGGACTGTCCATAACCATTGGTTTAGTTTTTATTGATGTTATTGACAAATAGATATTATAGAAAACTATTCATCAGATAATTATTATGTGCTGTTTGTACATAATTATCTGAGAAATTGAATCATATTACATCCGTCTTGTTATAAATGTAATCATGCACTTACATAGTTAATTACGTAATGACATTTAGATTTGATTTTTATTAAGTGCTGACACATTTGAGTTTGCCCTTCTCACTTATTCAGTTTGTTTTAATGTTGTGTGTCATGGTGGACACAAGGAAGGAGAACGCAGATGCGTGAATCTTGGGAAACACAATGAGGGCTGTATAGGCGCCTGAGTGGTACAGCCTTTCTGGCTCCCTAATCCCCCGAGGAATGTGGCATCTTCTAGCAGCCTAGACCCAAGAACCACAGACTGAGAGCTGCCTGACATTCCGGCATGTGTAGTACTATGAGCTGCATGAACCCTAGAAACACGGCACAAAGAGCCCCTTAGACTCAGGTAATGCAGTGCGAAGACGCGGCAGCTGCCTAGATCCAGGAGACGCAGCGCGAAAGCTGCCCAGACACATGGGACACAGTGTGAAAGCTGCCTAGACACAGGAAACACAGCACAGGAGCTGTCTAGACTCAGGGAATGCAGAGCAGGAGCAGCCTACAGGGAATGCAGCATGGAAGCTGTCTAGACACTGGGAATGCAGCACAGGAGCTGCCTAGACATAAAGCACATAGCTAGATGAGCAGCACGAGCCCCAGGGTGTGTGCTGACTTGAGCCGCTTCAACCCACAAGAAATGCAGCATGAAAGCTGCTCAGACCACGGCTGCAGTGCGGAGGCTGCCTAGACCCAGGGAATGCAGCTTGGAAGCTGCCTACAAGCCTATGGTGGGTAGCAAGATGAGCAGCTGCTCAGACCAGGGATGGAGCACAAGAGCTGCCTGAGATAGGAGAAATGCAGCCTGAAAGCTGCCTAGACTTCAAACATGCAGCTTAAGAGCTGCCTTTGCCCAAGGAATGCAGCCATATGAGCTGCATCTTCTGGGAAAGGGGAAAGTGACACGCTCCCATGATCTAACTAGCCTCTAGCTTGAGATGCCAGGATAGAACTAGAGTTAACTAGACAGGATTCGACTTAACTTGGCTCGATCTGACTGAAAGGGTCTCAGGAATTTAGCCCTAAACCAGCCACAGCGAGAGCTGTCCAGATAAAACTAGTCTACCGAATCGGATTTGACTGGATTTGATTTGAAACAATGCAGAGTCGACTCATTTCGATTCTAAGTTGTGGAAACTCAAGGAAGTCCATGATAAATGTAGTGAGTGAAGCAGCCAGGGAAAGACCTGGACCTCCTTTAGGTAGATATACTAGATCAAAAGGAATCCCTTCTGAATGCAGCAATATGAGCTCAGGAGTAAGACATGGGTCTACGTTGAGATGATTCACTTCAACTAGACTCGATCTGAATCAATTCCATACAAACTGACTCAGCTCAACCATTCAAACTGATATACTTGTCCATTCTAACTGCATTAATATGGACTGCCAGAACGGAAAATCAGATTTTACCACAGCGAGACTTTGCTTAGATTATGCTCAAAACGCTGGTATGAGGGTCACAATGGAAGTTGCCATAATGGCATTTGAACTGCTTTGCCATCTAGGGAGAACTGAAAGAGGAACAGATTAATGAACAAAGTGACTGAAACAAACAACTGAAAACCTAGTTCTAAGACAAAACTGAAAAGTAAAGACATTAATTCAGCAGAAACCTAGTGGTTAAGAGCAACAACTAGGGACCTAAATCTAAAGGAATCCAAAAAACTAAGGAAAAGGAAGAAGTTAATCAAGACCTAGAACCGGGGACTTGGCTCTAATGAAAACTGAAAATGAAAGAAACCAGTTAAGTAATCATAAACATAACCGCAAAGACACTGAAAAAGAAAAGAAACTGAAAACCTAGGTATCAACACAACAATCCTATGAGTTAACAAAATAGAAACTTAACGGAAAGACAAATCTGGGAATGTAAAGAGTAGGTAACCATCACAAAAAATGACAAAACATGAAAGCCGTGAATAAAAATCACAAGTGAAAAATGAAATTTGGGGATCGAATCAATAACCTAACATACATAGATACTTAGCATAAAATGAAAACATCACGTAAGACGAAGCATACCACCCAAGATAAGCCCAAACTAAACTAAAACGTAACGATCATGTGAACTAAACATGCACTGCTTTTTACCGCCCAGATGTTCCTTAAGCTGTCCTTTTCTCAGAGTCTTACAGTAGATGGGCAGCATGACACCTGCTATTTAGGTGCTGGGGCAGGTTCCTCCCACTCCAAACCTGGGATCGGGGTAGTGTCGTGTGAGGGCAAGCTCAGTAGGTAGGGTGCTGAGTGAAGCAGAGCGCCTTGACAGGGATGAAGCCAGGGTTGGAGAAGCCAGGGGGGCAAGTTGCGAACCATCGCAAACAACCAGAGTGTAGCACTCCAGCTGGGTGTGGAATGGCCCTCAGAGTATTTTAAGATCGGGTTCTCATCTCCAGGCAGGGGGACCCCCGTCCATGGCGTAGGTGCTGTCTTCTGTCAAGGTGGACACAGGGAAGGAGAACGTAGATGCAGGAGTCTTGGGAAACACAAGGAGGGCTTAGACATACACTTTCACAGCTCTCACAGAACTCAAACAGAAACAGTTCTTTAACAGGGGTACATGTCGCCTCTCTAACTCTGCCGGACTGGGGATGAGGATCATGCTCAGCCCGGGAAGCGAAGACGTCGCTGTGGACTCACGATGCACTCACTGCTCCTCTTCAGGAGTCTCGAGGAGGTCCAGAGCTCCATGAAACGAGGGGGGTACCAGCCTGCTGACAGGACAACCTGGCTGGTTGCTTCTGTAGATACCGGAGATCACGGGAGAGAGAGAGGGCGATCACAGTCACTGAAGTGAGCCTTGAAACTAAGAACCCCTTACTGAACCCTCCGTGCAGGAATCCGTAGCTTGTTTCTCACACAAAGCACAAGCCTGTTCAGAGAGCAGTGGAACACACCAGAAAGTTCAAAGGCACACACACACAGACAGATAAAGGGTAGAGTGAGGGTCTGAGAGTCCAACAAGAGGGTCAGAGACGAGGGACCCCAAGATGGTTTATGATGGGTTTCCACGTTAGTGACAGGATGCTGGACTGCTGGGTCTACAGGGGCTTTAACAGAGACAGAACACACAGAGCCAAGGATAGGAACCAATCAGAAACGTAAACCTACTAACATTGATTAAACACAGGTTCACACACAAGGGGCCACACCTGACTCACAAACACTAACTAATGATCAGGGCATGAGGACTACTAACCAGGCGTTCAACGAAGGGGACATTGCTGATGTAGAAGGTGGACACCTAACACCCACCCAAATCAAACAAACAGACATATGAGACAAGGGGACATGACAGACATACCTCTTCCCAGCAGTCTGGATTCCCTGACCGCCGTGGGCATGACAAGCAAGGCTCAGCGTCAATGGTCCAGGAACCCAGACTGCTCGGGGGCGTGGAGAATGCGGACCGGACGTCACATTGTAAAAGAACAATAGCATGGTAAACGTATAAAGCAGGGGTTTTCTTTCTTCAGAGCAAGACATACAACACACATCTTTCATCAAACTAAAACTATCCTCTTCAAAAGCTCCTCTTCAGGCTAAAATATGATATTGATTGAAAGTCCATGATCTGCACACAAAAAATGCTGGGTGAAAAACTTTCCAGTTTGGTTCAAAAGTTTATAATATGTTTTTGTTTGATCTAAAGCAGTTGACTGGGTTTAACTGGGTTAATATGGTAACACAGTCATGAACGTGCTACTATGTGTTTGCAGTTGTATCTCATGTGATTGAGAGGATGTTATTAGTGTACTTATTTAATGGTGATAAAAATAGAGTATACAAACTTTTGCCCAGATACTGTAGGTGCACCAAAACCGTGCTGTCACCTCACAACAAGAAAGCCCAGCCTGGCAGAAGAGGAGACATACTTTTATGATTTTAGTTTGATGAAAGATGTGTGTTTTATATGTTTACCCTGATTTATATGCTTACCATTTTTTTTTGTTTGATTCCAGGCTAAGGGTCCTCTCTGTGTTGAATTTGTTCTTCTCATGCCAACAAAGATTTCCACTTGGTACCGCAGTTTCCTCCAAAGACATGGACATCAGGTGCATTGGAGATGATAAATTGCTAGTTGTGAGTGTGTGTGAAAATGTGTTTTTGTTTGTGAGTCTGCCCGGTGATTGACTGACGACCTGTCCAAAGTGTTTGTCTGCCTTTCACCCTATGGTCACACCCTAATAATCTCCAGTACTCCCCACAACCCTGGTTAAGGATAAGCGGTTCAGATAACGGATGGATGTTCTGCCAACCTAGTGGTGTATCAAAGTAACCCTGTTAGGGCAACTCTTACGACTCTTATGAGATATTCTGGGGCAGCTGATGGCCTGGTGGTTAGGAAGTTGCCCCAGTGACTGGAAGGTCATGGGTTCCACAGAGGTACCCTTGAGCAAAGTACTGTCCCCACAGCGCCCTGCTTCACTTGGCGAAATGCAGAGAAAGTTAACCCATTCACACTGTGTGCTGTGGTGTATTCAAGTGTGACTATAAGGGGCCACATTACTTTATAACCCAGTCATTTTAGTCAGTTTAGTATTATTTAGTTTAGTATTGATTTAGTATCAGTTTACTATTAATTGTCTTCTGTTGTATAGTGACCCAGAGCTGCCCTGTTTAAATTACTCAAATTGTGTTGTTTTTAACCCAGAAGAAAAACAGAATAATCGAAATGCATTCTCTAATGAGCAGCTAAGAATCACTATAAAATCCAAATTGACCTGACATGGAGGAATGGTGCAGTGTATCAATGCTAGCCTGGCTAATGTGACTCATAGGAGATAATAGATTGTTAATATCAGCCTGTACTAAATAGCCTGTTCTCAAATATACATTAAAAAACATGTTCATAAGCAAGCAATCACACTGATTTTCCCTGAAAAAGATAGTAAAAATGATGATGACTGCACCAGTGCTTTGTGATTTTGTGATTGGCGTTTATACTCTTAGGTCCTAATAGGTCATGTAATTTTTTTCTTTCTTTCTTTCTTTCTTTCTTTCTTTTTAATTACACTGTTAATTCTCACTTATATGCATCATTGCATTTGTTGTCATGCGTGCCACAAAGCTGCAATTGTAACACTTGGCAAAACGCAATGAACAGCAGAGGCTGTAGCTCGGGGGTTATTTAGCAGATCAGTAGAAGGCAATTAAAGCTTACACCTGAGATCAAAACAATTTACAATACGTCCACCTGCGCAGATGAACGCAAACGGAGAGAAAGGGAATGACTTCTTTGCCTGCTGTGAGAATTTACAGCCATTTAGACCTTCAGAGCAGACAGTGGAAGCCTAAACCTGAATTTGTGCACTGACAAATGGACATGACCCTACGTGAACAGCATTTTTAAAAAAAAAACAAAAAAATGCTGAGAGCCAAGAAACAGGGGTGCATGAAGGGGATTTCTGAAAAAAAAAAGGAAAGAAATAACGGTTGTTTTTCCTCCACCACTTCAATCGGCTTCAGTCAGAGCACTTAAAGCCACTCTCTTTAAAGTCTTAAAACCCATGTTTAAGATACTTGCAACATCATCCTCAGCTTGAGGCATGTGTGTTTGCTGAGAGAGAGGGAAAGAGTGAGAGAGAGAGAGAGACTTTCCACCCATAGACGAAGAAAATATTAGACTTTGGTTAT
This sequence comes from Hydrocynus forskahlii, assembly GCA_037974365.1. NCBI lineage: Eukaryota > Metazoa > Chordata > Actinopteri > Characiformes > Alestidae > Hydrocynus > Hydrocynus forskahlii. The sequence continues at coordinate 18,169,959 of JBBPCX010000160.1, forward strand.
AAAACACCGCTGGTTTAAATTTCATTATTAATCCATCAGCACTGCATTCCCCTACCAACACGGACGCACACACACATACACAGACTCTCACCTAAATGCACACAGAACTCATTTTGCTCTAATCTGACACAATTACAATATTATAATACCATTCAGCTATCAGTGGAACATGTCGTATCCACAGGAAAACCAGCTTTTTCCCCTGGCCAGTGTATGTGCATGCTAATATGACAGTGGGAAAGTGCTGACTGTGGAATTGTGGGAAGCTTCCAGCCATCACATGTGCTCCTGCATTCTCTCTCTCTCTCTCTCCAGCACACCAAGAATCTCGTTTGCCCTTAGCATACGCTCTGCACAAATTAAACTGTTAATTTTCCGGCTCTACGAGAGGGAAGGGGGTAAAAAAAACACCCGATTTCCTCTGCCAGGCCTGAACTCGCAGGATAGGGGATAAATTAACAGCGTGGCAACATGCGGAATACGTTATGAGTCTGCATTAATGGGGAATATGGGGTTATGGTGCTGTGAAATTGGGCCCGCTTCCACTTTCATAAAAATGAGCCCGCTACTGGAAAACTCCTGTTGGCGATGATAGAGAGTGGCTTACTTATGGTGGATGTTCTTCTGGTCTGCTCACAGAGAGGTGTTGGGCCCCCATTGATTTAAAAAATGTATTGAAATGGATTTCGAAGTTTGAATTTGAATAGAATGTAGTTTCTGTTCATCTGTCCCAGAGCTTGCCTACCTTTCCAACACCACAGAGCCAACCAGAGCCCACAATGATAGGGGAGCTGGGGGATAATGAAGCCCACAACACACGATTTTCATATGTTTTGCTGTTGTTGAGACATGTTTTGTCTTCAAATGGCAAGGAGACTGGAAGACTTCATTGCCTCATCCAGTAGGTTCTCTCTATATGGCCACACACAAAAGATTTGGTGAATCTTCAGTGAAAATGAGTTTGTATTATATGAAGCTGTGATTATACATTCACACTGTTCAGTCTGCACAATATGTTAAATCTGTGCTTCCCAACCCTGGTCCTGGAATTCCTCTGCTCTGTCTGCTAATAGCACACCTGATCCATTGAATTTGTGGGAACCCTTGACCTTGAGAGTTGGTTGGTAGCGCACAAGAGATACTATAACATCATCTTTTAATGTCTTCTTTCACCCTGTCTCAATCAGCTATAATTTTAACATGCCTCATCATTGATCATTGGGGACCTGGGGTTTTTCCAAGAGGAAAATCCATTATGACCAATCATTAATCCTATCATTAATCCAGGGCTCAAGTGGGTGGGTTAAAGCAGGGAACCACTGTTTTAGACTGAATGATCGTTCTATACTCACCACCAACTAAAAGCAGTCAGTGCACACACAAGGCCAGTCGGAAATGTGTTGCTGACCAAAATGTTTATATTGACAATATAAAAATATGAACAATTTAATAAAAAAACTATTATGGAAATGTGAATTAAATTATTATGAATAATATTAATAGCAATAATTACTTCCCCTGGTTCGCTGCTGGGTATAAACTTTGGCCTGGTGGTTGAAAACCTCTGATCTAACCATTTATCTTAATTTATACTGTTTCCATTTCGCTAAGGGAGCTGCTAAAAGAAGTCTGTTAAAACACTGGACTCAGTTCTAAATGCTGCACTGACGGATCTGCACTCTACAACTAAGTGTGCATGTGAAGACTACAAGGCCATCCTGTTTTCTCTTTTTGGCTTTCAAAAGTGTATCCACAAGCACCCTCTGCGCATTCTTAGTTTGGCCTTCCACAAGGAATACAATGATGCAGACTTCCTTGGAATACAAGTGAAGTCTAATCGAAGAGAAGATTGTTAAACATGGTTAAACATAACAACCTTACTTCATAGATCTGCACATTGTTGATGTCACCAAAGTGTCGACTTTGAGGAGGATCACAGGGGTCATTCTGGGAGAAGCCATTGTAGATTGGTAGCTTTTTTTTGTTAGCCCTGGCACAATTAAACCCATGCGAAGCAACACTGGCCTTAATCACAGCAGTGGGAGTCCCGAACCTTGGCCAGGGATTTCTGGAGAGAGTTCTGCTGGATAGTCCTCGTCATGCATAATGTATCTCCTCAGTTCACCACAAACCACAAACATCTCCCTTAATTCTTCTACTGATCTGCATTAAAGGACTAGATGGAGAAGAGATCACTTAGCCTAAGATAACCTTGGGAGCCACAAAGAGGAACTATGGTCCAAAATAATCATTTTTTTCATCCCTAGGTGCCACAGTTAATCAATATTATTCAATTACACCCAATCCCTACTCAATCTGCGAGAGACCCTCCTCTTACTTGTCTGAAATAAGGGTGCTTTTCCTCCGCTCTGAGCTTTGCTTGGAACCACAAGAGCTTTAAACTGCTATGAAGATGATGTAACACAAAAGCAATGCCATTGATCACCAGCCACTCGGTATCCCTTTCACACTCATCAAATATGGCGTTGGATTAGTGGGTGTTCATTGATCCGGTTTCAGCTGCTTGCTTGCACATTGCTGTTCTTTAAATGCTCCAAATTATACTGCAGATGTGCTTTTGGGCTGTTTTAATCCTTTTTGGATAAATCCATTACACTGTGTGCTGTAGATGTCTAATTCTGGACATTGTGGCTCATTTGCAGTTTTTTACTTAACGCATATTCAGTGGTACGGTGTCTGGAGTGGTGGGTATTCTGTGCGTGCTAAAGGACCACCAACCCAACATGTGCATTTGCATTCTGCAAACTCACATCTCCTGTATTTTGAACATGTTGATGAGGTTTTATTGCAGTTCATGGTCAAATTAAATGCAAGAACATAATTACAGACACTTGCGTATCTCTCATGAGTGGGGGGTATAAATCAGTCTCATCAGAAGCAGGCATACCTGTGTATATGCACTGGTATACTAATGTACCTACTGTCTAATAATAGGTTGTGGCCAAACAGTTCCAATGCACTGCTTTTAAAATTTCTGATGCTTTCAGTATATGTTATATTACTGTGTGTGTGTGTGTGTGTGTGTGTGTGTGTGTGTGTGTGTAGGTGTGTGTGTGTGTGTGTGTAGCCATAACTATGTGGCCACCCTCTTTATTTTTGAGTTCATGTATTTCGGCCCCACCTATTGCTGACAGGTATTTTTAACCAAACACAGTGCTATGGACTCTGAATAGACACATGCTGGCAGTAGCATGGGTTGTACTGAAGAGCTCAGTGAGGGTTGCACTGAAAACTGTAGTGTACTGTAGATCACTGTGAATAATGCCAAGCATGGACTGGAGTTATGTAAAGCATACTTCCACTGGACGCTGGATTATGATTCATCTAGAGTGGTGAATCATGTTTACTGTCCAAAGACAAAGACAAACACAAAGGATGTGATTGAGGTGCTGCATTTTTTTTCTTGATTCGTGATTAAAATGTTGTGACATCTCCATTTACTTGTGTCTACTTTTTAAAAATTATACATTAAAATGTCCTTTAGTGGCAATGCACTTTTCCTAGTGTTTTGTCATCAGTAAAAGACAGTTCTGATGTTGAAAAAACAGTGTAGCTTTTAAGCAACCTGGGTTATGACAGTAAATGCTCAGTTGGATTTCAAGTCTTTTAAACCCCGCCCCCCACACACACACACAAAACATATTATCTGTTGTGCCTCTAAAGAAAATCAATGATCTAAAAGAACCAGACATACTGTGATGAATCTGATGCTTTGACCGAGGGAAATGGATGAATAACACTTGATAAGGTCCTTGAAGTCCAATATTGCTCCTCAACATACAACCCACAACATGATTCATCTCTCTAAACAAAACAGAATCAATGTGCAAGTGACCCTCACAAATGAGCAAGGCTAACTAGGCCACATTTCTCTCGCTAGCTCTTTCTCCCCACTTTTTACCCTCCCATTCCCCTTCTATTCCTGTTTCCACAGTGATAGAGCAGCAGAGGGTTAGTATGCTCCCCAAGGCAGCTTTATACTGGATAATAAAAAACTCAAATTACAGGGACCAGGATTAGCCTTAAATAAATAATTGGATTCTCCCATCTCTAGAAGAAGTTCAAATTCAAATGGAGCGATTCCATCTACCCTTAGGCAGGATATGCAGCTTATCTGATATGGAGCCACGCTGACACAGGACAAAAAAAAAAGACACTTTATCTACCACTGGAATAACTTTGCCATACTGAGATACAAAGCAGCCATAGCACCTTACATGAACTCCAATTGTGGGCACCCATATATTGAAATGGACCCTTTCTCTGTCCTGCTACCGTATGGCTACAATCAATCAAAATTGTAGCTTAGGTCTCTAGTTTTCACAGTATTTCTCTAAGATGTGTATACAGACATACTTTAAGACGTTTGCCAGTGTTCTGACAAAATGTTTTACTTTTTTTCAGTAACTAGAGTTTTAATACTGGTACTAAATTACAATATCGGTATAGGCATTAGAGAATTCCAGTATCAAGATGCGGTTTCTGACATACACTAGTCTATGTGCATGTCACAAAATGGTCCTTAACTGCATGAAATCAAGCTACATGTCAGCACTGGTGGCTGATTTCTCCTTTTCAGAGAAACAGTACTAAAAATTCTCATTGCAACATTTCTAGTAACAGTCAAGTGTTATAAATAGTCAATACACCAGTCTAGTCAGTATGCCAGTGAAATTCCTTCTCATCTAACGTTTGCCATGGTATGCCATGAATACAAGCAAATGCACAATCTACAAACAATGTCACAGATGTTGTAATTAGCCCATTGATCTGTATGGCTAAGGGAAGCAATCCGTTCCTCTCCTTGTGTCCCAGCCACTATTAATTGCATGTCTTACCACACACTAAAATCCATATAGCTAAATGACAGCTACAGATTATTTTTGTACAATAAACTGATCTGGTGTAGACTCTAGTGTAGTGCAGTTAGTTTGTAATATGGATTAAGAACTAGAAAAAAAAACAGGTGAATGTGACGGAAAAGCCCGCTGTCTGATGATTCTTGTTCGGAGTCGGGGTCGATGGGATCGTGCTTTCACTGATTCAGCTTCAGTCAAGTGGAAAATTAAACAAAGATGGGCCAAGGCGCTGGCTGCAGATGCCGTCAGGCAACATTTGGACTTCTTCAAGAAAGGGGAATCAAATCCTCATTTACCCAATTGACTTCTTCTATTAAACTGCACTTTCCTTTCGTCTGAGTGTATTTTTCGGTATATTTACTGAAACCCTTACCAAGAATCAGTGCCATGACACGCTTAGAATTACATTACAGTACCTGTCATCCACCTTCAGATATGCTTTTACAGACCAGAATCTTTATAAATAGGTAAATACCCTTCCCACATCCTTCTGCCCTGTGATCTTTCAGGGTACAAATGCTGTCCTCTTCAGAATCTGTGGGGTATGTCCCCAGGAACATGAGTGTATCCTTTTCTGTTGCAATTATGTTTTTTTCCAAATACTCTGCTTTCACTTCAGTCTATTCACTTTAGTTTTCTATTTTAAAAAATGTACATTTACCCCTTTACCAGGGAAAGTGTTAAACCCACTTAAGGTACCTAATTGGCCCTAAAGGACAATGTTGTACCTTTGAGGACACATTTATGTTGGATGTATATATATATGTGTGTTCAAGATGTATTCATGCATGCATTATTGTACTATTAATCACTATTCAAATAGTAGACAAACAAAATTAGGAACTTTATGTGCATTATATAAACTGCTTACAAGTGTTTGTACACTGTCAAATGAAATGGTCTGGTACAGGATGATTTTGTTGACCACGGTACAGACAGTGAGAATGGGCCCTTAAACGTACAGCATTTAAATTGATTAACTAAATTAGCAAAGGTTCAGTTGCCTTCGACAAGCTTTAAGGTTCAATGGAATATTTCAAAACTGGTTGGATGGAGTCCATGTAATCTACAAAGATATAACTGCACCAGGGAAATGGGATGATAATATTCCCTACCGAAATGTAATGACAATCCCAGTGACAAATAAGCCCCTTTTTTCTGAGGGTGTAAGTCATTACATGAAAAACAGAAATTTTGGTCTGCCGTTTTGCTAGGGAGTCACTGGGAGACAGATCTGAGCGTGTAAAAATGAATGAGATACATGTCAATTCAAATCAAGTTTATTTATATAGCCCATTATCATACACAAAGGTCAATCAATTCAATGTACTTTACAGGAATAGAATGAAAATATTAAGCATAAAAATAGTAGCAAGTGAAAAACTAAAATAGATAAAAGAAGTAAAAGAATAAAAGAAAGTTTTGGTGCATCCAGTTATGTACGTTATCGCGGCACTAACACATTGAATCTACGGGACCAAAGTCACTTAGTGAAAGAGCTAGATAGATCTAGATAGATGAGTATCATCTACAAAGCTATGGTAGGAAACATTATTCTCTTTAAGAATTTCACCCAGGCTCAGGGGGCACCGTGACAATAATGGGAGGGGATTTCGTTGTTGAATGTGTTTCCACTGCTGTAACATGGCTTAAATGTGTCTCAGACTATCTCCTGCAGTGGTTTGAGACATTAAATTTCTATTTGTTGTAAATGTGTCTGGGTACATTACACCTGCATTTTTATGCGGCCTGTCTTCATCCAGATATAATCTTGAAACTCAAGATGCGTGAAGTGACCAGGTATAAACGG
>JBBPCX010000160.1:18180180-18200269 GCA_037974365.1 Hydrocynus forskahlii
TAAATAAAGACCTGCATTATGGAGATCCGCGCCTGCGCCTACCTCTCTCCTTCCCGGTCCGGACCGAATCCCGTGACTGCAGGTCTATACTGTATGTCATGAAATAAGATTTCAACCATAACTAAGAACATTTACAGTGGACAAACTTCTACCGTTTGTGTCTGAAATTTCAGAACTACTGGCACTTCACTGTACATTCATGATTACTCAGAAAAAATTACCTGCGTCTTGAAAATACTTATCTAAAAACAAAAAACAGTAAAAAGAGTTAGGATGCATGCTTTTCTTTTCAAATGCATTTCCACCAACCTCCAAACAGCTGTTTCATTTTCATCTCCCACATACATACCACACCACTCTGTGTCCATTCATTTACACATCGGTGTGGGCTGGTGGGGCCCTTTAGCATATATTTTCTTCTGCATAATTCCAGGCACTCTCTCTGCAGACATCTTGAAGCCAGTCAGATGCCCTCATAGCAATGAAAAGTTTCCCAAAAAATTATTTGAAAGACATACGAATGACGTACGTACGAATACAATGCCATAACACTTAAACATACACACCTAAAATTGGTCTCATATGCAAAACAAGTGAGAAAACAATGACACACTTAGTAAACAGTGGTGCACAGGTTCTTGTCTCCACACAGCTGAGGTTTGTTTCAGTGCCGTTTCATGAATTTCATGAATCAGAAATGGAGTGGTGCATGATTCAAGTCTTCAGTGCTACTACTCACCTGTGATGAACAAGGACCAATCCGTCCCTTTCTAATGTCAATGCCAGCACTAATTATAATGAGGATCTCTCACACAGAAGCATAGATATAATCATTAACTCAAGCATGCAGAAACACAGCACACCTCACACACTCTCAGTACTGAGCATTCACTCAGCCAGCCAGTTAATGGTGGAAAACTTTATTAGCCAGTCCCAACTAAGACAATTCAGTTGCTAACATCGTTTGTAATCCAGTACACTGACTGACCAGTACAGTATTAGCTTTAGAGTGCTGGTAATGTAAGCATTTCTAGTGCAACTAAGGCCTAGTCTGCACATATGTATTTTTTGAAAAACAGAAGGTGATGTCCTCCTTGGGAGATGACAGTGAACACATCGACGTTACAAGCCAAAACTCATCTACATGTCAATGCAGAAAATGGAGTTTCTGAAAATCTTCATCCTGAAAGAGGTTTTCCAAAGACAACTGTTACCTACAACACTTAAAATACTAAAATATCTAAAATACTGTTTGCAAGTGTATGAAAGGCCAAAATCCCTAAAATCCCCAAAAATTTCATAACTTGATGCCCTTTTTAGAGCAGAATGCATTATTTTCACAGTAACATTTTTAAGAACAACGGAAATATGTTGTAAAAAATCTGTTACTTTCCAGAAACTAGTTTTACAGTGAGGTCTTTAAGAACAATGGCATGATGCTGTAATAAGAGTAAAGAGTGATTTCATAACTGTAATGGGGGGAAAAATGATAAAAATGGCTGTTGATTTTACATTTTTGTTCTTATACTCAATAAGTATTCTTAGAGCTGTTAGTAAGAAAGAAAGGGTTTACTGAGGTTGTCTTACCTGTGAGTGCTTAAATGTGCATAGCCCTGCTCTGACCACTCTTGGAATATGAGAAAAGAGCTATAAGGAAAGCATATTATAAATCTCAACCGGTCCCACCTGAAGGAAAGGAGGAAAATGCCTGTGTTAAAAGTCCCTGCAAGTACTCTTCAAGAAATATCTCAGCGCATTACAATTCCATAGGAATGTTTTAGTGTTCACTTATGTTTGCATTGTTCTCTTTCTTATTGTGGAGGCGTGATAAAGGAGCCACCAGGTGAGACGGGGCAGCCAAGCATTTGGCAGCCAGTGTCAATTAAACACTAAGCCCCTCCATTGTACACAGTCGAAAACATACCATCTGAATCATAACCAACAGCACACCCAAACACATTCACAGCAAATCATAACCAACTATCTGCAAAGAACAGCCTCAGGGACAACCTGCACATCTTCAAAGGCTAGCCATTCTCAGGGCTATCTAAAAGCTCCATCAGCCATTGATTTTCAGCCTTTTGATGCAATTTTTAAAACCCCGTGTAGCATCGTACAAAAGCACTCTGCACTCCAGAACCTCCAGATCTGACACAGAGAAAGCAAGGTTTTATGCAAACTGGCCTTGATCTTGGAGCTGTGGCACATCATCTGGCATGATCTAGACAAACATCCTTACTTTAGGGGGCTGTATTGTGAATAGTTTTAATGAGGGTTTCAGCAAAAATAAAGAGTGACTGAAAAACTGCCTTATGTTGACATAGTAAATATACAGTACAAGTCAAAAGTTTGGACACACCTTCTCATTCAAAGATTTCCTTTGTTTTTATTATTGGCTACATTGTAACTTAAAATTGAAAACATCACCTACTGCTCTGATGACAGCTTTGCACACTCTTGGCATTTTTTCAATCAGATTCATGAGGTTTGCAATGGTATTCAGTTAACAGGTGTTCTTCGTCAAGAGTTCATTAGTGGAATTTCTTGTCTTGTTAATGCGCTTGGGATCATCAGTTGTGATAGTCGGGTTGGTACACAGTTACCTGACTACGTTTCTACTCTGTGTTATGGCAAGAACCACTTAACTTAATGTGTTATTTATTTTAACTCACTTACTCAACTTACTAAACAAAATGATTGTGTTCATACTCATCAGAGATACCAGGCCACTGTTGCTCTTTTTATTCATGTGTCATAACTGTTTATTAATCATGTTAAGGTGTCAAATATCTAATTAATAAACATTACTCTCACATAAGGCTGTGTCCTGTCCAAGGAGGTGCAGGCTCAGACTTCCATTTTCTAAGGTTCTTTGTTAATAAACCAAAACAAAAACAAAACCAGGCACGAGGGCCAATATTCTGTTACAAAACACAACTTAAGGACAGGCACACAACAAAGGGTAACGTGAGGGTCGACAGACAACTAAAACATGACACGGAGGTGACTTAAATACCAAAACCATAACTCAACCAATAAAACCCAAACATCACTTTCTCTGAGCACACTGATCAGCTGAAACTAATAATAAACAAACCCAAAACCGGTGTGCTCAGAACATGTCAAAATACAAGCCCCACCGAACTGAAAAAGGGCAGCCTCTAGCGGTCGCCAACCATGACAATTACTATTTAAAATCTTTAGAAATGTTTTAGAATCTCCCTGCTCTTGAGTTTATGTAGTTTTACTTTTATTATACTGGATGCAATATAATTTAAATAATAATATAATTTAAACATTTCTCTTCACTTGATCCAGTCTGTTGAATGTATTCTGTAATACCTTTATGTATTGAATTTTAAGGCTCATATTGAATGAAACAATATGATCTATTTAGGTGCTCGTAGGAACAGGCTTTTACAGGCTTTTAATACTCGTCTGTGTTTGTGAACGCATACTTGTATACTCATTCTCAACAGCACTACTACAGCACTACTAATTAATACAAACAATACCATTTATTTATCATAAACCTTAAACCTTAATTTTACGTATGTTCACTTTTATAAAGCAAAATATTCCAGTTTTCGAATCATAACAGTTGTGCATGTGTGTGCATACATTTTTTACAGGTGTCATGTCGACAAGGAGACAGATAAGTATGGGTGGAATTTTGCTGACTTAGGCAGCAGTGATAGTACAGAAGTAAGCGGAAGACAATTTTTTAAAAGTCTTTGTGTTTTTATTATCAGATGAGCTGATTCACTGAATGGGAAGCCAATTATTTATTCCATTGCTGCTTAGCAGTCAACAATTGAGTGAAAAGAAAAGAAATTTCAAATACAAACTAAGGAACTGTATACCATATGCATCCCAAATACAATACTATACTCCAATAACATAATTAACAAATACTGTAACATTAAAATTACCAACCATACATCTTTCCTACCACCCATCCAACCATCTAACACTCAAATGGTTTCTATCAGCAGACATTTGAATACATTATTTTTCATCTTATCTCGGCTCGTCTTGTTCTCAGCACTTAGTGCAGTTGAGTCATTGAAAATGCATTGGCTGAGTCAATCTGAGTCCATTTCTGCATGTCTGTAGTCCCCGCCAAGGACTCACACACACACGCACTTTGGAAGGGAGCTGGAAAAGAAGACATTTGAATATGGTAATTGTGTGCGAGTGCGTGCGAGATGTGAACACAGCTCTGTGAGCACGACATTGTACAAACGGCAAGCCGTGAGAAAACAAGAAAAAGTTGATCTGAGGGATCTGTGATGGAACGTTTTGTGGCGAATGAATGCAAAATGAAAAGCACCAAGTAATGTCTCAAATCTCAGAGGAAGTGTTTCCTTTCTTACACCAAGCTTGAGCTCATTAAATGTCTTCCGCACATTTCAGGCACTTCGTGAGAAATCATTACACAGACAGTAGGAGCGCATGGGCTGCGAGGGTAGTCTTTACAGAGGTGTTTTAACAAGAGAGTTGGCAATAAACAAGGCTCATAATGTTCTGGAGCGCTCTGTCAATGTGCTTTAGCATCGCAATAATGCACTTCAGGGTTAGTGACATAACCCCGTCTCACTCTTCAGCAATTTAAAGTTATACTACAGTGAATTAAAACATAATCTGTATTATGCAACATCAGTAGCATGCAGCTGGACGTCTATTGTCTATGGGTACATATTACCACCAATAAATATGTTCCTTTACAACAATAGTTATGAGACCGGAATAGGTTTATTAAACACAAAAAATCTTACTATGGTATTTTTGGTCAAAATGTATATTTAGAATGTGTTATTGTTCTTCTTAAACATTTATTTTGTTTGCATGTGAAGGTCAGTGTCCTTTCTTTAAGACTTCATTATTCAAGTTCATTCTTTTCTAATAAATTTGAAAAGATACATACATCATATTGTTTAATATATATATATATATATATATATATATGTGTGTGTGAATATATTTTCAGTGCATCAAAACCAATATCTTAGTCATTTATGCCTCACAAAGTCTAAAAATGTGAGCTGGCTCGACTGTCCAACCATATCACTTTAAAATTATATGAGATGATTTTTTGCTTACAACCTGGATTTAAACCAAGGCAACTTTAAGTATTCAACTTGTCACAAAGGTTTTATCCATAAATCTTGAGTTCCTCACATATTATGTGGCACAATCGAAAATGAAAGACTTATTCTGGCATGCTTTTTAAAAAGAAAGGGTGGGGTGTTTTAGCATCCCTTCAAGACAAAGGTATTCCTAAATGGCAGTGGCCTCTTTCTGCAATGGCATCACCCAGCAAATACAGTTCAGGAATGGTTGACGAAGTGTTAACTTCCAAAATCTGCAGATATTAAGGCATCTGTGGCATATGGAGAAACGAGTCCGATACACAATAGCGCTACTTTGCAATTTACGAGACCTACTAACCTGTTGGTACCAGACACCACATGTGTTTTGGCAGGTCAGAGCCATTATATATGTAAATATAACACAGAGTGAGTCCCTGCCTTGTGCCTGCAGACCCTGGGATAGGCTCCAGGTACCGGCGACCCTTGTAAGGATTAAGCAGTTACAGAAAATGAATGAATGAACAAATGAATCATTAATCTAGTTCAATTAATTAATCACAGAAAAAAATAATACATTAAAAAATTGCATTCTGTGGTGCCCTTTGACCCAGTGCTGTTCAGGCCACAGTGGAAAAATGAATGTGACAGACAAGAACGCACAACTTGACCCAGTGAATGGAACATTTACATTTACTAACTGTTGCTCAGATGGAATTGTTGACAGGGGTGTCATTCTCCGCAATTTCTGCAATAAGACATTTTCGGATCATTGGAGTACTTCAAGTCAGATACTATATCAGATGTATCAGTGACAATAACGTTTAGAAACAAAAGAGACATTGAACTTTAAAGTCTATAATGTTGATTATTTGTTGATTCACTCATCTGCCAAAATTGATTTGAGTTGAAATACTGTTAAATATTTTAACAGAGAAAATGGATGTATATGAATAACTCAGATTAATTTATCGCAGTTACCATGTAACTAGATTAATTTTTAATATATATTATTTTTCTTTATATATACATACGTGTGTGTGTGTGTGTGTGTGTGTGTGTGTACGTATATATATGTGCACCGAGAGAGAGGGAGAGAGAAAGAGAGAGCAAGAGAGAGAGAGTGAGAGAGAGATGTGCTTCTAAAGTGAAAATAAGACCATGTAACTGGATTCATTTTAAATATATAATATATGTACACCGAGAGAGAGGGAGAGAGAGAGAGAGTGAGTGAGAGAAAGCAAAGAGAGAGAGAGAGAAATGTGCTTCTAAATGACATAGAGCACTGAAGAACAGGTCAGTGCTCAAAATCAAAGTCATCCAGCCATCAAAGCCTGGTGCCCTCTCTTTTCCAACAAAACCTACAAAGCAAGAGGCAATTTTTATTGCATTAAAGTCCACACACAACACACTGAAGAGAAGAGAGGGAGAGAGTAGAACATAAGAAAAGAGGGAAAGGAAGGGGAAAAGTTGTTGGTGTGTCACATCCGGGCCGCCTCAGCCATGCCCTCAGCGGCCCCGTCCTCTGAGTATTAAGTGTACACATGTCTTGTCCTGTGATCACTCTCGCGAGACTGAACGCCGTTCAAGTTCTATGTTCGCAGGCTATAGTGATGGGAAGTTCAGCTCTTTTCACAGAGCCAGCTCTTGTGGCACAGCTCCCAGAGAAGAGCCGGTTCTTTCGGCTCCCAAACGGCTCTTAGTTTATCATCTGCCTCATATTTTAGCCTAACTTGGCAAATATGAAGGCTTTGTGTGTTGATAGAAAAGTGGGGAGCGGCTCTCACTTGATGGGAGTTGGCTCTTCTGATCCACTACAAAGCATCGGCTCTTAGTAGCAGGCTAGCAAAAGAGCACGGCCGGTGCTTCAAGTTCATACGCCTCGGCAGAAATACACATGGGAAACAAGCTTATAAAAGGAAGATATTTATGTTTAGTACAGCTAAATACTGGATGTTAACATCTGTTAGTTTATTTTTAGTTATGTTCTTTTTGGAGCACTTTAAAAGATATGCCTTTGTGTTAATGTTTTCTGAATAAAAATTCCATATACAGTATACCTGCGCCTCATTTTTTCCACTTTCACCATAACATGATGCGTTGCTTAAGTGGTAAGCTCTATTCTCAACCTCAAAATTGTTTTTTAATGTAACTTATGTCTGTAATTGTTCAGCTGTATGACAGATAGAAGGAGAAGATTGAAGGAGGTTCAGATAGAAGGATGTTGTATTGAAAATGTTAAAAAAAACAAACAAAAAAAACCCCCAAACATGAAAACCCCCCCTAACATAGTTCATTTTTGAGCTGTGAACTTTGTTCAAAATTTTTAAGAATGAACTATGAACATGAACTAGTTCATGTTTATTTGGATAAACTGTATTTTAAACTAGGTTTTTTTCAGTGTGAACTGGTACAACACTGCCCGTGACATATTTGTGACGTCATGTGTTGGTGTGTCTGGACTCAGTGCCGGGGCAACCCAGAAGCTGGAGGCTCTGCACGTGAGTCAGCTGGATTGTTAGGCACCTGATTACAGGCACACCTGTCTTGTGTTCATGTTAAGTGTCCCTGAGTTTAAAGTAATAGTACAGTCTCGCACGTGACGCAGCTTAAAAGCCAGCGAGTCTGGAGAAAGGGCGCGTGGTCATCGATCTCCTATCCTAGTTGTGTCTGTCTGAGTTTCTTACAGATTGTGTGGGACGAAAGGAACAGGGACTTGTGCCTTGCCAGTCCAATTCTGCCTGCCTCCCGTCAGCCGCGCTTCAAGTGGTGGTTGGAATGCAGACTGGAGGGAAACACCGCTAGGCTAAGGCTTCCCCGAGGCATGCATGGTAGACCATGATAGTCTGCTCTCTCTCTCTGTCTCCCCTCTGTCTCTACAGGCCGAAGTTGGTGAGAAGGATCTCACCGCCAATGGGTCCACGAGAAGCGGAACAACCTTACCGGCCACCATTGCAAGTGAGCCTAAAAGTATCTAGGGCGACTCGAACAGCTGCTGTGTGCGCTCCCCCCTCAAGCCCTAGTCCTACTGGGAGTGGACGGACTTCTGTGCTCTGGAACCTGCACCTGTATTGTGAAGGACTTGTCTTGTTTGGAGCTCCTGGGCTCATACTGTGTAGAAGTTCATTAAAGCTCATTTGTTCTGAAGTCTATCCCACAGTCGCGTCCTCCATACCTGCACGACATGACAGTTGGTCAGTATTTTTATTGTGGTTTGATTATTGAGCGGTCCTAAACCACTAATACGAGCAGATGGCTTTGAACGTCCACGTTCTGATTTTACTTTCTGCTTGGCCAAGACCTGTGTGATGTGAGACTGTGTAATCTAGCTGAGATATAATCACTCCACTGCTGTGCAGGAGGGCAGCAATTAAGCACCGGCATTTAATCCTTTGATTTCAGGACTGTTCACGTACACCTGAATACTTAATGAGGGTGACAGATTCTGTACGCACGGTCTACATTATAACATGATGTACTGCAGATATTTCATTAGCAGTACATCCTGCAGACTCAGCCACTAGGCAGGGTGTTGTGAGAACTATTTCTCGCTTTTTTGGCACAGTATCTTGTCGTGTTGCCATAGGCATGTTTTGTAGAGCTACCATCTTAATTTGTTTGCTTGGTGCACATTTTGGCATCGGCAATATTTTTCCCAGGAGCAGATTTCGAGGTCCAGCTGTTTTCACGTCAGGTGCAGGCAGCTGAAACAGGAGACCCTGATCAATGTTTCACTTGCTATAAAACCATCTTGACTCTGGCTATTAAACCTCTTTATCATTGGCTCCCTGTACACTTCTCAGCCTGCCAGTGCTATGCGCATATATTATGGACATAAATTAGCCATCTGTTTCTGAGCTGAAGTCTTGACTATCTTAGCGATCCACCTCAACCACTCACACTGGGATCAGACAAAGGGACAGAAAATGAAAAAGAGTGAGAGATAGAAAGAGAGAGAGATGCACAACAGCTCAGGGCGAAGGAGATGAGGAGCTGTTTTCTGGCTAATTAAATCATTGTACGCCTAATAAAGTACCTCTGGACACAACACAAGACAGGAGGCATTATTAAATCATAGCTTATGGCATCGACAGGGAAACTTAAAAAGCCATGTCTTGCAGCAAGAGAAGTTAGATTTAAAAAGTAACTAATATGAAAAATGAATTAGGTTTCAGTGTCAGTGGCATCTCGTGTCTAAAAAGACAGCAAGATTGATAATGCCCAGACTTTTGTTCTTGATCTTACTTCTCTGACCTACACTCTAGTAGCGGGCAGTGCAGTGTTATTATCATGGTCTATTTAGACTTTCTTGCACATACACACTTATACATGTACAATGTGCAGTGAAATGTAAACCTGAGACAGTGCGATAGCTAGAAAATAAAGTAAAGAATAGAAAAATAATATTTAAATAAAGAATAGAAAAATAATAAAATAATATTTAAAACTATAGCCTAAATGTGTCTATGAATATCCTACCCACTAGTCCACCACTTTCATACCCATTTGCAATCAATTGTAGGTCTGAATCCCAGGACTGCAATAGGCACCACTAAGGTAACCTTGAGCGAGGTGCTGTCCCCACACACTGCTCCCCGGGTGACCCCTGTTGGTGGCCACTGCTTCACATGGTGAATGGGTTAAATGCAGAGAAATAATTTCACATAGTTCACACTGTGTGCTGTGCTGTCGTGTGTTCATGCGTGTCTATAAGGGGCCGCTTTACTTTATTGGTGACCTATCGGTATGAAGGTTCTTACCTTACCTCTTAGCGTAGAAAAATTCAACCAGTATATCTGCCTCTGCTACATCTTTCATATATATTCAATACTTCTACTCTTACCTGTCTACTTTATTAAAAACACTAACCTGGTTCACTCATGAGACCTTATTCACTCCTGTGCACAGTTGCAGACTGTAACCCATCTTGTCTGGAATCCCCTTTTACCCATTCACCTTTGGTCAGTTTCTGACCACTGCTGACCAGATATTATTTGGATGTAGGATGCAGCAGTTTCACTGACATGGTAGTGTCATGCAAATGTGTGCGGTGTGCAGGACGCATAAATGTGGTTTTGAATGAATGCAAGGCTGTAAGTGGTCCACCACACAAAACATTCAGCCAGGAACAGCTCTGCTGTCAGAAACTGACCACTAATGGAAGGATGGCTAACTCTGCTGTGATTGGCCATCTCTGACTATAGACCAACAAAGTAGACCTACAAGGTCATGGCTTCTAATAAAGTGGCTGATGATTGTATTTTCTTTCTAAAATGTGACTGTCAGTATGACTCACCAAAACCATACAAAAGTTACTGGACATCTTGTTCGCCATGTTTCTGTGGCTGCTGAATTTCATTTCAGGGAACACCTCTGTCACTTTATTGCATTCATTGTGTAAAATGTATTGTGTGTTAGCTAGGGGGCTAAATACTAGGAGTCAGCAGATATCTTTACGCCCTCAGTTAGTAGACCTGTATAAATAATGCTATTCCTGGATGAAAACCTTTTCTGTAAACAATTATTTGAAGCAGAGTTCAGATGAGAGCAGGTTTGCTTTTTTTTTTTTCATGCTTTTATTTCTTTCTACACATAAGATATTCACCCCATATCTCTCATTTGAAAAACACATATGCAGCAAACAAAGAATGGCACATAGCAATTCTCCAGTCAGGGGCCATCTGTCTTTCTCTAGAGATCCTTGGATTTTCTTCTTCAAGGGTAGCTTCGCTTTCCTGGCATTCATACATTTTTCCCCTTGTTTACTTCTCTAACACAGGCCACAGTTGAGTACTGCAGGCTCGCTTTGTTTCCCATCACTGGAAGCCTCCAGTCATCATTGTCGGTGATTTTTCTTACTTTACCCTTGCAATCCCAACCCTCCATGTGGCCGGTGATGGTGCCTCCATTTCCTCTTCTCTAAAATGATGGCTTAGTTTTTTTCCCTGTCCGTCATCATCATCCTGATGCTAAACAAACATTATGAAGACACTTCAAACTTATGAAGTGTTGCAAAGACTTTCTTTTCTGTCAGAGAAACTTTTAATGTGCAGCTGACATTTGCAGCAGCGAGTTTGGGAAGGAATATTTGGGGCCCAGAATGGAAAGAATAGAGGGGGTCACAAGTGTGGCATACACAGCAGGAAGGTGGGTGGATATATATGTGTGTGAGAAAAATCAAAACAGACAGGGAGAATGTGTGTGAAATGAGAATATCCTCAAATTCCCTTTGAACTTTATGGCTCAGCAGAAGACGGCCAGCTCCATAAAAGAAAGCTCAGGAATGTGAGGATAAACCGGTGCCACTCGCCGATGGCCCGGAGACAAAGTGCCGGAGGACGAGAGATTTAGAGCGAGGTGTGGGACACTTTGCAATGTAGATGAGTTTTTGCAATTCAAAGAATTTCCACCAGTGAATAACCAGCATAGCCTCTCGCTGAAAATAATAACGCTCAGGTGAAGCGTTTCTGTATGAATAAATACTAATATGTGCCTCAAGAGAGTCATACGTACCAACAAGCCCTGCATACTGGCATTTCTTGGCACTCAAAAAAATGCTGGGTTAACAACCCAATTTGGGCCTTTGCCATAACTCAGTCACATCATAACAGGACAGATGTTGTTGTTGCTTTGTTGGGTCTGGTTTGATCAGGAATGGCTGGCACGAAAGCAACCATCTAGTGACACCTTAACAAACACATGAGACAAAGTAGCAATGACCTAGCAACATCTTAGCAAACACATTGGATAATATAGCAAATTACTTACCAACACCTTTTCAATCCTTAGCAGTATTATAGCACACAGATGCTACAGCAAAATTATAGCACACAGAATACAATAAGAACAACGCAGCAGCACCATAGAAACAAACTGAAACATCATATCAAGCACAACTGCCTAGAACAGAGGTCCCCAACCATTGGGCCGCGGGCCGGTATCGGTCCGTGAGTCATTTGGGCCGCACAGAAGGACAGAATAAAAATATTTTATTGATTATCAGAAAGATCTTTTATCTTAAAAAAATGCTTGTCAAGGTTACGTGATATGGTGTAGCCCACAAGCTAGCAAAAATGATGCACTTTGTTTTATACTGGTCCGTGAAAATATTGTTTTACATGAAACTGGTCCATGGCGCAAAAAAGGTTGGGTGTCACTGGCCTAGAGTATAATAGCAACTAATTAGCAGCATCATAGCAAATACCTAGGATAACACAGCAGCAGCCTATCAACACCTACGATAGCATGGCCAGGGGTAAACCCAAATGTTTTTTAAGGAGAGGTTGTATCTTTTCTCTAGTTATCTTTTCAAGGTACAGCTAGACCAGAAAACCAGCCTTTATAATGGAAAGAATCTCCACATGGTTGCAGATGGTCCAGGGAATTGCAAATAGGCTTGTGCTCTTCTTTGAGTAGCCATGTAGAAAATAATCCTGGTACATAGCTAAACCCAGACTTTGAGACATGTTTTTTCTTTCCTTTTAAAGATTTCTACAAAGAATTTACACGTTTCCTTCCTGTAATTTTTCAGTGTTCCCTAACACAGTAATATCATAAGCCATGAAGTGAAGCTTGAGTTAAAAAATACTTATTAATAGCACAGTTCATTAGTGTGAAGGATATGTTAGATTAGGAATGTGCAAATTTGAAATGTGAACAGTTCTTCAATATGCAAAACATGTCCCCCAAAATTATTGGAGGGGGACAATTCACTCCATACCAAACAACACTTCTCTGGACAAAAGTACACCTATAGAAAAAGCTGTAGATTTATTATACTGTGATCTTTTGGGAGACCATGACAGGGTCATTAATCCAGCAAGACAGAACAGAATTGCAGATGTCGCACAAACAGAACCATCTGAGGCTGTGGTGTCTGTAGCCACATTGACCCCGTCAACATCTGGTCACTTCATGTGACATCTGGATTGTCTCCTGATTAGATTTTAGATTTTTATTTGAGCTGACTGCCTCGTCCAAAATGGGAAACAGAATTAAAATGAAACTCCTGTCAGGACATGAACTGAAAGAGCGTCGAAGTGTCAAAGGGTTGTCTCTTCCATAGGCAAAACAGCAAGCGGCACCGAGGCAGTAGTGGGAGGGGTTTTGGTTGTCTAATGGGGGAGACAGAGCCAGACTGAAACCTGATTACTATGTGTTGAGTAATATGCAAATCAGGTCATATACAACAACTAATCATCTGCACTGCTGCTCATTTTTCTTTTCTATTCAAAAGAAAACCACATTTTAATACTGATTATCCTTTACCTGGTTTGTAGGTGTGTCTGCAGCCTATTCCAGCAGTCAGTGGGTGAAAGGCAGAGAAAGACCCTGGACAGGTCACTAGTCCATCACAAAGCAGAAAAATACACTCACACATAGGGGTAATTTAGCATCTCCAGTTCATCTGATGTCCATGTCTTTGGACTTAATATTTATTTAGACAAGATTTCTAACCAACAAGCAACATTTCCTGTCATTGGGAGTTCATGGATAAAAAGAGGTTCAAATGTCAATAATAAAAATAATGACTGAACCTACAAATGAGAAGCTTATTAAATTAATGACCAGACAATTTTTACATCTGATTGGTAGTATCATCCAAGGCACATATCCACTTCAGATTTACATGAACAAAAAATAGGTATTCATAAGCAAAAACGAAATTGATAAGGAAAATGATACAAGTAGCAATCATGTGAAGGAACTTCCTACAGCTCTTAGGGACACCAGAATTTATACTACAGTAGGAAAAGCAACACAACCCTTGCAACCATTAAGCATCCTAGTCAGTGCAGTTGGTTTAATAATATGCAAGTGGAAGGTTCAGAGAACCATTACTAATCATCACTGGCCAGGTGCACAATTTCTTTTACACTAATGATAAAGAAGGTGTAACAATCCTCCCCTAAATAGAAAATATATAAAGCAGTAAGGCTGTTAACAGATCTGTAGGGAAGGGAACAAACCACCAAAATTTGGTTACCAAGTGTATTATACAGTTGCAAGCTTCTGTACACCACACAACCATACACACTCACACACACACACAAACACAACCACCTAGACACCCACAGTCCATTTATAGGCTGCTAGAAAGACAACAGAGTCCTTCCATTTGCCGGGCCTTGGACCTAGGGGCCGGTTTGGAAGCTGCATCTCCTTAGTCCCTCTTCCGGTTCCGCCCGGGAATGGTGGGCTCCAGAACGGCACATTCATACAAAAGGCAAAGAAGAGAACACACAAAAAACCCACCTGCTTCACACAGCAGGTAGAGCGCCAATTAAAAACCCACACAAAATCAAATATTGGAACTTACATGCAATAACTGTTTAGCAAGCATGTTTCCTGTTGACAGCAGCCAAAGAGAACTGATTGTTGTTGTTAGCCTAGCTTCCCATACTTCGTTTATAGAAGGGACCTGGAGACAACCTACCAAACCCCCTATAACGTTCAGAGAGAACTTAGCAGTCACTTCAGTTGTAAGATGGCCTGAAAGCAGCAGGAACAGCTACACAGAGGACAATAAGCAAAGACCTGCACTGCAGTCACCTATATTTGTACATGTCACTGAAAACTTCTCTTTTGAAAAAGAAGCATAGGGATGCTTATCTAAAATTTGCACACTTTTTCTTCTTCCTCTACTTTCGGCTACTCCCAATTAGGGGTTGCCACAGTGGATCAACCATCTCCATTTCCTTTTATCCTCTGCATCTTCCTCTCTTACACCAACTGCTTGCATGCTCACCCTCACCACATCCATAAATTAGGTTTTCCTCTTTTCCTCTTCCCTGGCAGCTCCCTCCTCAGCATACTTCTCAGAACATACTCAGAGTCTCTGCTCAGGGCATGACCAAACAAACTCAATCTCGTCCCTCTTACTTTTACTCCAAAAAGTCCAACTCAAGCTGTCCCTCTAATAAACTCATTCCTGATCCTGTCCATCCTCATCACTCCCAATGCAAATCTTAATATATTCAACTCCGCGACCTCCAGCTCTGCTTCCTGTCTTTTCACCAGTCCCACTGACTCCAAACCATACAGCACAGCTGATCTCAATACCATCTTGTGTACCTTCCCTTGTGTACCATTCCACCGTGCCTGCACTCTCTTTTTCACCTCTCTTTCACACTTCCCATTACTCTGGACTGTTGACCTCAAGTGTTTGAATTCCTTCACTATCACCAGCTCTATTCCCTGTATCCTCACTATTCCACTGTCCTCCCTCTCACTCACACACAGGTATTCTGTCTTAGTCCTACTGAACTTCATTCCTCTCCTTTCCAAAGCATATCCGCAACCTGCTCTCCACTCTCACTCCAGATCACAATATCATCCGCAAACATCATAGTCCACGAGGACTCCTGTCTGGTCTCGTCTGTCAACGTGCCCATCGCCATAGCAAACAAGAAAGGGCTCAGAGAGCTGATCCTTGGTGTAAACCCACCGCCATCTTGAACAAACCTCACAAACCTCACTGCTGTCACAGTGCCCTCAAACACATCCTATATCACTCTCGCATACTTCTCAGCCACTCCTGATGTCCTCATAGAATACAGCAACTCCTCCCTAGACACCCTGTCATATGCCTTCTCCAAGTCCACAAAGACACAGTCCTTCTCTGTACTTCTCCATCAGCACCTTCACAGCAAACATTGCATCTGTAGTGCTCTTTCCCACCATGAAACCATGCTGCTGCTCTCTGATCTTCACATCTCCTCTTAACCTAGCCTACAACATAACTTCATGCTATGGCTGATCAACTTTATCCCTCTGTAGTTACTACAGATGTGCACATCACCCTTATTCTTGAAAATTGGTATCAGTACATTTCTCCATTCCACAGGTGTTCTCTCACACTCTAATATTGCATTAACCAATCTGGTCAAAAACTCCACTGCCATCTCTCCTAAACACCTCCAAGCTTCCACAGGTATATATCATATCAACCAACATCCTTTCCATTCTTCATCATTTTCATCCTTTCCTTACTTCCTTCTTGCTAATCCTCTGCACTTCCTGATTCACTCCACATCCTCCAGCCTTGTCTCTCACTCATTCCCCTCATTCATTAGTCCCTCAAAGTACACCTTACATCTGCTCAACACATTATCAGTGCCCGTGAGTACATTTCCGTTGTTAGATTTTACCCGCCTACCCTTTTGCACATTTTTCCCCGCTCAGTTCCAATGCCAGTTGATACAGCTCCTGTCCAACCTCTCATACAACTTGCTATATGCCTTAGCTTTAGCCATTGCCACTTTTCTCTTTACCTTATGGTTCAACTCCTTATACTCCTGTCTCCTTTCTTCATCTCTCGGCAGTCTCTTCCTTTGGATACTGTCCTTTACTTCCTCATTCCACCACTAGGTTTCCTTGTCCTCTTTCCTCTGTTCAGATGTCACCCCAGCACCTTTCTAGCTGTCTTCCATACTATTTCTGCAGAAACTGCCCAGCTAACTGGCTACTCTTCACTGTCAATGCCTGTCTTAACTCCATCCTGAGCTCCACCTTACAGTCCACCTTCTACAACCTCCACCACTTGATCCTTGGCTCTACCCTCACTGTCCTCCTCTTTTCACTTCCAGAGACATCCTACAAATCACCATGCTACGCTGTCTAGCTACGCTCTTCTCAGTCACAACTGTGCAGTCTCCAATCTCCTTCACATTATCCCTCCTACATAGGCTATAATCCACCTGCGTGCATCTTCCTTCACCCTGTGTCATCCAACAACTACTTCATCCAACAAACTCCAGAATCCTTCTTTCTCATCCATCTCACATCCAACCTGTGAGGCATATGCACTAACAACATTCAGCATTGCACCTTCAGTTTCTACCTTCACACTCATCATCTGTCTGACAATCTTTTCACCTCCAGAACACTCCTAACACACTCTTTCTTCACAACAACACCTACCGCATTTCTCCTCCCATTCACACCATGATAGAACAATTTGAAACCTCCTCCTATACACATAGCCTTACTTCCCCTCCATTTGGTCTCCTGCATTCACAATATATCAACCTTCATTCTCGCCATCATATCAGCTAGCTGTCTATCTTTACCTGCCATAGTGCCAGCAATCCAAGTCCCCACCCTCACTTCTACTCTCCTACTCTTCTTCCGCTTCTCCTGCCTCTGGACACACCTTCCCACTCTTCTTCTTCTTCAGCCAACAGTAGCCCAATATCTACTAGCACCCTATTGGCAGTCAGTACTGGTGACAGCCGCTGTTAACTTGGGTTTTGGTTTGGGAAATTTTCTGGTTGTCCGCATATTTGACGTGGCCAAGTTTTACATGGGATGCCATTCCTGATGTAACCCTCCATATTTTTCCTGGCTTGGGACCGGCACTAAGAAATACACTGGCCTGTGCACCTAAAAGTGGCTGTTTCCACAGGAGCATACAGACAAATGAATCTTTTGGAACACTATATTTGTCCAAATAAAACAAAATTATTTGGCAATATTTTAGCTCATCCTTGTTGAAGAAAAGACAAATGTTCACAGGAACACCATCTACAGTAAAGCAAAGATGAGAACATCATAATATGGGGCTGCTTCTTTGGAAACTACACTGGAGCTTTACACATCACTGAAGGAGGCATAGATAGAGTGAACTGACTGGGGGATATTTGAAGAGTGTTTGATCTCATAGGCAAAGAATGGGGGAAATGGGTGTTTCAAAAAGACAGTGTCCTCCTGACCTCATATCAAAAATTCATGTAGGATTAAGAAATTGCATGTCATCAGAGAGACAGAGGGACTCATAACCTTAGAGAACTTAAGATGCCAAGGAGAATGGGCCAAAATGAAACCAAACATTGCAAAAATGACTGTAGGCTGTTGTAAACCCCTGAAGACACAACAGCCCCAAAAGGGGAAGGTTAGGGAACTCAAAGCTTTTTTTGTGTCTTTTTCTATTTCTTGAATACATACTTCTTCTATGAATACATACATTTGTGTGCAAATCTGAAGTGGAAATTTGTATGTTAAATAATAAAAAACAAGTGTCTGAACACTGTACTTGAGATCTATTAAGAACATTTCTAATGACCGGTGCCTCAACATGAAAATGTCTTAAACTGCATTTAACAACGCATCTGTTTTATTGCTCTGAATATGCATTTACCAGTTGACACTGCGTCCTTATCCAGCCAGTAGTGGTGCAGTCTTTTGTCTCAAATCCTTCCAGCACTGATAAGCACATCTCCAGCTCACACCAACATGTAAATTCATGTAAATAGAAGCCAGTAAAGTTTGATGCAGTAAAACTTAATTGTGTTTTCTTTTTGTGCTTTTCATTTTTTTTCTCTTCACTATCCAAACTAGGCCTCTCCACACAGCTTGAGGAGAGATTTCGGTCGGCATCATTATGCATTCTTCACACTGCACCATAACTACACTAATTCAAGGAGATGATCAATACTAATTGGTCTCTTTGGAAGGCATAACAGTGGCAAGGGAAGGAGCTAGCCTCAGTGGTGTGCTAATGAAGAATTCATACTGCGTGTCTTTGTGGCGAAAGGTCAGCTGTTAGCACTGCCGTCCACTCTCCCGTTCCTCCATTACCTCCTCCCAAGTCTCACTCTCTCTCTCTCTCTCTCTCTCTCTCTTTTTCTCTCTGCTGCTCTTTCCATCTCACTCTTTCTTCAGTGTCTCATAAATTCTTCATTCCTCCCTTTCCCCGAATAGCTTGGTTGAGGGCAGGGGCCTTGGATGGATGATGGTCATAAAGGCATGAATTGTGGTTTGAAGCCAAGACATCCATGAGGGGAGGGGAGAGAGAGAATGAGGAAGAGAAAGATAGCGGGATCACTGGTGGATGTATTTTGTGTTACTCTGGGGCTTGGTGTGTCACCTGAAGCAGCTGCACGCGGCAGCTTGCACAAAGATAGCAGCACTAAGTGGTATATCTGTGACCGAGGGCAACCTGGAACAGACAGAGAGCACTATTCCCATCCCAAGTCAACCAGAATAAGGGCACTTATTTTAGGTTCATGCTTAAAAGACACATAACCAATGAAAGAAAGTAGGAGAATGGTCTAGGACAATTCTACTGACCAAGACACATCCCTTCAGCAATAAGTAGAGTCAGCCTGCTTAGAGTTGCTAGAGGAAAGAAACAGAACAAAACAGCAGACACGGGCACAAAAACAGCGGAAAGATGGGGTTTTCCTCCCTTGAGGGACATGATGTAGAAGAAGAAACAACTTGAGAGAAGAAGAGATCAGGAACAGGTGTCTTTAAAAAAATCAAAGACAGAAAATCAAAAAGACCAAAAAAACCACAACAGATCTGTGGAACTTTCAAAATTCCTAAAAGAGTTTTACAAGCTGCCCTGAGCGGGCAGTAATCAGAGTAATGGACATACCCATCTTCCATTATAAAATTTTCTAATAAATCCCAACAGTGGTATGAATTAGAGTGAAATGCATCAGTCCAAGATTTGTTCATTTTTAAGTCAAAATAATTTAACAAGTTTATATCATGAAAAAATGACAAATGTTCCTCCATTGAAAGTGAACTAAATATTCAAAACATACTATTCACTCTCCAGTCTACAAGGCACATATATAGAAACTAAGCTGCAAAAACAGTTTGAGGGAGCTGGTGACCTGGTGGTTAGGGAGTTGCCCAAGTGATCAGAAAGTCATGAGTTTGAATTCCAGCACTGCCAGTGGCACCACTGTGGTACCCTTGAGCAAGATACTGTCCCCACAAAATGCTCCCACTACTTCATTTGGCTGAATGAGTTAAATGAAAGAATTTCACATTGTTCATGCTGTGTGCTGTGTTTACGTGTGACAAATGAACAGTTACTGACATCACAAAAACCATTGCACATACATACACTGGCCTCCATAATTATTGGCACCCCTGGTTATGATGTGTTAAAAGCCTTAAAATAAATTAAATTTTTATTGCAGAAGCATACTCTCACACTGAAAATTGTAGAAAAATGTAACCTTCAACTCAAGTGAATTTTAAGG
>JBBPCX010000160.1:18209241-18225932 GCA_037974365.1 Hydrocynus forskahlii
CACTGATTTATCTGTGCTATCTTGCGTTCGTGTCACTGGTTTATGGTGATTAATATTTTTAAAACTCTTTTAATTTTTACTTTTGACTTGTACATGTACGTTTGCTCCTTCACGCTGTCTTCAATGCGCAGTTCAAAGGCATATGAGTGTATATCGCTTCTCTGGGGTCTGTCTTTGCAGTCATTACATAAGCAATTTCCTCTAGGATCAATAAAGTTTTCTGATTCTGATATGCCTTTTTTCTGCAGTTTGCAGAATGCTATCTGAAGCTAGGAAACATCAGCACTGTTCAGACATCACCACAAACTGGAAGCATGGCATGATTTGAAGTACCCTGTGTCCTGCTTCACGGTAGCATTTATCAGTGTTAGAACCTGACAGTATAAACTGGCTCTATGCACCTCTAAAGATCTATCTATCCATCTAGGCTTTTCTCAATATTTTTTTCTCTGATTATGCATATTATTTGTCTATTTCTCATCATTATCAATGATATAAACTGACTATAAACTGTATAAACTTACAGGTAGCATTTTTCGATAGGGTGGCATGAATTGTTCATTTTAATCTATTAACCCTTATAGTCACGCGTGAACACACCACAGCACACAGTGTGAACAATGTGAAATTCTATCTCATTTACTAAGTGAAGCAGGGGGCTACCAGCAATGAGGGGCGCCCGGGGAGCAGTGAGTAGGGGCGGTACCTCGGATTATGCAAGAAACTGTACAGAAACTGTATAAACTTAAAGGGAGCATAAATCATCAGAACACTGGAACTATTATATTGGTGATGTGTATGAGTGAAACATGCAAAACGTCGAGTGTAGCACACCCCCACATTAAAGTACTACGGACACCCGTGCGTGTGTGTACATTGTTTTAAACAGCAGCTTAGAGATGGACTTAGTTCTATCATTGTTCTTGCTAAAGAGTTTTTTATTTTTTCCCTCTGCATATTAGGTCATATTTTTGATTGCTGTGACCATTACTGCACATGAACAGTGCAAAAATAGTTATTAAATACGAGAGACATGGAAAGTCTGTCGTGTTGATTATTCATTCACTCAAATGGCAAAATCCATTAAAATTTTGAAATACTTTTACAGCAAAAATGTGCACTATTATTTTAGATGAATTTATCAGGGAGCTTGTAATGAATAAGATTCATTTGTAAAAGCAATCAAGAAACAAGAGCATCGTAAGGTCAATGCCTTTGTAACTTTGTATCCGACAAAGAGCACCCATCCGCGGTGCTTAGTAACTTAAATTGCCCTGCGAGTGCAATTTAAACACAAGGACGGCATTTAAGTTGAGCTCATTTCAGGGTTTTCTGGTGAGAAGTATCTGACAGGCCCACGAGCCAAAGGTTATAATTTCACCTTGGCTATTAGAGCCCCCGCGCATGTTTAATTTTTCACTTGAATTTGTCCATTCTTGGGAGCCGCTCTGTGTTCCCCCAAACCCTGCAATTAACTCTTCAGCCTGACAGCTGCTTATTACTTCAACGGATGCCTCAGTCCTTCATCCTTCTCCAGACTTTCTTTGTCTTGTTGATGTGTAGGGCACGAGTTGGTTACATCTACAGCAAGACCTAATGAAGTCAAGTCACTGATGTGTGAGGAACAGCTGAAGTTAGTTGATCAGAGTCCTGATCAGGGTCCTGTAAGGCAATATTCCCGTCACCACCACTGTTGTCTGTCTGTCCTCTCTCTTTCGTAATCATGTTCTTTATTTTAGTTCTGGTTCCTGGTCTCTTGCCTTATTCCCATATTCTTTTAAACCCTACACCTGTATGTAGTTGTAAGGCCTCCTGTCCCAGGTGTTTCTAGTCTTGTTTTGTGGGTGAGTAACTCTCTGTGACTACTCTCGTGTCTTTTGTAAGTCTGTTCTCCTGTGCCTTTTCTGTTTTTGTTTAGCTTTTTACTTTTACTAATGCACCAATATACACCAATCAGCCACAGCACTACAGAGCTGTAAACTGAATAATGTTTATTATCCTGTTGCAATGGCACCTATCAATTGGTGGGATATATTCGGCAGCAAGTGAACAGTCAGTTTATGAAGTTGATGTGATGAAAGCAGGAAAAATGGGTTTATAAGGTTGATGTGATGAAAGCAGGAAAAATGGGTTTATGAAGCTGATAGTGATGAAAGCAGGAAAAATGGGTTTATGAAGTTGATGTGATGAAAGCAAGAAAAAAGCGTACGGATCTGAATGACTTTGACAAGAGGCAAAATGGGATGGATAGATGACTGGGCAACTTTAAAACAGTAGGTCTTGTGGGGTGTTCCCAGTATGCAGTAGTTAGTACTTTCCAAAAGTGGCCCAAGGACAGACAAGTGGTATCAGGGTCATGGGTGACCAAAGCTCATGGATTTGCATGGGAAGTGAAGGCAAGCTGTCTGATACATCACATATTCTTATACATCATATGAAAGTGTGCCATCTACCTGAAATCTGGAGAATATGGAGACAGGAGCAACACCTTTCACTCCTCAAAACATTTCCAGAATCATAGGATTGGGGTTTGAATCCCAACTGCTAGTGTCACGGCTGAGGTACCCTTGAGCAAGGTACCATTCCCACACCATGCCCCGGGTGCCTTGCTGGCAGCAGCCCACTGCTTCACTTGGTGAATGGGTTAAATGCAGAAGAAGAATTTCGCTGTGTGTTGTACTTGCATGTAACAAATAAAGAATCGTCTTCTTCTTGAAAGAGGACACTGCCAGTGGACAATACAGGTGTCTTGCTGGCTTGTCTTTTCCACGATGCATCCTGATGCTGTCACTTCTTCCTCACCACATTCTACAGGGGCACCATCAAAAGTGTCTAAACCAGTTGCATCACAGTTTAGTTTGGGAGCTGCACTGCCTCTGACCACAACACCCTGCAGCAGATTGTAAGAGTAGCTGAGAAGGTCATGGGTGTGTCTCTGCCCACCCTGCAGGACACCAACCACAAACACTACATTGGAAGAATATGCAACATTGTGAAGGACAAAATTCACCACTCATGCAGTTTGCTTGCTCTTTTGCCATTAGCCAGGCAGTTCCATAGCATCTGCCCAGGCACTTCCAGACTGTACAATAGCTTCATACCACAACCTGTCAGACTTCTCATCACACATGGTTTCTGATAGCTGCTCTAATGCCTTATTCAGATCATTTCATTCACTGTTGTTGAGCAGTGAATGCACAATATGCACAGATGCTGCTAATGTTCTTCCGTGTACAATGTTATAAATTATGATCATATTCCAAAGTCTATTTAAGTTCATACTGTTATGTACAATACTCTGTTGCCTGGTGTGGCCTAGCTCACTAAATGTTTGCATATATGCAGATAAAAACGCTTATTTTGTATTACATCCACATACACATTGTTTATATTGTCTAGTGTTTCATGTCTCATGTCCACTGTCTGCACTTTAGATAGGTGCTGTTACTGTGAGGTATTGGTGTACTGGCGTTGTTACTGAGATGCACTGTGTGCTGTTACACATTCCTCCAGTAACCAGCATTAAAGATTCTGCTGACTTATGCCACAGTGGTAGCTCCTTTGTTGGTTTTGGAAATCAACATGCTATTGGCACTTATCACATTGTTGCTGATTCATGGTTAGCCTATCATAGTAGTTATTCACTGCTGCTGACCAGGAGTACTTTAGAAGTTTGCCAATTAAAGAGACACTCTGACCCTGTTATCTGGCCCTAACAATTTCTCCCCTTACATTTGAATAATGTGATTAACACAGTAATTCACACAAAATGAATGGCCAGTGATGCAGAATCTGTAACAGTATCACAACCCAGGACATTGTTGACATTGTTCATTGTGACATGGCTACATTCCATTCTGTGGCTATGGCTTACAATAGCAGCTGACCACAGCACAAACTGAGGCCGGGGTGGGGGTTGGGGGTGTCGCTGGGGAAAACTGAACAGGAAGAACAGGAATGAGAGGGAAAGGACAGGACGAATGCTAGAAAATAGTCAGGTTTTAACTTAGTCAATAAAGTTATGAAGATGGATTGAAGATCCATCCTATGAAGTTTTTAAAGAGAAAAAGGCAATAACTCCTCTCGGCCTGATAAAGAAACTAAATCCATATCAGAGTTCGAGAAAGTCTGGTTCTTTTCCCCCTATGAACACTCCAAAATCCACAGAAAAGGGGGGGCGGGATTAAATTGTCACTCTGGCATCCAGGGGTTAGGACATTCTTTGAGGGATCATGCAAGGTCCCTCAGAAACTTCTGGAGGTAGCTGGATAGATTTGACATTTTCACCCACGCCATTTGCACCCTGTGACTCACACAGGCATGGAGATGGCCGGTCGGAGAGGTTAGGCCCTGAGCAACAGAAAAAGACAGACAGACAGAGAGAATGACTTTATTCTCGGACATGTGAGCCACGTGGTGAGATTTTGTTTACAGGGTCTTGTTTTCAGCAACTTTATGACAAATGCCGGCTGATTCCTGAACGGAGGTCCTTTTAGAAGCGTAGGATTGCATCATACTGTACTGTGCTTTTGAGAGATGGTGCTCCAGCTACTAGCATCTAACATTTCTCTAGATGTTCATGTAAGAATACTTTTATTTTTTACAACCATAAACAACTGCATGAATTCTGTGAAAGATCTGTTAAAGACAGTTACCATGGATGGGCTGCATAGTGCATAGTGGAGATAAACAAGTGTCAGGCCTGTGTGTGTGTAGTGTTGCAATTGGTGAGGTATACTAGTCAGAGGGGCCCAATAAAGATTTTCAGGGGTCTCGTCACCACAGCCCCCCCTGTGCAATGGCCCCATTGTGTATGCCACTGGATTCAAATCAAAGCCAAAATTTACCCGGAAAATGGAAATCACTTGACATGTCTTCCTTGACATAGCTGAACAATGCTCCAGAATGAAATTCCATGCTTCATCATTTCAATCCAGTGATTTCCATTTCAATGCTTTCCATTTTCATATGTACATTACAAATCGACTGAAATTTGCCCATGATTAAATGCTTCTGCACAACTCACATTAATCAGATCTGTCAGAGGCAGCTTTGGCTTGACACTTAAAGTTGAAAAAATAAGAGAAGGTTATCATTATTATTATTAAGTTATCAAAAAATAAGAACAAGAATACATTTCAGACATTTGCGCTCAGTTGTTATGTTGATCAGCAGTGCCTTTCCTTTAGCATTTCAAAATGAAATAAAATAGCTTTTAGGCCAGCCTCAAAGGGATTGTGCTGTCTTGAATGAGAGTTGCTTCTTTTGCCCTACCGTTACCATGTATTTTTTTATTATATTCAGAGTGGAACTCAAGGACAACATGCATTTGACAGCATGATGCGGTCTGCTTGAGCAGCGCTCGACGTGTTCATGATGAATGTGTTGTGCACACTTACACCAAATACATGAGAATGGTCTTTATCACATCCCTGCACATTCACTCCTGAACATGGAACTATAATTTCAAAATGGACATGCATTCATGTTAGCATTCTTAGAGCTGCATTCATACCCCATTCTTTTCCCACACCTTTGTTTCTCTCATCTATATCTCTCATTGGCTCATCTAGGTGATTACAGTGTAATAGTAACGGTAATGTTATGTTGCCTGTTTCATTTGGATAGGTGCTGAGGTGGGCTGGAGGTTTGGAGGTTCTAACCATATCACCCCAACAGAGGAGGGAATGCTAGAACATGCTACCTCCAAGTCATGTCAAAAGCCACAATTTCACTGGACAGCTTAACATGCTTGAACACTAAATTCCAGCTTCATTGACAGTTGTCCCATAGAGTCAACTCTTTGACAACTGTGGCACAAGGGCATGCCTGCACAAAATGCTTTTTACCATTGATTTTAATTAATAAATTTAAAGTTCTTCTCTGAAAAGAGTGCCACTGGAGTCCACAATATCTGATGCACTGTATGAACAACGGCAATCTGCAAGAAGGCACATGTTTTTAAACTATTAACTCAAAGTTCATCAACAAGGCAGCAAAACAATTTAATTGGAAGTAAAAAGTTTATAGTTTTGTTTATTACTGTATTAAAAATACAGCACAATATTACATGTGCCAGACAAGTTCTTTTTTACAAAATAAACATAAGCATTCTTTCATATCTACTGTGATTAAGTTGGACAGGTTTTACAAAATTCTGGCAAAAATCCCATCAGACAGCTCAGTTTTTGTCAACAGCGGGCTACTAAGTTCAAGCTGTCTTTCATGAAATTCACTTTGGCAGTTTCAACTTACCTAGATTTAATTAGCTATAGCAACATAGTCCAGTTCCAAAGTACTGCATTTCAAACTCAACACTGATTGTTTTATAACTTGACTTAGTGTTTTGCCAGTCTTCTGTAAAGCTTGTATGATCTACCCACAGTCACCATGAAAGAATATATTTATGGGTGGAGCATAGCAGGAACTGATACACAGATCAGACCGACTGATGTTTATTGTGAAACCTTCCAACAAAAGTGTGTTACAATGTACAAAGTAAAAGAATCTAAGGAAAAAAGTATACACGTACCCAAGATGTAGTCAGTTAGCCTCGACATGTTTGGCGTTCAACATTTTCTTCTTATTTTAGAACTGGAGCTATGAGACTAATCTTTTTTATAAATACATGCCCAAAACTGCTCTGAGTGCCACTTAAACAACATCCAGCTCTTTATTAAAGTGGTGAAGACTCATGGATGTGACTTAGGACTCCATATGGCATTCTGTGAGCTATAACAGTTAAAACTTCACCACTACAGGCGGACAACACCAGGGTTGGTATTCACAAAGATGTTGTAAGGAGGACTGATCTGGGATCAGATTCATGTTCTTATTCAGATTCATATTCGTAATGGTTATCATTACAAAAACGGATTCTAGGTTAGCACTCTTACTCCTGAGGTGGTTCTTGAGGCTGCTTTTGAGCTGTTAAACTGTTGCAAAACTTTGGAGAACAATTAAAAAAAGAAAATATAAGGAAAAATCTTCCCCATCTGATTAATAATATAACTGTCAATTTGGACACACCACTTACCTTCAGGCAAACAATGTTCAAAAGCTGATCAAAGCATAACATGCCCACCCCATTATATCAAACAGACATATGTAATTTGCAATATTAGTTGAAAAGTCATGTGATTTACTGTTAAACTGACATTACGTCTACTTGTGTCACTTCAGTGTGGTGTACTTCTCAGTACTTTTGGCCCAAAATAATACAAAGAAAAAATGTAATTTAATCAATGGATGACAGTAGAATGTGACTTCTTTCATTAAAAAAAGTAAAATTAGCTGTTTCATTTGATGGAACTGATGGACTACAAACCCCAAACACAATGTGGCAAAATTATGATTTGTTGTCCATTAAATAATTCAGCTGAGCTGACGCCCAAAACAAGTGAAAAAGGCTTCTGTATACTGTGAAAAGGGGTCCAATAAGCAAGACCAAAGGCATTTCCAAGGATTTAAAATAATGAATTATAATTTATATTATTAAATGAATAATAATTTATTTAATAACAAATAAAAGCTGATACAGCAAAGGTTTCCGCTTTAAACACCGAACACATTTCTGAATTTAAAATGAATCTCTAATCAACATTTAAACCATTTTCATAATAATTACCAACGCGGATTGCATATATTTTATTAACTGTCTTCCCACGTCTGCCTGGTGTGTGTGTGTGTGTGTTGGTGGAGAAGGAGGGGGTCGGAGTTCAGGTCCCATTGGTGGTTGTCCTGGTGTGAATGAGGAATTAAACTTAGCGTCACCTTCTTTTTTGTCTTTTCTTCTTTTTCCTCAGTCTCACACAGATGAAGACAGATTCCACCTGTCTAAATCCCTCTGCCATGTACCAAGATGTGTGTGTGTGTGTGTGTGTTTGTGTTCATCTGTGTGTGCAGGTGTGTGTGTGTGTGTATGTGTGTGTCCGTGTCTGTTTGTGTGTTTTTGTGTATGAATGTGTGTGTCTGTGTGTGTCTGTGTGTCTGTGTGCGTCTGTGTGTGTGCCTGTATGTATGTGTGTGTGTCTGTGTGTGTGCGTGTGTCTGTGTGTCTGTGTGCGTCTGTGTGTGTGCCTGTATGTATGTGTGTGTGTCTGTGTGTGTGTCTGTATGTCTGTATGTGTGTGTGTGCCTGTGAGTGTGTGTGTTCCCAGAATATGTCACCCCCTTCTTTCGCTCTCTCTTTCTCACAAACAGACCTAAGCAATGCAGTTCATACATATTAAACACATACATATGCATGCAATGTTAACTGAAGCAGGCCAGGCTGCAGAGACACCGCACCAATCTGGTTCCAGAGATTGGTAATTGGATCTGGCTTTACACAATAATTACAAACTAAATCACTCTAATGGCAAGCCTGCCACATGGATGTCAGCGCTTTCGTCTGTGTATGACTGTGTGTGCCGTGTATGGCATATGTATTACATTGATGAGAGCCTCCTGCTCTTGGAATGTCAATACTGTATGGGAGTGTGTGTAAGTCAGAGCCACTCTGATAATACATTTCATTTGGATTCTGGATTACAAGGAGGACCAAGAACTCTGTGATAGATGTGTGTGCAGGGGGCCACACCTCCAAAAGTAGTGAGGCAAAACTTACTAAAAAAAAAAGGGTAGGACTGAGGGCATGTTTGAAAGAACTAAGGGTGTGTCTCAAAGAGCTCCCTTGTTCAGTCATTAGATGACTGTCTGGGAAAACTGTCATTTTCTAGGATGCTCATTGTCAGAATTGTCTCAAAGTCTCATATGACTCATAACCTTGCAAAACTTAGACCCCACATACACCTGGTCACTTTATCAGAATTATATCTAGTTGAGGCCAAGCCACATAAACATGCAGGTGTAAATGCACTCAAGACACATGTAAAGTAAGTGTAAAGCTGATCATTTAAACCACTTCAGGTGGTGGTCTGAGACACATTTAGGCCATGTTATAGCAGTGTAAATGCCTTTGTATCCCCAAGATGCATTCGACAACCAAAATTAACTCACCATGTCCCCTTTTGGGGCAGCTGGTGGCCTGGTGGTTTGGAAATTGGCCTTATGATCAGAAGGTTCGTGGGCTTGAATCCCAGGACTGCTAGTGACACCTCTGAGGTATTGACTGAGCTCCTGTCCCCACAGACTGCTCCCCGGATGCTGTGTTCCTGGCTGCCTGCTGCTTCACTTTATGAATGGGTTAAATGCAGAGAAAGAATTTTGTGCTGTTCACACTGTGTGCTGTGGTTTGTTCACATTTGACAAGTGGTCACTTTACACTGCTGTTTATGGTAGCGATCACCCTTCAGCACCTAATACAGCATCACTGCTCTTTAAGATCATCTACTGACCTGAGTTCAAGTTAAACTCTGGGTGAGCCAGTCAGTTTGTCTTGTTTTTTACTTTGTCGTGGTCATCTTGCCACAAGACATTGTTTTAGCCTGTGGCTCATGATGGTGATAACGCAGGAGGAAACTTATTCATAGCAGTGTCTTCTTGGGGGTTTTTTGTTTGGGTTTTTGTTTTTTGTTTATTTTGCAAAATTACGTTTTGCTTCTGGAAAAAAAAAAAAAAAACAGAAAATGAGGAGCAGTGCAGGCAACAGGTTGTTATATATTAATTGATTTTCATATTACTCACCGCACAGTAATCTGTATTTAGTCTGATTTTCCAGAATCATATTTGACTACCAAGTGTAAACACATGTGACCAAACTCTGATCAGGACACAGTCTCATGAAGTGATCAGGTATGAATGGGGTCATTGTCAATATTCATAGTCACTATTAATTGGGGTCATAGTCAGTATTCATTAATGAATAAAAAACTTGCTAATAGTCTAAAGACTGACAGACTAATTAGGTTCATTCATTCAGTAAATTTAATCATTTAGCCACTCTAAAGCTTCAGACATTAAATATACCCAGGACAAACATTAACTACACAATTAGTCCAAAATGAACAGGTGTATGTGGAGCTTTTGTGAAAATTTGACATTTTAAACTGCTCCTTTATACTGACAAATGTGTTCATTTTCTCAGGAAAACTTAATTTATTTCACCAGTGCTGTGATATATTAAAATGTTGTTCAGCTCCAGTTCCAGTTTAGGTACTAACAGTAACAATTTGTTCATGACCTCAAAGAGCACAAACAGTCAATGAACTGCATAACTCCCCAGCCAGTCAGCACTCAGTAAACAGAATGCTAGTCTCACTGAACAGAACCTTATGGCTGCAGAATAAAAGAAATAAACTGATAAATAAACTCAATGAGTTTATTGTATTTATGTTTAATGTATTTTAAGATATTGCTCGCCTGTCTGTACCTTCATTAGTTTTTTGCCATTTGTTGACATGACCAGAAGAATTTGGCCAGATACTGTCTGATGCTGTCTCTGCATGCATGTTGCATGTAATTGAGCCATCAGTGTCCAAGTGTTCATCCTACCAGGGACCTGCTTAAGGCCCGAATTTACAATGACCAGATATTGATTTTCTACAGACAGAACTAATGAGCGAATCGAGACACAGCCTTACACAGACTTGCAGCACAAACAGGTTTCAGCTCAAACTGCACACTTTGCTAGCTAACATTATTGAAAAAACTGACCACAACTTCGCAATGGTTTTACTATTTGAACAATACAGTGGAAAAAGTATCGTGTGTACAATTAATTGGTATTCAATTAGTAATTAGTAATTAATTAATATAAATAAATATTGATTCTTTGCAATTCTGGCAACAAGTCTACAAGGTAATGCTGGAACCATTCTATCATATTCCGTTACTGCGGCTTTGACTGTGCATTTTATGCTCACTGTCTATTTATGTTTTATTATTTAGGAACTCTCAATTTCAGTTGATTCAAGATTCAAGATTCTTCACTGTTACTTTCATCTCATCTCACTTAATTTTCTGACAATTATCCGGGACCAGGTTGTGGTGGTATCAGGCTGGGAAGGGCAGCCCAGGTGTTCCTTTCCAGAGCCATATCCACCATTGGAGAACCTAAGGTGTTCTTAAACCAGCCAAGATATGTAATCCTTCCAGTGTGTCCTGGGTCTGCCTCGCGGTGTCCTCCCAGTTGGTCATGCCTGAAACACCTCCACAGAGAGGTGCATCCTGACTAAATGCCCAAACCACTTCCACTGGCTCCCTTCATGGCGCAGACAGCAGCAGCTCGACTCTGATTAATATTACCAATTTAATTGTGCAGAATTTACTTAAAATCAGTGGAATTATTCTTTAGCATCAATAACTTGTGACAAGAATAGCATCCATTTGTCCAAACACTGTGACTGGCACTAAAATTTCCAAGCAGAAAGTTCATGTGTGTAAAGTCATTGTTGGCAATTACAGCTTTGAGATGTCTACAGTAAGAAGTAATTCACTTTTTACAGCATTGCGGTTCAATTTCAGCTCATTCGTCTTGGCCTTGGTCTTCAATTCCCCAAGGCTACATGGATCCCACTGTTGGACTTGCAGTTTCATAACCCTCCATAAATTTTTAATGGGAACTCAGGAGATTGGCTAGGCACCTTCACTCAATATGGAAACATGTTTTGAGTTATTTTGGCTGTATGTTTGAGCTTTGTGGCCAATGAAATGAAACTCTCCTCTAATACTTTTTGGTACACCACAACATTTTGGTTTCCTGTGATAACATGTTCCAGTACCGTTTATGGAGAAGAAACACCAGATCATGATGCTCCCACCTGCAAGTTTCACTGTGGGTGGGTAAAAAGTCCTTCTTTCTCCAGATATTCTAAATAATCACTCTTTAATTGCTCTTTTTATCTGCTCAGAGTCTCAAGAGTACACTGTTCTGAATATTTCTCACTTGTCTACATGCTTATATGCAAATTTCAATGCATTTTCCTTATCAGTAGTGTGAGAGGAATCTTGCGTGGAGTACTTGTCCATTGATGATTACTTGTGGTTCCCTAAACTTTGCAATGAGATATTATAAAGCCAGTTGTACTGGATATTTACAGCCTTTGCTAGGACTGATATGTAGAAAGGTTTTTTTTACTGTATTACTCTATATCCAAACGACCGATCTCTGTTACTAATCTGAAAGACTCAGAAAGTCAAACTAAGCATTTCTCTTAAGACCTGGATATGCTAATCCAATCTTGTTCCCTGACTGCATGCTGGGATCTGAGAAAACCTCCTACTAGCATTACAAGCATTCATGCTTAATAAAACAGAATAGTTGAAACGTTCTCTTATGTAAGAAGCAAATGCAGCTTCATCATGCTAATGAACAAGATAATGGCAATGTAATTTAGTTTGGAATCATGTAAATGGCTGCAGTGAACCATGCAAGTGCTTTACTAGTAGCTATCATGCATGCATTTAACAAACTGACATGTTGCTTCTCCTGTTCAGGCTCTTAAATTGCATTTGATGCCGATGTGTTAATATTCTTGACTTGAACTGACACCAGTCAAACAACACACTGAATCCAATTTTTTATCTTTGGCAACTGTGTGCTAATAGTCTTCACAAATACACACTGAAACACACACACACATACATTCACTCACAGACATACACACACACACATCAGTGATACATTGTGCGACTACACACCGAGGTTTAGACATATCTAAAGGTCCTAGAAATGTCTAAATAAGAAGTCAGCAGATCAGACGTCAGACACTGACCAATAATGAATGAGGTAGAAGCTGGTAATGTGTACATGGGCTGCAGTCTGTAATTGTACACTTATACAGTGGACCAATAATGTAGGTAAAGATCATTGTCAATTTGATCATCTCCACTGACCATTTAGGTGCACTTGGAAGTTTACAATTACGGACTGTAGTCCATCTGTTTTTCTGCATCAGTTGTTGGTGCCCTTTATCTTTATTTATTTATCGATTTTTAGGACTCCCACAGGACCACAAGGGAGCAGGTATTATTTGCGTGCTGGATCACTGTGTGTGTGTGTGTGTTTGTGTTGCACAGAGTGGATCAAATACAGCAGTGCTGCTGGAATTTTAAAACCTTGTGTTCAGTTCTATTAGACACATCTAACCTTTTGGTCCACCAAGCGGATGCAAAGCTACTGATGATGTACAGGTGTCAGTCATCCTCTAGTCCTTCATCAGTGGTCAGTTATAAAGTGCACCTTATTGGTCAGTGGAGCCAAGAAAATAGTAAGAACTGAGTAGGTGTAGGTACAGAGTAGGTGTACCTAATGAAGTGGTTTGTCAGTGTACATCAGAGACACATCTAAATAACAGATCAAAAGTGATTCTGTGCTCAGAAACTGACCAGTAGTTAATGAGGTAGAGGGGTCGTGTATACAAAAGATTAAAAAGAAAGTTACTGGGCTGCCAGACATGAACTTTTTAAAATACTGCTTTTTTTACAGTATGCAATCTGCAATTGTGTGTATGCTTCAGTGCTTAGCCCTGTATTGCTTAAACGTCCCATATTCTACTGTTCATCATATTTACGTCTCATTTGGCCAGTGGTTGTAAATGTTTCTGCAACCATGTGGTTAAAAACGATCTATGCAAATAAACTCTGCTGTGATAGGCTGCCTGCACCACCCCTCATTCAAAGAGCAGGATGAGCTGAAACATACATGACAAATTGTTATACATGCAGTCCTTTCCGATGTCTGGATCCTGTTCGAGTGCTGCAGTGATGCATTTGCTTCGCCTCAGCCTGGAAAAGCACAAACAGTCTTTAGAACTTCAACAGGAACAGGTAGGTTAAACTGCTCCAGGCTGAATGAACCACCATATGACGAATGAAAAACAGGCTGTGTTTGCATCTTAGTTTCCACATATGGGTTGCACATATGCCTTGAAACTTCAACAATGCACATAGTCCATCAGACTCTTTCCAAAAGCGAGGAAAATGTGGTTCCCCATGACATAGTCCCTCTAAAGCAATACAATACAGCAATGAAAAACTCTCTCCAAAAGAAACATCAGTGGTTGAAAACTGCCTGTATGCATTTTGTTTTGTTTGGAGAAACCCAAATTGATTCATCAGCCTCCGCATTGTTTAACCTTGGTGGATCTGATCACTTTAAAGGACATTCCAATATCCCTCCACCCCGGCTATTCAAAGAAGCACAAAGAATTCTCTGAAGATAAATCCTGGCCTGACATATAACTGATGCATTCACACATAGCCATTATTCCACTTCCTCCCACCCACAACAGGTGCTCCCTGTCTCTACGATTGTTTCGAAAAGAAATGTTCTTGCACGCATGTGGCTCAACAAAAAGACCTCAGAATAACGACAGAAAGAGAACTTAAATCAAATCTAACATTGCAATGCATGCGTAATGAACAATCAAATGCAGTAGCAGTGCAATGCTTAATTGCAACAATCTGACAACAGCATACACTGTCACACTGATCAAGAAGAACTGAATAGCAGATCAAGTGCCTATAGAAAATGATGAGTGCCCCAAAAACATCATCAGTACAAGAAACCTGTTTAAGTATTCCAACACACTGAGGGACGCAGAAAAAAAGGAAATGTTTGAATTAATGTCCAACCTGGTTGAACATTTCTACAAAGTGAAATATTTTAGTGTTTTCCCTGTCCTAATACATGTGAACCACAAATTAACTGTTTAGCAGTAGTTGGCAAATTCAAGGCAACTTGAAGATGTATTGACTTTTTCACCAAGATTTCATTGCTTTAAATGGGCAGAGAGAACATTGTCTTTCATGAAAACTTACCACTGTTGTTATGACACATGACAGTGTTAGTCCAGATGTATTAGGCCGTGTGCCTAAAACTGGGAATATAAATAATTTGCAATGGTGAATCACTACTGGCTCTGCAATTTAGAACAAGACTGGACTGGAAGCCAGCGCTTTAGAGTCCTCAATGACTAGCCTAAGCATGAAAATATTCAACAAAAATAATATAGTAAAAACAACAATTAGCTATGAAATACTGCATACAAATGAAATTAACATGCACTATATGGCCAAAAGCATGTGGTTCCTAATTACTGAGTTCAGGTATTCCATCCACCTCTAATGCATGCAAACCTCATAGACAAATAGTGGCAGTAAAATTGGCCAAACCAAAGAATTGAGTTACTATAAGAAACTGTCATCACCAAGTCCGTTTGTGAAATATCTTGCTAGATCTTCACTGGTCAACGGTAAGTACTATTATTGGGAAATGGAAGTGCCTAAGCAACAGGAGTTCAGACCTGCATATCCAGTTCCACTGGTAGTACAAACACTGTATGTTGAGCAGGTGTACACAAGCCTAAGGTCACTATGTGTAATGCCAAGTTTTGGCTGGATTTGTCTAAACACTCCAACCCTGGAGCTGAGAAAAAATGTTTTCTGGATTTGTAAATCACGTTTTACAATCTGGCAGTCTGATGGCAAATCGAGGTTTGGCAGACGCCAAGAAAGCGCTACGTACCAGAACACATAGTGCCAGCAGGAATGATTGGTGGAGAAGGGGACATGGTTTGGGGCTGTTTTTCAGGGGTTTTGCTGTGCCCTTTAGTTCCAGTAATGGATATTACTACAGTGCACAAAGACCATTTAGACAATTATATACCTCCAACTTTGTGCCACCAGTTTGGGGTAGGCCCTTTCCTGTTCAGGCATAACTGTGCCCCTGTGCACAAAGTGAGGTCCATAAAAACATGGTTTGAAGTGAAGGAACTTCAGTGGCCTGCACAAAGCCCTGACCTCAACCAAACTGAGCACATTTGGGATGATCTGATGGTGAGCAGGGTCAGACTGACCATCTGGCATATTGGGCATTTTTTATAACACACTTTTTATAACGGCTATTTATAACACATTGTGTACACGGGCTAAAACAATAGACCTTTAAGTTAGTTCTATTATGTCTTCCATGCTGAACTAAATTGTCTGATTGAAAGTGAGAACATTATTTTTTTAACCAGCATTCCTTACCATTAACAGTGAGACAGCAGTTAATAATGATCTATTATTGGTTGTGGAGTGAGTAGAAGACAACTTTTGGGGCTTGCTGTTAGAGGCAGCCTTTCTGTAGGTATTTATTAACAATATACAGCCATGAAAGATATCCACACTTTTTTAAATATTTTTTTAAATACTACTTTGTTGAATACTACTTTTATTGAACACTACTTTGTTGAATATTACTTTTATTGAATGCTACTTTGTTGGTATACATATACATGGGAACGCAAAGATAGGTGGTGTGTGTAATTGTATGGGGTGGGCCGTTCTATCCCAAAATGCCAGGGCCGTTTTTTATCCCAGTCCACTTCTGATTGTGAGCCTAGCCTTCTTGTGCAAAATCAGTGCCTGAGCTCACAAATGCTCTTTTGACAGAATGAGCACAAAATCCAACATACATGCTCTAAAAGGTTGTAAACAGGCCTCCCAGAGGAGTGGAAGCTATTGTAACCCCAAAAGGTGGCACCTACTTAATATTAATGCCCTTGGTTTTGGAAAGGGATGCCCAGTAAGCTCATACACATGCAATAGTCAGGTGCCATTTAGTATATTGTCAATAATAAATTAATTGTGATTTATTTTTGGATTATTAAATAGCCCTGAGAACAAAAGATCTTTTTACATCTAATAGCTAAAGAAACACCAATAAAATCATTTCCACAAACAGTTGTATAGTTTTTATTCATTTATTAAACAATATTGATCCAATATTAGATGGGTACGTTGGCAAAACGAACTGAAGGCTC
>JBBPCX010000160.1:18226032-18243414 GCA_037974365.1 Hydrocynus forskahlii
GTATAGTTTTTATTCATTTATTAAACAATATTGATCCAATATTAGATGGGTACGTTGGCAAAACGAACTGAAGGCTCAATATCAAAAACAGCCTGCTTTATTCTAAGGTAAACAAGGGGTTGGAAGGTGACATTGTAAAAATGAATTATGGCTGTTTTTGTTACCTACAACCACACAGAGGCTATAGAAAACAAATTGTAGGATATGGGCCTTTTAAATAATGTCCATTTATCATTTTAAGGAGACACGCAAATGCAGTAAACATGTGTACAGTATGCTGCAATAATGTTGCTGCACTATTGCATGCACACTAAACCACGACCTCCACACATCATCTTTAGTAGGGGCGTGTCTTGCGGCTGGGAATGGAGCTTTCTACTACAACCAGGCCTGTTTACCAGTTGTTTAGAAGTAAACAAATGCAATAAACATGTGTGCTGCGTGCTGCAGTGCTGATTTGCTTCCCAGTGCCTCCGTGCTCCGTGTGTACACACACCACCGTAATCCCACCGCACGGGAGGCAGGAACCAATCGGCTGCAGATGGGGTGTGTCCCGGGGCTGAAGGGGCTGGGCTGCTGCGCTATATAACGCTTGGCGGAGCGAGCGTGGAGAGAGTAGCGCACCTGAGAGAACAGACAGACCGGACACGCGCCACGGAGGGGAAAAAGGGCTCCGCGTGAGGGAGAGAAAGAGAGAGAAAGAGGC
Source organism: Hydrocynus forskahlii (assembly GCA_037974365.1). NCBI lineage: Eukaryota > Metazoa > Chordata > Actinopteri > Characiformes > Alestidae > Hydrocynus > Hydrocynus forskahlii. Next base: position 18,226,739 of record JBBPCX010000160.1, read on the forward strand.
GAGGGAGAGAAAGAGAAAGAGAGCGCGTGCGTAGCGGATACGTGGGGGGGAGAAAAGAAAACGGGAACCGATGGAGCCCAAGCAGCCGTAGACCCGGGGAACCAGGTATTCTCCTTCACACTTGCTTTTGTTTCTGGGCGCGTGCTTCTCTAGTTGTGTGATGGAGGGGAGCACAGTACTTTATTATTGTTGTTTTTTATTTTTTCATTTTTGTCTCAATATGTAGATGAAATAGTGATATTGGTCACTTTTTTCCAGAACTGCAGTGAATGTCTAGCCCACCACTATCACATCCCCCAATGTTTACATACAAGAATTTCTGCTGCATTTTTTTTTCACTCTGGTCTTCTCGTTCGCAGCAGCATCAGCTTCTGCCCTCCCCAACCCCCCTCCTCCTCCCCCCCTTCCCCCCCAACCTCCTGGCCCCTTTATTGATGGGCAACCAACTGGACCGGATCACCCACCTTAACTACAGCGAACTACCCACCGGGGATCCGTCGGGCGTGGAGAAGGACGAGTTGCGCGTGGGCGTGGCCTACTTCTTCTCCGACGACGAGGAGGAGCCGGACGACAGGTCTCCGTCGGACAGCTTCAGGGAGGAGAGCCCGAGGCATGGAGGCGGCGGCGGCGGGAGCGGCTGTGGTGGGAGCGTCGGGGGGAGTGGGGGGCGTGTGGACGGGAGTGGGATCGGAGAGGACGGCGAGGCGCCTCCGCCTGACGAGCTCGAGTACTCGGCCTTTTGCTGCCATGAGTGCATCTTCTCCAAGCTGCGCGCCAGCGAGGACCTGCGGGTGCACTCGCCCGCGGCACTGCTGAGCATGTGCAAACCGGGCGACGTGCTGGAGCTGGTGGCGCGCGCGCAGCCGCCGCACTGGGCCGTTTTTGCGGGCGGTGACCGCGTGGTACACCTGCACAAGGGCGAGATCCGCGCGGACAGCCTGCTGGACGTGAGCGGCGGGCGCCCCGGGCGCATCGTGAACGAGCGCTACCGCTACCGGCCGCTGCCCGCCGAGCTGGTGGTGCGCAACGCGGCGGGACACGTGGGGCTGCGCGGCGGAGAGGTGTGTTGGGGGGACTCGGAGAGCTTCGCCGCGTGGTGCCGCTTCGGCAAGCGCGAGTTCAAGGCGGGCGGAGAGGCGCACTCGGCCGAGCAGCGCTACTTTCTCAAAGTGCACGCGGCCCACAGCACCGTGCGCACGCTCGTCTTCCGCAGCCTCGAGGACATGATCCGCGAGCGGCGGCGCGTGGACGCCTGCGGTCTGCTGCACGAGCTGCGGCGGTAAGCGGACACGCCAACGCACGCAACGCCTTTTTTGGGGACGTCCCGGGACTATGCATGCCTACGGAGAAAACAGATCAAACACAAGGGCTGCGAGACTTTTGAGTGAGGAGTGTGCGCGCACTCGGAGGGAGAAAGGGGTAAAAAGGCGACCCTGCGCCTCCCCTTTATATAGAAACAGTTTTTCCCTGAGCTGGAAGCTGGGATTGGCACACCGGCACTCCACTGCTTTGAGTTGAACTTTCCCTCCCTTTATCTTTTTAAACTCTCGGAGTTTCAGCATTAGATCCTCTTGACGCCCCTTAAGCCCTGTGCAACTTTGCATAGTAACTGCACAAACCCACCCAACAGCCCCCCCCCACTCCCCACACAGCTACACGTCTCTTTATTTTGTTACAAACACGCCAACAAATGACAAATGTACATTTTTCTGTTTTTTGGAGTCCATATTTTTGTATTTGAGTTCGTAAATTGACGAGAAATCTTTGTTTCTATTGAAATAAAACTTAGATTGCCCTATGGAACAGAAGTGAAAAGGCGTGCTGTGGTTTAGAGCGTGGGAGTGTGAGATTGTGAGTGCAAAAAATGCAGTGGCCATCAGTCTGCAGCATTACAGATCGCACACAAGCGTCTCACCTGCCGTCCTGCAGTGAACAGCTGCCGCCTTGTTTCTTTGTGTTGAAGAGAACTGGTGTGCATCAGGGTCTAGTGCTTCAACACAAGTCTACTGGCACTTCCCTACTAATTTGTTTCATTTTAACCTCTTACCCCTAATGTAGTAGATCTGCCAAACCATCTTTGATGGTGAGTTTGTTACTGTAGTTTTGCGCTAGAGCTGTGAGGCTAATACAGATAACAAGTTATTTTACTTCCTTCTAGTATTGAGTGAATGGCATACCTAAAACAAACTAGCCTCAAACCCCGTTCAGCAGTTGGGCATTTTATACATTACTGTTTATACATTTTCATCCATGGATGTGCAGAAATAGGTCTGAGTATCTTTCAAAGCTTTTGTCTGGTGTTCTGTCCATTTATATCTATAGCAGTTTACATTAAGATTCTGTATGTTCGGTATGTTTACATTGTAGCTTCAATACGAAACAAAGGAAACTTCAGACATCAAACTTGGATTATCAATTAGTGCAGTTTATATTTTTCCAAACTATTATTTTAACTGGTTTGGAGATTGTTCTAAGCAAACTTCCCTGTACTACGTCAAGCGGAAGTAGAGGAGCTTTTGCTCCTGGAGTCCTCATCGTTTTGACGGTACATTCTATAATTAATGGTTATATTGGAACCAGTAGACCTGTCACAATTACTACATTATTATTAGTTATATTTGAGCTGGTTTAGAGGCAGGCGGTGAGGAACTGTTTACTTGAGCTGGAACTGCTTCCATCAGTTGAAAGCTATTAAATATAAACAGCTAGGAAGGCAAAGATTTGGTATTTTAATAGCTGTGTGCATACAATGATAAACGGTAATTACAGTTGGTGCTGTCACAATTACTTGATTAAAGAATTTAATTGATTCAATTTTACTTTAATGAACTTAGCCATTGCTTATAATCTGAATGGGAAATATGCAGGCCATTATAAATCCATGTTCAGCAGTGTGAATATCACCTTTTTGTGCATTACTGAAAGAGAGGAAACCCACACCAACAGGACTACATGAATAGGCTTATGTTTTTACCCACGTTTTGATGTTTAATCACGAGATGACTTGATTATAAATATAATCGATAGTGATGGCTGTAACTGCAATTAGTGATTATTGATTGTGACAGACCTAACCGAGACCTATGGTGACATAGTGGGAGAAGGCACTTGTTTTATGTTCTCAGTCAGTTCAGGCCTCGGCAAAGACCAGGTTACACCAGTGCAATTTTAAAGGTTAAAAATCTTGCATGTAGCCTCAATGGCATAAACCTATGCTAATTTTATTCCTCAAAGACCTTTCTAAATGCTAGGCAGTCTGGGGGAGCATTCATCCAAATCAGCTACACTTCTCATCTTGGCTGCAGGGACTGTATAGAGAAAGTAGCGTGTGTGTGTGTGTGTGTGTGTGTGTGTGTGTGTGTGTGTTGCACTATCCAGTACTGGTAAATACAGTCATGCTCTGCTGGCTTTTCTATTACAGTCTGTAGGCTGCAACTGAAATCTGTTATGCTTTGTGTGTATAAGGGGAAGCTGACTGGTCTGCAGTACCTTTGTGTGTGGATTCTGTGTCCTGGCCTTCTGTTGGCCAAGTCTAATGAGCCATTTTCGTGTCAGGGCAAAGCCATGCAGTTTTAGATATCTTTCACACCTTGAATACAGTATAGAGGCCAATCACACAAACTTGGTGGTTCCAGCATGGTGGAGTGTGTTTTCTGGGGTGTTCCAACCACCTGCACTGGGTGGTAGTTAGTACGGAAGACAGAAGGGATTAGCAGAGAACAAGTGAGACAGGTTTTCTGGCACCTTTGGATAGATTATTACACACCAACGGTCATTCGCGCTTCGAGGAACAGGCTTAAACTTGTTATGGATGCAGACACACACACACACACACACCTTAAACCCAGAGGATCACTGGCATCATTATCTCAGTGTCTCATTTATTTCCCGTTTGAGCAACAGCCACGCCGGTAACCTACTTCTCTGGCAGGATGTCATGGAATCCACCGCTTTGACCTTTACTACCACTCACCCCCTCCTACTGTCTTTCTTTTTGCTTTTGCTTCTGACGATCTGTCATAAGGGTTGTCTTTTTGAGGCTGAAAATTGAGGGTAGTGAGGCAGCAGGCTATATGTAGAGAATTGGGACAGGTTTGGGGTGTGAGTGAAGTGAGAAAGAGGGGTCCAAGCTGTTAGTGTTGCCAAGACTCGAACAGAACATCTTTATCCTGGAATGAGTCTGTTTCTCAGTGATTTTTTGGTATCTGTGCCTATCAACCTTCACAGCCTGTTACTAGGGGAACTAAGACCCCATTGCTTCACCTTTGTCTTTTGAATGTTGTGCAGATGGAAGCCTGGCCAGACCATAATAGTTGTGCTCTACAGTTAAGATCCTTAATATTGCCACCTCATTAATCTTTCATCAGAAGGTCAACTAGCCTGGCTGTGTGTGAGGACTTTTTTCAGGAAAAATTGCTTCATAGCAGCAATAAGCCCCTATAAGTCATTTTTCATAAACCTCTTAAGCTGCTTGTTCAGTTGCTAATCCGATAGCAGTAACTACTTTAAACGATAAAGAACTATGATGACACTGATGTGCAGGTGGTTTGGACGAGTAAAAGATCTATCCATGCTCCACCCTTAGCAACTGTTGTGAGGTTCTGTTTAAATCATTTTAATCTGTTACTCCTAACAGCATGGAAAAACACCATGAGGAACTATCACTGGGAAGTCATGCTTTTTATGGTTGACACTGGATGGCAAAATTACAGCAATGTTGGACAAGCTTCATTCTAGAATTTAGATCATTTTTAGAGGCAAAGCACTTCATGGACTTGGCTCGTAACTCATGCACACACTGTTTGGCAAGCTGAATATTTGCCATAGCATGCAAATAGATTTTTGTGCTTCACAAGGCCAGAAGCATACTTACTGCAAGTATGCATAGTACTGCAATTCTGTGAGATACTCATCAAACTGAATGTTGACCAGGTGAAAGCTTGCTGATTGTGCAAGACCTCTTAGCCAGGCTTGGCTGTTGCTATAGCACCTCTTGTTGCAAATCTCAGAATGCAGCTTGTGCTTGCCTTGCATTGAATCATAAATTGTATTGCAACACAATTAGAGAAACTATGTAACTCAAACCATTTGGGTTCGAGTGAAGGATGTTTCTGGTCTAAGTTTGGCGCTTTGCACCAGTGACACTGTGTGGCTTTGTTTTGTCACTTAATGGAACTAATATCAGCATGATGAAAATCATTGTCATTTCCAGCATATCTAGTTTAGTCGCTCTGGATAAGAGCGTCTGCTAAATTCCGTAAATGTAAAACAGCTACAACATAGTTTAGCTTGCTAGAGTAGCATTTTCAACTACAATAGATAATGGAGGAAGACTGTATTGTGGGCAGAGTGTTGACAGGTCAGTTGAAGTGCAGGCCCCTGTAGTGCAAATCTGGTATCCACAGCTTTTCCATATTTTGTCTCCATCCCTGTGTTGTCGGATAGAAGTGAGCAAAAAATGGAGCAGCTAGAAGTGCATGAGAGTTGGTTTGCGGACCAAGAGTCTAAGGGTGTAAACTAACCCACGGCTATATAGTTACCATAGTTACTTTTTAATAGTGAGAAATAATGCCAGAACTTCAGTCTTGTCATACTATTGCCGTACTTCATTTAAAATGTTGTGCAATGAAAGAAAAATGGTCCAGCTAGATGTCTTATCTCTTTCTATACTGCACACTGAAACCTAATTCCAGCTTGCAGTGATTAATTGTGGATGAAAGAGATGCTGACCTTGTACTGAAGCGTGCTGAATGTAAAACTGGACATGAACGGCCAAGCATACAGCCACAGCTTTAAACAGGCCTATACAGTAACAGCCTAAAGAGCCCTATAGTTCCAGACGGATGGCCATGTCATTGTAGGGCCTCTATTTTTAGCCACTGCAGCAATCTGCCACATTGGCAATTTCATCTCCACACCCGTAAGCAAGACCCTCCGCACACTGCAGTGTGCTGTGTGTGATGAAAATGCAAATAGATTTCCAGGAACTAGCAAGCGTGATTCGACAGAAAATAATAGCAGGAGAGGATGAGAGACTAGCAAAGGAGAAGAGGGAAAAATAAAACGCCTTTTGTTGGAGCCTCTTTCTGATCGTGCCTTGGCCCGCGGGCAATAAATGCACCGATTAGACCTCTACACACCAAGGGACGCGGTCACACCTGTAGAACAGAGCTCTATTGGTTACACAGGCCCTTTCCTTACACACACACACACACACACACACACACACACGCACACACCCACAGTCATTATGCCAATATTTCGGAAACTCCAGCTCGGCCCATAATAGTCCCAGTTGACAGGGCCGCTCTCCTTTGTAAGCAGCGCTCCCTCAATATTTACTTCCACACAACTCGAGCTAATACGGCCCATGCCAAAGCTCTTGGTTCGCGCCCAATTAGCGCTGAGCTACTCACTCTTGTATCTCCCTTCCTCCAACTGTGTTTGTGTGTGTGTGTGTGGGGTTGAATTGCTGTAATTGTGAAGACCAGATGGAAGAGAAGGGAAGCAATTTCATACTTTGTGTTTATACAGAAGCAAGGCGAGATTTATATGCAGGTGGCTGCTGGCCAAATGTTGGTCCTTGCACGTTATGTGCTGTGCGTCTAGTGTGGGGTTTTTTTTGTTTTTTTTATAACATTTTCAGTGTTTAGACCAAACAGAGCAAACTTGCCAACACACTGCTCCTCACTGTGTAAAGTGCCTTATACAAGAGCTCTGTGTTTGAAAACTAAAAAAGTGAGGTCACTGAGGTTAAGCGTAGGACAAGGCTGATGGTTAGAATTCTTTTCCTATATCAGTTCTATTGGTTCTATTGGGCAATGTAATGAGAGCAGATTGTGTAAAAAAACTGAGTTACTATAATTAAAACTGAAGTAAAAAGTATTTGATGTGGAAGTGACAGTACATACACGTACATTATGCAAAACATCTCTGGTTCAGTGATGTGTCTTGTTGATAATCTTCATGATCATAAGTGCACAACCTGGGAACAAACCTAAATAAGGCATTTTCCTGCTAATGTGGAGTAAAACCTCTGTTTTAACATATTGGGGGAAAATAAAACATGTTAAATAACTTAGAATTACATAACCTTTGCACTATGTTCAGTTCAGTATATAAGCAGTAACTGCTCCACTGTTCAATTAAAAATCACTCCATTATATTCCTCTAAGAGATAATTGCAATAATAAGGAAGATATTCCCCTGCTCTGTATGTGAATCCTATTACAGTTTGTGCATATTTAAAATCATTTTCTACAAATTAATCCAAGATATTTTACCAAGTGGTCTTGTTTCTGTTTACAAAAATGAGCCTTGGCATCTTTTTACTTATTCTGAAATGTGATTGCATAGTATCATGGTTCAAAAACTGCAGTTCATCTAGTGTCATAGAATTTGCTTATTGTTACACGTAGAGATGCACAAACAAACTTGTCCAAGTTTTTTGCTCAATGCATGCAGTCGGCAATCAACCAATGTATTATTTTGATTTTGGCATCTATGGTGATGCAACAGCCATTCGTGTCCAGAAGTCCAAGAAAGCATAGCTGGCTCGGCTCTCTCTAGTTAGGCAGGATGTCCCTCTCTGTTCTCCATCATTCAGCCCGATGCTAGCCAGCACTGTTGTCTGTTATCTAACAGAATTGCAGTTTAGTGTTCTCCAAGTGTAGCATCAGTTTGAAAGGAAGTTTGGAGGAAGCATGGGCCAGCCTTCATCCTCCCAGTGTTGGTGATAAGGCCTGACTCATGAGTCTGAGACAGTGGGTGGAACTGGACACGTGTAAATTGGGGAGAAAACTGGAATAAATAAATGAGACAACTGAATTTTCATTTATTTCCAATGCAGCTTTCTAACAGAAAAGTACTGTTAATGTGCTAGCACGGTGGTTCAGAGCCCAGTCCTAAAGACACACTGCCCTGCACAGTTTCAACGATTCCCTGCCCCCACGTACTCACCAAGCTCATCAAATAATTATCAAGCTTTTCATGAGCTGGATCAGGTGTGTGAGGGCAGGTGATATTCGAAACCGTGCATGGCAGTGGGTCACCCCACTAGTGGTGTGCAAGTTATGTTCATGTAGCCCATATAGTGTGAGCTTTGGGTTAAAAAGGCAAAAAAAAAAAAAAAATCTATCAAAAATCGGATGCAGCCAGTTTGTCTGTAAGGAAATAGGAATCAGAATTGAAAATGGCCATAAAAGTGCAGGATGCAATCAGTGCATCCTTGCTTGTTCTCTCTGTGTGTGTGTGTGCTCTGAATGTAGAATCACTCGAGGAAAGAAGAACCGAATCGTCCTCATCTCTGAGTGAAGTCGGGATCAGAGGAAGCCCATTTCTCTCTGATATTAAGTTCAGTGTTTGGAGGGGGGGCAAAGTGTGCAGAAACTTGATGAGTTCCACAGGATGGAGTTTTTACGGCTGCCGGTGAAATCTGCGATTATTAAAGCCAAGGAAAGTTAATCTCTCCAGATCCGAGAGAACACGTATCCATAGAAATGACAGTTTTTTAAAGTAACTGTTTATATAAAACTATGTAAGTGTGTCTAAAGTTGTGCACATTATGTGCTTTGCTCAAGTAAAAACTGACATGTTAATATTCCTCATCGTTCAGTCGGGTTGGGTTACAAAATGCAGGGTTTGGGTGTGTTGGAAAGTAATTTGAATGCATTTAAGAGTTCTATACATTCTTTCTGATTGCAAAAAATGTGCCCAATGCTGGCAAGAAGCACTCAGATTAATAGGAGGAGGAGTGTTCAGTGTTCGCTGCATTTTCACGTTGACACATTTCAGAAGGACAGACTGAGACACGCACACACACCTGACACACACTTGTCTACTATGTTCCCTCACTTGATTTCTGCATTTTTCTCTCTCTCCCTCACTCTCTCTCTCTTGGTCTCTCTTCCTGTTGCTCACACTCTTGCTTTTCACTCTCTCTCAACATTTTTCTTGCTCCTCTCTCTTTGTCTCACTTGTTCTTCCACTTTTCCCTCTTTCTCCCTCCTTCCCTCCCTCCTTCTGTCTCTCTTCCTCCCTCTCTCTCTTTCTTGTCCTCTTTCTCCTCACCTTTCTCTTGTCCGCACTCTCTCTTTTGTCCCCATCCTCTCTGTCTAGTTCTCTCTCTTGCATTCTCACTTTTCTCACTCGCACTTTCTCACTTACTCTCTCTCTCGCTCTCTCTCTCTCTCTGTCTCTCTCTCTCTCTCTCTCTCTCTCTGTTAATGAGAGAAGTAGAGGTACAGGATTACCCGATGTGTTGCAGGTACCATCTCTTTTCTGTCGAGTGGAAACGAGTGAGTGAGGGGCTGGATTACTCACAAAGCCGCGACTGCTTCACTTCCTCTCTCTCCACTCTGTCTCTCTCTGGTGTGTACTCATCCTCCTATGTCCTGCCTCTAACACACACAAGCTTCTTGTTTAGCATGTACGCATTCTCTCTTTCATTTGGCTCATTTTACACCAGCACGGAACCTGAGGAAAAAGATCCCATCTGCATGGTCACACACACACACACACACACACACACACACACACACACAAACACACAAACACACAAACACACGTCTGAACTGTTTGTTCTCTCTGCCAAGGCCAATCACTGTCACTGTTGCCATGATGTAACACCCAACCCATGTCACGTCCTGCCACATTAACATGCAGTCTCAGCAACAGAATTATCTCTCCCTTCTCCCTCCTTTATCTGTCATCCCTCCTTTTATCTGTGCCTCTCGTATCATGATAATGGCTCAGTCTCTTTCTCTCTATCTTCCTCTCTCTTTGTTCTGCTCATTTAACCTCTCTTTCCTTCTTTCTCATTTAACCTCTCCCCCTTTTTCCCTCCCTCTCTTGTTCTCTCTTTAACATCTCTTTCTTTTTGCCTTTTTCATTTAACCTCTCCCTCTATCTCTTTCTCTCGCTTTCTCTTTCTCTCTCTTTCTTTCTCTTTCTTCCTCTCTTTCATGTGTCTGTGTGTGTGTGTGTGTGTGTGTGTGTGTGTGTGTGTTTAATGGTATACCAATTTCTATTAAAGGGAACAGAATTCAGATTTAAAATGAGTAGGTTTGTACAGCAGTGTTAAAGAAATGCACTCATCACTTTGTGACACTCACATCTCCATCCATACATTAGGACTCTAGTAGCCCACCCAAAGAGACGGGGACCTACAAAGATTGATTTTAGGCTCACTGAACTGAATATGCTTAACTGAGACATTTCTTTCAGTCTGAACAACAATACTCTTTGATTCTATCACCCTTCCAGTAACAGAATAAGTTTTCAGTGATTTAGCCCAGTCATGGTCACTGTTTGGCTGTAATATTTTGCTTTTAATCCAAATGAAAATGCTGACAATTAATATTATAAATACCTACTAAGCCAGAATGGCAGAATAAAATGAAAAGAGACAATAGGCAAAAAAAAGGAACACAGTTTATCACCCAGTTTTGTAGAAGGAATGGTGGGTCAAGATACACTGAAGCTGGTAAAGCAAGCTTATGGCAGAGTAACTGCAGCTGTCCAATGGAAACATACCATCTGTTTGTGTGTATTCTCTCTCTGAAACTTAAAAGTGAGGGTAGAAGGTGTTCTGGTGTCCACTATGTGTACTCGGACACTCTGTCTCATCTGGCTTTTGGTCTGTGTACAAATAAAAACTAGAATATCAACATTACACCAAGACAGACCATCATAATCTATAGCTGGGTGAAGAAGTATGTTAGTAGACATTTTAGTGGACTACAAAATTTGCCAGTGGAGTGCAGTACACTGAAATGCAGACATGTTGCTTAGATTCACATTTCCAGTTTGTTGAATGCTAAAAATAATGGTAAAAATAAAAGAATTAATGACGCTATGATAAAGGCATGGAGCTATGACAAATAAGGGTTACTCTGACATTTTTGGCACATTTTAATGGCAAGTTCTGCTAAAGCTGTGTGAGGTGAGGCAAGAGAGTCACCCACACAGAGAGAGACAAAATTTTACCAGAGCCATAGCCAAAACCCTGTCTATAAATAGAGATTAGTATTGGGGAAATTTAGCTTAACCAACCGGTGCTTTATTTAAACTACACCAGGAGCCAACTGCACTGAGGAGAAACGAACATTAGAAACTGATCTGGGAGCAGTAACACCCCTGTTAAATAGCAGCAACTCAGTAAGTGGTCTTTTTCGCATCTGCAGAACAGCAAGATGAGTTGTCATTACAGTTTTAGGAGGGATAGTTTGGAGAAACAGATGTTTTTATACTTGTACAACACTTGGTTAACATGAATCACAGAACACCCTCTGTTTTTTATGTGAATAATCTCTATCTATCGTCTTTACAATAATGCAAATATTTGTTAGCCAAATCACTTCATAATATTAGCACATTAGTTACATTAACTTTTCCACACCAAATTTATCATAACCCACTTTAATATACTTTAAAACGGCACAACAAAAAAAACGACAACATTTAGAGCTGGTGAGACATCCAAGCATTTGCATATTCTTTACTTTTCAGTTATATTTAAGTGAAAAATAAAAAAAATATTTAAACATTACACTTGACCAATATTACTGAAGGACCTATCCTTAAGTTAAACTAAACTATATTCTAACATAGGGAACATTTTATATGGTTTTGGATATTTTTTTGGATATTTTACGAAACAATTCGTAACATTAAACATAAGTAACTATAAAAAAAAAAGAAAGACGGTTTGAATACTAAGTTGATATTGATTATCCTTGTATACCCAAATTGCCCAGATTTGGTTACATTAGTCACAGCATGATACTTCTACATGTTTTATAACACCAGAAACATCTTGCCACAGCTCATAAATTGGACTTTTTTGCAGAAAAATGCTGTGGACATCAGTATTCCTGTTACAGCTGCAATTTTTGGGAATATGTTTATGTCACATGAGCCTCCAAAGATTGTCTTTGGCCTCCACCAATTTGTCTAGCACATCCCACAGATGCGATTAGACTCTGTTCTGTGGAATTCTCCAGGCCAAGTAAACACCATGTTCCTCAAACCATTCCTAAGCAGTTTTAGCAGTGTGGCAAAGTGTATTATCCTGTTATATAATGTTGCTGTGAAGGGATGCAATTGGTCTTCAAAAATGTTTAGGTAGGAGGTACGTGTCGAAGTAACAGGAATGCCAGGACCCTCAGCAAACATTGGCCATAGCGTCACACTGCCTCTGCAAGCTTGCCTTCTTCCCATAATGCATTCTGATGCCATCTCTCCTGGTGGACAGGGGTTAGTGGATCAGTTTTGGTAGGTACTGACCACTGCATACTCTGAACGCCCCACAAGACCTGCCAGTTTGGAAATGCTCTGACCCTGTCGTCTAGCCATCACAATTTGTCTCTTAGCAATGTCACTCAGATCCTTTCACTCACCCATTTTTTCTGCTTCCAACACATCAGCTTGAGGAACCAACAATTCGCTTGCTGCCTAATACATCTCACCACTGGACAGGTGTCATTTTAACGAGATAATCAATGTTATTTACTTCACCTGTCAGTGGTATTACAAAACGGCAAAAGGCTCTAACAAAACAACACAGATGCCAAAAATAGCACACAGCACAGTGAATAGGGCACCGTACTCCCACCCCCCGCTTTGGTACATCTCTTCTTGAGATACAGCCCAGTCCTCAAATGGCCTCTTGTTTTTCTGTGATTTCACTCTGTACCAGCAATCACACACTCAGCAGGAGTCCCATACACACCCCTGTTTTAGGACTCTGTGAATGTGTGTGTGTTTAGTGTCTGTACGCGAAAAGTTTCTGAAAAACAATTCAACAAAGCCGAGAGAAGCATAGGGCACACAGATTAAGACAAGACAAGCATCTCAGTGGGCCTACACATTTTCATGCATGACCAGCCCCTTTTTCAGAAACACCTACCTCATAGCTCCACCTTGCAGGCATGGGCAGACTATGCATTCTGGAAAAATCCAGAACGGCCGTCCAGTGCATGGCCGTCGGCCTGTATTTTTCAGCCAAGATGCAAAGCCCCAACCCCCCCGGAACCACGGCAGAGCTGGTAAAGAAAGGGACGTTTGCAGGTGTTTAATTAGGGATTGTAGCCCATGTGTTGAGGCACTATGTGAATTAGCCATCCTCTGGCTCTTCATCAGTGCTGCATTTCTGGCCACAGAGCTGCTCCTGACTTTCATTCAGCAAGAAGAAGTAGAAATCATTCTTAAAACTGTTATTTGTACTATAAGCTAAATTTTTGCCTGAAACTTGTCTGTGAAACTGACTGGAGGGAAAAATAATGCCAGTCTTGAAATCAGCTACTAGAGTCTATGGCTGTCCTCTGCGTGAATTCACAACTTTTGGGGAGATTAGAGTTGCTCATTGGATGCTATGCTGATTTGAGATGGTTGTGGGTTCAGTTGATATTGTGCTGTTTGGTTCTATGTGCAGACCTCATCTGTAACACACCCTGATTTTATCAGGAAAAGTTCTCCATAAGAGACAGCTATTAGTACCCAAGTTGTTTAAAAATAACAGTTATGGAAGGAACAGTTATGGTTATGAAATAAGGAACGTTCATTTTATCAGCAAGGTTTTGGGTGACCACAGATAAAAACACAGCAAGAATGTGGATGAATGTACTTAGCCACACCGTGGATGTACCATGTCAGGGTTGCTGCTGTGTTGAGAATGGTCCACCCAAAGCATCAAAATAATATGTGGTCAACAATAGTCCATTGGTCTGAACCTAGAGGGTTTGCATGACAACAGCTGGACTAAAGTCTGTGACTGTACACCTCTAGAGTGGACCTACACGGTGAGTGTTTTGAAGAAAGTGGCCAGTGAGAGAAAATAAAAGTGAACAGCGTGCGTACAGAATCAACAATTTTCTCAGGCTGATAGTCTTTTATCACTTAATCAGTGCCACGCTAATTGCAACTCAACATTCTTATCTCAACTCATATTTATTCATATCACTCACCTGCTGTGATGATGGTGATATGCTGAGGCACAGATGAGAAGCTGCACTTGTTTGGATTCATCTTTTTACTGCAACATCAAAGACAATTTCATCTCACGTCCTCCTAAATGGCTCCATTATGTGAGGATGCTTCTAATTATCAATCCATTTTTTTCTTCATCAATCGATTCTGTAGATGCTAATGTGGTTATGTTTCTAAATGCAGATCTAATTGCTAGGCACTTTGCTATTTTTCGTCGGCTCCTGTGCAAACCCAGAGACAGTAATAGGAAGATACCTAGTGAGAGGAGAAATGCACAAACAAAAACAGCATAAAGAAAAGATCGACCAAAGTGTGTGTGTGTGTGTGTGTGTGTGTGTGTGTGTGTATGTGTGTGCGCTATCGCTTTTAAAAAATAAAGGTGCAAGAAAGGGGTGATGCCATAGAAGAGCAATTCTCAGTTCCCTAAAGAGCCTTCCTAGAAATGTTTCTTAAATGAATGGTTTGGAATCACAAGAAATCAAATTACACAATTTCCACTCACCCTAGATGTTGTTGAGCAAGATATGTTTAGAATGGCTTATTTAGGACAGCAGCTGTAAGGCTAATGTTGCTAAAACTAGAACTTGACAGTCATCCAAATAGCTTAAATCATTTCTGTGAAAATACATGACCAAAACTTCTCTCAAACTGCTCAAACCACATTCACAACAACATTTTATACTGTACATTTGTACATTTTATACGGTACTGTTGATATTTTATTCTATTTTATTCTTTTCTTAAGTTTTGCTGCTCTCAACTTTGTGCTGTTCACTTTCTGCTATGACAAAGCAAATTTCCCACTTGTGGGACTAATAAAGGTTTATCTTATCTTATCTTATCTTATCTTCATTAAGGTGGCACAAACTTGTCAATGTGGTTCAGAGCACAGGTCAGAACATGACTACTGGTAGCTGTTTCAGACAAAAACTGGTATTCACAAAGTAGTCAGAAATTAGATGACAGCGTCCTAAACCACACTGACAAATCTGTGCAATCTTTCTGAAAAATTGTTTTGCTTTGAGATAGTTGAAAGAGGTTTACATGCTATAATTTTATGGAAACAATTTGAGCTATTTGATTGAGTATTGAGCAGGGAAAGCACTGAGTGCATTCATGGGTTTGGCACTGCCTTATTCCTCCTATAGTCACCTTTGAGCATGCTTTGTTTCTCTTTTCCGGTGTACTTTCATAGTGATGTAACTGCTGCAGCTTAGTGATCTTATTTCTGTCTTTATTTATTTTCAGTTGTTTCTTTACAGTTAACATGTGTATAACATATCTGTTTTTAATTGTTGTTCTTTTATCATCTTTTTCTCTTCAGTGTCCGTGTAAAGCAAGTACCTTGTGCCTTGAAAGGCACTTAGAAATCAGACTCCATCCATTATCTGAGCTGCTTATGCTAACCAGGTTCGTGGAGCCTATCCCCGCACTCATAGGGTGCAAATACCCTGGACAGATCACCAGTCCATGACAGGGCATAAATAAGATCTTGTTATTATAATTAATGGTTTGTAATAAAACATGCAGGGCAATGGGTCTCCAGGATCTGGATTAGGAAACACTGCTCTCCTTCTTCATAATCATGGTTGCACACACTGACATGGTACTTAACCCCCACTGCCCTTGGTGGCGTTGTTCTGCAGATGATGTTTCCAAGCTGGGTGCCGTTAGGTAACTGAATGACCCACTCCTCCCACTCACCTGATGGGGGGGTCTGGTTTCCTAGTACACAAAAAATGCTGCACAGAAGACCAACCCAGTCTTCTCACCCTCTCTGTCCCAAGCAGAGTTTGAGATTATGGGGCAGAGATAAATGCAAAAATACTGCAGTGCTGTGGTTGCATTCAGTTGGATTAAGAAACATGCAGGATATACCAAAATAAGCTCACTCCAGTGTTTCTAATGCCATGTTATTAATTCAATTTACCAGAGAACCTTTAGTAAGGAACAGCCCCTGACTGCAGTTCTGCTTATGGCATATTTACCACAATCTGGACTGCTGCCACTTAATGCAATCACCACTGCTCCACAGTTTATCTCCTAATATGACTGAGTCGTATTCAGTAGCCTACTTTAGTTGAGCTTGTTAGCTCTTGGCAATACACTATGTTTTAAGACACATGCCTCGTGACACCAATGACATAGTAGGCTTATTACCCTAAACAGCCGTCTGCTTGTAAACACTGTCTGCTAGCGTACGATAATAAACGATTTGTGCAAAATTATGCCTATTGTAATGAAACAATTGGTTGTTGCATGTAAGATGATTTGCAGATTACTCACCACATAGTGATCAGAGTAATCTGACCAGCCGGAGGTGCATTTGTGCTCCAAATGTAAATGTTTGTTAAAATCTCATCACATTTCAGTCCAAATACTAGCTGCATGAAATGACCATGTGTTAAGGGGGTCTTGTTGTTTGTGAAGAAGTGGGGAATTAAACCTTACTCTTCTAGATGTAGGGATGCACCCACTACAAAATATCAACTGGACAAGGAGAAGGATTTTACCAGTGTGTGGGGAGCAGTGTGTGTGCGGGAGCAGTGTGTGGGGAGCAGTGTGTGTGGGGAGCAGTGTGTGGGGAGCAGTGTGTGTGGGAGCAGTGTGTGTGGAGCAGTGTGTGTGGGGAGCAGTGTGTGTGGGGAGCAGTGTGTGTGGGAGCAGTGTGTGGGGGAGCAGTGTGTGTG
>JBBPCX010000160.1:18251636-18270260 GCA_037974365.1 Hydrocynus forskahlii
CAACGATCGACACCAGCGAGCACACCCTCCACCCCCATCCCCCCCCCCCAGAAAACCACGTCCGATAGTGCCCGCCCATAGTTAGTCAAATGCCCGCCCAGTTGGTCCACTCTGGCGCCGGCACTGTATTTACGGTATCCCTTGCGTAAGGTAAGTGTCTCTTCCGTGTATGTGTGTGTGTGTGTGTGTGTGTGTGTATACGAAGTGTGCCCTCCGTGCATCGCTCTGAACAGACACAGCCCTTTCTTCCTCTTCCTCACATGTCTTTCCTCCACATCAGTCTCACAGGGGATGACTTGTGTAAAATCAGATGAGTGTACACACACCCACACCCTTGCAAACACACAGACATAGCCTACAG
The DNA here is from genome assembly GCA_037974365.1 of Hydrocynus forskahlii. Lineage (NCBI taxonomy): Eukaryota > Metazoa > Chordata > Actinopteri > Characiformes > Alestidae > Hydrocynus > Hydrocynus forskahlii. The sequence goes on from JBBPCX010000160.1 coordinate 18,251,998, forward strand.
ACACGGGGGAGGTCGTGAGAGGTGAGCTAACGAGAACTCCAGGAACAGACGATCGTTTCTAGGAACTCTTCCGCCTTCACCTTTCTCTTTTGTCTCTTGCTCTTTTTCTTCTGTTGTTAAGTGCAGCGAGACACGGCGGAGTCAAGCTAAATGCCTCGCTTCAGAGAGATAACCTTTTCCACGGAGCACAAGCATTAATAACATTCCTCCTCCCCTCAAGGCAAAATAAATGTCTTTGCTTCCTGTTTTTTCTTTAACGGGATCTCTCTTTCACAGAGGAACATGACAGCGAATTCAGGCCCCAGCCCCATCTGCAGCCCACCTTCTACAACTTACCATCCATACTCTTCCACGTCCTGGGAAACACTCAAATTCATGTTGCCATACCGTGGGTATAATGAGGCAAGACGTGTAATAATGACGGTGATTTAGAGGTTGGACTAATGTCTACAGGGAGCAATCCAATAAACAGCAGAAGAGCTATGGAGGTCAAACACCGTACATGAGCTTGCACCCCATTAGAAACCAAATAAGAGCAGGTCCCTAAAGCACAGCACTGAAAGATGCCTTTTTCGGTAGAGCTTTTACTCTACCGAATGTAAAGTACTTTAAAGTTTGGCCTTCTTGACCCATTTCATTACTACCGAAGTTCCCGGTAGGTACCGGAACCCTATCAGATCCCCGCCCAAGCAGGGCAAGCATTTTAGGAAGGAGCTATTTGACACAACCTGACAGAATGTGAAGTTAAATGAATGCCAGCAAGCTTTTAGGCTTGTGCTGACGGAAATATCACTCCTTTTAAAGAACTGGCAAGTGATAATTTAACTAAGTGAAAAAAAAACAAGGCCACACAATGTCTCTTTCATAACAGACCCGGTGCCGTCCCACCCAATTACCCTAAACACTAATTAGCTAACCTAATGCTGCTCATGCGTCTAGACTGAACACTTTTTATGTAACAATTTAATCTCTGTTCCATCTATATGTTCTTGATGCCATTTGCAGTATAATTAGGCTTCCACAACAGAGAGCAAAAGTTAACAGGAACTCTTCTGTAACTAAAGTTCTGCCATGCTTACTTCCTCAGTGAACTTAAATGTCAGTTAAATGAGGGAAGAAGTTGGCCTAAAAGGCAGCTACTGCAAGTTTAGATGCTTAGTGTTCCTCTGTATCTGCACTGGGAAAACAACTTCATATAGGCTGACTGAAACGACTGTGCAAGAAGATGACAGACAGCAGCCTGTCAAGTCCTGATGAAGCTGCACAGGCAAGAGATACAGGACAAGAGATGAAATAGAGAACAGAGATAAGGTGAATTAGAAAGCCAGAAATGTTCACGGTGGTGGTGATGGCAACCAAAACTTGAATTCCACAAAAATCTTATGCATAGAAAGTTATGTAACTTTTGGAATTCCTGATGTCTGAAACACTGTTTTTTGTTTTATTTTCTTTAATCCATTTATTGCCTAGAGGCAAAATAGTCCCACCATGAAAACATTTCCCACTGTTTTACCACCATGATTACATATAAAAACTCAGAAAACACTTGCAGACTCTAACTTTACACTTTTAGGCTTAGAAGAGTTCACTTTCCAGTTTTAGTAACTAAGACTCCAATAATCATAATCCCAACAACGGAAGGGTGAGTACATGCTACGTCCAAGACACATGAAGCAACACATCTTTTCAAACCGTTGCTAACGCAACCTAGACACTCGGAGGAGAACACTTACCACTAATTTCATTGCCTCCTCCACACACCTCCACTGACTAGCATAATGCCGAGTAAAGGGGGAGAGGGAGGGAGAGGGAGGGCCGTCCAGATAGCAAAGCCAATTATGCTTTCTTGGACTCCCAAGGTGACTGTGGCTTGCAAACTTCCAATGACAAGGCCGTGGCTGCACCACTCCGGAGCTCCCAATTGTGTTGAACTTCTGAAAAATGTGGAATCTACCATGGTACGAATGTTACAATGTAACATTTATATTCTGTCCAAGTATATACTTTTTGATAACTATATTGTACAATGTTAGTAAGTACTTGTTCTAATGTTAAGGGTTTTCAAGCAAATTTGGAGCATTCATATTAATATTAATTCATATGAATTTGTTCAGATTAATTCATTCTTCATTCAGATTTCACACAGCTGCTGTATGTAGAACAATAAAATCAAAAACAGAAAATGTACATGGAGCCTGAATTAGTTAGATTAGCTGAATTTTCAATAAGTCTAATTTTTGGATGGTGCGCTAACACCGCTAATTTGCATATTGTTGTGAGAAAGTTCAAGCAGTTTTCTTGAGGTATTTGGCAACAAAAAGAAAAGTTATAAAACCTGTAGCTTCCTTCATATGAGAGCAGAACATTCAGGAATGCATCGCACGCGCCATGTAATTGATCCAGTGGCTCCTGTAAACGAGCCGCTGCTACTCTAGCTCCTTATTCAGTCAGCTCTGTTGTCCCGGTGAGTATAAACAATCTCATATTTATGCAAAACATGGCTGTCAGCCTCATCGTGTCAGAGACTGTTATTATGATTATTCGGTGCATAAGTGCGCTAAATTAATGAACGCAGCTCCTCGCCGTCGATGCCACTGACAGCCACCTAATGACGAGCTGGCACAGTACCTGAGAGCAATGGTGTAATTATTATCCCTGATTCTGCACAAACATACACACACACACACACACACACTGAACAGAGAATGATGGTGTAATAACCCACTCTGGCAAACACAATCCCACACCCGACCTCTTCCTCTGTGCTGTATTTGCTTTCGTCTCTTGTGTGTGTGTGTGTGTGTGTGTGTGTGTGTAAACTGCAGGCGGTGAAGTTCCAGGCTGCTCTGTGTGATTACAGGGCGAACCTGCATGCTCTGTAATCAGAGAGACCAAGCCAAAAGGACACGGCCCAGTCCTTTAGATAACACATCACAGTTTGCTCATGGTGTGAGGATGTCACTAATGAGTCGGACTGAGCCTCTAACTGGACCCCATCAAGATCCTCGGCGTTCTTCTTATCCTCCACCATTAATGTGAATATGAGTGGCGGTGAGGGCCTCTATATGCTGCACTTGATGTTCGCCAATTAGTGCAAGTTGTACTCGCCTTCAGCATGGTATAATCCTCCTGGTTTGAAGTCTCAACCTGCAGAGCTCAGAGCACAGAGTCTCAACCCTCTGGGTGTGAAGAGAGAAGAAAAGACCACAAAGAAACGAGGGAAAAAAGCTCTCTTACCATCTTCAGCACGGTTATTGTTTTTGAGGGGGTTTGAACAAGGAATGTGTTCTGTGGCGGAAAGGCTGATGCAACAGCAGTTTTATCTCCTGTATGCCTTATTTCTGTGGTGTTAGAAATGCACTTTTTGTTTTGTGCTACATAATTTTGCACCTTATATAACATAGTATAATTTATTAGGGAAACATTGTTTGGGGTTGGGGTTGGGGTTGGGCTGGGGTGCGGTGTGGGTTCACTTATAATTATATTTGGGAGTGCACTTCCAACACTGGAGAACCACAAAGGCCAGTGTTCCCAGAATAAATTGTACATGGTTTTCCGAAATCAAATATGGGGGAATCTGTTAAAATAAATGTAAATGAAGAATTTCCTGCTATAATACTCAAAAATGGATTTATGCCCAGTTTGTATTAAAAACTTTAACAGTGCATTGTGATTCTCTGATTAAACAATGAAAGAATAAGATTCCAATAATCAGTTCTGTTCTGTCTGGGGTGTCTTCATAATCAAACAAAAACTTTCATTTTAATGTCATCCCCGAGGCTAGATTTAATATTTTTCTTTTTTATTATGCAAATGTATGCATATTTAAGTAGATACAGTATCTTCCATTTTTTTTTTTTCAAAATGTAAAAACAAAAGCTAAGATTTTGTGTAATCAGATGTCTCATAGTATCTTGGAAATGGTACATAATCTTGGATATGTCTTCATTTTACCTCAAAACATTCAACTTTCAGATTTTTATAGTGGTCTCATTGTGGCCCAAGTACCCCCTGTATGAAGTCTAAACATGTTAATAAATAAATACTGTACGCATCTCTTGAAGGCTGCCTTTGTCTGTGTTTGTGCTTTGGCTTCTAAAAGTGTTCTTTTGAATGAGGACTGTATTGTGGACGACTGCATGGAAAGGCCAGTAAGAAAAAAAACAGAAGAATGGAGGCGGATTTGGAGCGTTTGAGAAATTTAGTCTGATGAAACACATGGCTTTTTGTTATTTTGCTTAGCCCCATTTTAATCAAAGAATTTATTCAATAAGTTAAAATCCTTTTCAGCACAGAAAGTACATTTTTAGGTTGAATATTCTGAAGGCCAAAATAGCTTTTCACAGGGTAGATCTTGCTGCATTTACAGCTCAGTTGCTATTAACAAACTCACTCACTCACTCAAGCACAACAGAAAGACGTTACAAGCAGCTGTGACGTTAAAACCCCCTGCCTAAAATTCTGTTAACCCTTTTATGCTGCTGAAACAGCTCTCGACTCATCAAGACATGGACTCAACAGGACCTCTAGAGGTGTGCTGTGGTATCTGGCACCAAGATGTTAGCAGCAGATCCTCTAAGTTCTGTAAGTTGCCTCCATGGATCGGATTAGTTTGTCCAGTGCATCCCACAGATGTTTGATGGAACTGAAATCTGGCTAATTTGGAGGTCAAATCAACATCTTTACCTTTTTGTCATGTTCCTCAAACCATTTTTGCATGGGGTAGGGCCATTATCCTGCTGAAAGAGGCCACTGCCTTTAGAGAATCCCAGTGCCATGAACTGGTGTTCTTGGTCTGCAACAATGTTAGGTCACACGTTATAACCCGAGGTTGCCCAGAGCATCACATTACCATCAGCTTTCCTCCTTCCAATAGTGCATCCTGGTGCCACTTCTCCCCAGGTCAGAGACGCACACACACCTGGCTGTAGATGTGATGTGAAAAAATGTGATGCATCATGATAATTGTTGGCACTTATGGTAGGTAAATGGGGTCAGCGTGGGCATTCTGGCCGGTCTGCGGCTATGCAACAGGTTGTGATGCTCTGTGTGAGTTAATAGCTTTCTATCACAGCCAGCTTTAGCTTTTTCAGCACTTCGGTCTACATTAGCTCTTTTGTGGGACTGGACCAGACAGGATAGCCTTGGTGCATCTGATGTAGGTGACTCCGTCCTTGAACCACTTTCGGTGGGTACTAATGAACCCACACCAAACAAGCTATCAGGTTTTGAAGATGCCCTGACCCTGCTGTCCAGATAGCACAATTTAGCCCTTTTCAGAATCACACAGATCCTTACACCTACCCTTTTTTTCCTGCTAACAACATATCTAATGTATGAACTGAGTCTTCACTTGCTATGTCTAGGGGTATGATTACAGCTTCAGGTGTGAGTGGTCCCCGTTCAAATCACAGACGAGCCCCCATTTGTTACGTTCCGGGGTGAAGAACACAGAAGAGCCAAGCATGCACGACACCAACGACAAAGGAAGTTATTGCACCACACTCAGTCTGTACTTGAGTGTGCTGCACCACAAAGGATACACGAAACAAGTATAATAAATACACATAAATTGTATAGGTGCCACTGAGATAATCCGTGTTATCAACATCAGTGGTTTTAATGATGTGGCTGATTGGCATGAATAGATAAATATTAAATAATGCCTGCTAATAAAGCAGATCACTACAAAAGTTTTTAGGACTGTTGGTGGAATTACAAATCCCCTTTACGAAACAAAGTTTATGAATTTTGTGTTTTGAAGTCACAAAAGTCTAATCAACTGTACACAGGATTCCATGCACCTCAAATCACTCGAGACATGTTGTGGTCTCAACATTCTTTAGTTTAGTGCTGGAGCCACAAGGCTAATGAAAATAACAAACATTAAAAATCAACAGTCACCCAAATAATTTCTGTAAAATACCTGCTCTTCACCCAGTAGACTTGTGCATGGGGTCAACTTAGCACTCACCTTAATGTTGAGCTGGATGCAGTTTAAGTCAATTAAGAAAAGTTTTAAGGATTAATTTATGGTCAGCAGTGTCATACCATTAGCTAATTATGAGACTCTGCCTTGGCCGACACCTGAACCGTTGTAACTGGATGGGGGAAAAAGCAGCTAGCACACAGGTCTGTGGCTTCCTCAAAGCTCTAGTTTTGCTCTCAAACGCTTAGTGGGAGGATGATCTATAAAAAGTCAGGATCATAAAGTCGCAGCTAATCTGCAAGAAAAGCTGATGTTTTGTCTCCACAAGTGAAGCCTGATAATTGAAGGACCGATATTACCTGAGCAGTCGTCTCCTGAAGAGAAACGCTGGCTACATTAATGAGAACAAAGCTCGTACTCTAGAGCAAACTGATGCACACACTGATGAGCTGCTGCTGACAGCTACAGCAACCTTTTCTGGCAAACCCTCAAGCCTTTTTCTTTGCAGGGCAAGCGGCAGGGGAAAATCATTTCCCACCAGAAGATCCCCTTCATCTTTACACATGTCAAAAGACAAGGCTGGGCAGAAAACCAGTGACAAAAATGCGCAAGTTATTGATTTTTGTCTATTTTTTCTTGACTAGATAGAGAAGTGCAAACTCCAGCCAGCCAAGACAAGACATCATTTGAAAAATCTTTATTCATCGTTACATAAACAGCTACAACTCACCGTTTATTCAGTCTTGATTTGAGCACAGAATAACCTTTCAAGGTGCGTAAGAGGGACGAGCAAAGCCAACACAAAGCCAAACTCATTCAGTGTTGTCCAGTTACCCAACATCCGTGTTTTGCTTACGGCAACAGCATAACATTTGACAGCCAGGGGGCAAATCTGCTTTCTGTAAGAACCAATTACTGACAACAGGAGGAAGAGGAACGGATTGAGAATGTAGAACGTTTGACACATGGCACTAAAAAGACGTGCGTGGCACACTCTGCATGTGGGTTGCGTTTTTATTTGGAACTGCGTCCTTTAATGAGCATTAAAGTGGGCTAGCGTGACCAAACAGCCTGACTAATGTGATTACACCCACATCAAACAGTGTCACTGAGGCTGCAGGGGCAGAGAGAGAGAGAGAAAGAGACAGAGAGACAGAGAGACAGAAACAAAGACAGAGAGAGAAAGAGAGAGAGAAAGACAGAGACAGAGAGACAGAGACACAGAGAGAAAGACAGATTCAGAGAGAGAGAGAGGGAGACAGAGAGAGAGAGACAAAAAAATGACAATTTCTTAATACTGTCATAGAACAGGCATCACTGTATCACTCTGAACACTAACTGTTCAGGTCAGCTAAAGCAATAGTGAATTTAATTCACACGGTTTTCCCGTGGTCAACCAGCCAAGACATGTTTGGTGTCTGAACTTTGCTTTTCCAGCTACAATGGAGCCATGAGGCTAGTGCAGCGTATGGCAACAAGTCAGCATCATGCAAACTGCAGGTCAAAACCTCCACACACAACTTGGGAAAATAATTTCAGAAATGGTTTTTATTTTGTTTTTCATTTTTTTACATTTGGCTTTCTCTTTAGCCATCACATCTATTTTCGGGCTTGACGACTTCTTTTTGTTATTGGCCGAAATTACCGAACTTAAAACTTATTTCTGTGATTTCAAAAATGATTTCAAACTGATTTCAAATGCATTCAAGCTCAAACTGTACTGTGTTGAATGAGCTGTTTCTCTAAAACAGACTTGCTCACATGGCTTCTGACACTGTCTCACATACTGTTTCTATGAAAATGGACATTAGCTACATCAGCCTTGAAGGTCCAGGGCAAAACCATAGTAAGACTCAACAAACATGTCTTGACTGACAACATTTGAGTTGAAAGAGGAAAGTGTATGAAACTACTCACTGAACATGAAGAATGCTAAGAGTCCACTACATGGCTAAATTTAGAGAAACTGATTGAAATAGTTTACTCTGCATACTGATTCTATTGCATGAGAAGTTGTTGAACGTCTGGGTTAGCCTGCAAGCACACACCCCATCCACTCTCCCCGGTGTGTGCTTTATAGCCACTGTCGGACGACGGTGAGAGCGGTGTTGAAGGTGCTCAGTGCGGGGTGTGTTCCACGATGGGCGAGCAGCAGGGCCCCGGCCTGAGCGCTGTGTCCAGCTCGCTGCAGCGCTGCCGCAAAATCCTCTACCGGCCAGCGGCCCTCAGCCAGCATGTGAGAGACCAGCGCTGGGTAAAGCACCGAGTCCACACAACTGACCAACAGACCAGCGTCCAGCAGCAGAGACAGCAGCTCCGAGTCACACACATCATCAGTCACCTTCAGACAGAGAGATAAACAGAGGCAGAAACAGAGAGGCAGAGTGAGTTTAAGTGTCCAATATGTATATACATATAATACAATTATTTACATTTTTACATGGATTATTTTGTAAGTTTTTAGCTTTGAATATTGTATTTCCGAGAACTCATTCATAACACAATTCAGTTACACCTTACATACTTTGTAGGATCTTTGTTATAAGATTCATTCAGTCAGACAAAGAGACGGAGGAGTCTGACTGGATATTTGCTCTAATTTCAAGTCACATCTTTTAAAACCTCTTTTTAGCAAATTTTTTTCATTGTTAGTTTAGTTGGTTTAGTGAATTAATATTCCTATCCTATTCCAGCGCTAACCTGGACTTGCTGCAGTTTTCTGGTCCACTTTTAATGGTGTAGCAGTCAGAACACAACATTGCACCACTCAAGGCCGAACAAAAGTAAGGCTCCATTTAGGATGGCAAAAAATAAGAAGCCAACAAGTTTTACAATCAGAATTAGAGACAAACCAATAACCTGAATTTGGCTCTTCATCTTTGTTTAAATATCTCACTAAACTTATCTTGCTCCAATCTTTCAGAGAAAAGGGGAGAGCTGTGAAACTGTAGAGGAGTTTGGCTGTGTTCAGCCAGTAGTTATCTGTGTATGATTTCTTTTTTTTTAATGAAGAACATGTCTCTCCAGTATATGCCATTTTCTCCTGGTTTCATCTTTAAACAGTGATCAATAAGCCTTTAACTCTGAAAAAATGTCAAAAAGAATGCTGTAGAATTCTGTTGAGCTCTAAAGGGTTAACGGCAAACTAGCCAAAAAATGCTGAATATTCTAAAGAATATCAACAAATACCGTATGAATGTTATTACTACAAGCATTAAAGAATTCTATTCATTGCTACTGGCAGCACTTTTAATGGTTCATACCAATAAAGTCGTTGGAAATCGAGTTCAAGAGAGAGAGAGAAAGAGAGGCCGAGGGGAGAGATGTAAGGAGGAGAGAGAGAGAACGAAGCAAATATAAACAAATTAACAAAGGCCAAGCAAAAAAGAAAAGGAAATCAATTTCAATATACGCTTAAGTGCTACAAACAGTCTAGCAGCCACAGGGAGCGGTGCTGTTTGTTTTGTTTCTATTGACTGGCAGGTTGATGAAAATAAAAAGAATACAGTCATAAAACTCACAGTCATCATAACACACTAAGATATGTGTGTGAACATGTGCCAGACAGCTGTCTGCACAGCAGTTGTCAACTGTTTAAAAACCACGGCAAATACCCCACATCATTACACCTCAGCGCCTCAAAGATTCACATAATAACACCAGCGCTTGGGTGCACAATAGCACAATGCTCTTCATATCAATTTTTCCTATACAGTCTCTGCAATGGACAGAAAGCATTTACAAAGGACACCTGAGCATCAGAACTGGACCATGGAGCGGTGGAGTAAGAGGCCTGATCACATTTTTTTTCTATCACGTAGACAGCTGGGTGTGTGTGAGTCACTTACCCTGAGAAGAGAAGGCACCAGGACAGACTATGGGAAGAAGGCAAGCCGGCAGAGGCAGTGTAATGCTCTATTGACCAACACTCTTAGCGAGGTCCTGGGCTACAGATCAAGCAAAACCATGGCAAGCAGATAGCAAAGGAGGCTTCATTCAACTATTTCACCACAGCCAGGATACCAGTGATCCACATTATTTGAGTGTGGATTTGCAGTGAAAAACAAGGAAGAAAACAAAAGAATATGAGTATAAACTCCAGCTCTGGGTTTCCCCACACCCTGTGTTTTGTGATCTTGCCACAGCACGCAACACTTCACACTACAAGATTTGGACTTGCTGACAGGTCTTTAGCATGTTCTATATCTGCTGGACGTCTGCAAGTCATCAGCCATTTGCCTCTGATCTGGGGCTTTTGTCAGCGATTTACAGAGACTGGCAGCGAGTGGACTGATGGCGAAATCATGTAGTGTGAACTTGGCTTTACAGGACTTAAAGGATCTGTCGGTAACGAGTTTGGCCAGCACATCCCACAGACGCTCAATCAGATTGAGATCTGGGGAACTGGGAGGCCAAATGAACACTTCGACCTCTTTGTCATGTTCCTAAAACCATTCCTGAATGCTTGCTGCAGTGTGGCAGGGCACATTCTTCTGCTTAAAGATGCCTCCGTTATCAGGGAATATCATCGCCACAGAGGGGTGTATCTGGTCTGCAACAACGTATGCATAGGTGGCTTGTCGAAGAAGAGCTAAGATGAATCCACATGAATGCCTGGACCCAAGGTTTGCCAGCAGAACATTTCCCAGAACATCACGTTGTCTCTGCTGGCTTGCCTTCTTCCCGTAGTGCATATTGGTGTCATCACTTCCCTTGGTAAGCAATGCACATGCACCTGGCCATCCACATGATGGGAAAGAAAAGGTGATCCATCAGACCAGGCCTTGTTTTCGCCAGGGGAAAGTTGCTTTTCTGTGAGACATTCATGCACCCCTTTTGCATTAATGAGTCTTAAGCGCCTATGACCCTGGAACATCAATTGTCCTTCATTAGACCAATTTTGGCAGGAATGGAACACCCCACAAGACAGGTTCTGATCCAGTCATTTTAGGTGTCACTATCTGGTCCTTGTCAACTTTTTCCACTCACCATTTTTTTTCTTGCTGCCTACACATCATCTTTAAAAACTGACTGTTCACTTTCTGCCTAATACATTCCACCCCTTGACAGGTGCCACTGTAATGAGATAATGTTATTCACGTCACCTGTCAGTGGTTTTAATGTTGCGGCTGATAGGTATATACACAGACTATTTTTGTTTTGTGGTGTACACATATCTAACTTGTCTTTTTTTAATGCAACAAAACACTGTTATATACTATGTAAATATCTTTGCTATATAATTCTAAATCAACACGACTCACTATGGAGGCACTGTAAGTTTTTTGTATGTGACAGAACCCCTGTATAAACATTTACATGTTGTTATGGTACTGTAAGGCATAAACTCTGAGGGTAAAATAATATGTTTACATGCTATATAAACATCTATCTTGTTGTTGTAGAGATGTCAGAGTTCTATGAAAAAGAACAATTCACTTAGATTCATAGGATATAAAATACGTTTTTTTTTTGTGACAAAGCCATGTTGTTGGGCTGTATAAAGTTCTAAGTTGTCGACAGAGAGGTGTTATAAGCATTTATATCATCTTTATTAACTGTGCAGTAGAACTGCTGGGAGGGAGCTTGTTACAGTAACAGGCTAGTTACGGACGCTGGAGCTTAACTTTAGAACTGGAATGAACATTATTTACTCCAGCCCACCTCTCCCTTGAGCCCTCCTCTCCGTGCTTCACTACCACAGTGAGCATGTGCGGGTGTGTGTGAGAGACAGGGATTTCTGGCGGCCGACAAGGGTCACACGCAACACAAATGAGGTCATGGGGTAAAGTCACAGCCTTGGGACAAGGGTCCACGCCAAAGTTTCCTGCACTCCTCTCAGCGACAGACACACACACACACACACACACACACACACACACACACCCTTCTCTTCTCAACCCCTGTTTTTTTCCTGGTATAAATAATTCATCTGGTAGCTTTGAAAAACAGAGTAGAACAGCATAGCAGCAGAGCTGATGGAGAAGGCAGTGCGGTGGAAAATCAATTACGTGCTAAATTTGATTAAAGGCGCGCCCATGCCAGGAGATATGATGTCCTTCAAGAGTGTATGTTTGCGTGTGCCCACACCTTCAACACAACGAAAACTGTGCAAATAAAAGTCTTACCTGAAGACATTACCTGCTGATCTGATTTCAAGTGTTTTTGATTATGCTGTTGCACACTAAACGCCTTATATGGCGCACACACACACACACCCCTACTGACCGGCTTGCATACGATAGATATAGTATTCCCAGTAAACATGTCGCCATCTGCCTAGAGACAGCAAATGAGGAAGAAAAACAGAACAGAAGACTCTGAAGCCTGACAAGAACAGCACATGATCTGCCCGCTTACTTGTATATGCATTCATCGCAGCCTCATGACTATGGATGTCCCAGTCTGATCTGAAAGACCAGTATTGGAGCTGACCAAGGCACTCTATAATGGATCAGTATTGGCTTTATTAAGCTTAATTAAAGTCTGGTCACTCACTGTCAAAGCATCAGTGCAGTTATTTTGGGTCATACAAGACCAGGCTTCTATTCGTTTAAATGGAGAGCTATAAATCTATTCGTTTAAAGAGAGACCTATAAACCCCAAACTTTGAAAAAATTGGTAAAACTGTAGAAAGTGGATGTAGCGTTTGCTCAAACAAAACCCCAAAAACATGCAATTCAGGTTGTTCTGACTATTGCGCACTCCTGTTTTTTTCGCTTGAGGCTTGGTCAGCAAGCTAAGTGGCTTCTTTACTGAAGGGCAGGGCTACCCCCGCAAGGGCCATGTTGAGTGTTATTAACTTTCCCATTAATTTTTAATCCAGGGAACGGTTTCCTTCTTTATAATGTCTCTGGCCTAGCCCAGTTCCATTCCCCAACACTGGCTCAACTGTGCGCAATTCATGCCATTTTCACAAAGGTGACAGTAAATAGATATGACCTCCAACTCAGAGCAGTGCTAGATGTTTTCAGAAGTTCTAAAATGTGGGGTATTTTACCATGGAAATTGAAATCAGCAGACACTGGAATTGGAATTCCACTGATTTTTCCAAATATTTTGGCATAATTCAGTTAGTTAAAAGAAAGTCATTAAGAGTAGCTTGATGTGAAAAGTACACTGTGGTGAAACCTATCACCTCTGATTTCTTTACAGTAGTGGTGAGGTGAGCCAGGAGTCACGATGTGCACAACTGTGAATGGAACTGTATATTTAAGTACCAAAAGAACCAGTGAACTTTCACATTTTTAATTACAAACAAAAAGTGTGTACACAATCACAGGTGGAGCTTAAAATATACATAAACAAGTCAATCACTGGGCAGTCAATCACTATACACAACAAGTCAATCACTGGGCAGCATGTTTGTAATTATTTCATGTAATAGTTTTTTAAGATGAATGTTAATTTTTTAAATGCCTCCAATGTCTGCTTCCTATCTACTTCTGACTCAAAGCTTCTCCAGAATGGCACATTACACCACTCTGAACTGCCTTATTTATATCTAGGGATGTCGAATTAACATGCTAATTTTGATCAATTAGTCACAGAAAAAAATAATGCGTATTAAAAAAAATAATGCTGATTAATCGCACCACGTGACTTTAACCCAGCACGGTTCTGACCACAGGTGCTCTGTAAAATGAAGGGCATAAATGAGAATGCACTGCTTGGGCCAGTGACTGGAAAGTTTATGTTTAAAAATGGACTGATGGAACAGTTAATAGTATTATTGTTCTCTGCAATTCATTTTTGTATCATCGAAATACATCAGGTGTAAAATATCACCTAGCTGTCCAAGCCAGCACAGCCCCCGATCCCAGCGCCCCGCCAGGTACTCAGACCCAAACTGAGCATGTCTACCTGTCACCCACCCATTTTGAGATGCCTTGTATGCTGGACGCTGGGCCTATTATATTAGGGGGAGATGTGCCCTCCCTAATCCCACTTATCCACCCAACATTCGAAACACTGAGTTCAGTGTGCGCCCCTCCATTTTTTTTATTTACTTCTTTTTTTCATATAAAAGTTTGTCCAAATGTTGTTAATTTAGTTTAGCATCACAGCAGCGAGGCTAGCATTGCTAAAAATCACTAGAACGCAATAGTCACCCAAATGATCTGAATAACTTCTGTCAAAATACATGTCTAAAATGTCTCTCAGGCAGATCTTCAGTTCTCCAGACCTCCAGACACAACAATAAAAAAGTAACCGCTTCAGGCAGCCATTTAGACAACACAAAGCAGTCATAAATTGGAGGACTGCATCCAAAACCACATCCTCAAATCTGCATAGTCTTATTGAAGAGATGCATGTGATTTGAAATAAGTTATGGTGGTGTATCTTAATGGAAACGATTTGGGCTATTTGGGTGACTATCGTGTGCTAGTGAGTCCTTGCTCCAGTGCTGAGATCATGAAGGAAATTTTGAACACCAAACATATTTTGACTGATTGACTACTTGTGGGTTATGTATAGAAAACAGAGTGAATCTGATTGTTCCAATAAACTAGCCACTTGTAACCAAACCACATCTAAATTAGCTGCACGTAAAATTTGATTTTAAAAGTGTAAGTAACTAGAATTGTAGAACATTTTATTTCAACAGAATTAGCTTGTTTACTTGCACTTAAAATGTACACTGTGTGGCTGCACAGACTCCGCATCGATGGATGCTCTATTTTAAATGAGCTGGATTCAGACTGGGGTCAAAAAACTTGACCTGCACATCGCCTGGCTACGATCACATGTAAAAATCTGCTCTGACAAGTACCTTTCATAACACATGTTGAACAAAAGCTCTGATAAGCTCTGCCATTTGAGACCTCTGCCTTTTTTGTTTGTTTTACTCGCCAGCAGGAGATGGCAATAAACAGCTGATCAGTCTCTCCCAGTGTGGAGTGGAGGATCTGCAAGCTGCAGAAAGATGGTTTTCAGGTCTTTCTGAGGTCGAGCCCTGGCATCACGTATTCACACCTGCGGTGGTGGGGTGCAGCATTTTAATTAAATGCTGCACAGTGGCCAGGGCCAAAAACCCCTCCATCCTGCAGAGGCCCTACTACAGCTGGCTGGAATGGCTAACTGATAGGATGTGGTACCTGCACTGTATATTTAACACCTACAACAGCCAACCTGAGACCAGAAACCAGGACTTTTAATCAGGACTCTAAAGATCAAAAGCAGCGACCACTGAAACAAAGGTTTCAGCTGACCAAATCAGTTGTGTTGAATGTGGCACATGAACTATGTAACAATGTATTAAAATGTGCAAATCCTCTGTGTGGAAGATTTACACTTAGAAAACATGTAATTTAAGCAGGAGCATCAAAGCTTTGGAATACCACTGTATGAGGTTTCAGGTGCCATTATACTATACACAACTACAGGTGATGTTTACTGCAGTTATTAAACTCATTGGTGAAACTAGTGTTGATCACAGCTCATGGAAGTGTAGATATTGCAGAATTTGTGTTTTCCCGTTTCAATGCTTGAACAGGGAAGAGAAATAATGCAAAAAAAAAAAAAAACCCAGAGGGACTATAGTCTGTAACTACAAAATGCACCTCTATGGTCAGTGGAACTGATAAAATATATAATGACTTTAAAAACAAGGTTGATGTACCTAATAAAGCGGCAGCGGTCTGGAAATTTGAAACGATGATTGGAGCTTCTTTGACAAGCTCTCATCTAAAACAGCATTTTTCAACCTTATTCAGTGTAAGATCCTCTTTGTGGACAGTAAGAGTGACTACGCTCTCCCTCTGCAGTGATGCTGTGGTGCCGTGATCTGGCAATTTCAAATCATGTCAACAGCAAAATGAAATTTCAAGTGTTGGGATACTCTCCAGCATCTCCTGAGAGCCTGGTTGGGATTTGGATAATGGCTTTGGTAAAGGATGAATAAATTAACTTTATTAAAAAGCACTGAAAAATAACTTGAAAATAAACAAGTTGAAGCAAACTCAAAAGTACTCAACTTTTGTGTCCATTTCGCCCTATCAAAGTCGTTTTTTTAATTACGTCTCATATAAGTATAGAAAATCCTAGCTCTTACTGAGAATGTCATCCATTGTGTTGAACAGATAATGACCAGGAAATCTTTTTTTATGGCTGAGCTGTTGGCTCTGGACCTTTCATGTGACAAGAGATGAGAAGCTATGAAAGTTAGGCTCTTAATTTTGCTTGTATTCGTCTTTGAACACCCGGTGAAAATATATTTTCTCCATCTGTGAGCTTCCAGAGACAGGCATGGAGAAATAGATAGAGAATCAGAGTGAATAAGATGATGCCAATGTGTAATAGAGGAAGAGAAAAATACAGAGGAAGAAGAGAGAGAATGAGGGAGAGAGAGAGAAAGAATGATGGAGTGAGCTGAGAGGAAAATATGGAGAGGATGGAAGAAAGAGAGAACATGAAGACAGAGCTGGTGCTAAAAGGTCGATTACTGAACTGTGAAGAGAGATTGCTGAGGCGCATAGAACACTTTAGTGAGAGAGAGAGAGAGAGAGAGAGAGAGAGAAAGAAAGAGAGCGAGAATAGACAGATTTGCCACCACATTAAAACCACTGACAGGTGAAGTGAATAACATTGATTATCTCAATACAGTGCCATCTGTGAAGATGTGGGATGTATTAGGCAAGTGAACAGTCAGTTCTTGAAGCTGATGTATAGGTAGTAGGAAAAAAGTTTGACAAGAGCCAAATTGTGATGGCTAGACAACTGGGTCAGAGCATCCCCAAAACGACAAGTCTTCCCGGAGTGTTCCGGATATGCAGTGGTTAGTACCTACCAAAGGTGCTGCTTGGTGTCTTGGTGCCAGATATCAAGACACACCTATAGAGTTCTTGAGGAGTCCATGCCTTGGCAGGTCAGAACTCTTTTGGCCACAGTATTAGACAGGTGCTTTGAATATTATGGCTAATAGTTATGGAGTCAATGCCTGAGATGTTTCAAAAGGAGAAACAGCAACTTAAAGTTAATGTAAAAAAAAAAAAAAAAAGTAATTGTTTGCCCTATTTTTTGGGACATTTATTGTGAAAGGCGAGAAATTATTAACACCACCAAACATAATATCCTAGCCTGACCTCAGAAATCATCCAAAGTTCAGCTGCTTGTGGGATATGTGCTGGAAAGATCAAAGACCAACCGTAGCTCAGCAGCTCTGACTGTGGATTTTAAAGCAGGACTTTACTGCTGCAGACTACCCTGGGTAGTGCTCATGGGAGACCTACGAATACATAAACAAGCAGCTAACTAATAAAAACAAACAAAAAAGAAAAGTTACAGTGAAAAGGAAAGCTCCAGTTACCACCGAGAGCCTCCACTGAATCAAGAATCCACACAAGCAGTCGTGGAGGAGTTGGAATCATTGTCTGCATACGTCATATATGATATTTACACTCACTGTGTTGAATATGCAGTCACTGTTGCTCTCTCTGTAATAAAGAACTGTGTTCTCTCTGTGGACATCACATAACTTTGTTCAGGTTGATGTGAGCCCATGTTGAAAATTGCATAATTTAATTACTGAAGGTGATAAATACATTCTAATGATTAATGTAAAATGTAAAAAAATCTTTTTTGTACAAATAAAACAAATAGGATTCATCTTTTTTTTTTGAGAATGCAGAAATGAGGTGAAATTCAGCATCATCCCCTCAACTTCAGAGAAAGAGAGGAGGAAGAAAGAGAGACAGAGAAAGAGAATGTCCAGCTCATGTAACTGCTGATGCCTAATTTGAATATGAAAATTCAAATCTACCTTAGAAAAGCTGAAACTGAATATCAGACAAGCGCACACACACCCACACACGCATACACACAAACGAGGCAAGGGTATATCAGATGGTGTTTTGTGCGGAGCTAAGGCACAGCAACACTATTACAATATGAAAGGCAGCTGAGAAATGAGAGGAGAAGATGAGCAGCAGTGTGTGTGTCTTAGAGACAGTCTGATTTTCCTCACCTCTTAAAGTGATGGACAGACAGGAACATAAACAGAGAGAGAGAGAGAGAGAGAGAGAGAGAGAGAGAGAGAGAGAGAGAGAGAAAGAGACAGAGAGCGGTAGAGAGAGCGGTAGAGAGAAAGAGAGAGACATCTCACATAAAATTGGGCCTTTCTCTGAACTTTCTCTGGGCCTTTCTACTGATTAATCATATACTGTCATTATCTATTTATTATTAAGGTTGTCTGCCTTTTACTTTCTCAGTTGCTTTAGAATTATCTATAAGTTCGAGAGAGAGAGAGAGACAAAACAGTGTGTGTGTGTGTGTGTGTGTGTGTGTGTGTGTGTGTGTGTGTGTGTGTGTGTGTGAGAGAGAGAGAGAGAGAAAG
>JBBPCX010000160.1:18275935-18289793 GCA_037974365.1 Hydrocynus forskahlii
GAGAGAGAGAGAGAGAGAGAGAGAGAGAGAGAGAGAGAGAGAGAGAGAGAGAGAGAGAGAGAGAGAGAGTGAGAGAAGGAGGGAGAGGGAGCAGGAGGATAAAATACATAATAACATCCACCTGCATGTTTGAAAGTGATTGGATATAAGAGTACTAATCTAACTACTGACACCACTCGGTCTGCTTCTCTCTCACTGATGTGAAAATCAATTAGGCAGACACCTCGCTCGGCTTGTGTGTTTGGAAGAGCGTAATGACACTCCTCTCAGCTCACATCCTCTACACCAAATCGATTAATAAACTTTCTTAATACACTCCATTAGAGTCAATCATGCTTGACCTCTAGCTTCTCCACCACTTATTATGTCATGAGCACCAGGGAGACGACACCCTGAAGCAGAGAGAGCATGCACGTGAGTGTTTCATAAGCCGATCCGTTCCTTTCATCATTATCCCAGAGTGGATTAATATGAAAATTAATTCCAACCATGTTAATTGGGCCAAATGGCATTTCTCATTTGCATGAGATGCTGACAGGAGGTTGATCGGTTTATATATAGTTTTTTATTTTTTTTCCTGGGAAAGGGGTGTGTGTGTGGGAGCATGTGTGTGGGTGGCAAGGCCCAGATGAGGGGAGCACCTGTGTGTCTGTGAGTCTTGAAAATGCTCCAAGAGGTGCATGATGCTCTAGAGCAGCGGCCCCCAACCTTTTTTGAGCCACGGACCAGTTTCATGTAGAACAATATTTTAACGGACAGGTATAGATACAACTAAAAACAAAGTGCATTTGTTTTTTACTCATTTGTGCTAGCTAATGAGTATTGTGCTAATAAAATATTTGTATTCTGTGTTTCTGTGCGGCCCGTCACGGACCGATACCGGTCCCTCTGCTTCAATGTTTTCTTACTCTATTTGTACATCCACAAAATGTAGGTGAAATCATTCAGTTCACACTAAGCACTGAGAGACTGGGAGTCTGAACCCTGGTGATGCCACAGTCGTAGCAGGGGTCCAATGGAGCACATCTGACATCCTGCTCTCTTGGTGGGCAGAAAGGGCAACAAAGCAGAAGGGGTATAAGTCCTCCATGCAGCAGACTAGGGTTCAACCCTCCATCTGGGTAGGACCACTCTGCTATAACAGTAAAAACCTTCAGGCAAGAGCCCCAACGTTACATTTGTACATCTATATCTGGAACCAGGTTAAAAATTGCAGCCTACTATTTTGTATGGAATGAATTCAGATTTTGGTATGGTGAGTATGCACATACACTAAACGATACTGACAATGAAGCTGACTCCCACTTTGTCTCGCAGACTAGATTCCACCAATCTTGTTAGAATTTTCTTTTGGGGAAAAAAAAAAATCATTTTCACAACCTGTGCATCTGTATCATGATAAGAGGGTAATGCTTTTCACTCACATACACACAATATCTAGTCTAGTCTGTTCTTTGTCTTTTGCTTTAGTTGTTAAAGAAGTTGTGGATCGATGGAAGAAAACATCCACAGCATGTTTTTCTGGTGACGTTTCTTATGAAACCGCCTGGGAAGTGTAGTTATAGCATAGCTCCAGACACTTCTAGGCCACAATGAAAAGCACGACTGCCCTATCCATGCTCTGCTCAAGAATCCTAGCAACAGTTGTGAGGTTGGACAGCCTTCACAGAGCATTACCAAAAACCTCATTTAACTTAATGGAAGATTGCACCCTTCATTTAGCGCTGTTTGAAATGTGGCACTGCTGAGGAAGATTTTGGACTTGCTACAAATGACATTAGCTCAATTACACAAAAAGGAAAAAAAAACAAAACAAAAGACATCTTATAACATGACCTCTCAGCTTTGAAAGAATGCTTTTCTCTAGAAAGACAAATGCAGAGTCTGGAAAGATCAAATATGATAATAGGCCGACAGTGTGGATTTTTTTTTCCCTGCTATTTTTAAATTAGAGTGTCTAATGTGGCACGTGAGCAATGGCAAATATGCAAAACCCATTCACTCTTTGGTCTGTATGTGGAAATGAGCTGCAAAAATAGCTCATTTGTAATTCACTGGTTTCATCACCAGAACATTTGCAAATATCTGCCAATTCAGCTTAAAGCAGTTTAGCTCCACCCATTCAAGATAAAGTGAGGAGTGTTTCAGAGTCTGCATTTTTAAATGAGGCTTAATACAGTGCAGTCAATTAGAAACAGAGCCAATTAACACACATCAGTCTTAAAGACACAGTACAAAAAAAAACAGCCAGTTTAATTCCAAAGGGACAAAAAGAGGCTGATCATAAAACTCTTTGAGCAGACCTATGGGAAAGTAAAATGCAAAAAAGAGAAAAAGTAGTAAATGGGCTCTTTAAAAAGTAGCACAGTTTTTCTAGAATAAATAGAGCTCACAGCAGTCAGTAGATACTAGGTAGATGAGCAAATGCTCTGGAAGGGTTTTTAATGAGATAATGGTGCAGGCAGGTGTGTGACAGGCTGATGCCTCTGAAGAAATGGGCTTCAAAAGCAAGGAAATCCCCAAAGGGAGTGCTGCAAGTGCACAGCGTCTAGGGATGTGGCCAAAGTGGGAGTAAGCCATTGGAAGCTGACACCATTGACTAAGTGCTAGTCTGCACTTCACAGAGATGGGCAAGAAGAAAAAGGTTTGTTTTTTGCCCCCCACTAACCTCTCTCTCTCTCACACACACACAGACGCGCACGCACGCACAGCCACGCACACACACGCATGCACACACACAAATATCAATGAAATCATGTGCTTTACTCTTCAATATCCCATCATGCTATAAAAGAGACCCCAGAGGAGAGAGAGAGAGATCCTCCACCATCACAGCCATTCTCCGTGCTTCAGAGCATCCACCCACGCTGGTGAAACATCATCTGTGTGTGTACGTACAGACAGACTGAATGAGTTCTGATGTGCTACACTTCACAACATCCGCCCACTCTGTGGCCTCCCAACCAAGTGGAAATCTACAGTCTCCCTCTGCATCTGACAAATACAGTGATGCACAACAAGGACTCACTTACACGTTTGCGTGTGTGTTTGTATACAAATTACACACACATGCATACAGTGCCTTGCAAAAGTATTCAACCCCCTTAGAAAGTAACTTTTTAAAGTTACGACTCATTACTTGTTTGCATTAGTGTTCAACCCTTTCAGTCTAGAATCTGGTAGAGCCACCTTTCTGTTAATATGTTTGGTAGGGCATGGCCAGTGTTAGGTTTTGTCAGGTTTGTGCCACACAGAGTTCAAATTTCTCACCAGACAACAAAACCTTTTCTCATATTTTAGCCGCATCACTCTGATGTTGTCTAAAGTTTGACAGACACCTTGTCTAGGAAGTGGCTCGGTGGAATGATGCAGCTTCCACTTCCTCACAACGGATCCAACAGTTATCACTCAACACTTCATTATTATTTTGTATGCTTTTAAGATCTTGTTCATATGTAAACTTTACCTCTAATTTCCTTAAAACACTCTTTTGTCTCCTTTTCACAGCCTTCTTTTAGATTAGCAGTCTAAAGTAATAGTACTTGAATTTAGAGGGTCATTAATCCAGAAAAGGTGAACTTTTTAATGATTCATAGGTAAAGGCCAATTGTAAGGCAACTGTGTCCTCGTTAGGGCAATACCTTTCAAAACACTTCAGTAATCACAGCACAGGGGCTGAATACTTAATAAAAACAGCATTTTTCCTGTAAGTAATTTTTGGCCCACACTATTTTCCTATAAAAACGGTATCACTTTAAATTAGCCTACAGATAAAGCTAATATAGATGGGACCAGTAATGACCAACATCGGACAAAGACCGTAGACTTTTTGACATGGCTTCCATTAAAAAAATAAATAAATAAATAAATAAAGAAAACTAATTGTATAATGGCTCCCAGAGCAATGCAGTGGTTAGTACTACTGAAACTAATACAACTGAAACTAAAACTATTAAGGCTACTACTCGAAAACATATACTTAAAGGAGATCAATATATTCACTTATATTCTAAGGCAAATCAGTATATTCAGTTTGTGATTCTTACATTTGAATGATTCATTCTTTAAATACCATATTAATGTGATTCTGCTGACTAATGATTAAGGTTGTGAGGCCAGGCCTGAGCCGCTTAGGACACAGTGACATGATTAAATCAAGGTTGTTATTTGTGCAAACCCTATGTTTTTGAGCTAAAGAGTTTCAGATAAGGTTTTTTGTTCAGACCAGAAAGCACTTGCACAAGGCTGTTGCCATGGAGTCTTGAGATGGAGACGCAGAGGAAGTGCCATGGTTTCTGCCCACAAGTGATAAGGTGAATGTCTTTTGCTACTATAAGAAGTCCTCTGTGCGAAGGACTAGTGGGGAGAATCTTCAACCTGGGACCGCTCCGGGACGAACGTTCTTCTCCTTCTTGAGAAGAAAATAAATCTTTGTTCTGAGCAAAGAATCTTTTGTCAGTTTGCTGATTTTCTCACTGCCATTACAATTTCTACTAATCCTAAAAATGCAAGTAATACCACTCACGTAGCGACTGCTCCTACTGCAAATGTTAATACTACATCGTTTATACAGTTGTTACTTATACTGTTTCAGCTACTAAAACGGGTGGGTGGGATACTTGCCTCTGGACCAAGAGAACATGGAGTTCAAATCCTACCTTCAGCACACCACCACTGGGTTCCTGAGCAAGACCTCTAACCCCAATTTGCTCCAAGGAGACTGTCCCCCGTAGTTAGTGAATGGAAGTTGTTTTGGATAAAAGCATCTGCTAAATGCTGTAAGTGTAAAAACAATGCTAATACTACGTCCAGCCTAGACAAGAAGCTGCACCCTAACCAACAAGACTAAAATCATTATCATTCTCAGAGCAAAAAAATTACGAATACACTTAAGCCCCAACACAATTCTACACAAGCAGAACACACACACACACACACACAGAGAAGCGGGTCTTAGTGAAAGGAAACAATATGCCACAGAGAGCAAAAGAAATACAGAAACTGAAAGCAACCCTATAAGAGAATATAAATCGCTGTTTATGGGCATTTTGCTTTTCTCCTATCCGAGAGCAGACAGTGAAGTAAATGGGGAATCATTATGGGTCTGAAATTGACAGTTGTGGCTCTCCTGATGCCATAAACATCACACAGGGCCGGGCGGTAATTACGTGTCTTAACTAGACAAAACAAGAGCTGCTCAGCACTCTTTATGGGCTGCCATATATCACTGTTCACTGAGAGAAAGTGGGGGGGGGGAGGAGAGGGAGAGGGAGAGGGAGAGAGC
Source organism: Hydrocynus forskahlii (assembly GCA_037974365.1). NCBI lineage: Eukaryota > Metazoa > Chordata > Actinopteri > Characiformes > Alestidae > Hydrocynus > Hydrocynus forskahlii. The sequence goes on from JBBPCX010000160.1 coordinate 18,281,220, forward strand.
ACGGGAGAGAGAGAGAGAGAGAGAGAGAGAGAGAGAGCGAGAGAGAGAGAGCGAGAGAAGGAAAGAAGATGGAAGTGAGAAAAACTCTATTGATGACCCTAAAAAGTGTCATTTAATCTCAGTGGGACACAAGAGAACGTGGTACATCAGTTGGGGCATTTTCCTATATATTCTTTTGAATTTCTTTATATATTCTAGTGACTAAAATATTCAGCAAAGTCATTCATACAGAAGGTACAGGTAGGTGGACTGCCCTTCCATTTGCAAACTTGGATATGATATTTAACCATAAAAATAATTACACAGGTGATCTAGATAAAGTCATAAATGTGTATCCTTAATTTTGGGGGCATTACTTATGATTTAAGATCCATCCAATCATCCAGTTTTTCAGAATAGCTGCATCATGGCAAGACCAGGTTCAGTATGTAATAACCACTGCATACTGGAAACACCCCACAAGACCTGTTTGTTAGGGAAAGGTTCTGATCCAGTTGTCTAGAGATCACAATCTGGTTCTTGTCAAAGACTCTCAGACCTTTTCACTCATCATTTTTCCTGCTTCCAACACATTAGCTTAAAGAACTCATTGTCCGCTTGCTGTCTAATGTATTCCTCCCCGGTACCACTGTAATGAGATAATCAATGTTATTCATTTCAGCTGTTAGTGAAGTGAATAGTATGGATCGACGTATATATTTCGAAAAAGGTTTTGGTTTCCCTAGACTTAATTTACTTCAATTAAAGATTAGATTTTTCTCATGAATTATGAAGAAACAAATGCTACCAATCTCTATAATACTAGTCCAGGAGGTTGTAGTCTCAGTTTCAACATTTTATAAATGTTAATGCATCACATCAGCTGCTGTGCACATGATAAACATTGGATATCGGTATTTGGCCACATATCTCATTTCAGTGCACCCTAAAAACATTGATATTGGCTGATTTGATCGGTTTCAGGACTTTTCTGACCCTTTATAAGCCACAAAATGTTCACATCACTAACTTGTTTAAGAGTGCACCTCCACACGCCCATTTGCACTTTATCTGTTAATACAGCATGACCGCTGTAGGGGGCCAACTCATCTATGGAGCAAGAAAGTGCCACTCATCAGGAGAGAGAGACAGAGAGAGAGAGAGAGAATGAGTGAGAGAATAAGAGAGTAGGGGAAATGAAGGAGTCCCAAGGCATAAACAGATAAACATGCCTGTCCCTGTTCTCTCTGCTTTAGAGGAATGAAGATGAGGAGAGGCAGAGTGGATCTCTCTATCAGCACATAAACAGCTGAGGGACATATTGGCCAGGATGAAGCTGCTGAGGGCCAAATCAAGGCTGTCAGCTGCACCTAACTCCCACTATAGCCTGCATCTGTGTGTGTGTGTGTGTGTGTGTGTGTGTGTGTGTGTGTGTGTGTGTGTGTGTGTGTCTGCGACAGGGTTCTGAGCACTTTGTAAGTATTTCAGAGTAGGAATGGGTCCTGGGCCTATGAGAGCATGTGCACTCGTTGAGGAACGTAATGAAGTTGTGCTGGCGGTTCAGTGCAGGCCATCTGTTCAGAGTGTGCGTGGGGCATAAGCGTGCTTGTGAAGTGGCATTTAGGAGTAATATTCTGATTTCCCTTTGTCCTGTAGATTAGAAGCTGGAGGTATAAGCGTCCAGGCATCATGTCTACTCGGTCTATTCAAAACTCATTCATCTTTATGAAATTCTATACTTATTATATTCCATACTCAAAATTAATAAATGTCCACTAAAAGTCTGAAGTAAAAATAGGGCTGATTCGTCTGAATCCCCAAGAATTTCCTTGTTATTCTGGGTATTTGTTTCTTTATTTAGGTTTCAGAATTTTTTCTTGACCCTTCAGACCGTAACTGAAACACTCTTGTTTGGGCTTTTTTTTATCACTGACAAAACATTTTTATTATAAAAGCAGGATAAAGTTAATTAATGTACATTGCCCTATAAACTGTCATGCCATACCCAAGTAATATAAGTTAATGAAGGACATTAAAATAGCACACAATATTTAAACAAAGAAAAATAGCCAAATACATGTGTAGTTGTTTGGTTCTAGTTTTAACTAGTAATTCCTATAGGACATAAATGGCTGTAAGTCTATAAATATTTAGAATAAAATACTGTAACAAATCTTCTAGCTGTCCCATCCTGAATGAGACCTATGTTCATCTACTGAAGTTATTTCACTTGTGATGGAAATTAAGTCAGCCAATAAATATGAACATGGCTCTTCATTCAGTAAAGCAGCTTTTTGACTTTGAAAGCACATCATTTAACAAAAATTTTAAAAGATTTATGTAGGAATGTGCTTCCGCGTATCATCGCTGTCATCTAGGTAATCAAAAGGGCTCTTTCCCGACAGAGCATTACAACAGATCTATCTCTCATCCACCATAAAAATTGATGTGTAAAACCATTACAAACTGAAAACTGGAAATATAACGAAAACAAACAGACATACTTTAAATTATGGTCAGTTACAAAATGTGAATTTTGTTCTCCCAGGGTAGTTTTGAGAATCAGACTGTAAAATGCCACCTGGAATATCCTCAAATAAAAATAATATTGTGGGAAAAAGCATCATTGGATTTGCCATAGCAAATCAACTTGGCCCTTTCTGAACAGTATCCTTCAGAGGCTCTGTGCTGACGTTTTAGCAGTAGCTAGAACACAGTCACTAAATTAGCCTAGACAGTTTTAGCACACTTTCTCAACAGTTCAGAATTGTAAGTAAATGCAAAGTGCCATTTGGTTTGGCACCATAACTCTTCTGGGGATCAAATAAATAATGAAAATGATAAGCTTAAAAATAACATTGTAACATGGGCTCACGGCATTATCCAACATCTTTCATAAACATATTAGTTGTCGTTGATGCTAAAACTGGGGGTTGGGTTGGGTTGGGTGACTCCTCCAATCACACAATACCATCTACACTGAGCAGGTGGGGAATAACATGTACTTTTTCCAAGTCATGTGAAGTACCACAATGTCTTTTCAGACAGCTGCCAATGCAATGTAATTGGACTGCTCAACATGCTTGGAGGAGTACCCTAACGGCCCACAGGGGAGGAGGAGGCCTATATTACCCACACAGAAAGAGAAAGAGCATGAACCAATATCATTTTTGTTTTTTAGATCTCTCGTTACTGATGCATGAATATTTATAAATTATAGAAACTGAATCTAAATCCACATTGAAAAAAAATGTAGACATTTTAGCACAGTAGCCCAGCATTACCCAAACATGTTCTTCCAGAATACACTAAATGTGTCAAAAATTCAACACAAATTAATGCCAACAAGAACGTATTAAAATCGTATGATTCTGACATGATTGATATCAATGTGTATTCCTATTCAAAGACAATATTTGAAAACAACAACCAAACACTTACAGCAGACCCCTATCCCTTCAACTTTGATGTCAGATAAATCAGGAAAATTAGGCCACAGGCTGAACTGAGAAACGAAACAAAGGAGACCTGCACCAAACAAATTCATTATCAAGCTATTTACTGAACAAACATCGAGCGACGTAACCAGAAATGCTGTCTCTAATTCATATTTATGCACATTTGCATTCTGCTGGTATGGAGTCGACGGACTGATATATGAATAATAAATATCAAATGAATAATGAACAGATGAAGCCCCTCTTGAACTTGGTGGATGGAGGAGACGGGAAAGGCTGAGATTTATTCACTCGGGATATCTTGTCTGAGTCCTGTAATGACCTAAGATGTCTTCCCAGAGAGATTCACTTAAAGGTCAAAGAACTGAGAGAATGGAGGGAAGAAAATTTCTCCTCTGAAGCGTAAGAGATCAAAGCAATGCATTTATTTCTCATTTTTTGTCCTTTGCACAAATGCTTATATTATTAACAAGTAATGCAAGCTTACACCTTACATACCACAGAACATTTTGATTTTAATACCGGTACTAAGTGTAGTATCACTCAATACCAAATGATGCACTGATTTCTGTCTCATTGTTAGATTGGACACACATTTGTGATTAATTTCTATTTTTCACATATTTTTTCCCCTCTTCACATGATAAATGAAGTAAGTAGCTACATACTTTCAACATGTTCTGAAGGGGGGAGGGGGATAACCAGTAAGATGAAAGACGACACATATGTAATTAGCACATACACTACCACTCAAAAGTTTTAGAACACCTCAATTTTTCTGTTTTTTTTTGTATTGAAATTCAAGCGGTTAAATGTCTCATTGTTCATTCTGCAGAAAGTTCTTCCCAACCATGTTGCAGAAGTTTCCATAAGTGTGCAGCACTTGCTTTGCTTTGACTCCTCTGTCCAGTTCATCCTAAAGCAGCTGGATGGGGTTTAAGTCTGGAGACTTCTGGTCACTCCATGTTTTCCAGCTTGCCATCTTGTTCTTTTTTCTAAGGTAGTTCTGGCAGAGCTTGGACTATCTTTTGGGTCACTATCTTGCTGCAGGATGAACCCGACCAACTAGGCACATACCAGAGGTACTGCATGGAGCTCCAGAATTATTTCCCACTTCTGGGTAACCTTACCATTTTCAAACCTCTCGCAGTTCAGCACTGTCCTTTGTACCATTTCATGATAATTCATTGGACTTGAACTGTTAGAATTTCAGTAAAAAATGCTTGAAACACTGGGTTGTTCTAAAACTTTTGACTGGTAGTGTATGTTGACACATGCACTACAAACATTGTGGTGGTTTCTAGCAGCATAATGTAATTTTTCACTTCATTTACATACAAATGGGAACATCTCTGCCCATCCTGTTCCTAAACTGAAAGTACTTTAAAAGACAAAGTACTGAAAGCACTGAGAAAGTATTGTAAAAAACTATAAGTGCTTGAAAATATCACAAATAATGCTAAGCATTTTGGAGTATTAAAAGTCTTATTCTAGAGACATAATGTCGCATATATTACTTAAATAAAACTTTTCACTTCTTTTAAATGTTAATGGCCATGTATTCACCTTACTTAAATTATCAAGTGGGATTTGATTTGCCTGTAGCCTCATGAAAAAAGTTTCCGAATGGTTCTTGTCAGGGATGTATGGTTCCATCAAAGATTGCTAAATGGTATATAACTTTTTTCAAAGTACTGAAAGTATTTTGAAAAACTGAAAGTAGTTAAATTACTTTAAGGTATTGAAATGCACCGGAAGTAGAACTTTGGAATACTTTATTACTTCAAAAAACTTTAAAATGCTGTTGATACTTCAAAATACTTTCAGTACTTTAAAAGTCCATTAAAAAGTATTTTGAAGTATCAAAAGCATTTTAAAGCATTGGAAATATTGAGACTTCTAAAAGAAGCTGAAAATATTGAAAGTACTGAAAAATATTCATTACATTAAAGCACTGAATGCACTGAAATGAAGAGTTTTGAACAGTTTGCACGTTTCTGTATTGAAAAACTTGTAAAACAAAGCTAGCTTGGTGTGTGAAGTCGGCTTATTGAGTCTTGCACTGAAAATTTGAGGCTAATGTGTCTGAAGTTCATGTATCTAAAGTTCATACCGTATCAATTAGTACTGAGCAAACTGCATTCCAAACCATCAAGCACTTGCCACAGATTACGCCAAGTGGTTAAGTAATGTCAAACAGACTGTATCACAAACTGCTGTCCGTACAAAAAGCTGCATCTTTAAGCCTTTCGGCTGTACTTCTGTCCATTTTCACCGTTACTTTAGCCTTATAGGACCAGAGGACAATCAAATACACAACAGTCAAACATTTCTTGGTCGATCAATCTGGGGTTTCGGCAAAATTCTCTAAGCTGCTCCTTTAAGCCTGGAATGAATTTGCACGGAATTTGCATGTGTATGTCATTTTCATGTCTTGGCTGAAAGTGAGTGCTCAGGAATTCAGGCTGACTTAAACAGACGAGCTTATCAGTATATGCAAGTCTTCATTTTGGGTGAGGGACGAGCAGTGAAAAGTGCTGATGCAGTGTTTGTGGCCTCAGGGAGGATGCGAGGTCGTCCTTGAGGTGAGATCGGCTCGTTCTTTTCCCTCAGACGCTCCGCACCCTGAGGACACTGTGATACTGTAGCCGAGATGAAAGAGCTCCAAACAGGAGTGAAGAGGAAAGGAACAGGAGGGCGCGTGCGTGTGTGCGTGTACATGTGTGAGTGTGTGCGTGAGTGTGTGTATAGTGCCCAGTCTATGGAAGGAGCTCAAAAAGTTCTCATTAATATTCATTGACCCACCGCCTAAGTTCCACTGCTTCCCCTGTGCCCTGCCTCTGAAGCTATAGAGGTCGTCCTTCGCAGAGGAGAAAGAGAGAAGTGAGGAGAGGAAAAAGGAGAGGAGGAGTGTGACCGGACTGAAAACAGGGCACAGAGGGACAGTAAAAACTGAAAGAAAGAAAAATCAGGGGAGGAAATTATTTTTTACATTATGTCAGTCAGCCCGGATATGTGTTGTAAACTTCCTCAGTGGTGGGTTACTTGGAGTACCTCTGACCTCTTAATCACAAATTCTTTAAAGGGATAATAAAACAAAGGCTTTCAGAGCAGTTGGCAGCTCTGAAGGGAAGATTAACACTGAGATAAAAGAACAGAATGGCCTAACATTTATCACCATGCATTTAAAACAAATACAAAACAGATTATACGTCATGGTGATGGTTTCTAGGAGCATAATGTCACACATTACTGAATAAAACTTAGGACCTGAAATGGGAATGTCTCTGAAAAAATGAACCCTACTTCAATGTACTGAAAATACTGAAAGTGCTGTGAAGCACTGAGAACATTTAGCAAAGTAATATAAAGTTTTTAAAGTGTTGAATTTTTTACTAGAAGAACAATGTCACATATGTTACAAAATAAAATATTTTCCTTTTTTTTATATGCTAATGAATGTCTCTGCCCATCCTAATCAAATTATCTAGTGGCATTTGATTTGCCTGTAGCCTTGTAAAGTATAGCCTCCAAATGACTATTGAAAGTATTTTGAAATACTGAAAGTCCTGAATGTAAAATACTTTATAATATGTTTGATACTTTAAAATACTTTCAGTACTGTTAAAAAGTATTCTGAAGAATCAACAGAACCAGATGTCTACATTTATGGTCTAAAAGTTATCTCACACTAAAAGTTACACAAAATGTTATTAATCCATTGCTTGTTTCCTGAGGCATTTTTAATAGTTTTAAGCTGGTTTTGGCCTGATGTATTTCTGTAAAATATGAGAGGCACAAGCCTTGATACGTTGCAGGCATAAGTAGGACATACCTAAAGAATTCCTCTTTTTCTCCACCAACAGAGATCTTTGCACATCTTTAAAGCTTTTACATAACACACTCCATTTAGACCGCTGTGATGAGTGTGTGTGTGCGCGCACAAAGTCATGCCAGTGTCAAGGTGAGAGATGATCTCATCTCAGGAACGTTCCTGACAAGCTCCCACCTGACACACGTGCATTAAAACAGCAGTGAAGATTTCAATATTTGAATAATAAAAGGCACTTGTGTCGGGACTTCAGGCGCTCCCACACACCTCGTTACTTATGCATGCGCAGGGGGAGGGGTCAGGTCATGAATATTCAGAAGACGGGGCTCCAGAAGGTGAGCCACTTGAACTCGCTCCACAGTTAAAAAAAAAAAATTCAAACAGAGGTGCAGACGAAAGTCGTTTCAGCACACACACACTCCAAATTACCTCACTATAAATTCTGTAGACAGCACATCATAAGCATACACGTAAAGTGGTAATTAAAAACTTAGCAGCTTCGATTTGAACAACGCGAGATTAAGGGCAACACTTATCAAACTGTTAGAACAGAATCAAGCTGTCAGCGAAGCTTTTAAATGAATAACAAAGGTGTAGTAAAACCTGCTCCAAAGAGAAAGACTATATTAGAATGAAGAGGAGGAAAAACTGTGGCTCAGTGCACACCACTGACTGTGGCTTTTGAGACTGTTTGAGATATATACAGCTCTGGAAAAATGTTCAGTTTCTCAGGTTTTATCTTTTATGGGTGTAAGTATTAAACTGAACAGAGAAAACTGAAATAATAAGAGAAAAATATATTTTATGTAAAATATTTACTTATAAGCAGTGTATCGATTCATGCTGCCTTGTCAAAAAATGCTACCTTGAAGCTTATTCAGTTTATACAAACAGTTTATAACACTGAAAATGATGAGAAATAGGCAAATAATAGGCTCTAAGTCTCGGCTGTTTTTTGTGGGGGGATTATAATGGTTATAAAGCTATAATGGTTCCGGCCCCCATGCTCTAGAGTCTGAGGGTACCTTGTTTTTCTATAACAAACTAGATAAAATGTGTATGCCCTGCAGAGGCAAATAGCTTTGGTTTGATCTTTGAACTGCAGCTGTGTAAGGGAATATTGCTGTTAAAAAGCTCCTTATTTTTTGAAAATGTTATTGCACTTTTGTTCACTTTTTGCACAAAACACTGCTTTTGAATTCCTTATTGAATTTTGCTTCTAACAATACAATTAATCGCGACTAAATATTTTAATCATTTTATATATATATATACACACATATATACACACACACACACACACAC
>JBBPCX010000160.1:18297376-18310310 GCA_037974365.1 Hydrocynus forskahlii
GTGTGTGTGTGTGTGTGTGTGTGTGTGTGTGTGTGTGTGTATATATATATATATATATATATATATATATATATATACATAATAAATACATTATAATCAGTTCCAAACACGTACACAAAAATACTCATTAGACAAACAAACCTGAGCCCGATCTTGCATGTGAAACTGACCAGAACCCAGCCTGGATTTCTGGATTAGATAACAGACATTTAATTTGCAATTTGGTACCCCTGCCTTAGCCTACCACTGTCCGTCAGTTCTATTTTGTACTGGATGCTGATGTATTCAGCTCAGCAGAAATTCTGTACAGTTACTAAAATTCCTCTTTGACAACATTTATTGCAACCTGATAGGTATAACAGACAGGTATAACAATGATGCACTGATGAACACTGATGTAAGTGTATGGTGAGGCAACACATAAAGCCTATCCTGAAAACACTGAACTGTTTCTGTAGCTTTAGCCGCAGGGCTAAAGCACTCTATGGTCCAATGGAGTGTGAAACCATTCTAGAATGTCATTAGGAACCGTCCGCAAATGTTATTAAGAGCAGTCAAACAGCTGCTGGAGCGCTGCTGGCCCATATTGACTGCTAGAACGTTCCGCTAACCCCAGAGTGGAAGGGGGGGGGAGAGAGGGGGGGAGGAAGAGAGAAAGAGAGCGAGAGAGAGAGAGAGAGAAAGAAAGAGAGAGAGAGAGAGAGAGAGAGAGAAATAGAGAGAGAGAGAGAGAGAGAAATAGAGAGAGAGAGAGAGATATGCAGGACGAGTCAGACACCAGGAACAAAAGGAATCGGAAAGCCAATAAAGTGATTAATGCGCACACATATGCCCGTCACTGCCCATTGATATGAATGAGTCAATATTCAAGTAATTTCCTGGACGTAACCAACCATGTGTTCACTGCAGCTGAATTGCAGAGCTAGTCTTAGAGAGACCACATGAAAGAAAATAAAGATCAAAATGAAAGGAAAATGTCTTGGTCTCACCCTGCTTGAAATACTTCACTGCTCCTTTATTATTTTCTTTTTTCCCTTCTTTTTCTTTAAAGTTTTATCTGTTTTCTTGGGGGACACATATCAAGCTGCTGACCCTTATTTGATATGCACCACTTAGCTAGAAAATTAGAGAGAACTAAAGGCTCCAGGACAATACTGAAAACGCGTATATGTGCTAAAGAGAGTGAGAAAGCATGCAAGAGAGAAAAAGAGCAAGAGAGAGAGAGCGAGAGAAAGAGAGAGAGAGAGAGAGCATGTAAAAGAGATGGCAAGAAGCATGTAAAAGAGATGGGGAGAGAGAAAGCCTGAGATTTTTATTAACAAAAGTCAAAAGAGCCCTGGTGAGATGACTTGTTTTGTTACTTTCTGGACTCTTCTCTGATAAACAAAACTTGTCATTCAACCGAGGGACTCGCTGGATATGCTGTCTGTCCTTGTCAGACAGCAAGCGGAGACAGATCCTGACCTATCTTAGGCTCAGTGGCCACAGCTCAGCACTGAGAAAAAGAGTGCAACAGAGAAAAGCCAGCTTGCTTGGAGAAAACAAATTGGCCTTGGCATATGCAGGTGAGGCTCAGGCTGAAGATGGAAATGTAAAAAAAAAAAATAATAATAATAAAAAAAAATAAAAATAAAAATCTAACCCAAAACAATACATCTATGAATGTACAAGCGCTACTCCAAGTGACAAACCTAATTACCCATGGGGTTGACAACGGAATGAAGATAATATCTGAAGGTGGACACACTTTCCTCTGCTGTGTACCAGGAGATTGTAGTTTATGTATCTACAATATCTGTAAAAGGTACATTAGGTACTCTGAAAAAAATGGTTTATCTGTGGTTATAATCTATGGTTTTCTCATATGACAATCAATTAGCTTAAACAGGTTTGCTTCTTTAGCTAGGTACTGGAACTACAAAGATAATGTGATTAACTATGGAAGCTTATACCCCACCACACAGCAACATACAAACAGAATGCCTAAGCCATCACATACTCAGGCTAGAGATGCCAGGATCCTACATTTTCTTTGATATCTACAGAAAAAACATTTTGTATATCAATATTTTAAGCTTCATTTTTCTTTTATTCCGACTTTCCTCAGTGTAGTCAGTCCCCATCTGCTAGATAGGGCTCCCCCATCATAGGATGCTACCAAGCTGGAAAGAAGGAGGCTGGCACGTGCCTCTTCTGAGACACATGATGCAATCCAACATCATTAGACAACTCAACACTAACTGCTAATTCTGTTACAATGCTGGCCAGCACAGATTCTTAACAGACATCTGTGCCGGCTAGCATTGTGCTGAGTCATTGATAGGGATGGTCATCCTACCTTTCCAGAGAGAGTAAGGCCAGTTATGCTCTCCAGGATTCCTGACCATGGATGGCTGTGGCACCACGAGAGTAACTGTGAGTAACAGTTACTTCTAAAAATAGTTTTAATTTAAACCCTGGTTACTTGTATTTTATTCCAATATCTGGGTGGTAGTTGGCCATCAAGCACAATAAACATTTAGTTGGACGCAGCTGATGTGACAGACAGAGAGGAATGCACAGAGTAAGAGAGAGCGATAGACAGGGACAGTGATAAGTAAATAGACAGAGAAGGTGGGCATGAAAGAAAGTGATGGCTCAGACAAACGGTGAAGGGTTTCTACAAATTCCTCCTCCAGAGAAAGTCTCCACGGATCCCTTGCTCAGAGTGTGTGAGTGTTAATGTACACGGACTGATGAACAGCAGCCTTACCTGAAGTATAATTAAATATTAAGACCATGCTTTTGATAGATTCGGGGCTAGATGCTCGAGATTACAAATCGCAACACAAATCCCAGCTGGGAGGACAGTGGGAATGGGCGACACAGATTTCAGCTTTCAAATCCTGTATCAACGGGACCACAGACAGACGAGATAGACCACAGGCACACGCTTGCATACACACATCTACTGGATAGTGATGACAGGAACAAAGAGATAACATTTGTTTTGGACCAGACACGCAAATATTCCCTGCAATACTATCTGGAGACACCAACCACTCCCACCCTTACACACAGACAGACACAGACACACACAGACACACACACACACACACAGACACACACGCACACACAGACACGCACACACACGCACGCACACGCACGCACACACGCAACACCTTCAGGTGTCACAGTAATCAAAAGCTGCTTCAAAAGATATCACTGACATTATGTTTCCCTTCAAAGAGACACTTATTCATACACGCAGCTGCCCACACACACCTCAGCTGCCCTTATCTTTCTCACTGAAAACAGTAAAGGGAGAGACGTCTGAGGAGAATAAACAGAAAATCATCCACCAGCATAAAGAGCCACATCTTGAGATTTAAAAAATCACTAAAAGACTCCTAAAAATCAGAAGTGTTTCTGTCCATCCTTCTGCTGAGAAAAGTGGGGACAATTCAAGTTCAGGTTCATGCTGTCATTAATGCGAAAATAACTATATAAAAAGAAGAGCATTTGCACTAGGACACTAAAACACAACTGAGATGTGGAGGGAGGATTTATGGACTGACGAGTGTAAATTTGCAAATGGCATTAACTTGGATGGTGAGAGCCAGAAAATGCAGCCAACTTTTAAGGCTGAACTTTACAAGAGGCTTGAAAAAATATCCCTGAAGATTTCTGCAGAACATGTCAAAGCAAGTCTTCCGAAAAGAACTGAAACCATAATAAAGGCAAAGGCTGGATAAAAAACATAATTCATAATAAAACAGGCTTCTGTGTAATTTTCTCTTAAATTTACGAATTTTTTTTCTTTCACTGAAAAATGAAAAACTATTACGTGATTAAGTAACTATACTTAATGTGTAACTATAAAGAAACTATTAAGTCATTATATAATAATCAGTGAACACTTATGCAATGTAAAGACTTCTAAAGGGTAAGAGAGGAAATGGCACACACAATACCTAGCGGGTTTGAGCATTTTGAGTACTTTTAATTGGAGAGCCATTTTAAATGAAGTGCTAATCAGTTCAGTATATTTAAGATTGTTCATAAACTGTAAAACGCTTTCAATATATACATCACAATTTGACTTTAAATAATATATTTGATTATACTAATAAAGTGGCATTCCCACAAGGCCTGCAGAAAGGGGTTAAAGAAAAAAATACTGGTAAGCTATGGTGCAGGATTATGCCATCCCCAGATAAGACTTTGTTGTCTTACTCCTACATAAACCTTAACACACAGAATGATGACAATAGATTAATAATAGATGCCACACACACAAGGTTCTCTGGATGAGGAGTGTCTACTCCTGAACGCGGTTTGTGTTGGGCGTCCGGCATGATAAAATGCTGAAGAACTTCAACAGGAACATGACAGTCAATTGCAAGCAAGATGCTTGTGGTTTGAAGGGAGTGAGTTAAAGGCAGGGAGGCTTTCATTATGAATGCAGGAGGTGGGGAGTCAAACTGGTCCTGTCTACACATGGAAAGGGGGGGGGGGAAGGAGCAGTGATGACGGAAGGGGGCTTTTTTCGGCCTGAAGAGTGGAAGATGGAGTGCCTGTTTGTATATGCATGCGTATGTGTATGTGAACTGAGTGCATCAGACAGAAATGGAGTGAAAGAGGCAGACCTAGCCACTCAGTGGGTGTCTGACAGACTATGGCTGACACTCTGGGCCTTGTGGAACCATGCTGTGACATTTTTGGGACGTGTCTGTGTGTTTTTAAAGACAAAATCAACTTGACTTCGTAGAAAACCTAAAGACCAACAAAATGTGTGAGTGAAGCAACCCTGTAATGTTATGTGACCACTTGCAACTTTTCATGTCAGTAGTAAGCTCTGCCACTGTGTTGCGAAGAAAAATTAATCAGGACATGCCGATGAACTTCAGCGGATTTCAACTTTATGTAATTTAGTATAGCCGCCACACTACATTTAGCCAACCAAGCAAGAGCATCCTGGTCATTCTCCCAATTAGAAAGGAAACGCTAGTAAATGAGCCAACAGGGGCAAGCAGAGAGATCAAGCAGAGAATGATACCCTCGATCATGTCCAAACGCATAAGAGCATAACTGCCCTTGCTCTGTCATCAAGTGACTAATCACTTGCAATGCTGGTCAGCTGACATAACATAACTGGCAGTTAGTAAGTGTTCTCCAAGTGTTTTCAGCCAATAAAATTACTTTTGTGGCAGTTTGGAAAGATGCAGTGTTGCTACATGTGACTTGGAGGAAGCATGTGCTATCCTTCACCTACCCTACAATTGGTAGCATCGTGTGATAGTGGGAGACCAAGCTAGTGGTGAAAACTGGGATAAAAACAGGTCAAAATAAAAACACAAACACAAACAAACAAAAGGGAACCTGATGAGCTCTATAAAGGGCAGGGTTAAGTGTATAAAAACTATAGGAACAACCCTCCCCCCTGCCCCTACACAGTTATTCATTACTGTACTCATCATCATCATCATAATCATCATCATCATTATGAATAAATGACTTGCAAGCATTCGTAACAAGCCATGCATGATAATGTAGTGTGAAGGTTAATTCAGAATAATTGGACTCTGTGGACACACAATAAGTCAAACTAACCGCACACAAAAAAATAGGTGAGTGAACACTAATAACAGATTTACCAGTAAACGACTGCAGCAAGGACATGGGCACTCACACACACAGCGGCCCAGCACAGCACGGCAATAACAGACAAGGGCAATGACAATAGAGGCGTCAGTACATTCCATCAAGTCCTCTGTGAGCACCAAGCAGAGGGCGTGCGCGTGCACACACACATCTGTACAAAGACACAAAGACATAAGCGGTATGCTGCTGAGCATGGCCACATTAAAGCCAAACTCCAGAAGGAACAGAGACCTTGTTTTGGTGACCACATTAACCCCAGTCATTAAGCTTGTCTATGCTTAAACACACGTGCGCGCGCACACACGCACACACTGCTGTTTAAACACTGACAGCTTCATAAAATGATAAACGAGTTCAGATTATCAAGTCAAGGGACCATGGCAACAGCAACACTTGGTGTCAAATCCCAAAACTCATTCTCTCTCTCTCTCTCACTCACACACACACACACACACACACCATTTAGTCATTGTTTATTCTGAATGATTGCACCAGCAACACCTCCAACGAATAAATCTGCAAGTCAGGCAGCGACTCGGGCATCTGCCAAATAGGAGTCTTCGAGCCATACGCTCAGAAGGCCCTCCTCTGCCAAATAAAGATCCGGCGCTCAAAAACAATGTGACATTTCATTGCAGCGACAGTGAAGATGAACGGGCAAAATTAAGTCACACACACAAAAAAATCCATGCCAGCCATGTGCTAGAAATGTCAGTATTTGAATGGCGTTCTTTAAAAACGTCACAAGGGAGACAGACGATGAGCACGTGTGCGAGGTGGGAAGGAGGTAGAGGACAAGAGTGCCAATAGCTGACCTTCTGATGGTAGAGGCCATCAGCACTGGGGCCAGCTATTATGGATAGCGTCAGTATTTGGAGCGAGAATTCAATAGAAACAGCTAACAGCCAGACCTAACAGCCCGATGTACAGCAAATGTAAACTCAGGCAAACTCCAACGCCCCATTTCTCAGATAAAGGCTACTATGGGAAAAGTAAATAACCTATTGGCTTATTGACAAGGTACATTTTGGCTTGGCGGAAAGGTTCTGTCCATTATGCTCCAAACTTTCAATGGAATTTAGGGAACTTTCAATCCGGAACCTCACCCAGAAGCCCAGACAGGCTGAGGTCAGCTTGGAATCATTTTGATTTGGTGGCTTTCAGACAGTAAAAACATATTTAAGGTGCAAAATTGGACTTTAGGCCAAGTGTTGAATATTTAAGGGATCATGTATATTGTTTGTAACCTAATAAAAAATCCATCTAAAAGGACACTGCAAAAAGAAAAAAAAATTGTATTGTTCAAGTTAATTTCCGCCACTGTCCACCAGAACACACTGTTGGAACCAGGCCTGCCTATTTCATTCTGGACCCTCTAACCATGTCTAATTTTAATCCAGACATGGCAGTCAATTCAGATAATCTTAATTTAACTCAAGGATTACATGTCAACCAGACAGCATTGCAACTGATTTGGGCCTCACCTGGGACTTCTGTCTGGAACCTAACAAGCCATCAACAATTTCATTCCAGACATGCTCAAATTTGATTAAATTTTAAAAGCGACTTATTTTGGTGGAAAGGTAATGTACAGTGCACTAATTTGAATGGTAACAAATAACAGGATTTAGGGCTCATCCGTGATTTAAGTCTGGATCTTTGGGCCTTTCTCTTTGTTTCCCAGAACCAAGTTTTAGGAGGTCTTAAGAACAAAATACTCATGTTCCGAGATAAGTTGGCCAACTCCTACCATCAGTGTACTGCATCTGCTATGAAAAATATACCAGAAAAAAACAGCGAATTTGACTGATATTAATCCATTAAAGCTTGCAAAGTTGTTCTTAGCTTTACTTTGATCATAGATGTTGACATCAAGTTACAGGCAGCATTATGTTAAATTTTGAAGGTTCGAAAACAACATGATTACCATAATGTGTCTAATTAGAGTGTACTTTACAGAAATTATGTGCGCAATTTTTTTTTAGGTTATAGGAATTTGTATGCATAATGTGTGACCGCATGTTATGCTTAATGTGTATAATCTTCCTTTCAGCTATGCGGAATTATTCTTCCTCCTTCTCATCTAGAACCCTGCATTTAAAGTCTACACTCCAGCAGATGTTTAAGAGCCCATCCTTACCCTAAACACTCATCCCTGTGCGGCAAGGCAGCGGAGCCACCAGGGAGCTGCTTTGTCAGTGTAGTAGGGCTTAATAAAGCAATATTGTCTATTAAAAACATCTTGGTGAGGGAAAGAAATGTAATCCCTAGTAAGAACAGTAAGAATTAATATCGCACTACTTCTACAAGGTTCCAGTTCTGCAAAAGAAACGTGTGTGTATAGGAATGTGTGTTTGCACATTAATATTGTGCGCATTAACCTGAACAATAGCATTAAAGGATAAAGGGAGTCATCATGTTGCACAGTTGTCATGGGAGATAGACACAGGAATTCAATCATGAGGCGATTGCTGTGCGATCAAAGTCATTTCCCTAATCAGACAGCCATGCAATCACCCACTGAGCATGCTTCATTAAAGGAGATGGCTCGACTTCACATTAGCCCACACGAGCATGTCCCTTCCACTGCCTAGGAACAGGTTCTGACGGCCATTAACACAAGCTAACACTTCTGGCCGAAGCATCTGGAGGCACTGCAATCAATTCCGAACATGAAGATAAATAGTCAAAACAGGGGCCAGAGGGAAGGAGGGTACCGTCACTCCTTCATATTGTAACACCTCTGCAAACAATCTCACTGCATCCTGAAGCTCATAAGTGGTCCAAGCTGGATAAACCAACAAGGTACAAAAGTGTGGTCTACTGAAGACTAAGAAGGTGAGGAGTGAAATAAAATACTGTACATACAAAGAATGGAATGAAACAGTGGTCCAAATGAAACTGTAGAGACAGCAAATACACATACAACCATACAACTGATTTTAATTCATTTAACCAATCTTAAGTGAACAAAATGAACAAAATGATTCTCCTATGATGCTAGTGCAACAAATAATAAATACTGAATCTTGAGGCAGATCCCTTACTAAGAGTTTACTGTGAAGAGGGAATATTATTCATCTAGTGGCTCCTTGGTGTTTAAAGAGCTTAAATGCTGAAACCTTTTCAAATATCTTTTGGTGTGTAGCTTAGCTTTAATCTTCACTGAATAAAATAACAAAAACTAAACTGTGACTATATATTAGGGCCTAGCAAACCAAGATCAATTCAGCTGATATTAGGGTCCCATGGATTTATTGTATTTATATTTAAAAACTAACTATATATAGATGCGTCTAAAGTTAAAAGTACTATTCATTGCAAATAATATCACTATTTTGCATAAAGAACTGATGAAAAACAAGAAAAATAAAACCAATCAAAATTGTTACGGTAAAGTCATTGTTATGGGAAGGTTATTCTATGATTTTGTTCTGCTTATTTGATTTCAATAGTTAAGTTTAATGGTGACAAAAATCAGATAATATCAGGCCGTGAAGCGCAATTTAAAAGTTCTAGAGTCTGTTTAACCTTTGACTATTCTAGGAGCCCATATGACTAACTCTAGGAGCCCATTTGTCTAAGTCAAGCCCATACAGTCATCAGGATTTTTTTTTACCCACATTTCCCCCTAGCCAGCTATCTGCTACTCTCTGCTACCAAGCTGGGACAGTGGAAAAGGTTGTAGGTGCTTTCTACTAATCAGTGCCAGCCCATATTTTATGACAGCTGCTGATGCAACAAATTTAGACAGCTCAACACGCTTGGAGGAGAACATCAACTGCCAATTCTGTATATCATCTAACAGGACCCCTGGCTGGCTAGCACTGAACCGAATGACAGAAGGGGTTGAGAGAGCCATCCTAAAGAAAGCATGACAAATTCTGCTCTCTTGGATAGATGGTTGTGGCATTGTCTGGGAACACCTGATTAGACCCTTAGACAATTATGGTGAATTCAGTTTTTAACTTTGAAATCAATCATGTTCGTATCATTCCCTACCCCTGACACTAGAAATATATTACAGAGCAGACAACTACAGTGAACGAAATGTGGCAAATATCCGACCCCAGCTTTCAGGAATGGCACTAAGCCACAGATTTGGTTAGCAAGCGGTTAACTGATTGCTTGGAGATGCAGAAGATGGAAGCGTGTGCCACTCATACATAGAAACCTGGAGGCACCAACAGATACATATCCCCCATCTTGTCTCATGTACCCACACATATCCTCAGTGGGTGCAAACAGTGTGCCAGCGTTTGGTGGCCTGGTGTTCAATGCTGCTGAGGGCACAAACATCCTGCTCATGTGTGCCCAGCTCAACTCCCTCAGTCAACCCAACACACGCCGGCATTTACATTTCAGCAGGAATCTGAAAACAAACCTGCACTTATGATGACATTGCCCGGGAAAATAAAAGCCCCCTCACAAACCCACATCAACAGACACAAACCCACATCAACAGACACAAACCCACACACACACTCACACTCACACACTCACTCACTCACCCCTCCCTCTAAATCTGGTCATAATCACTCCTGTGCCTCAAGGCCATGCCATGGTTGCGCATTACTGCTCTCCCCTCATTTTCCCCTCTCTTTAGATTACCTTGAAAGACCATCATAAAGTGAATGTAGCTCATTTCCAGAGAGCCAAATAATGGCCATAAATGTGGACGGAAAAATAAATGGCCCCCGCTACAACGAAGAGAGCTTGTCTGTTGTGAAACATAGATTCAATCTGAACAGGCAATAGGAAAACCCAAACCCAAAATTGAGGGTCTCTCAAAAAAAAAGAGTCTCTCCTCAAATGTACCACACAAAACTGAATATCTTCAGAGTGTTTGAGAATGCATAACCAGCTGCTCATAATTCAATATTGGCCGCTGACTACACTCCTTAACGACATCCTGAAGAACCATCCACTTTGAATAAGTGAGCTCTCCCTTTAAGACCTTGAAAGCTGAAGGTTGCAATCATTATTTCATTTAAGAATTGACTGATTAGACCAATTAAATTACAATCAAACACCCGCGGGCGGCTGCATAAACACAGGGTCATTTACATTACTCAGCTTCAGCAAATTAAACAATAATATGGCTGAGCACGTCAACTAAACACATGTGTCCTATATGGCCAAGGGAAGGATTTAACTTTATTAGAGGCACTCTATTACAGACTTCCTCTATTATAGATATATGTTGCATTAATATATGCTCATCTTTCAATTTATTAGAGGCATCTAACATCGGATGAGGTTAGTTTTTCAAGGAAGGAAAGGTTATATAACTATTCTCAGAGTACAGTACTATTGCAACAAAACACAGTTTTACACATGGAGGTGAAGTGATGTAATTATTACCAGAGTAAGTAGTACTGGGACAGGATGAGTTTCAGATATGGAAGCGAAATACTGCAATTATTACCAGAGTACAGTATTACTGGGACAGTATTTGGAGAGGTAATGCAATTATTATCAGAATATAGTGCTATAGGGCCAAGTGAGGCTAGGTGGGTTTATTTATATAGTATATTTTCATACGCAGTGAATGTGTTTTACATATGTAAAAGAAGCATAAAAAGTATGTAATAATAGTAAACAAAAATATCAATAAAAGTAAGATTAGTATTATTTAAGAATAAAAATAAGTTAAGGTAAAGAAAGCAACATTGTGAGGTTCAGTATAGCAATTATTACCAGGTTACCAAGGGCAAAACTGGAACAGCTGCTTTTACACAGGGATGTGGGAAAGTGCAAGTATATGACTATATACCAGTATAGCTAGTTTTGCATAAATAAAATAATTATGTAACTACATAATGTAATTATTAGTGTAGTATAATGCTCTTGAGTTGTGAAAAATGGTGCGTAGTTCAGAAACCAACAAAGTTTCTGAACAAAATGTATAAATGTATAAATATATAAAAAGTTGTAACACCTTTTGATGTGAAATGCCATTCTAGAGAAACTTGCTGAGATTCACCAAAAGGGGATGGGTTTTAGTGTGAATAGACCGGTGTGATAAGAAAAAAGATGATAAATGCACACACTTCTATTGGTGCATCAACAGATGGGCCACCATCTCTAATTTGTTACAGTCAAGGTGAACTTCCTAGGTGAGTGCTACTAATGAAGTGGCAAGTGAGTGTGTGTTAAAAGGGTTCACTTGAGATCCGACACTGCTCCTATTGATGCTCATAAAAGCTTTATTTTAATTTTGGCTTTTAATTATGTTTCATTTTGGCTTTAATTAATTAATTAAAGGCAAATTTATAATTAAACAGTATTTTCCCCTCTGATTTTTAATTATGATTACGCTTCAGTGCAGTGGTGGTGTAGCCTTCCTCTCCAAGTGTGCTCAGCTGTTTGGTGTGTGCAGGAAAATGTCCTAAAGTGCTTGTTTATAGAAGAATGTACATGCAGGACCCTCAGACCACCCTGTGCTAATAAAGTAACATTACTGTCTGGTGTGACGGAAAGACTTTTGCATGCCTTTCACTTTAACACAGCATCTCATTCAGTGCTTTGAAGTACCCCATCCAAAGTTCAGACCCACACCACAAACTCATCTGTCTGTCTATTCATCAATCTATTCCCTCATCCAGCCATCTTTTACTGAGTCTTTTTTTCAAGAGTACTTCAGCTTTAATACACAAACCTCTTAGAGATGTCTCTCGCTCTTTCTCTCTCACTCTCAAGAGCTATGTGATGACACTGCAGGCGGATTTGAACAGACATATTAGAGGTTTTCTCTCCCAGTGCTCCCTCTTTTTTCTTCCTCCTCACCCTCTCTTCAAAAAGTACAACAAGGACACTCAACTCTCCTGAGGGAGGAAACCCAGACAGAAAGGGGGAGGAGGTGAGAGAGAGGGAGAGGGAGAGAGAGACAGAGAGAGAGGAAAAAAGAGAGGGAGCACAAGAGAGACAGCCAGAGAGAGAAGGACAGACAGACAGAGGGACAGAGAGAGAGAGAGAGAGAGCGAGAGGAGAGAGAGATAGAGAGAGAGAGAGAGAGAGAGAGAGAGAGAGAGAGATAGAAAGAGAGAGAGACAGACAGAGAGAGAGAGACACAGAGGGAGAGAGAGAGAAAGAGAGAGACAGAGACAGTGAGAGATGATGAGAGAAAAAGACAGAAAAGAAAAAATAGAGAGGGCAAGCAAGAGAGCAAGAGAGAGGGAGAGCAGAAGAGTAGGAGAAAGAGAGAACTAAAGACCAAAAGAAGGGAGTGGGGTGGGGGGTGAGAAGCATGAGAAGGAGAGGGAGAAATAAAGTTGGAGCAAAAAAAGTG
>JBBPCX010000160.1:18332286-18348779 GCA_037974365.1 Hydrocynus forskahlii
ACACACACACACACACACACACACACACACACACACACACACACACACACACACACACACACACACACACAGCCTCTATCTGTTTCTCACATCTTATGCCCAGCTACTGCATAAAAATGCACACACAGACTCAGAGAGCCATCTCCTCCTTCTCTCTGATTCCAGAGACTACGCATGAGACACACACAGCGGTAATGAAGATGAGAAGAATATATTTATTTAGAAAAAACTAAACAAAAAAAGGTTTTGGATTAAACCGCCTCTGCAGGGTTCCTACACAACGTTTAAAATGAGTACTTTTTAAGACCAGAACAAATCATGTGTTCAGTTTTGACATAATGATATTACTTAATATAAAAAAATAGTAATAATAAATATATTTTAACAAAAAATCAATGCTTTCTCCTCAATGCTTTCATGGTCTTGTCAGTGTGCTTGACTTTGTTTTGATGTTCTCTAGCCATTCGTTGGCTTCTGGCTGGAGAGTTTTGGTCGTTGGACTATTATAGATTAGTTTAACATACTGTGTTTCTTTTTAGCACTGCTCTCAAGAGTCCTCTTACAATTCAAGAGAAGCAGAGAGGACAGTTTAGGTCCTGCCAATCTTTTTTTTTTTTTTTTTTTTTTTACTTCCAAGTTTTGTGGATGTACTTCATCTACAATGTGTCAAAGTGTTATGATAATGTCAAAACCCACCAGAAATACATTAATTTCAGCATATTCACTTCAACTTGTCCAAAACTTGTCCAGATTTAACGAAAGCCAAGCTCTGCCCATACTAGAGAACAGAACTTACTGGGTGATGCAGTTCAGAGGCTCATTCTTAAGCTTCTGGAATACCTGCATTCATGCGATTTCAACATGTTAATTCCTGACAATTTTCAAATAGATTTTACAGAAGGATCTTTACAATATAATAAAATCCAATTTCAACAGCAAACACACACACACACACACACACACACACACACACACACACACACAGGAGTACCAGTTCTTGATATCATCACTATTTCTAAGACTTTGTGAAGTACTATTTTGCTACATTAGCCTCGTATCTCCAGTGCAAAACTTTAGGCGCCAAACATGTTTTTGGCAAAAGGAAGAGTGGAATATACAGCAATCACTTGCAAAAAAGACATAAAAATTCAGGTTAAATTGCGTACAGCTGACCTGCAGAGGTACTGAAAGAGGAAAAAAGTGGACTGATTGTGGAGTCTCACCTGCAGCCATCAGGTCCTGGCAGTGAATGTAGGAGGCTTTGTAGTCATGAAAGTGTAGGGCTTGTTCAGCCAGCAGGGTTAGGACTTGGCCTTTCCTCCGATCCTCATCATCACCTACACACACACACACACACACACACACACACACACACACACACACACACACACACAGAGAGAGAGAGGACATGCACAAAAGACAGAAAAAAACAAAAAGGAAGAGCATCAGCAAACTCGTCAGACCACAATCACAGTGCCCGTTAGCCACCAGCACGGGGCTGGACAGAAAAATCGATCCTCTACAAAAGCTTTTCCCGCTGCATAATGGACCGGTAAGTCAATATGCTGCAAACTAATAAACATATAATATCAGAGGCAGCTGATAAGCTGTTTTCTCCCCTTGACAAAATTACATAAAGCAAAATAAGACAAACACATTTGCCTAAATCTAAATATTCCAAAAGAAGTTCTCCAAAAAAAAAAGCCCAGCCAGACGCGCAGCTCCAAAATATTAATTTGTTTGGCAATAAACTGAAGTCCTAGGAGACATTCGTTTTATCCCATGATAACTTCTTGGATGACTGCTGAAATGCTTAGCTGATTTTTTTTCTCCTTCACATCAACGGCAGCATTTTCTGAGCTGCTTTGATCTAGATCCAAAATAAGTAAATGAATTAATCAAGCAAGTGCACGATCAAAACACTGATAGGGGCGTTTTCCATACAAATGTGTGTATAGCTGATCAAAGAGTGAATGGAAGTATGGGAGATTATCGGCGTTTACCCGAGCTGCAAGTTTTTTTTCTTTTCTGTATTACAATACAAACAGAGATACACATATAGATACATTGCAAATACACATATAGAATTTTAGCCTAAAATGATGCAACTGAACAGCACTGATATCATTTGTAGGAAGCTGTAAATAACAAGACTTTAGATGTGTTCAGAACACAGCTGAAGAATGGACGACTCTTTAGCAAGCAAGCAAGTGTTAACATTTAAAATGAAGGTATAATACAATTAATATCCAGAAAGTCTCATATTGTTAATCATTCAAGTCACTGTTGTTGTTACTCATTGATCTCAAAAGCTTACATTCTATAACTACATACTCATAAAACCACAAACACAGGTATAAAGCAGTGTGTGTAGAGTACATCAACCCTGTTATATTGAACACACAATCAATTCAGAGAGTAGATCCATTTCATGTGTTTGTGAGAGAGCAAGACATTAACAAATCATTGATGGAGCCATATTTGTTAACTTGACAAAATGATTGGGTTCAGATCTACTTTGACATCTATTAGAATAATATACAGTCTCTCTAAAGAAAGAGCTCTATAAGAATTTGCACACTTGGTAAATGTCTAGGTCTAACAGACTGAAAATATCTAACCTTTCTCTACAGTACATGTAAACTTGTTCTCTTATTTTCAGTGTGAAATTGAATTAACTAAGCACAGATATGTTTAAATTATTTTTTCCAAGGGTGCCTATGACTATGGAGCTAACTGTATAATGTCATATTCGGTCAGTTCTCATTCTATATGACAATTGGGCACGTCTAATGAATGAAGGGAGAGGGCTGTGTGGTCATTGAGGACAAGCTGAAGAAAATTGTGCATTTTAAACTGATGTTTACATGTAACATATCAGCCAAACTTCAGAAACACACATTTTGTGATTTTGTGGAAATTCTTTGTGAGAAAACTGACCCAAAGTCTTGTGTATGAGAAATATCTACCTGAATACTACGGTGGAACTAACTGTTTGACTCCCTCAATCCTGTTAAACACTTCCATCTAGGATTTGTGCACATGGATATATGTTGGTCAAAAGATGTGTGAGGGCAAAGGTACCATTTCAAAAGCTATAAAGATAAAACTTTTTTTTACCTTTTTTTACCTTTTTTTCACCTTTTTTTTTTTTTTACTAGATTTGATAAAACATGAGTCGTTTCATTTTCACCTCATTTGTAGTTGGAGATCTGACCTCACTTGACTGAGTAATAAGTGATTGTGAGTCTGTGTGAACTGTTTAACTGCGACTAACCTCAGTAAGTCATCCTTTCTTAACCATGTTATCTATACAGTGCCTTAATCTTAAAAGTAAGCAAACCCACCTTAAAGCCAGCTGGGAAAGCTGATGGAGTGTCAGCATTCCAGAGTACAGAAACATATGGATTAGTATCTTTTATTTACGCATGAATATAAAGCTGAATCCAGGGCTATTTATATGTTCAAGGCTAACTGGGGATAACATCAGTGGTTTACATCCTCCTCAGATGACCGCTTCGCAGTTTGGTATGAGGTACATAATGAAGGTAGTACTGCCCACATACAGGTTTATTTGGCCAGGGTAGTAAGTCATTTAGGTACCTTTGGCATTCTGAAGTTTGTGTTGATGCTTGCTTTCGGTCAGGCAATTTTATAGTCCACTCACATTCTCTTCTAAGTCCTTTGGAAAAGCCTTCAACAAGTAAAACTCTCCAAACAAAGGCTGAGGCCAAAGGGCATATATGTTTGCATATTAGCACGAAACAGTTTAAGGCTGAAGCCAAAATCAGGATGCACTGCAGCTAATAAACGTCTGCATTAGCTCCCGTCTCTCTCCAAAGCATTCATCTGCTCTTTGATCAGCTACTCGCATGTAAATCCCTGTGAACATGGCGCACAACTGAGATTTGGATAAGCATTAGAAGTACAATGTGCCTGGTAAACAAGGCAGAGCGAACTTCCCATGAACCCTTGTCCTTATTCTCCTCAAGACAGACGCACTCTCTTTTTGTATTCACCTTTTGACGGGACATAAAGGTGCTATACATTATACATTCATCAGGGGACTGACAGATTAGCTCTGTTTAAGCAAATGAGAGTGGAGCTGTTCTCTCCCGGGTGCTGAAATGTATACTAGCAAAGGAAGGAGGACCACGCAAGCTGCCTCAGCCGTGGTTCACATTGGGTCGCTCGTATCTGCCTTGAGTGTTGAGTTTTGCCCGAGGTCACCCTTTGTCAAAGTGTTGCTTGTGACAGCTGTGCTATCAGAATGGAATTAGCTATAAAAAAAAAGGGTGCGACCTGCAGTGGAAGGTCACAGGTGGCCTAGATTAAGGTACTTTCGCGTGTCAATGCAATCAGTAGTAGATAAAAGTCACTATAAAAATAAATGTAAAATGAATTACTCTAGTGTTAGGCAAGGTGTTACCTGCCACCCGCAGTAACCTGGCGAGCTCCAGGAGAAGAGTGGACTGTTTGTAGGCTGTGGGGCACTGTGAGATACACTCCTTTATCAGCGAGAGGCGGTCATCACGCAAACGCACTGTGGAGAGGAGGAGAGAGAGTGAGAAAGAGAAAGAGAGAGAGAGAGAGAGAGAGAGAGAGAGAGAGAGAGAGAGACAGAGACAGAGAGACAGAGAGAGACAGAGAGAGAGAGAGATTTTTTAAAAATCAGTTCCCAACACAGTACAAAGTGTTCATTGAAATCCAGAGTAACCATAGACGTTTCTGCAAAATGTGACACTGGTGTGCAGTGATGTATCAGTTTAATAGACAGAAAAATCCTCCATGGATTTTACTCTTAACAGTCACTAACCACAGTTTAAATTATTTACAATCTCCTATTATTAGCATAATGGTCTAGTGCTAAAATTTGAACTGCATTATGTATTCATGTGCAAAGATATTATAAACTATTGAGCTGTTCATGGTTTGATGGAACCAGGCATAAATCTAATGTCCCAACACACAGTCGACCCTATTTCGTTTACACCGAGGGACTGGCAACTAAGCTGATCCACTATACAGGTTGATAATTTCCCAGTATTCACAGTCACACCAGATTATGCCCTCACTATTTCGTTCTCCAGAGAAGAGCAAAAATCAGCGCAGCGATAGTGTGGTTTACAGAAAGTTGACTAGTTTGTTTTTTAGCTATAAGGAACAAGAGACATGTTTACTGAGGAACAGTTCTGCCATGTAGTTCTTTTCATAAAGAAGGTTTTCCCCTACTTTCATCCTACCAAAGCTTGTCCTATTGTTTTCTATTAAAAATTGTCAAATTTTAGTCAAATATCAAATGACATTCACAATCACTATGACTCAAAGCTTTAGGCTTTGAGCTGAAGCATTTACTGAAGGACTTACTGCTTAACTCCAATGTATGGACTAAACAATTTGACACATGGACGACATACAAACTTCTAGATATCCATAAACAGCTTTAAACCCAGTGTGGGAAAACAAAAATATGTCAAAATGTACAGAAAGGAAAAAGCATAACTGAATGCTCAAAAACAAGTCAAGTTTGAAGGCATTTTCTTATAATGAAGGATAAAGTAGATCACATTAAAACCAAGCTGACTTTGAAGGAGGAGTTTTAGGCACCTTCCACTTCCATTATTAATGACAAAAGCACTGTAAAGACTCCTCAGGCTTTCACAAGCATCAAAATACACAAAGGATCAGTCAGGTGTACACCACTACTACAGATAATTTATCTGACCCTTTTGTTTTATGGCAATAACTTCTACAAAGGTATCTCCCAAATGTTTGATGTTTATGGCATGTTTCTTGACCTACATCACACTTGAAGCTTGTATGTAAGTTATCTACCCAAAAGACACATGCAAAAACAGCTTGGGGTCAGGGCGAGTCCTCCCCTGATAGACTGAAGAGCATTGAGTGATGGTGGAGTGATGTGTGGTAATTGGACGGCCATGTGGGGCTTCCCTGATGCTTATTGAAATATTGAACAGCTGGACCAGGACCGTCTCCAGGAGCACTGCCAGCCCAGGCCCGAGAAGATTAGCTCCAGCAGGAACTTAGCAGGGGCCACACCTGAGACTCGCAGGCCATGTCTATCCATCATCTGCACCTGCCAAACACACTTACTCCACTTACTCCACTCGCACAGCAATCTGGAGAGTGTGAATGACTAAAGCTGGAAGCACTGAACTCACTGTTGTCAGGAAGGTGAACTGACTTGGCTGCAGATGCGTGTATAAATTTAATCTAACATGCTAGTGTAATTTTATTGATTAAATCACTGAGCTGTAAGCACATTCATTCAGAGTGCATTTTGTTCTGAACAATAAAAGATAAAGAAACTGACTGGCTCGCATTCTGTTTCAGGTCAAAAGTTTCTCTCTAAACTATCATTAAACAATGTTTTAGGCACCGGGTACATATTTCATGTAATAGCGTTCTTCATGGGAGCTTTCAGAGACATGAAATTCTTCAGCTGTCAGGTTCCTATCACAATTGCTCAGAACAAATCAGACCGAATTGAGCAGTAGAGCAATAGATGTGTTGGTAATGATGAAAAGAGCTGTAGATTGTCTTAAAGTGACTGAGAAAAACAAAGAAAGTTCAAATTAATAAAATAATACAAATGATTAAAAAGAAGAGTACTGAAAGGTATTTCTGAAATGGTGATGAAATTCAGAGGTAGATAATTACAAGATTAAGATAAAGCATTATCATTGCATAAATCCTTTTTGTCCTTATCTAAAAAACGTTTGGTGTACACTTATCAGCCATAACATTAAAATCATGCAGTGTGGCAGGGACGATTATGCTGCTGAAAGGGGGTGCTGCCATCAGTAAATATTGTTTCCATAAAGGGGTGTACCGGATCTCTAACATTGACACCTGCATGAGTGTCAATATACAAGGTTTCCTAGAACCACTGTCTGCTTGCCTTGTACGGAATCCTGGTAGCATCTTTTCCCCAGGTAAGTGCCGCACATACACAAACCCAGACAACCATATGATGCGAGAGAAAACATGATTCATCAGACCAGAGCAGCTTCTTCCATTGCTCCATGACCCAGTACTGACGTTCATGTGCCCACTGTAGCCACTTTTGGCAGTGGAGACAGGTCAGCATGGGCACTCTGACCAGTCTGCAGCTACACAGCACAGTAAGCCACGATGTACTGTGTATCCTGACACTACTATTTATTTCAGGAATTTATGCTGTAGTAGCTTTTTGTGGGATAGGACCATATGGCATAGCCTTCACTCCCCATATGCATCTATGAGCCTGTTGCTGGGTCCAATTTGGTAGGCACTAACCACTGCATAACAGAGGAAATACTGCTATTTTAAGAGGCTCTGACCCAGCTGTCTAGCCATCACAATGTGGCCCATGTTAAAGTAGCTAAGATCCTTATTCTCACAATTTAAGAACTGACTGCTGTCTCTCATATATATATATATATATATACCTCTTGACAGGTGCCACTTACATAATCAGTATTATTCAATTCACCTCTAAGTGGTTTTAATGTTGTGGCTGATCGGTGTATGTAGAGGGTAGTATTTGCCTCAATGGTTTCATTTCATCTTTTCTTCCTCATCTCTCCATCGTTTGCTGAATCTTCCCTGAGGAAGCTAGTGAACGGGGAACAGAAATAGTTTCAAGCGTCCGGGGGTAGAAGGAGACAGATTGGACAGATAAGGCAAGGCACAAAGCAATACAGAGACAGAATACTTATAGCAGAGAAAGAGTGAAAACAAATATCAGGCCTTAAATCAGGTCTCCTTTCATTGCTAGCTGACAGCATGTGTTGTGCAGAAACCTGAAAATTATAAAACCTTAATAATGATTACACTGTATGTCAAATCCCTAAAGTTTGACATACAGTGTAATCATTGTTAAGGTTTTATAATGTAACATTAAGTCCACAGACTCTTCACATGGCAACTCTAATTCTCAAAAAACAGAAGGTCTTGGACATATTCGTTATGATATCACAACCATAGATATATTTATACATGACATTCCCCCTACAGGATCCTGACAAATGGAAAGAGAGATCAAAGTTTACTTTAAGTTAGAATATAATAGTTTTTTCCAGAACAGAGCCAGACATTTACATGTAAACAATAAGGTTATTGTTCCCTCTGTAATTGTCTAAAATGTCACTGTATGCTGAAGCAATAAAATTACCCTTCACTAGAACCAAGGAGAGCAACTCAAACCCTGAAAAACACCTTCAGATCATTATTACTCCTCCACCAAACTTAACTTCTGACACAACACATTTCAGTAGGTAGCGTTCAACTGGCATCCAACAAACCCAGATTCATCCAGACTGCTAGTAGTGAAACAAGACTCATCGTTCCAGACAACACTTTTTCCACCACTCCCCAGTTCAGTGGTGATGTGTTTAACAGAATGGTCCACAGTTCTTGTGCTGATGCTTCGTCAAGTCCTGCTTTGTGAGTTTTGTTGGTCTACTGCCTCATGGCTGTGCGACTGTTGCTCATGTTGACTCTACTACTTTACTGTTGACTCTGCTGACAAGAGGAGTATATAGATATGGCATGGCTTTGAGTTAGATACAGCTTTTAGCAAAGAGTGTGGCTGAAATGCTGCCACACTAATTAGAACTTAATTAGAGGGTCTATATGTGTCGGTCATATAGTGTATCAGTCAGTAATAAATAGCAGGTTTAATTATGAAATGCATAAAGATGTCATGTACAAATGAAACTGCCCTGCTTGTGAGTGCAGAGCAACTAAACGCAGGGTATATGTAGACTTCAAGAAAAAAATAAATAAAATGAGGAAAATGTCAAATATGGGCTCTTTTAGCAAAAGATCTGCCTCCACCCCTTGCTTATGGTGAGCATTTATGGGATACAGTGAAGGTGAAAAAAGCTTAAGAACAGAGTTTTACTGGCTTTATTGAAGCATTTATGTTGCCTTTAAAAGTTTTAGAGGAGAACTTCAGTGAGGACAGGCCCTCTAGCCCATCTTTCACGGATAAGAACGAATCTTCTCTAAACTCAGAGAGAAGCATCTTTCTTTTAATGTTCCAGTGGAGAGTACAATCAATGGAGGCTGATGGGGCAGAGAGAGGGAGAAAAAGAGAGAGAAATGGAAGAAGTTTTGACAGATGAGGTGATACAGCAGAGAGAGAGAGAGAGAGAGAGAGAGAGAGCGAGAGCGAGAGCGAGAGCGAGAGAGAGAGAAAATGAGATTTCTAGAGGACAGCTTAATTTATATCAGTAAACAAAGATGATGAGTCTTCCTAAATGCCAAATCTTTCCAGCATTTCAACAGGAACATTATCATTATCATGATCATTTCCCTACATTTTCTCTCAGCCATCTACAAAAGGGAGTGACAGCGGTTCTCCTGAACCTTAGACTGACAGCAGAAAATGAAAAAGAACACAGAATTACTGTTCTCTCTCTTCAAAGCAACAGAATACACGGAATTCACATTGACCAAGCTCATCTGATTCAAGTCTTGCAAATACACATGAAATAGAAAGATGTTAAAGTACTACGGCATACCATACAACTTCCCTGCCAACAACTGTGCTGTATTTAAGAAGTGGATTCCTGGATTCCCTCAGAGTACAATTTAAACCAAATGTTCTACTTCTTACTCCATTACTTAACTTAAACCTTTATCAAAGTTTCATCATGTGCTCACTTAGCTTTAGGGAGTAGAGTGTTTTGGAACTTTAACTACTGATACCTCCCTAAAACAGCTTGAATGAAATTACTCCTGTCTTACCTTCACGGTGAAAAAGCAGAACCTGTAAAGGACAGAAAAAGTAGCAGATTGGCTAAAAAGGATGGAGTTTACCTTGTAAAGGCAGGACTTTAACTCCGAAGTGTTCCAATCGTGAGAGGGCACTAATGAGGTCCAGTTCTTCTTGAATTGGAGGAGGACAATCAGTGATCAACTGCAGGCATGACCTGCGAACACACACATGCACAGACAATGGAGTGTGACACCTGCCCTATGGAAAAGGACTAAATCTATACAGTGGAGTTCAATGGAATTAAATCTGCATTACTTTCCATACATGAGCGGTTATGGAGTACAGTAACGGAGTACAATTAGGGGACAACAGAAGCATATCTTTGGAAACTCATTGGAACTCATTGGAAATATGAATGCACTGCTTTATGTTATACAGAGTTAACAGAGCTAATCCAAGGAATCAGTGGAACCATGTCTGTACTGCCTGATGGGCAAGAAGATCTAAATAAATGTAGTGCAGATCAAGGAGACTGCAGAACTCAACTTATGGAATTGAAGTTTGAGCTAAATCTGCATTTCCTCATGTACATGGAGGTCACAGGTATTAATCTAGGCAATGGAGGTCAATTGAACCTTATCTGCAAGACCTTATATAAGATTAGGAATCGCAAACTGGGTAAAATGAACCTACCTCGAGTTGCCTCATGTATGAAGAGGTCACATAAGTAAATAAATGGAAAGGAGATCTTTGGGACTAAATACGCACTGTCATCTGTACAAAGAGGTCAGAGAGCTTATTCTATGGAATGGAGGACAATGAAACTTAATCTGCAATGGCTCATGTTCATCCTCGACCAGTAATATTTAGAAACTCTGAATATAATGCATGAATATAAGAAATTGTTATATGAGTGTTGCATGGTCTACTAAGAGTTAAAGGGATCTAGTTTGGACCACAATCTGTACATTTACTAAGACTGGCTTCTTCAGAAGCCCCATATTTGCCATATAAAACGCATTAGCATTAGGTAGGAGGGGGAGGTTGGTAACTAATGATGTAGGGCAGGGATCCCAAACTCCAGTCCTGGGGGGCAGGTGTCCAGCATAGTTTGGTGATTTTCCTGGTCAAACACTTGAGGTTTAATGAGTGTGTTTGAGGAGGGAAAACTACATATCTAAGCTGGACATCAGCACCCAGGACTGCAGTCAGGGTCCCCGATGTAGTGCAAAAATGCCAAAGAAAATTCCAAATTTTTCTGTCACTGTGGTTTTTAAGTTATCTAGTAAGAGCAGGCTGACATACTAAGGCTACTCGACTCCCGATACAACCTAACCTTCAAGAGGTTTTACACTCTGGTCAAATGAACTTGGGTCCTAAACATTCAGCACATCTCATATCTACAACTATACAAATGTGGCTACTTCAAGCAGGCCTGTAACCAGACACTGCAGCCTTTCTTATGCTGCTCTGACAGATTTTAACCAACAGACAAAGACGAAGAGACAGGCCACTGTCTCTTCTTCTCTTGAGATAAACCCGCTGCGACACCAAGGCAGTCTGATAGACAGACAGACACAACATTTCACTTGAGATGTCCGAAGAGACTAGAGAGGCGAGAAAAACAAAGCCACAAAAGCAACACGAGCCCCTTTGGAACAGTCTCCAACAGAGCTGTGAGATTTTCAGTAATGGTCAAGAAGACATCTTTTCACTCACGCTTTTCGTCCAAGATTTACTGCAGTCTGTTAGAGACACAAGCACTGTGGAGCAGCAAAGCTGGCTGAAAATAGCCCCCAAACAGCTTAAAGAGCTTACTGAGCCCTCTCAATGTTTACCCCAAAGCCGGTTTTATTACAAGACCATAATAAGGGCCTGATTGATTCCAGCAAAACAAACGAAACAGAAACACACAAACTACCCCCATCCCTCATACGTAGAAATGGGTCTTCTTTATTGAGCTAAAGCTCATCCAAGGAGTTATTCTAACAAGTGTCTTTGGAAATATGTTGCAGTATTGTTGTTTTTAAAGATTTTTTGATTGTGCCTGACATTTTCCAGAATAGCTACAAAAATGTTCCAGTTGTTCTACTTCATTTTCATATGATATAATGCATTCTCTACCTATACTGTGCAACAGATAAAACATTACTGCATGAAATCCCAATTCCAGAATCTCACGAGTTTGCAGTGCAAGTAAAAGTGTATCTGTGAAGATCTTGGGCAAACCAATTCTCTGAAGTCACTATACCACAAAGACCAGTGTCAGCACGCATCGACCCTTGCTCAATTTTAATGTCTTTCTATAGTGCAGGTGGTAGGGATGCATGAGTTGACCCATAACCCATGAGTCAGGCAAGTTAGGGTCCGCTTATTAGAAACATTTGCAGGTTTGGGTAAGGCAGGACAAAAAAACAAAAAAAACAAAACAGCATTCCTCTTAAGTGAGAAATAACTTTGCCTACAATACGCTCTGAGTTATATGCTTTCCAATTTATATGTTTTGAGTTATATGTCAATTTCTCTCTGAGACACACACACACCCACCCAACAAGCGCACACACACACACACACACACACGTTTGCTCTAAATCAACCTTGAAAGTAAGTAACTTCGTTAAAAGCAAATGTTGATTTAAGCATAGCTTTACAGGTATGAAGAACTTAAGGCTGAATGTGTTTCCATCCCAATTACTAAATTATATAGAATATTGGGGAAAAATCTATTTAAGCTGTTGGGACTGTCTCCAAATTGAGACTACAGCCTAAAAATATCACATGCCTCTAAAATTAATGAACAGACTGCTTTCACAGACAATACATTCAAATAAAAATCAAGTTGGCCATTCCAGACATAGACAGATATTTGCATGCCTAATGGTTGGTTGGAATGGATTACCACCAAAAACCTAACAACAATGCGCAAAAAACACCTCAAGAGCTGTTGAAAGGTGTCTTTGACCCAGTCGGAGCGACCTGAAAAAGTGTGAGCTCTAATGCAGTGAGTGAACAAACAGTCTGACGTACAAGCACACACACACAAACACTTCAAAGGTATTTGTGAGCCACTCAGCTTGGGTCAGCACACAGCATGTTGCACTATATTAGCTACAATCACATGGCAATATTTCAGTGCTAATAATGATTTAGTGGAGAAAACAGGGTGCGAAAAGCACAATTTTGTTTTTCACAACTATACATACAGCCATGTGTTTGAAAAAAAGTTTTCTAAGCAAGTCGACATCATCTACAGGGAACAATTTCGCATTTTCAACAAGTTGAGATTTTTAATTTTTCATATCTGCTATTAAAAAACTATAGAAAATAAACATGCGGTAACTTTTTCACAGTCCACATTTCGCATTTTTCAGCAAAGAACATCCTCTGTAGAGGCTGTGTGAGACTTTCTGGACATAACTTAAAGACAGTCGAACCAACTGGTCATAAGCTGAAAGTTGGAAGGCCAAGACTAACTTTGATGCCACGCTGAGAGCAGACAAAGTCAAATTCCAGGCTTTACTGAATGAAAGGTTTACTTTACACAAACTATTTATTTTCTTGTGAAAGTGCAGACAGCAGCAAACTCACTGTATATGATTAGCCAGCAACACTGATGAAATGCCTGAAGACAGCAAATATGGTCAGACACAGCTTTTCCTTAATTTTCTTCTGTGTCCTGATCCCCTCAAAAAGGAGGGGGTCACATATTCCAAAATATGTCTTTGGGTCAATTGTACTGTATGATCTCTTCTCAAACCCACCCAGACTGATCTTTTCTGTTTTTCTTCTTAAGGTTGCGTTTATTCTACACTGTGCCTTTAAGCTGGGTTTCACTGGTGAAGATACTTCTGCATTTTTTGTTAGTTTTTTGTTGTGTTTTAATGTGTTCGCATCATTTGGATAGCTCCCAGCAGTATTTACCATGACTTGGGTCTAATTGTTAAATATGTCTCAAAAGTGCACATATCGCTTAGTAGTGTCCATTCTTAATAGTGTCTAAGGCCCTATTCTGATTAGTCCAATGTGTGTCAAGTCCTCTTGTAAAATGAAAAATATTGTACGATCGTCTCAGTTCAACTATCCCAAAGAATTTAGTTGCAATGCAAATCACTGAACAATGAAGAAAAACTAATTTAGGCAGATGACATGATCTGTTTAAAGATGATGCAAAGTTAACAATTTGTTCTTTGGGACACAAAAAGGTTGCCATTCTCCCCTATGCTCCTGGCATTTTATCTTAGGCTCTTTGACACTGCCTCTTTGAGACTAGTAGAGGAAAACTAGTAAAAATGTGATTTGGAACCAAAATAAAAGTAGGCCAAAGTACTGGCAAAGTATGTCAAAGCATGACAAATTGACAAACCCAGAGTAACAGATAACTGCTACTTGATTTTGGAAATGTTTCCAAACAACAGAACAGACACACAGCTTATATAAAGTCATTAAATGGAAGTGTTTTGCAAGCATCCAAACTATAAACACATTTTAAAAGCCCCAAACCAGGCCCCGAGCCATTCTTAAAACAGAAACACGCTCATCTGAGTTGGGAAGGCTGTGTGCATGTCACTTTGTGCCTCTCAAGTCGCTCACTCATTGTTCACGTCGTCTATTCACACTTTCAATCAGTCCCTCCATTTCCCTCCCTCTCTCGCATTCGCAGATTGACAGTCCTAATTATTTTCACATTAACCTGAAAATTTCTGTTTCCTTTCAACTAGTCCATTAAAGCTGCTGCTCTATAGTTATGCTGTCCTTCACAGCTCTGTTTGTGAGTCTGTGTGTGTCTGTGTGTGTGTGTGTGTGTGTGTGTGTGTGTGTGTGTGTGTGTTTATGACTTGAAGACAGACAGCAGTGCTGGATGGGCGTGATCATGTACAGGAGAAAGGCCAATTTGGTCTGTCCATGAGTGAACAGATGACGGGCTAATTACTGGTCCACTTAAGATCCTACTCACTGCACCCCCTCTCCCAAACCACACCAGCTACAGCAAAAACTAAAGAGAAAGGGAGAGTCAGAGAAAGAGGGACACAGAAAAAAAAAGATATGAAACAGGGAAAGACAAAGAGCGAGAGTCATAGAGACCAAGAAATAGAGAGTGAGAACAATAGATGGAATTATCAAAAAGAAAGAATGAAAGAAAAAGGAAGTAAAGAAAAAAGAAAGAAAGAAAGGCAAACAGAAGATAAGTGAAAACAGTAGAAGAGAAAAAAGATGTAAAAATTGCAAGAGTGAAAAGGAGAGAGAGAGAGAGAGACAGACAGAGAAAGAGAGAAAATAGTGAGAAACATCAAAAAAGATATGAAATAGGGAAAGACAAAGAGTAAGAGTCAGAGAGATAAAAAAGAGTGAGAGCAATAGACAGAATTATCAAAAAGAAAGAAAGAAAAAAGAAAGAAAGAAAGGCAAGCAGAGGACAAGTGCAAACAGTAAAAGAGAAAAAAGATATAAAAAAGCACAAAAGTGAAAAGGACAGAGAGAGAGAGAGAGAGAGAGAGAACAAGGAGAGCATCCCTGAGTCTGATGAAAGCTGGTAATTACAGTGATAACAATAGCAAACACTTAGGGCTGAGCTTTAAAGGCAGGGGGTTAGACACTTCCAGCAGCGTTTCTTTGAGTTTCATCATTCAGACTAATGCAAATGCGTCCACTTTTTGGTCCATTTTCACTTAGAAGTGTAGTAAATCGATAAAAGCAGGCACCTTGCAATCACCTCAAACTCACTTCACTTTCACAGCAGGAGGGGAACAAGACTAGAATAAGTAGAAAGAGGCCAGGTTACAGCTGTTAGTGTTATTTCTCCAGTGTTAGAGACAAAATAATTAATTTACACAATTTTCCCCTCAGCCCATATGTAGCCAGTCAGCCTATACATGTGACTGAAGTTTTAGACGTAAGACTGTAAACCGCAGCAACAGGGTGATGTAATTGGATATTAGCCATGACTAAAGAAGTAACCTGATAAAGATGCTTCCAAGATGAAGATATCCATAAAAAGAAAATGTTTAAATCATGCTTAACTTTTAAACTTTGAACTTTGAACAGCTCACTTAATATGATTAAATAGTACAGATCATGTTTACTATGGGTTTTTTTTACTGAAAATTGATTATTATGGATTTTTTTATACTGCTGCTGCACATTTCATGCAGTGCAACATATAGCTATGTTTTTAACTTAAGTTTTTTGAAAGCTTACTTGGGTCCAATGATCAATGGTGTGAACCAGTTTCCGTTACTTGTTAGCAATGTTAGGTACTCATATATCCAGTGCAACATCTTGGCTGACTGAATACACTAAGGTTAACTGAAATTCCTGTAAAAATCTTCAACAAACTACCCTGAGCACATATTACATTTACAAGTACGGGCTGTGATCTGTTCTGTAAGGGTATGTTAGGGTTACACGTGCAGAGGCTGCGATTGAGGGTCACTGAGCATACCGGGCCAGACTGATGCAGGGGTCAGTGAGTGTGGCGGAGGAGTTGAAGTACTCGCGGGCGGAGGCCAGCACCAGCTCCACACTGCGCGCATACGCCACACGGGGTGTAGCTTTACCCCAAAATGCAGCACTGACTGGGACTTCCTGAGACACAGAGCACCGCTGCATCAGTTGACCTGCTAGCTTCACATTGTCCTCACGACCAGAACACAGCAGACTTTCCACAAACACCTAGAGAAAGAGAGAAACAGAGAAAGAAAGAAAGAAAGAAAGAAAGAAAGAGAGAGAGAGAGAGAGAGAGAGAGAGAGAGAGAGAGAGAGAGAGAGA
>JBBPCX010000160.1:18355137-18381807 GCA_037974365.1 Hydrocynus forskahlii
CAAGACCCTTAACCCCAAGTTGCTCCAGGAAGACTGTCCCCTGTAGTTAGGGAATGGAAGTCGCTTTGGATAAAAGCATCTGCCAAATGCCGTAAATGTAAACATATTTCCCCATCTGTCTCTCGCTGTGTTTTATCTCTTTCTTTCTCTTAGCCACCCCACCCCTTCTCTTACCAGGGCTTCTTACCTTTTCCTCTATCTTTCATTCTCCCCATTTCCACTTTAGCTTTCTCTCTCCCTCCATTCTTTCTTCCCTTTTTCTCTTTTCCCCACTCCATTTCTCTCAGCCTTTCCCTGCTCTTTCTCTTCTCCTTCTGTTCCCTCTACTTTCTGTTCCTCCCACTCCTTTTTCCATCTATCTCGAGAATGACCACCTCTTCTAATAAGCTTGCAATTTAAAGTGAGTGTGTGTGTGAGTGTGTGTGAGTGATGTATGAATGATAACATACTTGCTAAAGTCTACTTTCTTGAGCAGCTCCTGCCGCTTCTTTGTCTCTCTCTCTTTCTTTCGCTCCATCTCCTCCTCCACTGATTGGAAATCTTCATAAGAAGAGTCATCGATGTCCACATCACCCGGTAAGATGAACCTAAGCAAGAGTA
Source organism: Hydrocynus forskahlii (assembly GCA_037974365.1). Lineage (NCBI taxonomy): Eukaryota > Metazoa > Chordata > Actinopteri > Characiformes > Alestidae > Hydrocynus > Hydrocynus forskahlii. The sequence continues at coordinate 18,355,738 of JBBPCX010000160.1, forward strand.
GAGCAGTCAATAGAACAGCTCTATAATTCACCATGCTAACAATGCTAACACAGCATTACATTTCTGACTTGGAGTAAACCTGGACAGAACGTATAGTATTATTCAGACTGGATTTGATTTATGTCGGGAGAATATCTTTGTGATTTCAGTTCCATCTGTATCAGGTGCATGAATTTTTATGGACTGCACCTTAAGACGTGTGATGGCTTTAACTGATTTACATGCAGTTACATGCAAGAAATTTTGGTATTCAATCATCTCCTATGGGTAGGGTTTTTCTGTACATAGACATGTGAACCATGTCTAACTCGGCTGTGAGCACTGTCACTAACAAAATGCCTCTCAGTCAAAGCCACTGCATGGTTAGGACTAGCTGTATCACAGTCATTCCCAGTCAGTGACAGAAAAAATGGCTGAGCTCATAAGCTCTACACAAGAGACAAGGCAAGGAAAAGATGCAAGTTTCGCTGGGTCTTGGCTGAGCTTCCTATTCTGCATTTTACAAACACTTTACAATGCCAAGATATTTATTGGGTACTTACACTGTAGGAAAGAAAAATAAATTTGCCAATTTTATTTTTAAATTTGTCAATTTTCAGTTCTTTGAGGACACAGTTCTTTGCGCTTTCATTGTTGTCACTAGGAGAGCACTGTCGAATATATTCACATGAATCATATTTCTGATCTAAATTTCCTCCAGAGTCTGATATAGCTAAGTTATGCCAATGAAAGTCAATGTAATATTTGAATTTTGTTTGTTCAAAAGCGTGTGACATGCATACCTGCCACCATCCTCTCCATTGCCGATAGCAATAAGGGCCTCCAGGTCAGTTCCCTTCAGGCCATACTGGAGGAGCTCCTTCGCAGCATCCACATTCTCAGGAACTCTCTCCACACATTCATGTAAAACCCAGGAACGCTTCTTTATCTTACTCTATACACCCACAAAGAGGTGGGGGGCAGCAAAAGAGAAAAAAGAAAGGAGTGACACAGAGAGAAGAATAAAGAAGAGAAAGAAAGACAGGGGGGAACAGAGACAAAGAAAGAATAAAGAAAGAAAGACAAAGAGAAGGAGAGAGAGAGAGAGAAACAGAGAGAAAATTATTATGAAACTGAAGTGAAAACTAATGTAGCTAACAAGTTACAAAAAGTTTATTCACACCACAATCACACACTTGCCAACTTGTGTCAGGTTGTTCAGTCACCATTTGAATTTTGTTAGTACCTTTGTCCATTTTAGAGAAAACCTCATGTCATACTGTTTCAGAAACCACAAGTTCATTTAAGATTAACTTACAAATGCACACAGTGTGCGTTAATTTGTGGGCTACAAGCTTGTAACTAGTAAAGTAAACTTCAAAACAGACACCAAAACTCCCAGGAACTGGGAGAAAATGTCACTTATTGCCCAGTTATCAATTTATAGCTTTCTGGTTTTCTGGAACTTACCAGGTAGTCTTGTATGGATGCGATGCTGACAGAGGACTTCCTCCACTGCCTCTGATACACCAAATCCGAATCCAGCCCATAGACATGAGCTAGGGAGAGAGCTTCCCCATACTCCTCATTATCAATCTGCATGTGAATGCACACATAGACATACACATAGACACATACACATCGACACAAACACACACAGGTTAATGTCTGTGTGTAGCTCCCAGGGCTCCTCATTAGGCAGCTGTGTCGTAAACAAAGCAGTATTATCACCTCTGTTAGCCCAGCCACTACAAAGGCTGCGGCACACAGGGGAAAGCGAACCTGCTAAGCTGCAATGGCCCGTGTTACTCCAGGACTGTTCAATATTCAAAGCCCACTCTGCCTCCCGTTAGATTGGGAACCACTCTGAAGGTGTCCCATTGTGTCTTGTTGTGCTTTAATGGGTTAGTGTGTGTTCTGATGTGCTTCAGTGCGCTACATGGTGCTTGTTTTTGCTGACAGAACTACTAACAAGGGCCTTTGCGTTCTCCCACTCGCTCTGCTCTGTTCTCCAGTCTCTCTCTCTCCCTCTTCCCCCCAACCACATACACATACAATAAGGGCAAGCCTTGTATCCCGTCAATACCACCCAATTTAAGGACATCCTCCAACTTAACCATACCACCCACCCAGCCCCGACTGACCTGTCCACATAACAAATGCATTTTTTTCCTAGCAACTGAGTTGGATAAGCTTTTCAGAACACAGAAAAAAACCCATTCCGTCTAAATAGAATACATATATTTATAACCCAACAAATGGTTCAACTATCAGGATTAAGGAAACTAACATTAACATTAATCTGTGGTCAAGGATCTTGCTGGCACAAAAAGTTTAGTTTGCAAACTGACAATATGTCTCAGTGATGGGGGAAGCATCCACTTGGATCACCTCTGTGGCAGCGATACAGAGCAATACAGCAGAACAGCCTTAAGGAAGGATCAGCTTTGGATGAGACTTAATGCAGCTTTAAAAAGGGCACACGCTTGACCCATCATCTACCCCCCAGAGCTCCAGCTCACCCACCTTTCTCTGGTAGAGTTCCTCAGGTGTGGTGGACCTCAGGCTGACCAGCCGGTAGTTTTTGGTGACTGTGCGAGGACGCTTCCTAGGTGGTGCAAAACGCTCCATCTCCGTCACGTAGTACAGGCCCTGCTTCACGTAGCAAAAGTACCGAGCCTTCGCAGAACACTCTTCGTCAGAGTCAGAGTCATCCTCACCATCATCTTCCTCGCCGGGTCCACTGCTTTCCATGCGGGGACGCTTCTGAGCTAGTTTAATTTCACACTGAGATACAGAGAGAGCAAGAGTTTTCATTAATCATTAATATAATGAAATCAAATATTTCAATTCCAACAATAATTCAAATGTAATTCATATTTTTTTACAATCCTGGTCAAACTGACTGACCTCCAAAACCTGTTTGCATACATACATTGACCTCCAAAAAATACTAATATGGATATACATTTAGTGTCCTGCAACAACCAAACCAGAGCCTTATTAATTTTGCTGGTTTCTTCACTGCTATTACTGGTCGACTTGTACCAGAGACATTACAGATAACTTCTTTTAGTCTTTTAGTTTTTAGGTATCAGTTTAAGTTATGGTCAAAGCAGATTAAATAAACTAACAAAAACAAAAATTTAAAAAGTTGAGACAGTCACACAATGCACATCTCAGTCAAACAGACTTAAGCAAAACCAGTTAAATTTCAGTGAAATATGCTTAGCTGATAATTTCTTTAAAATACCACAGTGAAATGTCTTTACCCCTCCCATACATTTTAGTGTATACATTTACAAAATGACAATTTTGGAGTACGTTCACTCTGCCACTTCAATCTGTGCTTCGAATCGCCATTACATCCACAAAAAGGTCTATTCCATTCTCATTCCTTTTAAACGTATGATACACTGAGAGATGGAATGGCAGGTAGTGCAGCCAGCGAGCTCGACCCTGAGAAACCATTAAACACGTCTCCAAGAAGAACACAAATTCGTCAGCACATCTCAGAGTTTCCAGTGTCGTTGTGTAGGGCATGTAGTGTGCTGACTTTTAAAACCAAGCAAGTCTTTGTGGTTACATTTTTGGAAAAGCTTGTTCTTTTCAAGATCCTGTTTTATGGCCATTGTGTGTTTGGTTTGCCCTTGACTTAGATTAGATGGTAGAGTCTCAGTGCTCAAGCTAGAATGTGAAATGATGGGAGAGAGACAGAGAGAGAGAGAGAGACAGACAAAAATGTTTTTCTCTTAACACCACAGTAACTATTCATTCTATTCCCCAAAACATGTTCTTCCTTGTCCTCCCCCTCCCAACCACCCGCACCTCTATCATAGCAATCGCACACACTTCACATTCAGTCAGTGTGCCGCTGCGATTCCTGAGGATGAGCGGAAACCTCCAGTGACACATACAGCAGCAGTAAAATACACATGCATGCACCCACACACATACACCTCCTCTCCCCAACTCCATCCTCCCCTTCAGCATCCCCCTTTTTACTCCAGCCTTGCCCAATAAACAGCCAGCCTGAAGACAGATACGAAATAATAAAAGAGGGATGAGATAAGCGTAGAGGTGTTTTCTATGGAGCAGTGTTATGATGATGCCCTGCAGAGAGAGAGTGAGAGAGATGTGGGTTGAGGGGGGGTTCAACACACCTACATCCACATCACTCTCTTCAACAGAAGAAACTAAAGGAGTCAGCAACCTCTGATGAAAAAAACCTGCTGTAGGGGAAAATACATTTTAACCACACGCACACTCACACACACACACACACACCTCTGCAGTCCCCTAAGTCCCCCATCTGTCCATCCTTCTATCTCACAATTCAATTTGATGTTTGCTTTATTGGTGTGGCTGTTCTTCTTTACAGTGCTTCTGCCAAAGCAGGTGGTAACAAATTTATTACATATGGCACCACTACAAACAACAAAGAAAGAATATGGACAATAGTACTGACATTAGTTCAAAATCCTCTTGTGCCCCTCCTACCAACAGGTTCAGGAAACCGGGGGAAAGTTAACATCTGGTTCCTAAATTTATATAGATAAAAGGACAACCTCCCCCAGTGCTCTCTCATTTTTCACAATGAAAGTCCCCAGAGCAGCCCGAAGACAAGCAAACTCTTTTCATTCTGAATGCATAACACATTTCAGTGCAAACTCAAACCAAGCTCATATACTCCCATAAAAAAGTGGCTGCAAGCACAGTTACAGTAAGGAAATGGTTTCATTAAAAAAAAATGACACAGTATACAATGTGCATTCTCACAAATTGTAATATTCAAGTATTCATAAGATCCATATGCCAAGTGAAAATATACGTGCACACACTTAATATTTACCAAAAAAAATACATGCAATATTCTTTGCTAACAAATTCATTTACTTTATCTTCCCCATTTGAGTACCTTTAAAGAACTATTTGAGAACCATTAAAAGAATGGTTCAGCAAAAAAATTTATTCACAATTTCCTCCAGATGTAGTAGCTCAGCCATAATCTATTTGTGACCTTTGCAGCACCAGCTTGAAACTAAAGAAACAAACACTACAAGTCAATATTCACCAAAATCACTTTCATAAATTAATTCCTAAACTTTTCTCAACACCCATCCAACTTTTCATTAAGGTAGATGGTAGTGTAGGACACAGTACCACGAGATGTAAAAGTGAACAAAGTCTTAATGAGTAGCCGAATGCTGAAGCCAAACATTTTAGACAACAGGACCTGTTTTCATAAATCACCTCCATGAGAGGAGTGCTGAACTAGGATCAGTTTTTGTGATAATGATCATAAATATGGAGATTAAATCTGATCCAAGATCAATCCTCCTAATGACTGCATTAAAGCCTTTATATGCATATATGTGAATTCAACTCAGGCAAGTTATTTCCAGTCACAAAAAAGTCTATTATGTACTTGCAATTTAAATTAGGCTATTATCAGTAAATTCAGCTCTATCCCCCCCCCTTCCCCCCTGCACATCCATTTTTTAAACCTGAACTCATGCATGTAGTATGCCAGACATCCAATTATCATTCTCACTTTCATCATCATTATTATTGTTGTCATTATTATATTGTATTAGATTTTAGCATTACATTCCCCAATTGAAACATTGAATAATGTAGGAAATAATTAATATTCCAATATCCATCAATATCAAAAAGCATTATTAATTCAAACCTAAACTAAACTAGTAAAAATTTACATATTCTGAAATATAACTTTTTGGCTCTAATAACACAAATTATTTTTCAGGTTGCTCTGGCTTAACCATTGTATTTGAACTGTTTCCTGTCTGCTGTGCTGCAGACCAACAAACACATACCTCGAGACTGAGGAAGCCTCCATCATGGGCGGAGGTGACACGAGGTGAGGGTTCAAACCACTCGCAGGATTTGCCCAGCAGATTAGAGAGAGAGCGCACGGAGGAGACCGTGAGGGAGCCGGAACAGCGGGCCAGAATCAGAGCCTGATCACTCCACCAGCCTACATCCAGCAAACACTGATACTGCTCCTTATCTACATAGAGAGAGAGAAAGAGAGAGAAAGAAAGAAAGAAAGATAGTAAGATAGTGTAAGAGAGAGAGGGGAAGAAAGACAGAAAGATAACGTAAAAGAGAGAGAGGGAGTGTGAGGGAGAGACAGAGAGAGAGAGAAACAAAGATAGAAAGACAGCATAAGAGAGAGAGAGAGAAAGAGAGAGAGAGAAAGACAGAGAGAGAGAAAGACAGTGAGAGAGAGAGAGACAGAGACAGAGAGAGAGGGAGTGTGAGGGAGAAACAGAGAGGAAAGCAGACCAAGAGAGAGAAAAAGAAGAAAAAAAAAAAGATTGAGAAAGATCATTACGGAACAGTCATAAACTGGGAGCACTTTAGTGTTTAAAGGTGCTGAGCAACATTTTAACACAAGTTTACAAAGAACTGTGTTTTGTGTCCTTGAGTTAAACATAAGAAATAGAAGGAAAGAGACAGAGAGACAGAGAGATAGAGGCACAGGACACGGGAGCGCGGAGGTGTAGATGTGGCTGCATTATGAAAATGTGTGATATAAAGTGTCTGATCAAAATGTCAGCGTGTGAATTTAACACCTCTGCTACAATCTAAGCACGGATCTTCATTAAAGTTCTCTGTTCTCTCCATCATCTCCATCACCTGGCTATGCTGGGAATAACTTATTGAGCTGTGTGAGAGAAAATGTCTGCTTCTTGAGAGTCTTATTACAGAAATAAACAAGAGACCTGTCCTTTTTTCCAGCATTTCCCACTGGAGAAGCGATACCTTCTTACTAAGCCTGTGTGAAATGTGCTCATTGAGAACACACCACTGAAACGGCTTTTAAATTCTTAAACAAGATCAGAAAGATTATTCCAGTTCAGTGGTTTTGACCCAATGTAAGTATGATGGTGAAGGCAAATATGAGAGAATATTATGTATTAATTGAAGCAAGTCTCTGATCATTCTGAAACAAGACACCAAAGCTGTTGTAGTGTTTAGAATGTGTAACAGTAATAGTAATAGTAATAAGAGTGCTGAGCAATAAAATCTTTACACATTATGACAAATGTTATCTCTGGAAAAGATGAAAAGGCTACATGTATTAAAATGTTAAAAATCGATCATAGTTTATCAAAATACACCACATTTGCAGCATTTTACAGGGGTACTCTGTTCTGTTCATCAGTCTTGCATTAGCAGCAAAGGCCTGTGAACAACTTTGGTGTAAAAGCTGGTGATGTGTCTCTTTTATTCTCTAGATGGGGAAAGAGAAAAGGTCTAGCCATTCACTTATACCTACAATGCCACAACCTGGCAGTTAGGAGGGACAGCGAGATATTTTCAGATTAATTTGTTCTTTTGCTGTTATCGACCATGACCTATATGAATCATCCAGGTGATCATTACTGACTGGGATGTGTGTATAAGGAAGCCAGTCTGTGTCTGTCTCACCTTACTGTTTTCCATCTCACCTGGACTTTCTCCCTGCAACAGTCTCAGCAAATTCTTTTTTCTCCCATAACCGTCTCATCCAGACTTGTTTTACTGAGCCCGTATCATTGGGGATTCTTTTGGGTAATCCCTTTAGTGCATTATAAATGTGCACAGCACATATTCAGTAAGGCACAATACATCTTATCTACCTCTTCTCCAGTAGACTCATTTTATCCGTTCTCCCGTTTTCTTAACCATTTCCTTTCTTTCCCACCCCTCTTAAGCTGATGCCCCCCGAGAGGCATTTTGCCAGGTCACCACACCTACTTGGTGGCCTAGCAGTAGTGCACTTGTCCCACTCCCTAGTGGAGCAGGTTCGAGCGCTGCTAGTGAAGCCTTTTCCCCTAGCGCTTTGCCGCAAGCTTCACTCTGTGTGCCACCGTTTTATGTCCTGCCAGTCTGTGCCCTTGGGCTCAGTCTTAAAACCTTGATGCACTTGGTTGGCCCCGCCCCGTTGCAGCACTACAATGGGCATGCATTTCAGGGCAGATATGGGCATCTTACAAACACAAATGTAAACAAGGCAGGAAGATTAGATCTAAGAAAAAAAAAGATATATCTTTTATGAGATTTACTTATTTACTCTCCACACAAACACAAATGCCTTTTACTTTTTTAATTCATTCATATACGTGTCTGCTGAATGACCGACATCGGCTCTGATGCAGGTTAGATGCTCTGTCAGACTCAAATTTGTTAGAACAAAGTACCATAAGCTCAAAAACAGAATTCTCAATAAAGAAAAATACGAGTGGACATTGATAAATATTCTCAAAATGAAGTTTTTTTTTTTTAGCTCTAACAACTACCGTGTCAACATCAGTAATCCTACAAGTTATTTTTCTTATAGCAACAATGCAGCGTTAGCATTCAACTGACTTCTGCCTTGGCAACAGATGTGGACTGAGAGTGATAAGACTGAGCGAGACAGAGAAACATGGAGGAAGACTAGCTTGTTTTGTCAAGTGTAAACAATTCTCAACACATAAAAATGATCAAAGGCAAAACCCACAGAATTCAACCTTCATCTAATAATTTACCAGTGACATCATCATGAGAGTAAACCTTGGTTAAAATTGCATGTTGTTTTTTGCTGCTGTTGTTGCAACAGTCATAAACTATACAGCATGCCATGGTCATGTTGCATCTGTCCGGATGCTTTATTAACAAATGGTGGTTCTGTGAGCACTGCTGTTGCCACTGTCATCACTGTTTGGATGACTGGATGTATGGCAATGACATGATGGCTACACAAGAGTGTTGTCACCTGAACACTACAGACAGCACAGAGGAAACAATGTGAGGTCAACTTCAAACTCAATTCAAGTCCATCTCAATAATCCTTCTAACTTGAACAGAATACAACATTTCTGAACATCATGTAGTTTTTTTCATATTTGGTATCATAAACTCACTGTTTTGAAGCTAAAATAAAATGGGGTAATATCATGCTGGGACAGGGCTTGAAACTTAAGTTGAAACTTGAAAGTTAAGTAATGGATTTTGAGGTCTGGGCATCACTGCGGCACGAGGGTTTTTTTGTGTGCAGTTTGTATGTTCTTCCCATGTCTGTGTAAGGTACCCACTGGGAAGAGTGTTGGGTAAATTAGAGATACAAAATGACCCCTGTGTGTGACTGTGTGTGTCTGCCCTACGGTGGACTGGTGACCTGCCCCAGGTGTTTCTCCATATTTTGTTCTAGGCTAGGCTCCAGCAACCCCTGTAACCCTGGTTGAGGATAAGTGGTTCAGATAATGGATGGATGGATGAATAGTCTTGTGCCTTATTTAAGTTTATGCAGAACAGACAATGATGACAGAGGCTGAGCAGTGCTTGAAGTTGCAGACTCTTCATTAAAGCTAAGGTTTTAGACGCTGTGTATCATCCAGTATTAATAAAAGTTATGGTTATCAAATGACAAATCTACCTAATAAGGAATTAGGTGTTTGCATGGTTAATATCTGTAGCTCAGTGTATGAAAGGTCTGTTAAAATGTGCGACATGAAAGAACATCAGCAAAAATATTTAAACACAACCATCCTCCATAATTTAAATTCAGAGTGGGAATACGACTAGTTGGATGTGAATACACTGAAATTACTGATTTTGACTATGAGTGATAATTAGCAACCTCTGCCTGCCAAGTATAAATTGTTTTGGAAAATATCTGTCTAATGAGATACACTGCAGTAGCTTCCTGGTGATTAAAAAAAGGATCAGTCGCATAAATATTCGCCTTAGCAAGACTAAATTTCAATTGTATTTCACAGGGAATGCCTCTATTTAACCCATATGCGGCTAAATGGAAGCAGTATTAGTCAGTGGACACATAGCTGAATCTTTCCTTGCTTACTAAAGCTGTGCTATTCTGTCCACAGTGGTCAGGAACTCTGTTGCGTCATGGCGGGTCATACAGATTTTTTTAACTAGACCTGCAGGTCCAACAACCACCTGCACCTCTGGTTTTGGTGCCTTTGAATATGCAGGCATATCAACGCTCCTAGCAAATTCTGATGACAGCTTGCTGGGTGGTGGGATTATAGAACAAATAAAATAAATAAAACCAGATTTGGCCCAAAATCTTTCACCACAGTGGACAGTTTTCCAACAACAACCAAAAAATGCTCAGTGGGGATCAGCCTTTGTTGCCTGGTCAGTAGGCGTGCACCCTTTGATATAACATGCCAGTTAGTGGCCTTTAAAGTCTGCCACTGACTTCTTATGATCTTTTAACAAAAACGTTATCACAGAACCCACCTCTACAGAGCCAGTTACCTTTTATTTTCTTTCTTTTCTCCAGTGAGGTCTTCCACTCTGGGTTGATCTCATCATATCCAGGCTATAGCAAAAGGGAGAGGAAAAAAAGAGAAAGAGAGAGAGAGAGAGAGAGAGAGAGAGAGAGAGAGCGAGAGAGAGAGAGCGAGAGAGAGAGAGCGAGCGAGAAAAAAAGAGACAAACAAAAGTAGAGAAAGGTAAGAAGATTGTTCGGTGTGGTAAGACGCCCTGTGTGAACCAATAGCTCACCTGCTGAATACACAGCAGCGTCTAAATCTGCCAAACAACCATTTCAGCCTTACTGTGCACTATAAGAGCACTAAAATGCACATACACACAGGCTTGTTTTAATACCTTATAAGGATATGGGGTCATAAATATGTCCCATATGCATTTTACAAGCATTAAGCTTGGAATCCATTGGTATATCTGTTCATTTCTATCCAATAAAAGCATATAATTTGATGGCACTGGTGAAAAATTAAGTAGCATTCGGTAATAATATATTTTTTTCTCAGCATATCATGGATATTGTCAGTACTTCAATAACCTAACCACATGTTTAATTACAAAGAGAGAAAACTGGCCTTGTTTTATTAGATTTAGGGCAGTAAGTGAAACTTAATAGCATAATACTTTTTATGTGACTATTGTTTTTTTTTTTTCCTATTACAGCTTATCAAACCTCAGAAAAACAAAACATGATTGTTATATATCATGAAAATGTCCCAAAGTATCTAAAGATCATAGTTATTTATAAAATTACATACTGTAAAAATCGAGTTACACCGAATCTTTGTTATCTGGTTTGATTCCCATCAGACTGAGGATATTGTGGATATTCATTTTATTATAGCTTAATTTATAGCCTCCTAGGACAGGGTTCACCTACCTTCCCCACAAAAGTTTTCACTAAAACTGGTCCCAAACAACTGATTAGTCAGAAGAGCTGAGCACCCGCTTGGTTGAAATAAAACCTGTGGTCACACTGGCCCTTTGTGGGTAAGACTAGTTACCATTGTTTTAGAACCTTTTACAGCCATTCTGCACATATCCAAAATGCTATATCCAAAATAAATATATTTTATATACAGCCTTTTCGTGTCTGACTACTTGACGATCTGAAAAGTGAGAAGCTGTAAAATAACATACTGGAATTTCATATACAGTAACCCGCCGCTTTTATGCAGATCAGGAGTCAGTCTAACACCGATTTTTTTCTGAGAACCTAAGTGATAATTGTACACGGAAATCCCGACAATAACGCAGAAACTGCAAATATTCTCTTTTTTTGTGGCGATATGCATTTTAGTTCTAAATTATTAAGAAAAATATAATTGACTAATTTTGTAACATAAATATCAACGTAAATTCAGCTACATTTCCATATAAAATATAACTGTATAAATGTTTTTTTGTACTGTCCAGAGAACACAAAGAAAGCGCTTCTTGGGATGGTTAAATACTGCTGTACTCAGAGGCGGAAGGTTTGAAAGTAGCCAATCCGAGAACATTATTTATTTCTCCTTGCTGCTGATTGGCTGCTGCCGTTCGATGCACCTGTAAAAGCTGCAGTCCAGAATTTCCCCAGTGGAGCGTCTCGAGTGTTTCTCTTGTTTTTAGTTTTGTTCTTCTTAAAGCCCTGTATTTTTATTACTGTAAATTCAATTAAAAGAGGCTGTTGAGCTCTGTCCAGTGTCTGCTTTAACCGGCGGGTCTCTACAATATGACTCCTCCTGAAGCCCCTGAATAAGATGCGCCGTCCCAGTAAATTACTGAACTGTAAAAATTATTGGTGATCACCCGTACATTTTACTGTATTTTTATAACAAAAACAATTACATTAAATGATTACTGTATTTACCCTGCTTACACCAAAGAAAACGCCCATGCACTAATTACAGTACAGTCTATACAGGGGTAATATAGGTATTTACATTCTAGCACTACGGGAGTTCAGTGTAAACTGTACAATACGAATATGGGTTTACCTTTACATTTTCATTAAGGGTAATGTATTAAACTGAGTTTAAAATGAAATTAAAGTGTTTTGAGAGCATTTTGGGGGGCATATTTAGGGTTTCAAACAGTAAAACATGAAGCACTTTACAAAGTTATAACTGTTCAGCTGGTTCTGATCTTTTAGTATTTTTCTCTTGTTTACATACACAGAGGCCACATAAGTCCTACAAATGAACAAAAAACACACACGCTCAAGCACACCCCGCTGCACGTGTGCTAGCCATGGTTCACGGCTCACTGACACCCAGCAGAGGGAGTTCATTACCTGCTCCTCCTGTGTCCAGCTGCTCCTCTGTTTGAGCGATGGAACATCCCACAGACTGAGTGTGCCTGAAAAGTGGATTACAGCCAGCATCGAACCGTCAGGGGAAATGCTCATCCTAAACACGCCATCCTGGAGACACACACACACATATATAGTACATGCTCTACAATACACACACTATAAATGCTCTACCCTTCAAAAGTTTGGAGTCACAGTTTTTCATTTGCAGATGAATGTGCACAACAGTAACTCCACAGGTTTGAATAAATTAGGAGGATTCATTGTCCATAATGATAAGCTCTAGATGACTGAGAAAGTTGCAGAGCATTAAGAATTACGTTATAATAAAGTTTTTCAGAATGGCCGGGGGAAAAAAGTCAAGATCAATCCCAAGGAAGATCATGTGACAAAAAACTGTAGGCATATTGCAGTCATGATTACTCAGTTAAAGCCATGTAAAACACTACTAATGTACTATGGCCTTGTAGACTCCCCATCAGGGGCTGTTAAGCATAGTAAGCTTTTTATAGCTGTTGTGCAAAGCACTGAAAAAAGGAAACCCACACCAGCAGGATCTCACTGACACATGTATGTCTGTAGTTGTTTGAATGTATTATTCAGAGTCAAGCTTGACTGAAGGATTCACTGTGAACAAACCTGAAGCAAAGCTACAAAAAACACATAAGTACAGTACATTCATTCATACTAGATTTCCATGTCGTACAGTTTCATTTATGAAATACAAATTATTATCTGACTAATAATTCCAAACCTTTGAACAGTAAGTTTTAGCTGATATAAATTGTAGCAAAATGCCTGTTATTCCCTAGAACAACATAGGCTTAAGTAATTAAAAATATACTGTTGATAAGCCATCCATTATTTCACTAACTGACTAAAGAAGAGACAAAGAGGGAAAGAATAAAGAAGAGAAAAAAAACATAATTACCTGTTCGTTGTTTTGCCTGGAAAATAGTCTAAAACTGGGCATTCTGAAAAGGCCTCTCCTCTGGGACTGGACAGAATTGAGAGATTATGATTATCATCTCCACTAATTAAGGGAACATTTATTCCAAATATTAAATTATTCTCCTGCCTTGCAAATTACAACCACTATCAGTCGACTGTGAACAGGGGATATTTAAATGAAGTTATCTGCACTTAATGGAGAATTCCCTCTGTGTGTGTGTGTGTGTGTGTGTGTGTGTGAGTGAGAGAGCACATCTTACTGCGCCAACGTCATCTTCATAACTGGTCACTTGTTTGTAGTACGGTGCCCCTGATAACGCTCTCCAGGCAGTGAGGCCGCAGCAGGTGGCCCTGGATGCGTTACTAGCCTTCGATTCACATCCACCAACCAGGAGCAACCTGGGAGGGACACACACAATCAGTTTTGGACACAAAAAGACGACCAATAAAACCACGACTAATCATCAATTGAACATCTATATATTCGTAAAGCTGTTTGATTGTAGGTAATACATTTAAAAATAACATTTTAAGGTATAAATGGTATTTCTACCATAGAAATTGAATCATTATTATTAAATTATTACAATTAAAAATACTTCTACCGAAACACTATTTTGTTTTTTTAAGTAAAAGAGTTTAAGGTGGTATGTGAACTAGAAAACGTAAATTAGAAAATGTTATCAATGTTTCTGATATTATAAAGAAGTCATGTTTGGAGAAAAGCCATCATTGTACCAATGTGACAAAGTGGTTGAAAATTGACATACTGTGCTTCTTAAGCATTGTGATATTTTGCTTTTGTTCCACTTTAAATTGGTCAGTTGCCAATTGAAATTGCCAACTGACTAATTAGAGCAAACTTCTTTGCAGAATTGTTCTTAATGCCACTGCTGGAGGGCTTCTGAGCCTGAACTGCCCTCTTCAGGTCCCATCCAGCATCTTAATGGACTTGCCTTCATGGATTCACCAAATACAGCAAGTTGCCCAGGCCTGAAGGCACATCTGCCTAAACCTCACCCAACTCACTACCACCACCACCACCACTGACTGTTGGTATGATGTTCTAATTGTGGAATGGGGTGTGGTCTTGACAGTTCACAGAACATTATACAAAAAGGTTCACGTCAAGGTATCTTTCAGCAAATGAAAGATGAGCAGTTATGTTCCTGTTGGTTAGCAGATGTTTTTGTCTTACAAATCTCCCATGGATACCATTTTCTGTCCAGTCCCTTTTCCAAACATGGAATCATGGACACTGAGTAGCGTAAGGCCTGTACTTTACTAGATCCCTTGGATCCTTTTGTGACTTGGATATAACATCTATGCTCTCTTGGAAGAATTTTGGTCAGCCGGCCTCTTCTGAGAAGATTAAACACTGTACTATGTTTTTCTCATTTGGAGGCTCTCACTGTGGTTCACTGAAGTCCCACTGCCTTTAATTTACTTCACATGACTGAAGAAAGTTCTATATAAGGCATGTTTTAGATAGTACATCAATACTAGTTAGATTCTTTTTATTATAAACTAAATTTGGGTAACTGAGCGATTAATTTTTCCAGTTAGTACTGGAACTTTTCCTCAAATGAAAAAAATAATTTTTGGAAACAATCAAGTGTGAAAAATAAGCATAACAAAAATTTAGGCATTCAGAAGGCATAAGACTGCAGTCAGACACTCTTTGCACTCTTTTCAAATACAACAGATGTGGGCAGATGTGGTAAAACAATGTAGAATATTTTTTACATTTATGCCAGACATTTTAGAAACATTCATAATCTGTGTAATAAAGTAATTAACTTTAACCCAAACTCCATCCACTGATCAGCCACAACATTAAACCACTGATAACGGAAGTGAGTAACATTTTCTTGGTAAAGTGGGACCTGTCAAGGGGTGCGATATATTAGACAGCAAGCGAACACTCAGTTCTTGTGCTGAAAGCAAGAAAAATGAGCACATGTAAAGATCTGAGTGACTATGAAAGAGGACAAACTATGGTGACTAGATGGCTGTGTCAGAGTATCTCCAAAGTGGCAGGTCTTCAGATGTGTTCCCTGTATGCAGTGGTTAGTGGTTCCAAGGCCAGCCAGCAAACCAGTAACACGGTTATTGCCGCCTAAGGCTGGCGCAGGTAATGTGATGCTCTGGGCTCTGAATTTTCAGCTGCAAAATCTTGGGTCCTGGCAATCATGTGGAAGTTCCACACCCCTTCTTAGCAGCCCTATTGTCCAATGACAGTTGCCCTCTTTCAGCAGGAAAATGTGTTTTGTCACACTGCAAAAATTGTTCAGGAATGATCTTAGGAACTTGACAAAGAGTTCAAAGTGTTAACTTGGCCTCCAAAGTCCCCAGCTCTCGATCTGATCAAGCATTTATGGGATTTGCTGAATAACTTTCAACTAACAGGACTTAAAGCAGGCGTGTCAAACTCCAGTCCTGGAGGGCCGTGGTCCAGCAGAAACACCTGCTCAGAAACACCTGGTTCACCTCACCAGTTAATTGCCAGGTTTAGTGAATGTGTTTGAGTAGGAGAACCATCAAACTGTGCTGGACACCGGCCCTCCAGGACTGGAGTTTGACACCCCTGACTTAAAGAATCTGTTGCCAACGTCTTGGTGAAAGATACCATAGAAAACCTTGTGGAGAGCTGTTTTGGTGGCAAAATGTAGACCTGTGCAATATTAGATAGCTGGTTTTAATGTTACGGATGATCTGTGTATTTTGGTTGCCCCAACCTACGTAATAATGCATTGTATGAGCTACAAACCTGAAACCACGACTACAACAGAGAGAGCAGTACAGACAGGACAGACTGGAAGACTGTGCCTGTTTCTAAACATTATAAATCAAAACACATACACACAGACAGGGAGGGAAAAGTTTGAAGGTACAGAAAGCATACAGAGAGACAAACAGATGGGGTTGAGTTGGAAAGAGAAAAGGCCTGCAGATCTGGGCAAATGAGAGTGAGAAAAAAGGAGAAGAAGATTGTGTCAAAGCCAGACCTTCCAGAAACTTCATCAGTTAAGCCAAAGACCAGTGTGAGAGGGCGATAAGACAAGAAAGCAGGCAGTCACACAGCTAATCCAGTCACATACACATTCACACATACACACCCACACTGGACTAAGACTGCCCCCTTGTGACAGGTTGCACACTATCGTGGGCTGTTACACTGCAAAATTTCCATGTTCATTTTTCAGTGTAGAGAATTTAAAAACAAGTTTCCTAAAGGAAATTCTTAATTACATTATTTGCAATCCAGTAATGCACTAAAAAAATAGCCTTATTAAATGTAGCCAATTCTTACCTGTGGTGACAAGTCGAACATACGGACTTATAAGATATAACTTATAATATCTTTTTTAAAAAAAAGACTGCAGGAAAAGATTGAAACATTGGAAAGGTAAACCATTACACCTCCAATGAAACATCAACAAAATAAAAGACGGCTAAAGAAAAGAAAAGACGGTTAAGTCATGGACAGACAACTGAAAGTCATGTGTATGTCTGTATGTGTGTGTGTGTATTTATTCCTAATAGACAGCCTATGGTTTGTTGTTTAAGGTTTGTTGCGTAAAGTTACAAAATGCTTTGTTAAACCCAACTTGTACGTCCCATTTATTTCAATGTCAGACATCTGACCCCTTCCTCACCTGTGGCCCGGATGGTAAATTGCCGCAGTCACGCCATTAAAATAGTGAGTGGAAAAGCTGAAAGTGTGGCTCTCCTGGAAGCCCTGGTTGGTTCCCATGCTGAAACAAGACAAATGAGAAATACACCAGTAGGCAAACATGGCATATCTGTTGTGTACAAGTCATCTATAAGCTGTTCTTCAGTGTTTCAAGCAAGTAAATATTTCAGGAAAATAAACATATTTACTCAATTTTACCCTGGGTCAAATGTAATTGGTGATTTTATAAAAAAATAATAATAATAAGGTTGCACATTCTCCACAGAGAGCAAACTGATATGAAAGTATTTCTATTTATTCGCTGACTGGAAGAAATAACAAAATATAAAATGTGCCATGACTTTCACATAGGCCACATTTTAAACCAGAGGTGCAACTGTCTAAGCACTGGCCCTATCATTAGGAGACTGCCAGTTCGATTCCTAGAGGAGTGGCAGTCATCCGTGGCCAAGTCTCCAGTTCTCCTTGAGCGGGTAGGATGGCCTTCCCTCTCACCATCACAGACCAGCACAAGCTATCAGCTGACGCAACAGAAATGGCAACCAGCATTCTCCTCCAATCAAGCTAATCTGTTCAAGGACACTGCATTAGGAACAGTTTGAAAAGGTGCAATGCTTCACATGACTAGGAGAGAGTCTTTCACCCTATCCTTCACCCTCCCAGTGTTGGTGGTATCGCAAAATGTGGGAAGAGTCCTAGCTACTGAGTGGAAGTCTAAATCGAGTTGACACTGCAATAGATCCAGAACTAAATTCATTCATTTGTTTTTAAATATGCAGAATTGTACAGACATGCACTTTTTTCCATGTAGGAAATCCACAAAACGTAATTTGATCTCCGCACTCATAGACATCTGCATACTTTTGTACATGGTTCTTAACTTTTACGACGAGTCACTACCCTTAAAACCAGAGAAAAGGATAGTTCGAGTTTATTTATACAGCACATCATCATACATGAAAGGTTATTCAATGGGCTTTACAGAAATAGAAAATTAAAAATAAAAAAAACCAGAAAATAAAATAAGATAATGTGAGTGATTAAAGAAGTAAAATAAGTCAAAATAAATACATAAAAGAAAGTTGAAAGTAATTAAATGAAGTGAAGGTCACATACCTAACAGTGAACAGTTATCACATTCAAATTGAAGCCTGAATAGACCTCAAAGTTGTGGGTTATTCTAGATTTAGGGTCATGCCAATATTAGGAATGTAGCTTCTTTCTAAAGAACAAATAAATGACATTTTCAAGAATACTGCATTCCATAGTAAACAAAAATGCTCTAAACTCGGTAAGCTTTATCTTCGGCCCATTTCTCACAGCATGTGTCACTGTATTCTCTGAATTATAAGGTTGTTCAGCAAATGAAATACATGTTAATGATGGTTTAATGATGTAACACTCCTACTAACCATCTGTATATCTCACAACTACTGTATTGTACTGCCAAATTAATTAAAATAGTGTAACAATCACCATATTTGACAAAGATTGCTTGGTATCGTAGGGTATTTTGTTGAGGTTGTCAGTTCTATGATGTCAGTTCAGTGCACAACAGTGTCAGTTAGCATGTAGTACATCTATTTCAACTCCACAATGATTGTGTCATTTGTGATTTTTGATACCACCATTGTTCTTTTACACCACAGAGAAAAATTAGGTCTGTATCTATGCATTTGTCTACTGGTGGAAAATAAGTTTTCAGTGCTTGTTAGGTACATTACCCTCATTAGCTCCAGTGTAAAACTAAAGAAGCAAACTTCAGACAGAACTCAGTCTTGGTTGATTAACATTTGGGGTTAAAAGAAAATTGTCTAAATTTAATTTTCACCAAACTAATCCATTAAGGTAGTCCCAATGGAGGCCCACTAATAGCACACAGACTTCATCAGAGATCTGGCGAGCGTGGGCGTTCAATTTTTCTTCTCTAAAGAGAGCGAAGGACAAAGGCGGTTGAATGTTTGCTTCAACAAAATTGCCAGAGGGTTTCATGCGCCTTAATGTCTTGAGCAAACCATTGCAATATTAGACAAAATGTTTCCAAATGGCTTTGAAAACTGAAAATCACAATAACTCCCACACGCTGCAGTAATGAGGGCTACTGAGAAAAAAACAACTTTCATTCAGGACTTCAAAGTGTCCCATAGAGGACGCAGAAAAGTATCTACATTTTCTGCACTCTCTTGAAAACAGACTTCTGGCATTTGGCAGACATGAAGACTTTGAAAAGTCAGACACTTGCCAAGCTGAGAGTTAAAAATAAATGAATCAATAAATAAATAAATAATCAGAAACTATGTACTCTGAAAATCTGTACAGTAAATGAGTAGACTCAATTTCAAAATATTTAGTCTGTTTATCTTGTTGTTTTTTTTTTAAGTGAAATAAACAGAAATCCATAGCTGGGCTGTCGATAGTATGTACTCATTTAACCATTTGTGAGAGACCCCACGACCAAAGAATTTGTTTTTTCTTAGGTGCACATTAGACATTCATCCCCTGAATTCATACAGCACAGCATTATACAAACACATTATAACCAGGTACCCAGATACTAACACCTGCTCAGATAGGGGCAGAGATTATAGCCCACTTCAATAGGCAGCATGGTTAACTGACACATTTTTGTGTTATCACTAGCACACAGTGCTAAAGTTTCAGACTTTGTGATTATTAATATGAGCTTGATAAGAAAACGAATATTTCTATAATACTGAAACAAGCTGATTTTTTGACTGTCTGTTCTTGAACTATGTATTTGTGCATTTCTAGAATATGACAGACCTTCAGATCCAGAGCAGTTTACAGTTTAGTGTTACAGGGTTAAGTTATAAAAAAAGAATGTATTAGTGAAGGGTTATCTGACCTAGTGCTCTTGATTAAAGCAACAGTATTTCCCCTAGATTTTTTTTCAGGTCAGCTGGTAGACCCCTCAAAACCAGTAACACTGTTCATGTGTGATGTTACAAACATGTGCACTGCTAGGGTAATATAATCAGGCAGAATTATTTTTTATTTAATTTTAGAACTTAAAAAAAATGAATAAAGAGGAACATAGGAATATATCGATTTTGTATACATTCTCCTCACATTTTTCAAGGAGCAGTGATCTGCTTTTTACTATTAGGGATGTTTTTCTTATAATAATGAAGTCTCTTCAAGCTTCATGTCTTTGTTCAGGGGTACACCACTACCTGTCAATTACATTACTCTAAACTAATATTTAAGTTTACAGAAAAACTTGGATCTATTTCATCCATTCCTCTACCATGGCTAGATGCTCCATGACTAGAGCTAGATGTTCCTCCTCCAGCAAAATCGAGTCTGGAACAGAAAATTCTTGAAGATGATGCATTGGATGCAGGAAAAATGGTTAAGCGTAAGGACCAAATTGTGATGGCTAGACTTGGTCAGAACATCTTCAAAAGGGCAGGTCTTGTGGAGTGTTCCTAATATGCAGGGCAGTAACCACCAAAAGTTGTCCAAGGAAGGACAACCAGTGAACCAGAGACAAGATCATAGGCGTCCAAGGCTCACTGATGCACATGGGAAGGGAAGACTAGCCCGTCTGGTGCTAAACAAAGGAAGAGATACAGTCGCACAAATGGCTGAAAAAGTTAATGCTACCCATGATAGTAAGGTGCCAGGACCCACAGTGCATCGAAGCTTGCTGTGTACGGGACTGTGTAGCTGCAGACCAGTCAGCGTGCCCGCTGCTGCCAAAAGCAGTTACAATGAGAATCCAAACTTCAGAACTGGACCCAGGAGAAATGGGAGAAACTGAAAAAAGTGCTGGTCTGTTAAATCATATTTTCTATTCCATTTCTATACCTAGGGAAGAGGTGGTACCTGAATGTACTATTGGAAGAAGGCAAGCTGGCATAGGCAGTGTGATGTACTGAGCAATATTCTGATGGGAAACCTTGGGTCCAGGTACATCCCTTCAAGGCAACCGTGTACCCTAATGACAGTGAACTCTATCAGCAGGATGTGTCCTGTTACACTGCAAAAAAGTTCAGGAATGATTTGGGGAACATGAGAGTTTACAAAAAGGTGTAGACATTGCCTAAAAAACACCTAATCTCAATCTGATCGAGCATCTGTAGGATGTGCTGGACAAACTAATCCAATTTATGGAGGTCCCACCTCACAACTTACAGGATCTAAAGGATCTACTGCTAAGACCTCGGCGCCAGATACCACAGCACACCTTCAGACATCTTCTGGGGCCCATGTCTTGACTGATCAGAGCTGGGGGGGGGGTTGTGTCTCGTACCGGGGCGGGCCATGAAGTTGAGGGGTGGGGCGGGGCACGCAGTATGAAGTTACTCAAATTAGGTACCCTTTTGCGATGTGAACACTGCCGTGCATTTGCATACAACTTACGTCAATGTGTACTTGCATACCACTTATGTCAATCCCTGTCTATAATATAGGCCAATCTCAAAGTCACCAGTGAAAGGACGTAGAAGAAACAATGAAGTCAAAGGCTTGACTTCACTTAATTTGTCCTATACTCTCTACCTCACAATTCCATAATCCTAACAGCATACCCTTACCCTAATCAACTCCTTACCAGCACCACTTAGGCTGCTTAGTATGCTCACCTGACCAGGTAGCTCTTAAGTTGGCCTCCATAAGTTATGACCAGCAGCTCTGCTGACCACTGGGCACTAGCGGTGTACTCCAGAAAGATCAGCCCGGCAGCAGCATAGCTGAAATCACCAGGGAAACTCACCGCCTGAGGGAAGAGAAACAAGTAAAAACAATGTTCTAGAAGAAGTTAGAGACAATCAGGATTTAGGAGCAAAAAAGTTGGAAAGCGAGAGAAAAAGAGAGAATTTCTCTGAAGACTCGGCACTGATCATGCCTGACAGGATGACAGAATGGTAGAGAGTAATACAGAAAAGATGACAGCCATGTGAATGCGTTCATGAGGACAGGGGCGGTAAAAGATTGACTAGTACTTAACTCTGACAGCAACCTGACAGAGGGAAGACTGGGTGGAAGTGAAAGAAATGGAGCAGCAGAAACCTCTCCTTCTCTCTGACTCTCATTCTGAGTTAAGTCCTCAGAAGAAGTCCACCAGGCCCATGTGGGGCTGCAAGCTGGAAGCAGGCAGAAAGTGTTGTAGTAGCCCAGTGGGTAAAACACTAGCCTGTGAACCCGACGACCACAAAGTCGCAGGTTTAAACCCCCCCACCTTCTACCATTGTGCCCCTGAGCAAGACACTTAACCCTCAGCTGCTCCAGAAAGACTGTCCCTGTAACTAATGATTGTAAGTTGCTCTGGATAAGGGAGTTAGCCGAATTCCCCTTTCACACACAGACACAGACGAGGAGCAGAACTGAAGGGCTAAAAACAGCCTTAACTAGAAAGAGACTGCTTTGTCAGTTTCACCAGTAATCTTACAAGCTAAACTTCTGACAATAAGAAGTTCTATGTACATGTAGACAGAGCATCAGAGTCTGACACTGACCAGACAGAAACCAGGTAGAACATTCACTCTTTCTTTCTCTGAGCTATCCTAGTTCGCATAATGTAAAAGATGGAGATACACGCTGGACTCCACACAGAAAGGACCACGCCAGCCCCAACCCTGCTGCCCTGAGGAAAACTATATATTAATTGTTTATTTATTTTCCTAATTATCAGATGCACACACCTAATACGTTTTGTCTTTCAGAAGATGCAGCACTAGGGCTTGCAGCTTGTTGTTCCAAAATCCCTGCTCATAGCTTTAAATCATTCAACACCCAAGAGCTGTGCTCTAAAAACAAATCCCTACCGACAGCTGGTTCTGAAATTAACTAATTAACAAAAAACTAAACACGCAGTCGCCTCAGACCGGCACCGCTGATCAAAGCCAAATTAGCAAACAGAATTGTCAGACAGCTAAAAAGGCCCGTTTGAAAGATGACAGCAATGACGGCACATCTCAAAACAAATCGGAAAACTACTGGGGCTTGAAAGGACATCCTGAATGATGGAGAAACCTTTCATTGTCAGACACAGAGCAAAGGAAAAACGGATCCAGAATGAGCAGACAGATAAACAGAGAGACAAAGAGTGTGTTCACATTACACATTATTATGCAGTGAAGTGTGATGACAAACAAAACATATACTATGAGCATTCTCATCATGCTCACATTGCCCCATATCAGATATTTATCCAATCTACAATGACAAATAAAAGGGGCTCAGATCTGATTTAAAATTATTGCATTCACATTAAAAAAAAAAACCTTCTGAATCTGAGCCCTTTTGAAATGTGATGACAAACCAAAAATAGAGTTCACATTACTCTCACATAGTCTCATATAAAATACGTATCTGATCCACAATGAAAGGGGCTAAGATCAGATTTTAAAAGACTATGTTCACATTGTTCCAAATAATTTGTGTCTGTTTCATATTTAGGCAAAAAAACTGATTTGTAACATTTTGACCCTGTCATGTGAACTCACACAAAGAGAAGAATGTCAGTAGAAAGTAGGAAGTAGAGATGTCTCACCGGAGGGATGACAAAAAGCTCGCTGCCCATTAGGTCGAAGACTCGGATGGTGCCGGTGCTGTCCGCGTATGCAAGCAGGGTGCAGTCATGGCTCCAGGCCACTTTACGCCACTGAGGGGACGGGTCTTTGGGCACTGCAGGCAAAAAAAAAAAAAAAAACAGTTATTACCACAATGTGAGGTTTATGGCATCAAAGACAAACTGGCAGAAAAAACAAGATTTTACTGAATGTGACATTATATACAAAAAACCTATCAATATTTATCTGTAATAACTAATTTAGTCCAGCTTTAGCAACCTTTCAAAATTGCTTACTGTCCCAACCCTACTGAGCAGTTTTGAAAAATTCCATCAAAGATCTCCACATTCTATACAAATAGTCCAAAATAACCCAAAGACAAAACTGTGTTGACAGTTTAGCAGGCAGCCAGGAACAAACATAGACATACAAAATGTATCCTTTAGGGGCAACAGGACAAACATTTTTCAAAAGTATTGATATAATTGGAGCAAAGTTCTTTACAAAGTTTGGCCTTCGCTTCTTCATTTTTTATACACTGAAATGTGGCCCACTTTGAAGTTTATACCACGGCTCCGCCACATTTAATTTCCACTGAAATCCTGTGGCTCGAGCACATTAAACTTCAGTCGGAATCCTGTGGCTTGAGCACAACAAAGTAAAATATCTTTTTAAAACACATCAATATATTAGGGAACATAGAAAATATGTCACATCAGCTGCCCTTATACTGGAGCTGACTGGAAAACCCCATTCGAAAACACTGTAATTTTTAAAATACAAACGGATTCAACAAATGAGCGAACCATTTTCAAATATTTAACAATAAAACTGATTTGAAACGGCAGCATAAACAAAGCAGCCGACTTAGCGTCAATCAGAGTGAACTCTCCATGCTGCACGGCATCAAAAGCCTTCAAAGGGCAGTGCTGCACTGGAAACGGGGAGCCACCATTCCAACAATCCAATTCAGAGAAGATAAAAGCCCATCAGGAAGGCTTTTCAGTTATAGCTCAAGGCCTTACACTCCAATCATGTCCACCATCAAAATGTCGTCTTGCAGCAACGATCACTTTCATTGGAAAGAATGCGCCATCAGAGGCATCTCTGTGAACTCCCACCCCCTGTTGACTACAGAAATGTGCATTTCACAACCTACAAGGTGCATAATTAAGATTACAGCTATTCATTGCCACACAATGTTCATTAAACACTTTGCGCAGACTGGATGCTTCATACTGCAGTGTTTTAAAATAACTTTTTCATACAGGAATGGCTCAGTTAAAACATTATTTTCTACTTAGCCCAGATGTAGTCAATCAGCAAAGACCGGCTTATATCGTTTTTTTTTAGGAACTCTTCCCATTTCCTTTGAGTCTACAATTAATACAAAATCTATATAGACAAGCTTCCTAGGCAGCCCTTCTGGAAGACTACAGAAAGTCTGCATATATAGAGCTCTATAATCTGTGAACCTCCTCAGCAGTGTTCAGATCAGGTCTGGGCATCTGCAAGGTCAGAGAAGAGCAGAAATTTTGATTGTGCAATAGTGACTGTAAGTCTAATCCTTGCTGCCAATGTCAGCCTTGCAGCACTAGTGAAACGTCTAAAATTCTACCTGTCAAATTACACCATGGGATGACATGACACACAATAAGTGGGTAGTGATCTCTGCGGGTCTCTGTGGATGCTTCTGGATGAAGCAAGTGTCTGATGAACGAGACAGGCAGAATGTCAACTTGGTTTCACTGTAGATTCCTTTTTACGTTATTATCTTTGCTGCAGTACATAGTCAGCCATATAATATGCCACAGGCAGTTAGTCAGCTCAAATGGCACAATCTGAGAAAAGGTTTCTACCAGTTATTCTATAAATCTATGCAATTATTACAAACAGATTTTTAGACAGCTTTTTTAAGATGACATTTCATATCCCAGCCCATGTAGTCAAATTCCGAAGAACGGTAAATCTGCCTCAAATTCTGAAACCTGTCTTTGTCCTTGAGTAAACTTTTTCAGTGAACAGCTGTAACAGCAGAACGGTAAACAAACCGGAGTTGCTCAGAAACAGACAGAATTTTTAATAACCGTTCACAAACTGCTGTGTACAGTATGTAAAACTAATCATTATGACAACTGTTTCAGCCACAATAAGGTGGTGATTATCACCTCTCATATCGAGTCCAAGAATTCCATATGGGTAGTTTGTCATTTTCCACTTAAGAAAACTTTCCACACACAAATTAAAAAAAAAATCAGGCTTAGAATTTTTTCACCTGTGACCTTTCATTTATAAATCCATACTTTTTATACATCAAATTTATA
>JBBPCX010000160.1:18390105-18405334 GCA_037974365.1 Hydrocynus forskahlii
CTCCCTCTCCCACACACTCCCTCTCCCACACACTCCCTCTCCCACACACTCCCTCTCCCACACACTCCCTCTCCCACTCCTGAGCTGATAGGCAGAATGTGAGTAAATTAGCTCAGTAGTTTCTGCATAGTTTGCTGGTTCATCCAACTCAAGCAACAAATGCTCATATTGTATGAATGATCTATCGGTTGTCTCTCAGAGCTGAACGGAGTTGAATTCAATATTGTATGAAGACTCAACGTCCAGCTTCTGCCATAAATGAAAAGGTTTAAAATATGGAAGAGAATCTGCTGCCATGGGGTTGTTAACGTTGCCATGGCTACACCATGTGGCTCCTAAATACACATCAGTCTTGATCAGGCAGAGACACTGAGGAAGATTTAACTTTGTTTGAATTGTTTTTGTTTGTTTGACAGTTTCATAAGCAAGGCACAAATCTTTAGGATCAATGGAATAGATTAATATCTGTAGTAGGGTCCACAATTGACAGACCCCCGCCCGCATAAAAATGGCTGTTGTTCTTACAAATGAGTAATGAAAGGAGGAAAAAAGAGGGGGAAAAAATTGCAGAGGGCACTGCGGGACTGTACCTTGGCATTTCCCGATGACGGATCCAAAGTCATCTCTAACTGACCTGAGAGAATGAAAGAAAGAGTCATGCATTACAACACTGCATGCTAAAATGAGCTTCACAAAGAATATCTATAGCTGAGATTGACTTTGTGCAAGACCTTGAGTAGAATTGGGAGGTTTTCAATTACGTGAGCACTTCTTTTAACTATCACTCAGCGCCAGAGATAAGCCCCTATTTTCGGCGGTGCTCTTTCACCATAAATCTCATCCATATGAACTGCAGCACTGAACAAAAAACACACTCTAAATAGTGACAATTTCAAAATCAGTCAAAAGCATAGAGAAATGTGTACGGAAGGTGGGGCATTTAAGTGTGGTCGGTTTCAGAATTTCTGTGCCAAAATATCAGTCTGAGCAACAGAGTTGCTGAGACCAACATCTATAGTGACAAGGTAAAAAATGAACCAATTACAGAAACAGGGAAAACGTTTCCGATTGATAGGCAGAATTACCTAATTTCCACACACTGATCCTGAACCACGGCCAGGAGCTTCCCATTACTGCAAACACACAAACGGAGGGGAAAAGAAGACTGAGTGAGAAAACACAACTGAAGGATTAAACGTCCAAAAACAAACATTTCAACACATATAATGATTGCCTTCCCTCTGTGAATCAATATCTAATTAAAGCCTGCTGTCTCTTTGTCTTTCCACTATTTGCATAAGAGGCAAACAGAGAGGAGTAAAACTTCAGCTTGCCTCAATGTCTGACTGTTCACACGAACAAATAACATTTAGCTGAGGGCAGTGAGGATTTTCTTATATAACATTTCACACATATCAAAGGACTTGTTTGAAGCTTGGTACCACCAATTAGTCAATGTTAAACCAGTTCTAAACTGAATTTTTTTTTTTAGAAAAAGTTGTAGTCTTGCAGTCTGGCTTCATAGCACCAGCCAAGACTGCAAAATGGAGAAAGGCGTAAAGAGTGTAGATCATCTGTTGTTATTCACACCCTCAACAGTTAATCATCAGTCGGTTCCTGATCACAAGATCTCTCTCGTTTCCTCCAGTCACAATTACATAAAAGCCCGATGGCAATTATTTAAACAATTGCAACCATTTAAGTGTTGTTGACTTTCTCAAAGCAGGGCCAGCATGGGTGTCGGAGCCTATCCCAGCAGTCATAGAGCTGAAAAACCTTGGACAGGGTGCCATTCAACTGCGGGGCAAACACACAAAATCCACACCTAGAGCCAATTTAGTGTCTCCAATTCACCCGACATGCACGTCTGGGCTGAAAGAGAAAACCAGAGCAACCCGCAGAAACTTATGCAAACTTCACACATAAAGGAAACTCTGTCACCACCCCTGGGAATCGACCCCAGGACTTTCTTGCCATAAGGCAACAGCTACTCACTGTGCAGCCCATTACAGGAGTTACAAAAACACTATAAGGACAGAGCTTCTGTGTTTACTTCCACTCATTTCAAGGTGTTTTGACATCAAAAAGATTTAATCAATAACAATAATAGTTTTAATAATATAGTGATTCTAATAACAATCCATGCCACTGGTGGATGACGGTGGAATTCCAAGAATAAAGGTGTATAATATGCTCTTCCGGCAAACGTTTGTACTTTAATTAAGGTTGTAATCATTCACAAAACTCATTATCCATTTCAATATGATACAGTGGTGTTCCAATTCAATAAGTTTACCAATAAGTCAACAACAAAAGTGGCAGAAAATGTGGCTTACATGAATGTGTTAATACTTCATTAAAATTCTGTGTGTAAAATTGAACAAGCTTCAATTCTCTATTCTGGTCAAAGAAAGAAATGAGAAAAGTTCACAGAAAAGTTCAATACAAATCTGAAAAACTCACAGAACATGCAAAATGAGACGTCAGCAGCGACTGAAGCAGTGTTAGACAGACACTTTATTTCTTAGACCCTCTGGCGTCGAGCTAATGATCCTTGGAGGTACTACTTAATGCATCAGCAGAGCACCTGCAGGAGCACAGGCCTCATCAAGCAAGTTCTCACCCTCGTGCTCCATCAGTTTCTCTCGTGTGGTTAGTATAATGAGCACTGCCGCATGGGGCCTGCAGCCCACGTCACACAGTACTGCACATTTGCCTTACTAGGTTCGGAAAAACCAACGGAAGTCAAAAGCTATTAGCATCACCTTGCTAGCACCAGTTGCCAGCTGATTTGCTTTGCTGCTAGGTGCACCAGTCCAGGGGGTAGGGACGAACTTGAGGGGCTGAAACACAAACAAGCTTTTTTACTGGGCAGAAACGACGAATAACTCAAAGAGCAGCACAAACAACACTTAGCAGAAGATGTGTGTCTTGTGTTAACATAACTGGATTCATTTTGAGCCAAATATACAACATAAGCCTCACTGCAGAAGTGAGCAGGCTACTCCAGCTTTCTAAATATAAAGCAAATTAACTCAAATCAACTGTTTCCCACAATGCATTAATCTGTTTTCCTCTTAATCAATGTGAACAGTAGGATGAGTTTTAACTGTGGATAATAACTTACCTGTACCACAAGTAGTGCAATATGAAGCGGAAAGGTCCTGGGAAACGACATTAACATGGCTGAATTATCATCACTGATAAAGCACCAAATATTTATTCACAATAGACATTATGGCAAACATAAAGACTAACCAACTGACAAAGCCCAAATATTAGACCACAAATCCAGTCATCTTGGTTTCCCACCACCACTACACACCAACTCTCATCTGTGCCACGCTCATATTCGTTTTTTCTTTTTCCAGGTCTTAATGTTTTAGTGGTTAAGGCAAAGAATATGCAACCCAAATGAAGCTGTGCAAATATCATGCCCTGATACATAAGCCCACTTTATACCAGTATAAGAAAAAACATGGGAAACTGACTACCTGTCACAGCTTTGGTGATGACAGAAGAACTGTATTCCTGAAATCCACGCAACTGCAAAATGAAAAACATGGACAAAACTGAGCAACACTGTAAGAGAAACTGGTTACAGACAACTTAATATTCCTATGAACGTAGTTACATGCAATACTGTGTCTGCCACATTCATGGATATGTTCTGAGAATGTCCTTAAGGTGACAGATCTGTGGACAACTATGGAAGATATTTTATCCACATTACTACCCTTGAGAAAGGTACCATCCCTCCCTTCTATGCTCCTGGCTGCCAGCTGCTTCACTTGGTGAATGGATTAAAGACAGAGAAAGAATTTCATTTTGTTCACACTGTGTGATATGGTGTGTTCACATGACTAATGGTCACTTCACTTCAGTAAAGTTTGGCTTGTCCCACAGTTCTCACAGTTCTTGCATTGTTGTACTTGGTCATTTTTACATTCATAACATTTGTTTGGTGGTGTTGTCATTGTAGTTGTTGTTTTAATTTGGTCATTTTTGTGCTTGGTTGTGTTAAACACTGATTTCCCTCTATTCCTACACCTCTACCACGTTAATAAACACAATGAATACTATAATTCCTTAAAACACATTTGCCTACTAAGCCAGCAGCCCTGAGAGTAAGTTACCTGGCTAATGCTAATGCTCTCCCTGAGAGTGTACAGACTGGTCTACGTGGCTCTGAACACTTTGGGCTACACAACCAGCAGCTCTCCTTCAGAGTCAGCCCGTCTTTACAGCCACAAACGGTCCTCCTACAAACCTGCGTGTCTGTCTCGGCCGGCCACTCGGTGTTAATCAGCAAATCGTACAAAATATTCTCCTCCTCATCCTCAAGAACCAGATCTGCAGCCATGTCTCCAGTGAAGGCGACGTCACTCTACAGTGCCCTGAGAGGCTCAACTTCAAAAGATTCACAACTCGTTTCTTACAGGCATCCGGAGGAACCGACTCACCAACACAAATGAATCTTTTAAAAATAAATTCTGTTCTGTATAATTCACAGCCGAACATGCAAAAGCTTGTGTGTGTAATATATACACATATATTTACAAAAATGCAATATAATACAAACATCTTCTCTGAATGATCTTACATGTATATTTGTATTGTGTTTTGTCTTGTGCCGTATAGTTTTTTGTAATAACTATGCATCTTTTAGGATTGATAAAAATTTCGACAATACTCTGTGCAATGACACTAAAGCAATCTTATTTTTATTTGAGTCGAAATCCACCACACACCTCACACTCTCTGAAACGAAATACTAGGGAGTTGTCCTGCAAACCAGTGAGTCATTAAACCGGGCAGTCGATTCACTGAAGCGGACAGCACAAAACAACACGAAAGATGGAGATCTTTTCCAATCGGCGTGCATGCGCACTCAGGGTCAGCGTGGGTATTTTGTCTGTTGGTGTGAATAAGCGTGTAAACTGTGTAAAGTGAATTTTTGCTGTATGAGAGACTGAGAGAGTGGAACTGAAGTGAGCGGTTCCGCGGGTTACACGGACTTATTTACGGTCGGCGCCGGGTCTGTAGTCCGGTCTGTTCCACGTCTCTCCTGTGTGTGCTCTCAGAGGAGATCATGGCTGCGTTTTCTGGTAAACTTACTTTCTTACCCTCCTCTTTAGGTGATATGATTCTTCATGGACAGGAGCGTCTAACTGTGTGTTTCTCTGTGCAGAAATGGGCGTGATGCCTGAGATTGCTCAGGCCGTGGAGGAGATGGACTGGCTGTAAGTGAGCTTTAACGTTTCACAGCTAGCCGACCAGAAGAGCCAGCTAACGGCTACATAGACAACAATAATAATAATCAAATAGTTGCAAACAGTCACTGGTATTTGTTTTTTTTAACTATTGATTGGTTGTATGAGGCTTGAATAATTTAACTAAGGGCCTATAATAATAAGAAGAAGAATGATAATTATTACTATTATTATTAGGCCCCTTATTTTCACGCGTAAACCCACCACACCATACTGTGTGAATATTGTGAAATTCTTTCTCTGTATTTAACTCATTCACCAAGTGAACCAGTGGGCAGCCACTGGGGAGCAGTGTCTGCTCAAGGGTACCTCAGTGGTGCCACTAGCAATCCTAGGATTCGAACCCACGATTGCTTGGGCAACTCCCTAACCACTAGGCCACCAGCTTCCACAGAGATTTTTCTAGACTGAACTTTGGGCTACAGCGGTACATTGTATTATACAAATGGCAAATGCTAAGCAACATTTGTGCTTAGAGCTCTAAAAGAATGATATTAAGCACATTTAACCAGTCTTGATATTGTTACCTATTAAAAGCAATATGATACCATGTCTTAACTTTAATATTAATAATAATAGTAACTTTTTAGTGGAATGAACACATTGCTGAAAACAGTAAATAAACAAATACCGAATATTTAAAACATCAGACGTTATTTCTGTTATTTCTGCACATTGCTCAGCATCTGAAAATGATGATCCAGTCTTGCTAGCTGCCTTTTCTTTAACTTGGTGTGAGAAACACCATTAATTGAGCCTTTAAATCTGTGGCACACATAAACAAAGCAGTGATTGATATATTTCTCTCTACATGCCAGGTTGCCAACTGACATTCAGGCTGAGTCTGTTCCCCTCATTCTCGGTGGTGGAGATGTTCTCATGGTAAGGTGACTTGCTGGATTATCAGCTGCTGTGTTATAACATACTTCTTTATTGCTGTCATTTAAGCATTTGTCTTCCACAGGCTGCTGAGACAGGGAGCGGAAAAACTGGAGTAAGTTTGAACTCACTCTCTCACACACACACACATATAGTTGAGTCATGTGTAGGACATTCATGATTGTTACACTTCAGCTGCAAATTAATTACTCTATAAATAATCAAGAATAGTATGTTTATAGATTGTTATTATAAACATATTATGACAGGCTTAATTGTTTTTGTGTTACATTTTTCAAGCCATAATGGTCACCCTGATACATTTAACATATTTCTCTATTATATTGGCTTTGTAGGCATTCAGCATCCCAGTGATCCAGATTGTGTATGAGACTCTGAAGGATCAGCAGGAGGGGAAAAAGGGTCGTGCTGCAGTGAAGACAGGAGGAGCAGGTTAGCCAGACACAACCACCAGCTTTCATTTACTTATAAACCTGTCATTCAGGGGTCTAAGCATTGAACCTGGCACTAGGAGATTGCAGGTTTCGTCCCTGGTGATGGTGATGCCTCAGCCATTTGTGGCCAGGATTTCAACAAGTGGCGACTTGGATGAGCACAAGCTAGCCTTCAATTTCCTATTGTTGTTGCTGTCATGTGATTGAAGGAGTCCTAGCTAGTGGCTGGAACTGAACATGACTAAATTGGGGAGAAAACGTTGTTTTTTTTCCATAATCACATCAATAGGAAACATCAGTCTAAAACTGTAGCTGGATTTTGCAAATGACTTCTCATTAAATTCAGAATAATGTGGCTAATATGTATAGTTTTACTACATTATAATGGATGTTTTTTTAATCACTACCATGTCTCGCTCATCTCTCTGGCATTCTTATTTTTTGCAGTATTTAATAAATGGCAGATGAACCCGTATGACAGAAGCCCAGCATTTGGTGAGTTTGTAATGTTGGAAGAATCAAAGAATTAGAGTATTTTGGTTTATTTCATTTTTCCATAATCCTCTCTTTGCAGGAACTGTTAAACATATTCTTATAAACTTTTAACTGAAACGCTATCAGCTGTTTGTTTTTGTTTTTGTCATCCCCAAATTACGCCTAAAATAAAAGGATTGCTCAATGATTGGCCTTAATCCATGTTCAAAAAACTGTCATTTTGTTTTAAGAATTTTTTAGTTCATGCAACCTTTAACTTAAAAACTGCTGTTCTTCAGCTATCGGTCCGGATGGCCTTTGCTGCCAGAGCAGAGAGTTTAAGGAGTGGCATGGCTGTCGCTCTACCAGGGCTGTGACAAAGGGTGAGCAATCATCTAAAACATTAATCTCTGCAGGAAGGACAGAAGCACTGAAAATAGTCTTCTCTGCAGTGTAGTATGAAGAAATGCATGCATTAGGTTATTAATGGCTGCTGAAACATGATCTGATCCATGTAAGTCTTAATAATAAAGGCAGTCTCATTTAAAGTTCTCTGTCTCTCTTTGACAAACAGATTAAATAGTCAATGTCCATGCTTGAAAAGCTATGGAAACTTTTATATTTGGTCACTAATGGAACCTCCATTAACCAGATACTTTCCTGCACAGCAGTTGGCAGTTTTTTTTTCATCCCATCCCTCTGTGCACATCTGTCTCTTTAGATAGGGCCATATTGCATTTTAACACAATTCTGATTTAAGGAGAATCTAATCAGAGTTGTAAAGGTCTTTTTTGGATTATAGTTAAAGAAATGCCTGATGTGTATATTTGTCACACTTAATTGTTTCAGTTCTTCAGACAAAATTCAGTGCTAAATTAACAGCCTGGGTAAACACAGAACAGTTTTTAAATGATCTGACAGTTCGGTATGAAACAGTACTAACAATTCTGGAAGAAAGAGGGCCAAAAAAATTCCTTCAGTGTGAAACAAATAAAGCAATAACGTGGGCACTGTTTCATTAAAACAGTGTGTTATGTTTTCTATGGGCCAAAGAACACTGAATAGACTAGAAAACATGCCTCAAATTATCATTTTAAAACAACTTTATATTCTCCAAGGTCATAGGGTTTCTTCAGCCACTGAGTTAATGAAAATATGGTAATAGCAAATACTGTGTTGCTTGTCTTTTTATTTATTGAAGTGGTAATATGACTGATCAGATCATGATACAGGAGCTGTCCTTTCATGAGTTCATTTAATTGTCTGGAAGACAGAGGATCATCTTTCTTTCTGTCTTAGGGAAGTATTACTATGAAGTCTCGTGCCATGATCAAGGGTTGTGCAGAATTGGTTGGTCCACTAGCCAGGCTGCACTGGACTTGGGTATGTTAACTACTGTTTGTCTCTCTTGAGTGATTTCATTCAAATCTTGTTTAAATTCAGTGCAGTAATTGTGCATTAACCTGATCAGGCACGGACAAGTATGGCTTCGGCTTTGGAGGCACGGGAAAGAAATCTCACAATAAGCAATTTGACAGTTATGGAGAGGTAAGCTAGTGATGGTCATTAATACAGGATGCACAGTGCCTTCCCATCCAACTAACTTGTACAATGTTTCATTGGGAATATCTTTTGTGTTCAAAGGAGTTTACTATGCACGACACTATTGGATGCTACTTGGACATGGACAAGGGCCATGTGTCGTTCTCCAAAAATGGTACGTAGCTTATTACTCAGGATCATCTTTTAATCCTTGTCTCCAGCCCACTGGTGTGTGAGAATCAGATATTGTCAGTGTGTCTTTGAGCTCTGGTATCTTTTGCAGGGAATGATCTGGGTTTAGCCTTTGAGATTCCCCAACATCTGAAAGGCCAGCCAATCTTTGCCGCCTGTGTGCTGAAGGTAACCGCCCATTTGGCATTTATTAACAGGCTCTTAAATCGTTCTTAAAACATTCATGAAGTAAAGTTTGCTCTCAGCGTAGGTAGTATGTAAATGAGTAAGAATTGTAAGCTTGAAAAATAAAAAAGGAGCTTTTTGTGTGATTTATAGACTAGTTATATAGACAAGTAACATAATAGACCTTTAACTTGTCTTTTATACAGCATATTGATTTTAAAATGCTAGAGATTTCAAATTATTGTTGCACTTAATCACCAGAATGCCGAACTGAAGTTTAACTTTGGAGGAGAGCCTTTTAAAAATGCCCCCAAAGATGACTTCAAGGCTGTGGACCAAGCACCAGATGGCCATGTGGTCAAAACAAGCCAAACCGGTGAGCTGTTTCACTTTGCAATAATTAGCTAAACCGGGCCAAATAGGGGGGGGTGTGTGTGTGTGCGTGTGCGTGTGGGGGGGACATGTCTTCGTTTACAGTGCGTGTTGGTGGTGGTGTGTTCTATAGGCAGTGCCACAGTGAGCCAGGTTAAATCCAGTGCCAACGCTCCCAAAGCTCTCATTGTGGAGCCCTCGAAAGAGCTGGCTGAGCAGACCCTCAACAACGTCAACCAGTTTAAAAAATATGTAGAAAACCCCAAACTACGGTGAGTACAGTTTGAGAGTCTTATAGTTTTGCACAGGACATTTCTTAAAACTGATTTAGTATGTGTTGTTTAGAGAATTGCTGATCATTGGAGGCGTGGCAGCGAAAGAGCAGCTCTCTGTTTTGGAAAGCGGCGTAAGTGAATAACAAAACACAGCACAAATGTACTGAACAAAAACAACAGAAATGTATTGTCTAAAGGGCTGTTTATATAAAATTCAACAAAACTTCTTATTTCTGAAAAGTTACTATACAGGAGGTAACTTTCATTAATGTAATGTAATAAAGTTAATTTAATAACTTTATTTTAAGTGATTTTGGACTAATCCTAACAGTGCTGTGATCATGAAACATTGACACAATTCAAAAGGCATTTTCATATTAGGAAATAAAAATGAAAATGCAGTGTTCTGTTCAGACAAGAACAATAGGCATTTCGCATCAGACAGCTAGCATTCTGTTAACCTCTTTCTCACTCCCGCTCAGGTCGATATAGTGGTTGGCACACCAGGCAGACTGGATGATCTCATATCTACAGGGAAGCTGGATCTGTCCCAAGTCCGCTTCCTGGTTCTGGATGAGTGTGTATGTAAAATTTGAACCAAGAGAATGTTTACACCTTGCATTAACACGTTTCATGCCCAAAATGTCTGGATTTCATTTATACTTTTCACTGAAATATGTGACGAGGAAGTGCGATCTACCTTTACTTTCCTGCTGAAAAGCATGTAAATGTACTGCATACATTGTTTTATTTCCATACACCCCACACATGCCGTCGTCTTTTGTTGTATTTTCTCTTCTCTTCTAGTCAGCATTTGGCAAGCACATCTCTACTTACAATAATAAGGATATTTAAATCACACTACGTTTACACTTGTGTCACTTGTGGTTAAAATGCGCCTCTGACCAGCATGTGGTTTGACTGATTCAAATGCAGATCACGTTCTGAGTACATTTACACTGGCTTTACTTGCAGTCAAGTGAAGTCTTGAAATGATCGAGTCACCAAAAACTCATGTCTTTTTCCAGGATGGACTCCTCTCAGCTGGATACACTGACTTTATCATGAGAGTCTTCAACAAGATCCCTCAGGTCACCTCAGATGGAAAAAGACTACAGGTATAGTGTATTCAGCTGTTCAGCCATACCTAATGTTGCAGCACACAGTGAACTTGTAAGAAACCCCTAGAGCATGTTTTCTGTGTGCATGTTGCAGGTTATTGTGTGTTCAGCTACGCTGCACTCATTTGACGTCAAGAAGCTATCGGAGAAGATCATGCACTTCCCCACCTGGGTGGACTTGAAGGGGGAGGACTCTGTCCCAGAGACCGTCCATCATGTGGTGGTTCCCGTCAACCCCAAAACCGACCGGCTCTGGGAGAGACTTGGCAAGAATCACATTAGGGTAAGCTTGCAATCTTGGTAAACTCTGCAATCCATCCAAAGCTCACCTAGATGAACTTTGATTAGGTGTTTGTGAATTCAGTTAAGGATTCCAATTTAGAGGATGTTCATATTATGTTGTATCTGTTTTGTCATTTTCTTACAGACTGACGAAGTACATGCCAAAGACAACACAAGGCCTGGTGCTAACACTGCAGGTAGTTACAACTTAAATATACATGGGTGACAAATAAAGGGCGATCCCACCAGCTCTTTCCAAAATGTACAAAACATTCATTCAGTCTTTTGTTCTCCCCAAATCATTTAAATGATAAATTGTGCCTACATTTTTAAATATATATTTTTTGTGTGTTTGCACTACTTTTTTGTTTGTAACTTAAATGCTGAATATTTTGATGATTTAAAGATGCCACGGTCTCCCTAAGCTTTTGGAGATGTGTAACATTTCGAATGGTCCCGTGTGGTCTAACGTACTCCTGTTGTTTGGAATATGTTAGAGATGTGGTCAGAGGCAATAAAGATCCTGAAGGGAGAATACACAGTGCGGGCCATCAAGGAGCACAAAATGGACCAGGCCATCGTCTTCTGCAGGACCAAAATCGACTGTGACAACATGGAGCAGTACTTCATCCAGCAAGGGGGAGGTGAAGCCACCAGTACAAATGCTCTGCATGCTCAGGATGAGGTCCATTAAGAACTCCATCAACCAGCATGCTCTCTCTTGTCTCCTCAGGCCCTGATAAGAAGGGGCACCAGTTCTCTTGTGTCTGTCTCCATGGCGACAGGAAGCCAAATGAGCGCAAATACAACTTGGAAAGGTTCAAGGTAACAAATGAGTGGAGTAGAAAGCGCTTAACCATTTTAATACAATAGCTAAAACGCCAAAAGATTATCTTTACCTTCCTTGGTGGTCAGCAAAGGTTTGTGCACACATGTTTTGTTGATTTTCTGAAAGGGAAAAAGTGCACATCCTCTGGAGAGAATGCACTTTTGTGCGTTTGAATGTATTAGTGACTGTGCATGTGCTGAATTAAATATAGGAACATGTTTACATTATACTTTTATATATATACATACATATGTATATATGTATGTATGTGTATATCTATGTATATATATATGTGTGTGTGTGTGTGTGTGTATATATGTGTATATATGTATGTGTGTATGTATATATATATATATATGTATATATATATGTGTATATATGTATATATATGTGTATATATATGTGTGTATATATATATATGTGTGTGTGTATATATAAAGAAATAATTTCATTGCACAGAGAAATGCAATTTCTTCTGTACATATGCCAATAAAATCTTGAATCTTAAAATGCATGAAAAATGATATACAGTAATTCCTCGCTTTTCACAGGGTTTATGTTCCAAGAGCACATATATAGGCTGCCTGGTCCAAGCCAACAGAAGGACTACTAAGGTTGAAGTTGAGTAGGGTGCAGGGTAGCTGCTAACCCATGCTAAATAGTATTTACCATCTAAAACACGTACAATGGAATATTCATTATCTTAACCACAGGGGTCCCAGCAGTCAAAAGGCAGAGAATCACCCTGGACAGGATCTTAGTCAGTCGCAGGGCAGACACACAGATAAACACAGTCACACCTTGGGGCAATTTAGTATTTCCACTTGACATGCCAGCCATGGATCCATATATGTTTTCTTCACCCTTATGACCTTGACACAAATCCTGAGAGCTCTTTCCTTCCTTCTTTTCCTCCCTCCATTTCACCCTCTTACTATTTCTCTCCCTCCTTTCTCCTCTCTCTTTCCCCTGATCTTCCAGATCTGAGCAAGACTGCGATGTGGTCAATTATGATAGGTTACACGAGTGTGCTTATCCACAGAAGACTGGAGCTGTCTGTTCAAAGCTGTGCCCTTCAGAGGGGGAGGTTAGCAGGAACATACAGGGCTGCTAGACACTGCACTCATTTTTCAGTCAGGTTCAGTAATGACCATTTCGATGGCTGGGCAGCAGTATAATGATTACCCCCAGTGAGGCATCAAAACACCCAAGGTGGGTCCATGCATTCAGCACAACACTAAGGTGCACCCAAAACAGCCCAGTTTGTAAAAAGTTTCACAATGGAAAAAAATGTATGATTTTAGTGTGTGCCATTTTGTTTGTTAGTCACAGTATTGGATGAAGACCGCAATATGCAAAGAAGCCCTTTACCAGTCACGTTACCAGTTTAACCAGTCACGTTCTGTACTTTGTGCTGCGAGTTTCCTAGCCAACCACAGTTCTCCATGAAGTGTTCCTGAGTATATTTTGTTGAATAAAGGTATTCATGCAATCTAATGAAGGTAAATGATTTCGGTCTGAAACTACCTAATCTAAAACATCTGCTGGAGCTCACACCCTATGAGCAGAAGCAAAGATCTTGTACTTTAAACAATCTATGACTACACTGTTCATTCTCACATGAGGTTCCTCAACAAAAACAACTGTGGGAAGCAGGGCAAAAACCTTTGACAGCTATACTGTCATTTCACTGAGTAAACCTCCATTCTGAAGCCCTGAGAGCGCTGGAAACGTGTTTTCAGGACCAGAAACAACCTGTAAGCAGAAGCAATTATCTGGTACTTTAAACAATATATGTGTACACTGTTCATTCTCAGATGATGTATTGCAAGAAAAACCGAGGGTATTTTGAAGTCAGAAATATGATTTAGCAGGCCAGAAACCTTTGACAGCTATACTGTCTTTTTACTGATTGAACCTGCGTTCTGAAGCCATGGTAGTGCTGGAAAAGTGTTTTCAGGCCCAGAAACAACCTGTAAGATGAAGCAATTATCTGCTACTTTAAACAGTAACTGTGTACACTGTTCATTCTCAGATGAGGTTTTGCAACAAAAAGGGTACTGAGTCAGAAATATGATTTAGCAGCCTAGAAACCTTTGACAACTATACTGTTTTTTCACTGAGTAAACCTGCGTTCTGAACCTGCCGTGGGAGCACTGGAAATGCTTTTTCAGACTCAAACGGCCTGAAAGCAGGAACAATTGAGACCCGCGCCCCACATTTAACTTTTAGGGTTTCTTCTATCTACAACCTCCCCCCCGGGTTCAAAACTACAGAACCCAAATCCCTTTAGGTTCAATACTATGGATACACTGGGTCAGAAATAGGCAGAGACAAAGATGTTTTCCTCCCAAGATAGTTTATTTAGTATAGTTAGTCATAAGAGGCACTTTAACAAACTGGTTAAAAGCACAATTACAATATTCCATTTATTTGGTACCATTATTCATCATAAAAGACACTTTGTAACATAAACCAGTTAAAAACACAGTAACAGTCCATATAGAAATTGTATAATCATAAGTAACAATTTTTTTAGAATTTCTGAGTGATAATTGGTGAGATCACAAAAGATCTTCACAGGCAGGAGGAGAGCAACCCAGCAAAAGTTAGTCTACACATATACCCTGAGAGCACACACCAGATAAACACTACATTCCACTGATAAAGCACACATCAGCACACCAGAACCCAGTACAACCAAAATAAACAAGTGAGGGAAATGGTAATAAAAAGACAACCCTCAGGCCTCTAACCTGCTCCACCCAGCCGCACTCGATGACGTACCTACTCCAATTAAGCACAAAACATTAAAGAAATAAATGGACTGCACCCACACACTAACACTGAGAGGAATACAAGATAGCATCACAGCTAACAAAGAAAAACAAACCAAACAACCAAAACAAACCCAAAAAAAAAACAGCAGTGGCAGCGTCTTCTGCAAAACAAAGTTACTAGGCTGTCACAGTATCCTTCCAGCATCAACCACTAGATCATGGTTACCTTCTCATGGAAAG
This sequence comes from Hydrocynus forskahlii, assembly GCA_037974365.1. Classification (NCBI taxonomy): domain Eukaryota; kingdom Metazoa; phylum Chordata; class Actinopteri; order Characiformes; family Alestidae; genus Hydrocynus; species Hydrocynus forskahlii. The sequence goes on from JBBPCX010000160.1 coordinate 18,404,985, forward strand.
TTCTCACAAAATGTGGACCACACTCACCTACTGAATTGCCAGCGCCCAAAGTTGTCACTACTCGCCCTGCAACACATTTCTACATACACAAACAAGCAGTTAAAACCCAGATTGTAAAGACTAACTTGACTATGAAATAAAGCCATAACCCACCGATTGCGTTCCCAGAAGTTGTCACCTGTCTTCCCAGCAATTGACTGCAGCCTTCTGACAAGGGTTAAACCAGACGCCAAGAGAGAGCCATATCATAGCTGCACGCTATTGGGTTTTTTATTAATTCAATTCAATTCAGTTTTATTTATATAGCGCTTTTTACAACCAGGTTGTCACAAAGCAGCTTTACAGAGTCC
>JBBPCX010000160.1:18405779-18424652 GCA_037974365.1 Hydrocynus forskahlii
AAAACATTCCTAGCACATGATTTGAAAGATCAGAACAATATTGGCCTCAGAAGTAATCATCATAATGAACCTGAAAATATGTGTATTATGTAAATGTGCATTGAATGCAAATGAAAGATAATAAGGAAATACTTTAAAAATTGTTTGTTCTTGTTTTAGAAACGTGAGGTGAGGTTTTTGATATGTACAGATGTGGCAGCCCGAGGAATCGACGTCCATGGCGTTCCATATGGTAAGTGAAAAGGCCCAGAATACCTCAAAGCCACGGCCAATTTAAGATGCTGCACGCATGCAGACACTTCAAATGTCACGCACTTCAAGACTTCCTCTCATCTGTTCAAAACGCTCTTCTTTTTTTGTCAGTGATTAATGTGACTCTGCCGGATGAGAAGCAGAATTATGTGCATCGCATTGGAAGAGTTGGCAGGGCTGAGAGGTAAGCTCCATACGTCCTATCGTTACTTTTATTTGCAGCGTTTTAGCTGTCCCGGTGAGACTACGTCTTTCTGCCTTCTGATGTTTCTGTTTTTCTGAAGGATGGGTTTGGCCATTTCCCTGGTGGCCATGGAAAAGGAAAAGGTAAAAAAAAAAAAGAATTCTATCAACAGATCACAACTTTACTGAAGTTCAGAAATGCACATATAATAATAACCTGTGTGTGTGTGTGTGTGTATGGACGGATGGACGTGTTTTGTGTGTAGGTATGGTACCACGTTTGTCCTAACAGAGGTCGAGGCTGCTATAATACCAGATTAAAGGAGGATGGAGGCTGTACTATATGGTACAATGAGAAAGAGGTGAGTATTTGTATTTCTGAAATGTTAAAGGGATGCTTTAGCCAGGTTAGTCTGTAGATGAAAGCTGATGTCATACTATGTTTTATTAGTCCAATAGAATTACCCCTTTAAAAATGTAATGAAAACAGGTTTCTCTAAAGAGTTGTGTGTGCTGTTTGTGTGTGTTCATGTACAGCTGTTGGGAGACATTGAGGATCACCTGAAGTGTACCATTACTCAATGTGAGCCAGACATCAAAGTGCCCGTGGATGAATTTGATGGCAAGGTCACCTATGGCCAACGCAGAGCTGCAGGAGGTGTGTGTGTGTGTGTGTGTGTGTGTGTGTGTGTGTGTGTGTGTGTGTGTGTGTGTCTGTCTGTCTGTTGGTTATGGTATGCGAGTCAACTGTCTATTCAGTCCTATTCATTTATACTGGGCTTGCATAATTGGGATCAACATGAAATCTGAGTGTTGGCCAACTTATTTTTTATTTTTTGCCGATCAGTGCTGCTGCCTTCTTTACATTTTTACATAAATAACAGAAGGCAGGTGAGTACACTAATGCTGTATTTTAATGTCACTGCTGCGTCAAAACAGTTGTAGCATAATTCTGAATGACTTAGTGTGCCAGTCACATTAAGTTCACACTAATGGCTCCCTCTTGTGGAAACTCCCCCATATTTACACTGCTGCACATCTACAACCGTCTTCAGATTCCCTGTTAAGAATTCAAAAAACAAAGGAATCACTAAGCCAATCCATCAGCAGTTTTAATCAGATATATCAAGTTATCGTGACACCCCTAGGTCCAGTTTAATTCAGATTCAAGATTCAACCTACTTTTCAATATTTTGAAAAGTAATCACTAATTCACTAATTGTTCACACGTCTCTCTTTTTTCAGGTGGTCTCTATAAGGGACATGTTGACGTACTGGCCCCCACCGTACAGGAGCTGGCAAATCTGGAGCGTGAAGCGCAGACCTCCTTCCTTCACCTGGGATACCTCCCCAACCAGCTCTTCAAAGCTTTCTGACCAGCCTTTCTCCCATCAGCCCAATGATACAGTAGTATTTACAAACGGAAGGATCCGGACACTAACTTAAGAGCTTTTTTTGTTGAGTTTCATTAAGATCTGTTTGCACAAAGTATTCATTCATTGTTCATCACTAAATCATCAGAATGTCACTGAGGAAAGAAAATGCATTTGATGGTTCTAAACAGGATCCTTTGTTTTGTGCTGCACTTAAAGTAAAATATTAAGACACAAAATAAATCATTAACTGCTTTAGCCTTTCCAGTTTATTTTCCCAAGATGATCTTGGAGCAGGTGAACACAATGATGCTCCAGTGTTCTAAAATGTCCTTCCTCGTCCCTGGCAAAAACTTTCCAGTGTTCCCACTTGACACTACTCATGTACTGAAGTGCAGATAACAAAAACATGGTTATATTAGTTATCTCTAACTCATGCCCCACTGAAACAAGTGGAGACCTTTTGTCAAGGGGCGATAATTATAAGTTTTTAAGTGGTAGAGAACATGTTATTATGGAGGGATTTGCTTCAAACATATTCTCGTGCATTCAGTCTTGCTTTCCTGTAAGAAACAAAGCATCCCCTACAGTTTTGCCATGTTCGTCATTTCAAGTAATCTAAACAAACAATGAAATGAAGATACAGAAGTGCAGATTCTACCCTGCCAGGGTATGAACAGTCGAGTTGAAAAGTTTGCAAACGCTGGTCAGGTCGCATGTTTCATCTATGCTAAAGAACTTATCCTTAATCTAAATGGAAAAACTTAAATATACAGTACTGTGTGAAAGTACTGTATAAAGGTATTAGCTGGTAGAAAGTCCCTTACTGCTCAAATAAATGGCTTTCAGCAGTTTGCAGCTCAGCTGCAAATTGTTTAAAGTCATTTATCTAAGCAGTAAGGGACTTTCTGCCAGCGAATAGACAAGTTATTAGAATAAATGCAAACAAAAAGCATTTGAAAAGTGCTTGAAGTATTATGAGCTGGTTAGAAGAACACAGGTTTGCATCCAATCTCCACTCAAAGCCTCCAACCTTTATACAGATTTGTGAAACTCCATCAGGCGCTCATCCTATTTAGTCTACTGAAGTATCGATTGAGCTGGATGTAATACTGGGTTTCCATGGGGAGACATCTGGGAATCACTAAGCAAACACAGGCATACTCAAAATAATTATTTGTTTACAGTCTCAGCTTTTAAAAATTACTTAGCTAAACTGATCTAAGGATTTTGCATGATACAATAGTATTTTCTGCTCTTTTCTAGAGCTAAGTTTCTAGTAATTTAATGAATATAACATTTAGACTTTTTTTCCCCACAGGAAGTTATTTTATTTTTTTCAATGTGTTGCAAAGCAGCAGTTGCTCTCTTCCTTATACTGAGTGTAATAGATTTGTAACTGCACTTAAAAAAAATGGCAATTTCTGGCAGTAATAATGCTCAACCACTTAGGGGTTTATTATGTAGATACCAATTTTTTGTTATGTACCGCAAGAGTTTCCTTATTCGGCCTCAAGAGGGCTCCCTTGTCTGAGAGAAGAAAGATGAATGGGCGGTCCTATTGTTGAGTGAGTGGGAAAGTACCCTGATTCCATCCGTGCACTGTCGACTGTGTTCGGAATAATTAAAAGAAGTCGGACAAGGAGATTGATGAGAGTGAACGACTCTTCGGGTAAAGTCAACAAGCAATGCACTGTGTGGGGTGACCCAGCTTTGCTCTGTTCCCTGTTTCAGCCTCACACACACACACACTGGGGACGACTCTGCTCTGTAATTTTGCCCGAACCAGCAGCAGTGGGTGTGAGGAACCTGCAATTCACACTAATCCACACACACACTTGCATCACATGCTCAAGACCACACACACTCTCACAAACAGGTTAACTTGAGCATAGTATAACACGACACAATGCAGATCAATAGAAAACGGTTTAAGGACACCCACGCAGAATTACGTTATGTTAATTTGTACTGTTACCTCCTTCTGAGTCAATCAGCTTCACCCCAGAGAGATACCTTGCAGACCGTTGTCTCACTTTCTGTGTCTAACTGTTATGTAACTTCAGTAACTGTTAGTGTGTGTGCACGCGCGCCACACTCCTGGCCTCTCACAAGGAGCACTGGGAGGGGAAAATGGTTTGCAGCTGCGGGAAAGTGTGTTTGCAAGTCTTATTTTAAACACACAGACGGTGACACAGGCCGTCCAGTTCATTTCTATTGGGCAGCCTTTTGGCCTCAGTGTCTTCAGTATGCAGAACACAGCCTTGGCCTATTCCAAAAGGATTGTTACTCTACTGTACACCCACATAACTCATTGAAAATGTCGTGTATAATTTATAGTTAATAAAATCAGAAGTCTATAGGGTTATGACTGTCTAAATGTTAGTCCTGTCATGGATGATCGCAGGTTCCGTCCCCAGAGATGCCCCAGCTGCCTGTGGCCAGGGCTCCAAGACTGAGGGGGTAGAATGACCCTCCTTCTCTAACATTACTCAGCATGGTAGATAATGTAGGCAACTGTTGGATGATATAATTTTGGCGGTCAGCATCCTCCCTCTCCTACCAGTGTCCACCCTCCCACACCAGTTACGCCTTGTAATGCCCAACAGGTACCTTTCTGTCATTAATGAGAGCTGCTACATCTCTACAGTGCACAAATACAGACTGTCCTTTATGCAATGAAGAGCCTTCAGTGTTACTGCGGCCAAATTATGAATTGCCCAAAAACCTTAGAGAATTCAGGATTCAAGAGTCGCCTTAAGTCGCATCTTTTCTCTTGGTGTTATGACTGTCGTTCTGCTGTTCTGTAGTATTGTGTTGTGAGATTATTATTTGTTTGCTTGTTTTGTTATCACTTTGTAAAGCGTCATTGGATTTGAAAAAGGCATTATGAAAATTAAACTTATTATTAATGTATTTAAAAACATGACTTAAGCCAAAACTCTGACAGCTATGATAACTATGGTAACTTTGAAAAACAATGTTTCAGGCAGTATATGACTGTTTTAACCCTTTCATGGAATGACTTTCTGTGAGGCAGCTTTCAAGAGGTATTAAGGACTTCAGAAGTCTGATTCCTATCACTACTGTTGTGAGCAGCGTGCGAATTTCACTAGTAATAAAAATTTAACATCAAACCACTTGAAGCGACTGTTCACATCTTAACAACCGAATAATGGAATAAAAAAAAAAAAAAAGACAGGTGGAGTGCCCCCTTAGATCCAAACCACAAAATGTTTCTTTCATGGAGCGTTTACCTGGGTTAATAAAAACAAAACTGACAACCTGTGCTCTTTCTTAGTTAACTAAATGAAATTTCAATGTGTTTTGTCTTTGTAGTTGAAAGTCTGACTGTAAGTGCAAAAGATAGAGAATATACGTGACTGAGAGACCCTGAGGGAAAACTGTGTATAGCAAAACATATAGTGCCTGGATACAAGAGAGCCGACGCGTTTCAGGCGTACATCAAAAACCCAGAGCTAATCTTTGTGTGAGTGTGTGTATTTCTAGGCCTTGCTAATAGGCCACGTGAGGTTGGCTCAGGTGTAACACTTCTCAGACGCATTCCTGAGAGCTGCTGCCTGTAAAGCTGCCCAAAGACTCCTCCTCTCTGTGCCTAGAACCATGACTCTGCTGGAGATTTATGTCTGAGTGCTAGATTACTGGTGAATGCAAAGGATAGGAAGTCCTGCCCCTCAGCCTCGGGGCATTTCCTCTGCACCTGGTGATGAGAAACAGGTAGGACCATTTAGGCCTTTCGCAGCTGAGCTGTGCTGATAACAATGATTAATGGAAAAGTGATTCTATTTTTCATAATTTTCCTTGAATTTATCTGTGTACTGTTACCCATAATAGTTTAGTAGGGAATCAAGTATCCACTGAATGTCTGTAGGTGGCAATACCTATGAAAGGTCGGCACTTTTTGGAAGACATGGCTTCACACCATGGACGTTTGACCAGTGGGGATGTCGCTATTAAACACTGTGATGCTGTGATATTGCAAATCATATCATGCATCATATATTGCGTTTGATTTAAAGAAATGGATCACCATGCATTAACAACTGCGTTTGATTTAAAGAAAAAAAAAAATCAGCCCTGGATGGATGTCTGACCATAGTGATGTTTAGTTCATTTTTATATATCACAGTAAGTCCTAACCCAAATCTGTTGGAAATATTTTCCAACTAGTTTGGATGTAGTTCAACCTAGTTGGAAAAAATTTGACTGATGTATATTTACAGACACAAGTAAGACTATGGACTCCAGATGTTTGTTTGCAGAGCTCATTACTCCAGCGCTAAACTGAAAAAGCAACACTTGGATTCTAAACATATCCCAACTGATTGACCTCATCTGAAGCAGAAAATTGTGTACATTTGTTTTTTTACTAAACTGCTGCTGAAATGGTGAATCGTTGAATCACATAGTCTTGTTTAAATACAATAACAATGGAGACACAATAACTGTTTGGTTTCAGTGAAGTATACACCATTAGATGCGTATGCCCTCTGTTTTACAGGTGAATGATGTTTGCGATCAGTGTTCACTGAGGCTTAATAAAAGTTGGCCAATTTTCCCAAATGTTGGCAAGGCGATTCATCAGATGAGCAAAGTTATACGAAACATTTCTGATGTCTCCGTTGTGTCTTCAGTACATCTCAGACTTCTTGGCAAGACAAATTTTCTCTTCCAGTGAGACGTGAAATTGCAGGTGCTATCAGAGGATAAATTACACACCTGAACTGTAGCATAGTCCTCCACTAATACAAAACGGCGCAAGCTCACAGCCATGCATGAGAGAGAGAGTGAAAAAGCTATAATCTGAAGAATGATTGTGATTTACTGTGGCCAATGACTCTAATGGTGGCTTATGCATACTTTTTTGTATATAAGTATGTGTGTGTGTGTGTGTGTGTGTGTGTTTAAAAGGATATCCCTTCTTTGATGTACACGTCTGCTCCACATCAGCTATATAAAGCTTCAGGTCCTTAAGGCATAAGGTATATAATCTACAATGAATCAACCTGACAGCATCCACTATAGGTAAAAACGTTCAATGTACGCACACACACCTCTCACCCAGTAGAATGAGAGTTACAGAAAGAGTATAAAAATGAATGTGTGTGTATATGCACACACATTAATGTATGGAGAGAGAGAGAGAGACAGAGAGAAGTAAGAGTAATAAGATTAAAGGTGAAAAAGTATAACAGGTAATGGGGTTTAGGAAATCAATCACACTATTTATTAATGCCACATGACTGCAGATGTGTGTTTTCACAGGTAATGAAGTTTTAAAAACCACTAATCCTCCACTGTAGCAATGGCTGAGAGAAAGGGACAAGACCAGAGGAGAAGAGGGGGAGGAGAAAAATGTGGGCTGAACTGTAAACGCTACAGTTTTAAACGGTGCCCACATAAAACAGAATACGCAGAGTTTAGTTAATGAGAGGTTGGTCTCTCTCTCTCTCTCTCTCTCTCTCTCTCTCTCTCTCTCTCGCCCCCTCTCTCTCTCTTTTCCATGCCCATGGGTGATACTGTTGAATGGTCTTTGATGTGCTGCCAGAACGCACAAAGTACGCACGAGGGACAGGAGAGAGGGAGAGAGAGAAGGAGGGAGGAAGGGAGAGGAGGTGGAGGCAATGTTTCAGTTACTGTAAGTCTTTAAAGGCCTCGTTCCCTTAGGGAGCACCATCAGAGGGCCTTGTTTAATGGAGACATAACCGTGATTCACCACATGGGGGTTGGCGCTTGTTTGAATGAACACACAGACGCACAGCATCGGTGCTGTAATCCTTGTCCCAAAGAGTTTCAGTCACTTGCAGAGCAAACTAGCAAAGGCGAACGTCTGTGTTAAACCCTCAGAAGTCATGAGCATTACTGTCAGATCACATTTCAGAGGAAAAGTGTCAGGAAACACAGTGATTCACAGCTTGCTATGTTTGGGGCAGTGTAGCTGCAGTCTTGTCAGAGTGACCATGCTGACCCCTGTGGGGTCTACAAAGGGCACATGAGCATCCGAACCATGGAGCAGTGGAAGAAGGTTATCTGGTCTGGTGAATCTTGTTCTCTTTTACATCCGGTGGACAGCTGTGTGTGTGCACTTCTAACCTGGGGAAGGGATGGCACTGGGATGCACCATGAGAACAAGACAATCCAGCAGAGGCAATGTTCCGCTGGGAAACCCTGGAGTCTGGCATACATATGCACCGCCTTCCAAAACCTTGCTGTAGACCTCCTCTCCCTGGTGGTTTTAATGTTAAGGCTGACTGTGGTACATACATATTTGTTATAAAGAAATTTTAATTTCCCTTTGATCAACAGGATTTTTAGCAATTGTGTTTCCTTTCTAAAAATAAGACTGTTACACAAAACAGTGATAATAATAATAATAATAATAATGATAATAATAATAATCTCTTACCTGCAAAAACAAATATGGCTCTTAATTTTAGAGTATTTAATGTAACACTTTTGAACTATCTCAAAAATGTACATACAGTGACACTATGCTTTTTTTTAATGGCAGTGCTAGGAGATAATAGATATGAAACTTGCTGAACAGTGGCAGCTGTACTGTCAAATGCATAATACAACACATCCTGAAGCTTAGTTTTGTAGCCTCTCCTAGGTTAAACTCAGAGTCTGAAGGACTCTGTCAATAATAACGTAAATCAGGCATGTCTTATCTGGTCAGTGTTTGGGTATTTCATTCAGCCATTTATCGCCCTGCTGCCGAGCCACCCAACCAAAAATTCCACTGCTGATCCACTCATTATATTTGCTCCCCATAGCTGACAAGGTTTCTTTGAGGTGCTGAAAGGGGTGATTTAGCATTGAGCGAACATTCCTTTACCACTCTATCCTATCTCATCATTCTTTGTCCTGGAGAATGACCCTAAACTCAGCGTGAACTCTGACCTCCACCCGAGACTTTTTCCCCGTGACCCCTTTAGAGCATCGTGCCCAGCTAACAGGGACACCCAATGCTCATCCATCTAGTGCTCTGCCTGCTCCTGTACTCATTAGGCTGGGTCTGTCCATTCCTGCACTCGTCTAGATATCATTTGCTCCATTCTCTGAGGTCTTTGAGGGCACTCACTTACACAATCACTCACTCACCCGCTCAATTGCCAGAGATTTTGTCATTTACTTTATGAATTCAATTACATTAATTAATCTTTGATTCATTTATATATAAAACCATATACATTGTATTTATTTGATAAGGGAATTAAATTGAATAGTGAGTGGGCGTATACATACATGTATATGTCCTTATAACAAATGGATTTGAAGTGTAAGGTAACAATATACCCCGTAAGTGCAATTTTATGGATTCGAAAGTTAATGTACAAGTTTAATTAAAACAACAACCCTCTGCCTTTATCACAGCAGCACAGATTCATGCTATCTTTCCAGCAATCTTTGGAAATAACTTGAGTCTTAACCCTCACAGCATCCTTTCAGGTTTGCAAACAGTTCTGTCTTATTTGCTGGATGCTCATTTCAAGCTTGCTGGTCCAGCTCATCCCATGGCAACACAGTGGGAGAGAGATCTGGAAACCAAGCCCAAGATATAATTCTCAAAACATTTTGCTAATCTTTGGACTGGATATAATAATGGTACAATATTGAAGAATCGTGTTGAATAATTAAAATTTGGCCAATGATACCTACGCCAGAAGGAATTGTTTGATGTCGAATGCTTGTTGATACTTGGTACTTTGTGTTTTTCATGATCCATTACAATGTGAATGTTAATGCACTAAAGACAGACCTGATATATCTTCTTTAAAACCAATAGCCTGGGCCCTTTGTGGCTAATTCATCTGTTAATACAGACCATAAAATCTTGAAAAACATTCAGTGACATTTAAGTATTTTTAATGCCTTTTATGTTTATTTTGAGGGTGGGCCCAACCTTCTGGCCTGTTGTCTGGTTTCTAAATGGCAAGATATTCAAAAGCAATGGAATGTAATGAGAATGCATTACACAGCTTGTGTCACTGTTTAGATTATGTTACTCATTATACTCCTAATCAGGTTTTACGTAACCTGAGCTGCATTTCAAAGCACTCTTCCCAACCCCGTTCACTGACCTGTTCATTCATTCACCGCATTCCTTCACTCTCATCTTCTCTGAGTAAACTCACTTTGGTGTACTTCAGCTTTCACAGGGCCTTACCGCCATTCACAGGGCCTAAAAACCTCGCCACTGTCTCCAAAACAGGCCTCCAAAATAGAGAAGCTCTTCCAGGACATATCGTCTTTTTGAATGCCTCGCAACCTAATGCCCACACTTTAAACACACACCCACGCTTCAGCTGAGAGATGCACACAGCATGGAGCTCTGATTTCACCTATAACCTATCAGTAGCCCCTCTGGTCTAGCCATGTCTGGATGGAGACTGGCCTGGCGCCTGATGGTGAACAGCTGCGTCTGCCGCTGGCCGGTCTATACTCATTAACTGCAGGGTCCAGCCCACTGCGACAGCTCCTGTACCTCGCTCTGCAGCTAGCGGCTAACAGCTAGCGCTGACACCATGGCCCCATAAAGCCTTGTGGGGTTAGCTGATACTTCCACTCCGTATAAAGAGGGAGGAGGTAAAACCGGGGGGGGTTGCAGATAGAGATAAGCGTAAACGTTAAGTGTAATGTCTTTCATGTAAAGGCACTCAGCAAAAGGCCTGTCTGTTTCACACAACATTCCTGTTACTCAAAATGTTGTTGATCACTAGGTTTTTGGCACTGTGTGACAAGCTTCTATCTACAGTATAAAAATGAACAAAATTGAGCTGTTTTAATAGGTACTTCTACATCACAGGGCATCCGAGACCATCACACAATAATGCTGCTATTGCAATACTATTGGACAGCTTAACACACCTTGAGGAGGACACTAACTACCAGTTCTGTTCCATCAGTGGTGATAAGGGAGAGGGAAGGCCATCCTTGTGCTCTTTATTGGACTACTGGCCACAGACAGCTTTGGCACCACATGGGATTGAATTTACAATCTGCTGAGAATAGGGCCAACACTTAGACATTTGCACCACTCAGGATCCATTTTCCAGCTTTTCTCAGTTTCTTAGAATGAAACAGACTGTTCTGTTACTATTTATCTGTTCTAGTGTCTCGAACTGGTAGCCCTGCGTATGGCTCAGTACCTGTGAAGTAGCTCTCAGTTTAAAAAAGGTTGGAGACCTCTGGCCTACATCATCAATGGCTCCTTAACAACTGGCCATGTCCCATCTGCTTTCAAGTCTGTAGTGGTCACACCAATTCTGAAGAAACCCACGCTGCACTCCTCAGATATCAACAACTACAGACCAGTATCTCTTCTCTCCTTCCTTTCCAAAGTCCTGGAACATGCTTCAGGACCCTCACCAGTCCGGGTTCAAGGCTGCGCACTCTACTGAAACTGCATTACTAGCCATGTCAGAAGAACTTCATGCGGCTAGATCAGCCAACCTGTCTTCTTAGCCTCACAAGGCTTTTCCTACCACTTTTATGCAGATGACACTCAACTTATTCTCTCTTTTCCCTCCAGTGATGATCTGGTCCTGACCCGCATCTCAGACTGTCTGACTCTTGGATGGTGGCCCACCACCTCAAGCTGAACCTCAGCAAACCTGAGCTTCTTTTCATCAAAGGGAGTCCATCACCAAGCCACAACCTCACAGTTTCTTTTGAGAACTCTGTTATTGTCCCCTCAAAGAAGGTAAGACATCTTGGTGTCATGCTACATGAAGAGCTGTCATTCCTGTTGCACGTTGACCATCTCTCCAGGACATACAGATACCTTCTTTACAACATCAGAAGAATCCGACCCTTTCTCACCACTGAAGCTACGCAGTTACTTGTCCAGTCTCTGGTCATCTCTAAACTGGACTACTGCAACTCTCTACTGGCTGGACTTCCACTGAAGGTAACAAGATCACTTCAGCTGACTCAGAATGCAGCTGCGAGGTTAGTCTTCAATGTTCCTAAATTCTCACACACTACGCCTCTGCTACGGAACCTTCACTGGCTCCCTGTGGCTGCCCGCATTAGGTTCATGACGTTAACACTTGCCTTCAAGGCCAAGAACGGACTTGCACCTCCTTATTATCAGCACTGATCAAACAACATGTCACTTCTCATCCTCTCAGAGCTTCAAGCACTGCTCGTCTTGATCCTCCATTGCTCAAAAAAGAGGAAGACATGCATCAAGACTCTTTTCAGTCTTGGCCCCCCAGGTGGTGGAACAAACTCCCTCTTGCAATCAGATCTGCGGAATCCCTCTCTGTCTTCAAGCGTCGTCTGAAGACCCACCCCTTCAAGGAGCACCTTGGTGACCAAAAAGTCCTCTCATTTATCTTTTATACATCATTTTCTTAATATTTAAAAAACCTCAGGCCCTTACCCTCTTAACTGTTTGTCCTTACTTCTGTATTAACCTCTGATTTTTTTCTTTTGCTAAGGGTTGTTATGGTGTGTAACTTAGCTGGAAGTAACTTGGTAAAAAAGCAGGTGTTGATTTTAGTATATTTTTACAGGTATGAAGAACAGGCGTAGACTACTTAAGCACTGATGTACGTCGCTCTGGATAAGAGCATCCGCTAAATGCTGCAAATGTGAACTTCTTGTTATTGGCTCCCTAATGTATCCCCCTATAGTATTTTATAGTATTTTAATTTTTTTAGTGACGTATTTGTAAATTTAGATATGTTTATAAAGATGTACCCTCAGTGTTAATCTGTCTGAGTGCTGCTGTTCTGTTGTGCTCTATGTTGCACCTATGGTCCAGGAGGATGACATTTCATATCATTGTATACTATATGTATATTGCTGGGATGACAATAAAGCTTTACTTACTTACTTACTTTCTTACAAAAATTACCTCTGTTTCGACAGGCCGCCTGCACTGTGCCTGATTTAAAATGTACACAACAAAGTGTTAAGACTTAAGAGCTCAGGAAAGTTGGAAAAAGTAAACTGCACTTCTTGTCTGGGTCCTTTGGAGGGATTATAACCCTCCCTTACTTTTGCAGATGAAAGACACAAAGACAGTGCTTGAATAATGGAATAAATGGGACTGTATCACAAAGGGCCTGCAGTCTGGATCTGTATCAGGCTGTGTTTATGTATTACTGTACTCAATCAGTTATAAGCACCCGCTCTACTTGCTGTTGTGGACAGTGTAAACAATTGAGGCCTAAACACACATACACACACACACACACACACACACACACATACAGAAATCAAACATTGTGGTTTGAGTACAAAGAAAACAGAGCACTCTACCGCTGGAGCGTTCTAGCAAATAAACAATTGCGCACACACAAACACACACACACACACACACACACACAAAGTGTGTCCATATGCTAAGGATCTGAGTGTGTGGTACTGTGGAAGTTCCCTCCTTTTATAGTAGTGTAGTTATCAGACATCAGACAGTGTGTGTGTGCGCGTGTGTGTTTGAGAATGTTGAACAGACTCATTTAAGCCTCTGCTGACTCTGAAGGACAGGAAGGTCCTTCTCTGTGCCTCTTTTACTCTCTCTCTCAGTCTCTCTCTTACACACACACACACAAACCACTGAATAACCCAGTACACCTGACTGAAGTGTGTTCCCACATCACTATGTGACCATTCTGATTTTTTAGTTTAGGATCAGTTATATCTGTAGAATGTAATTTGTGTTTGCAAAAATATTTGAATAATCTAAATGAAAATGTAAATTAAATGCAATACTTTTCTCACTCTCTCTCCCTCTCTCTCTTTCTCTTTCACACACACACACACACAGACAGACTCATTTGACCTGCCCTCTAGGTAGTCCGTTACAAAGCCTTCTTCAGGTTTGTCCTGCTTTTCAAATGAGAGCCGTCAGACAGGATTGATGAACAAGCGACAACAGGCAGCTTACTCCAACGGCTCACAGCAACACACCCAGCAGCATTACGTAAACCCCAATGCACGCTGCACCGCTGTAGGATGTAGAACCAGTCTTTCTAAACTCTTTAGAATGTTTTATTATACACTGGACTGTATAAGCAACCTAATGATGGTTACTGTGTTTTATAAATAAAACCGTACAATGACAATAACTCATTTTTCATGACATTCATATTATAATGAAATAATAGTTAAACAGAATCACAGTGATGAGCAAGTCATCTCCTACCGAAAACGTCCTGGCTTTGATTCCCAACCAAGTCCTGAGTCCTTTCTTTGTGGCATACGGCCTGCCGCTGTCCTCTCACAGTCCAAACAGGTACATCAGGTCAGTTTGTAGATGCTAAATTAGCCCTAGTTGTGACTGCATGTAAGTAAATATGTTTAATATGTTTAATACATATATTAAGCCATAGTAAGCTCACACACACGCTCTAGTAAGCTCTAACCAAGAGAGACTGTCAGAGAGACAACCAGTGAGGCAAATGTTCACCTTACTACTGATTATTACCAGTTATTACTCTTTTCATTTTTAAAAACGATTTCCTTATTTACAGCTTAATTTAAATTACATTCTAATTGAAATCTTCTAAATATAATTTTGATAAATGTTTACATAGTTGTTGACAACAGTGTACTTTGTTTCATTCATTCACCTTTAAAGTAAACTGAGCTCAGAGAGAGAGAGAGAGAGAGAAAGCGAGAGAGAAAGACAGAACAGAGATAAAGAGAAAGGCAGAAAAGAGGGACAGGAAGAGGGAGAGAAAAAAGAGATAGAGGGAGAGAAAGAAGTAGAGATAGTGAAAGGAAAAATAACGAACAAAGAGAGAGGAAAAGGCAGAAAGGCTGCATGGGAGGAAGAGAGAGAAAAGGAGAAAGAGTAAGTAACATACAGATCAAGCTAGATTCATGAGATGTTGTGGACCTGTGTATGTTTGTGTGTGTGTGTGTGTGTGTGTGTGTGTGTGTGTGTGTGTGTGTGTGTGTGTGAGTTTTCTTGAACACAGGAATTGAACCTGGAAGCCCTAAAGCTAATTGTCCTAATGCCGTCAGATCAGATTGATTGATGACCATACTTCTACAGATGGTCAGTCATTCAAACCCCCCACCCTGCACACCCACCCCTACACACACACGCACACACACACACATCCTTAAACACACACAGCAAACTTTGTTCACTTCAAGGATGCAGTTGTTATCAAAACACTCAACAGTGCATATCAGCGCTTAAAAAACACAAAACACATGATTAATTCTGCAACCCACAGACAGTACAGTAATCCTTCATGACCTATAGGAGCTTTTGTTACACGGTATTTTAGTTCCAACTGCAAAATCACATTGGTTGAAAAACATAATACTCATGTTGTTAGGTCTTTTTCACTGTAATCAGTATTTTTCCACCTCCTCCTGCCAAATAACAGCAATGTGTGTTTTAGGCCGCTGGATTTACTTGTTTGGATGGAAGGCCAAAATTTTAAAAGCATGCTGTTTTGTTTGTGATGTAAAATATTGATAATATGCTGCCATATTGCTTTTATAAATTACTTACATAACAATTATAAAAGCATTAAGGAAAAAAAAAGAAACACTGATTGAAATGCTTACATTAACATCTCGTCCTTCATAAAATGCCTTGTAATTGGCTGTTCTTGTCACAGAATGGAGTGGCAGTCTGTGTACAAGTTTCTGTGTTTTTTATAAGCCAGCAGCACGTGGACGGCCTTTTCCTGGACACTGGGTTTACCCTGGACTTCACATGCCGAGGAGACCCAGCCAAAGCAGTAGCACATGTGGAAACACTTCAGCATCACCTTTAACAACTCTGCTGGCAGAGGAGAGAGAGAGAGAGAGAGAGAGAGAGAGAGAGAGAGAGAGAGAGAGAATAGGGAATGAATGGGTGAACTGTGCCAAGAAACACACTCCTCTCAGCTGTTTCCCTCCCTCTTTCCTGCCAATAGGCATCCTTCGTGTTCTTTCTCTCCCTCTCTCTCTCTCTCTCTCTCTCTCTCTCTCTCTCTCTCTCTCTGTGTATGTATATGTGAGTGAGTGTGTGCGTGTGTGTGTGTGTGTGTGCGTGTGTGCACATCTGTGCGTTAGCTCACGGCCTAATGGCGTTGTGCTATGCAGGAGCTCTTTATGGGCAGTGGAAATGGCTGGAATGTTCTTATAACAGCCATGGGAGTGACCCTTCCTCAAAGGGCCTGATTATGTATCACACACAGGGCACAATGGAGACAGCTGCCCAACGTGGGTATGTGTGCTTGCTAATGTATGTCTACAGATAGAATGGCAGAGTGTGTGTGTGTGTGCGCGAGTACTTTCAGTACTGTGAGTACTTTCAATTCTGTAATGCCTGCACTCAGGAGTGAGAATAATTGATAATTGTTAATTGTCATTAATTGTCAATTCCCAAATCATGTTAGGCAAGTCAAAACTAAGTTCCCAAATTATGATGCAAAGTCTCAAACCAATTCCACAGTCAACACATATCTTAAGTCTAGATGGGATGATCTGAAGTCAGCCCTAACCCTAACCATAACCCTAACCCTAATCAAGAGTGGTGAATGTCAAGTTAGTTCCCAGGCTAAGACAGGTAAGTCTCAAGACAACTTCAAGTCAGGATAAGTACGTCTCAAGTCAGTTTCGAAGTCAGCACAAGTAAGCCTCAGGTCAAAAGAAGCTGATCTCAGATAATTTCCCAATTTAAGACAAGAATGTCTTAAGTCATTTGCCAAGTCAAGACAGTCTACACATTTTGAATGTTACACCACATGTGACTCGAGTGTCCCTTGTCTAAATCTTACCTAAATCTAAGGTTAACCTTAGGAGCCACACGACAATATTTGGTCTCTTTTACTTCTTTTGCGATGCAGATTTCGTCAAGCATTTTTTTTATTGCCAACCTGCCAAAATTTATCACACATACTGGTTTCCCTATCCTCATGGGGACATTTGATTCTTACTAAGGGCAAAAAGCAAGCACAAGTAAGTTTCCGTCTGCTTGACAGATAGAGAAGATTGTTCTCTGGAACATTCACTGAACCGAAAAAACAATTCACCTAGACAGTTCACACACACGTTCATTCACTGACAAGAAGGGGCTATCTATGGAGTGTGACAGTAAATGCACAAACACACAGAAAAACAAACACAAGCAAGAATGTGAATGAGAACATGGTGATGAAACACCTGACATGCAATGCTGCATGCACACACACCCACACACACACAAAGTGAAAGAGAAAACTGTCAGTGATAGATATGATGGCATTTCTTCATTCCAGCATACACTGTGTGCCTTCCCTTGTGCTTTAATGTACTTCTCAGACACACATTCTACATGGATGACGCTGTGCACTGCTCATGTGTCATATGGAGCCAGGACTTTGGTTCCGCTTGTGTGTAATGTGTGTGTGTGTGTATGCGTGTGTGTGTGTGTGTGTGTGTGTATAGTGGGATACATTCACATACTCTCATATAGGGGCTTTCCACTGAAAATTATACATTCTTTCTCATTTTCACACACACATGCACCCATTTGACTATGCAATTCACTGAAGTGAAGACCACAAAGTGCTGTAAGATACAACACACTAACCAGACACTTTTTATTAGAAATGTTCGTCCACTGACTGGCCACTACATTAGAAACAGTTATCGTGCACTTTCATCATCTGGCCACTTTATAGAAACACATACGTTGTACTTTCACTGAATGGCCATTTAATTTGAAACCTTGGTCTAATCTCACTGGCCACTTTGTTGGAAGCTCCTACCTTATGCATCCACTTGCTGGCCACTTTATTGGGAATACCAATGTTGTATTTTTACTGACTGGCCACTTTATTAAAACACTTATACTGATCTGCAGTTACAGACAAGCCCATCTGTTTTCATGCACACCCTCTACTGCATTCATCAGTGGTCAGTTTCCGACATGCAGTAAAACACAGTAACCCCCATGAGTCATTCAGCAGCTTCTAAAAAGCTAACATGTAAGTTCTGTCGTTATGAGAGTGCCCACATCCAGGTTCTTGGAGTTAAAAGGGTTAAGGGAAAATATTTAAGTCTTCTCTGAATTTCTGCTGAACATTATCATCAGATGATGAGCTCATGAAGAGTTGAAAGTGATGCTACATTTCCCATTTCTGCCCAAGCATGTTTATCTGGTCTAACCTGTGGTTTAACGGTTAAGGAGTCGTGTTCTCCACAGCTGATAACATTTCAGGCACAAGAAACATCAGATCCTGTGAAAATGTGCCAGTTTCCACATGTGTGTTCCTGCTCAGACATACCACAGTGTGTAACTGGAGTTAGGCTGGTTTCCAATTCAAGTAATGATCATAACTAGATGAGTAATGATAAGGATTCTTCAGGGTCTTCTAAACCACATGTCAGACAGACACAAGTCCTGGAAGGGCAAAGCACTGCACACTTCCTCCTCGTTCAACACACTGAACTCACACTTAGCAATCAGATACTTTGCAAAACCACTGTGAGCCGGAAAGCGCCGGTGTCTGGATAGCTGTGCTCTGGACAACCATGTGCTAGTTTAATCATTAATAATCATTTATTACGCTAAGAAAATTTTATTACGATAAAAAATGTTTGAGCTATGCTTGCACAATGCTTGGTTGTATTTAAACTCTGCAACATTTGTAGTACCAGTCAAGTATGAGCACTATTCTAATTCTGAGTTTTAGCAAGGACTAAAATGACTCTTGAAACTGAAACTTGTCCAATCAGGACCTTGTTCACTGTGGTCTCTGTATATCCAATCAAGTGAGCTCTCTCATTGGTTGGGGCTTCAGGAGGCAGACATTAATTTAACTTTCCACAGAATTAGAAAGTAGGATGGGTGAATCAACCAGTCCTGCAATTTCATAAGAAGAAAGGGTCAAAACTTCATTTGAAGATGATTTAAATTTGATGAAATGTTATTGTTTGTTGGGGACCAGTGTAAACAACTACTAATATATATGATATAAACCTATTACACATACACACACACAAACACACTCATGTATATAGAGGGTACCACGATACACACACACACACACACACATATATATATATATATATATATATCATGGTGCCCTCTTTTCCC
>JBBPCX010000160.1:18426733-18456004 GCA_037974365.1 Hydrocynus forskahlii
CACACACACACACACACACCCCATAAACAAACACACACACCCCATAAACAAACACACTCAACCTGCCACCCTCCCCAGGCAAGTAACACACACACACCTGGACGTCCACATGATGTAAAAAAAACCATGATTTCTCAAACCAGGCTACCTTCTTTCAGTGCTCCATGGTTCTGAGGCTTGTGTGCCCATTTTAAGTGCTTTCAGTAGTGGTCAGCATTGGCACTCTGACCGATATATATTATTATGAGATGGATGCTCAGTTACACATAATACAATAATATTTTGACGTATAGTTACTCATATATATTTGCTACTTCTAATGTGTGTATGTATGTGTGTCAGCTACCATGCAGTATACGGATTCTTGTATTATTGAAAAACTCAAGATGACATTCACACTATAAGTACAATCATTGTTGAATGTGTGTGTGCGTGTGTGTGTGTGCGTGTGTGTGTGTGCATGCGTGTGTAAACACTCGCCGTTTCCTAACTCATTAAAGCCAGTAAGGGTCTCCTGAGGAGAAAGGCAGCAGGATGTAAAGCATCCTCCGCCGTGGTGTGTGTGTTACTATATTCGCGCCTTATTTTTTCCCTTTCACTTCTCCACAGGACGTCCAGCAGAATGAGGTGGTGCTGAGCATGTGAAACAAAGTGACAAAGCAAAGGTGTGTGTGTTTGTGCCAGTGTGTGTGCATGTGTGTGTTAAGAGGATGTTAGTTTAAAGCTGATATTCCCAATGAGCCTTTCTTTTGCCTCTGTAACAATGAGAGGAGTTTCTGCCTGCTTCCTTTGAGCTTTTATTGGACACGCACACACACACACACATACACACACACACACACACTCAGACACAAGTGCGACAGGAACAAATGGAAACGAGGAGCCACGTGCTGAAAGACAACATCCATGTCTCCGCAAAAAGAAAGGCCGGATACACTCTAAACGCTAATTGTGCATTAGATACACACACATACACACGCGCTCAATTGTATGCAGAGCATGCCACACATCAGATTGCAAACTTGTGTGTAAATTATGCTACATTACATAACGCTTTGTTGTGGAGAGCTCATTATGTGCAGATTGTTTCATTAGTTCCGCAAGATAGACCTCGACTGCGCACTCCATAAGCTCCAAACGTGTTCACTTACACGGGGCAAAGAATGTCCAATTGTTTTGTGTGTGTGTGTGTGTGTGTGTGTGTGTGTGTGTGTGTTTGATCCATATACTGTAAAAATACATAATTTACTGTCAGCAGTTTATCCACAGGACTTATACTATCCCCTACAACTGCAAAACTTTACTGTATTTCTTTTACCCATTATTATATTTATCTACTTCTTCCCTGCACAAATATATCTAGCTTTCGCTACTGACTGTTAATGTGCATTCATTATAGAATCACAGGATGGACACAAACCACCATCATTGATGGAATATCAAAATTCAAAAGTACCTTCAGGGATCAAATAACCTTTTATTAAACTATGCAATGTTCTTTCTTTTGTCTTTAAAAACATTTGTGTTTTCAGTGAACTAGAAAAAAAACTAGTTTTTTTATATTCATATGACAGCAAGTCAATATTTTAAAATTGTATTACTTTGCTATATTGTGCCAATTTTTTTGTCATGTGGAGAGATCTCAGTCCAGCTCAACAAAGTGTCATATATATAGATAAAGGGGGCAGCCAGGGATACAGCACCCAGGAATCAGTGTGTGGGGATGGTACCTCAGTGATGACACTAGCAGTGTTGGGATTCGAACCCACAACCTTCTGATTGCAGGGGCAACCCCCTAACCACTAAGCCAACAGCTGATAGATAGACTGACTGATAGATATTTTTCCATCTTTTTTGCAATCAAAATATCCTGAACATGGACCGGTGATGCAAATTTACAGGATTTCTTTAGTGTTTTTAAGCCTCTGATTAGTGAAGAAACTGGAGGTGTTGGTGATTTATTAGCTCTAAAGCAATAACCTAAAGAAGCCATTTAACATGGCCTATAACCTATATGTGCCTAAACATGACTACTTCCTGCCCAGTAATTTGCATTAAAAATGAGTAGCTAATGCAAAAGCTTAAGCCCAAAAAATACATTTGTATAATTTCACAATTCCAGGAACATCAGCATATGTTCTTGGTTTCATTAATAAATGTTCTTTCTCAGACCATTTTTTAATCAGTGTTCATTTTATTGGTGAAAAAAATCAGACAAGGGCCAGACTGTCATGAGTGGAAATAAGTTTATCTTCAAATGAGAAAACTATCAAACGACAAGCAACCACACATTTCCTCTTCCCTAAATTGTTCATCCATTACGCTCAAGCGAATTAAGTTGTCTTTGTGTGTGTGTGTGTGTGTGTGTGTATATATGTGTGTGTGTGCGATTTCCCTTTGCTAATTTGCCGGCATTTGGTTGCTGGTTTGGTTTAATCGCTGCTGGCCTCCTCCGGGGAAACTGTGTTTGGTGCGAGCCAAACACAGATGAAACAGTGGCAGTCCTCAGAAAAAAGAGTTAAATAAACAAGTCCAAAGCCAAATGATTTGCAGGTGTGACTCAGCAGACAGCATCTGGGGTAGGGCACAGGGTTGATCCCTGAGGAGCGCCGCCTCTCCATAGATGAATAGCATGACCCGCATTGCAGAGACAGTTATGTAATTGCCTCAGCTGCTGGTGGAGCTCAGTGTCGGCTGGAAGTGGGGTGACACTTAGGCTGAACTCACTGTACAAAGACTTTCAGACACCAGGCCTCTGCTTCCTTCTGCTCAGGAAACGACTGTTCTCTCAGCTTACATTCTGCACTGGGCCCATACGGAGTGCATGTTTGTGTGTGTGTGTGTGTGTGTGTGTGTGTATGCGTGTGTGTATGCGCCCATGTTTGTGTGTGCGCATGTACGTTACAGTAGGTTAAGGCAGCCTTTTTTGCGCCACAGACGGGTATCATGCAAAACATGTAAAAACAAAATGCGTAAAAATACAACTCACCATTCCACTGAATTAGTGGGAGCCCTGCGCTTGTTTCCCTCCTACGAGGTTTTTTCGAAACAAAAGATCTTTCAGATTTTGATAATGAATAAAATATGTTTTATTCTGTCTTTCTGTGCGCCCCAGTACCAAATGACTCATGGACCGGTACCGTTCCGCGGCCCCGTGGGTGGGGACCTCTGGCTTATGGGTTTAGTGACAGGACCTCTGGTGTCTCAAACCGAGTTTCAAGCCTTTATAAGTTTTTATTGTTTTGCTACTGCCTGTATTTAACTACACTGTTAATTACATGTTTAGCATGTGTTAGTCTTCACTCTCCCAGTGTTGGTGGTATTGTGTGAGCAGGAGATTCCTAGCTAGACGGAGGAGTGGGACAATACTAAATTGGGGAAGAGTGATGATTTTCTTTTCTTCAAAAATAAAACTAATACCACATGGACGGCACTAATCATGAACCCGTAATAGAACATGTCCTTCTCTACTCCTAAACACAGATATGGTTGCCCACTTTTAACAGAATTTCCCATTTAAAATTACAGAGCTCCTTTTTTATCGCTTGGAGTATGTGCAGCTTCTAGAGTTAAACAAGCAAACATTCTACTTAGAAAGTACTGAGGAAACAGTCTGTCGTTCCTCTTGGAACCAGTTGAACCACCATTTGGCCCTGAACAGTAGCCTGAGTAGAGAAGAGAAAGGCGCTATAGAAACAGAGCAGATTTAGTTGGCATTATTGTGTTTAATAACCTGCCACAAACCTTCTATCAACGCTTACTGACCTCAGGCGGCCTCTGCTGCCCTCTGAGGTCAAGTCCTACGTCCTGTGCCTGCAGGGACTCCTTTCTTCTCCCGCAACTGATGAGACACAGGTTGTTGGGTGAAAGAAAGAAAAAATGTGTTTGTGTGTGTGTGAAGGAGTGTGTGTACATACACATATATACACACATCCATACATACAAATTGCACATTTTGTTGACTATTTATTAGCTGATCGGCACATACTGGAAAAAAATAGCTTAATGTGTGCTTTAGACACCCACCTCCCCATCACCCACTTCAGTCTGTAGTTGGTAAGTCTTCCTCTGGCAGAAATCACAGCCTGCAAACATTTATTGTGGTCTTTCTGTTTTGGATTTAGGATTTTCCTTTTAGTTCTAACTACTCACAGTCATCTTGCCTGAATGTTTAAGATCTTATCACATATCTTCAATAATTTTACAGCCTTGGGGATTCCAAGACCAGTCCAGAGATGATTTTGTATGAATGTTTTGAATCATGTCTTCTTGTAATATCTAACCTCTTTTCTTATTCAGTTTCTTTACTGTCTGTGGGACATTAACTTCCAAGACTGGTTGATATTTTGTAGGATCTTTTCTCCACCACATTTATTCTACCACTGACTGCCACAAAACCCCAAAGCATAACAGACCCATTCCCATGTTGAACTGTTGGCAATTCTTCTTACATTTCTTCTCCAAACATACCTTTGGTGATTGTAGACAAAGAGATCAGGTTTTGACCACAGACCAGTTTACTTGACCACAGCACTTCCAAAATGCTTCTGGTTTAGATGTTTCAAAATGCTTCAGATGCGGACTTCGGCGATAAGATCTTGGTTAAGGTTAGAGACTGATATTGTTAGGATTTTCTGATATGGACATAAAAACCGATGCTGCTTATTAATATTTCTGTTAATACAGCTCTCTGTAATTTGGGGCAAAAAAACATAAATAGATGTGAAAAGATTCAGCAGTTATTTTACAATGAATTTTTGAGAGAAATAACATGTGAAACTGTTTCCTGAGTTCCCTGTATATTTAATGAGGTAGGAACGATTGCTACAAATGTCACCATAGTCAGGCTAATAGCTGCAGTGCAGTGCATTGTGAAGTTGCATTACTGAGGCAGATCCAGTCTGATATTGCGCCTGAATGTGAAATGATGTTCCGACACTTATGAACTGATTCCTTGTTTAGGGCTGCGCTGTGGTTCCCCTCCTGAACTCCCTCTCTATGTGAGAGGTTCTGAAAAAGTTTGTGTGTGTGTGTGTGTGTGTGTCCAGGGCAGAATCACGTCTCAGTACTGGAGAATGTATAATGTGTGTGAAACATCTCTGCTATGCATGGTCACTTCTCCTCACCACCACTTCCTAACCCTGACATTTACTGCCCTTAGATGAAAGTCTGCAGGCCAGCATGGAGGCCATTCCGCTCTTTAACTCCTGAGGGTGAATGCTGCATACAGAGATGTTGCTGTGGCCACTTCTGTCCTTGTACATGTCAAATTTCCATATGGACACCAGAAAAGAGTGGTGCTTCTTTTGTCTTCTACAAGGTCCCCATCTAACAACACCAGAATATGCTTTCATCTTCTTCCAATGTTTTACTCTTTAAAAGTCTCCGTTTTAATACATGGTAGGAATAGGGCCATACTTTTCTGCATTGTTCTATCAAGAATATACTGTACGTGTTCGTCCAAGACCAGTTTAAACACCCCACTTTGAAGACCAATGGTCAACTGACATATTTTATTGGTTTTCTGAGGAAAAATAAGTAGAAATCTTCCACATGACTTAAATGTCATGCAAATGCACATTTTACAATTTCTTTTTTCTCAAATTTTAATGCATGATTTCCATTCACTTAAAAAACATTTTGTATTTTGCGCTGACCACAATTAATGTTTCATTCATTTTTCTTCCCCAATATGTAAAACCTTTTTTCCCATTATGTAAGCAGTCATTTTATGCATATATAAAAAAAGATACATGGATGAGCCGCAATTGCTTTCTACTCTTTCTCTGCATTTAATCCATTCACCAAGTGAAGCAGTGGGCTGCCACCAATGAGGGGCGCCCGAGGAGCAGTGTGTGAGGACGGTACTTTGCTCAAGGGGAACCTTAGTGATGACACTAGCAGTGTTGGGATTCAAACCCACAACCTTCCCCCCAGAGTCCATGTGTCCTTCTGACCAATCAATGAAGTATGTGTGCAAGGCCTGGTCAATATCAACTATCCAGAGAGTGTGTGTGCACATGTGAATCTTGGCATATTTTTGTAGCACATCTGTGACTGTTCGGCCATTTGAGGGCGTGCATACATTTGCATAGCTTTCAAGATCAATGCATGGGTGGCGTTGCGAAAGCTGATCAGGACTGTGCATGTGTCAGAGATCCACTGCTGATCAGTCAGTGTTTAACCGAGACAAGATCTAATCAATAAACTTACTTCTGTCCTTCTGTCACAAAACCCCCAACCCATTCAATCCAGGCTTTTTAATATATCACAATGGGAGCTTTAATATTCTTTACTATAGCTTTAATTATGTATATGGAAGCAATGCCTCACACCTGGCACCCTTGGGTGTTCCGCTCATAAGCGGACAGCAAGACTGAATGGCATTAATTACAAGAGTGAATGGCATCCAGTGTGTCTCGTGATTGTGATCAGGTCACTCAAAACACCTTCGGAGGAGGAAAAGGATACATATGACCACATAACCGCATTTGCAGTGTGACCACAAAACCATCCCGATACAAGCCAGGCTCTGTTTACACTTGGCATTAAAGGGTCCATACCCTATTTTCTTTTTCTATTTTTCTTGTATTTTGTTTTTTTTCCACGTTTCTGTGGGTTAGTACACCAATTTACAATTAAACTGACTTTTTTTGTTACTGTTCAAAAAGCAGTCTAGAATAAAACACTTGTTATAAGATTTCCTTAAATGGGCAGGGCTAAACTACCATGGCCTAAATAGGTGGATATAAGGAAAAGCACAGAATTTTTTGTGAAATCATAAAACTGCTGAACCAAAATGGGCTGTTTTTGCAGCTTAGTTTCCTTATATAGTTTCCATATATATAGGGTTTGTTTTAAAAACTTTTTTCCATGAGATGGGGACCCATATCTGGATGTTGTCCATCTATGTAAAAAGACAAGGTTAACCGCTCTGGTCTAGCTGTCCTGATCCTGAGGTGGCCGAGCACGCATTGTGTTTTACAGCTTGACTCCCTTCACAATCTAATGTCATTTGTGCTCCAAGAGAACATCCATACTTTTAAATGTAGTGTTTAGATTGCAATGCCTGTAAGATGATGAACACAGATGGGTCTAAACTTCTGACTGGCACTGTGTATCGTCCCTTGGGGTGTTTCACAAAACATTTCTAACTTAGCCACATAACCTAAGCCCAAAGACAAGTGTGCAATCAAAATGTGAAATCAGAGACATAATACAGACAGACTCTGCCTTCTTTCTTCATGCATTAGCCTAGTTGCCCTTGGTTCCACAGGGAAGTTGTAGTGGTTCCAGACAGCATTACAACCTATACCGTTTGAGCTGTTTGAATTGTTATTTGTTTGGCTTTGAAAGTTTTTACATGTGTGTTTTAAACATGTCTGTTGCCTTGGGTGCCTGCTAACCTGTCCAGGCCCAAAAAAAGAGTCCAGGCCCAAAGTCAACAGGAAACGTTTTGGTCTTGTTGGTTTGCGGTACAGATACCACCAAAGGGCCCATATGACAGAAAGCCAATAAACTGAATGCAGAATGTAAACATTTCAGTACTGTACTGCTCACTTGCTAGTCCATGTGTGGAAAATAGGCAGTAAGAATGGCCTGCTTTAAAGCCGTTGTTTTTGTGATGTCACAATGTATTTACACACTTCAGCCTGTTTAGCTCAAAGCAGTTTATCCTGCACGTTCCCGGTATATGGAAACATACAAAAATTCAGCTACAAACATTCTATTTTGTGGAAAATAGACAGTAAAAATGACCTGCTTTGAACATTGTTTTTTGTGATGTCACAACACATTTACATACATTCACAAGTTCAGCTTACATCAGTTTAGTCTGTCCATTCATAAGAAAGCTTTGAGAAGTGTTTCAGCCCCTTCTTGAAAGAATCACAGTGCAGCACAGCCAGTCAAAGCTGAGGTCATTAACACGTTGGTATATGTCAGAGGTCATTTACATATGTCTTGAAGACACAGCAGCAAAATTTGCCTGTTTGAGGGGTCAATGGAAGTTTGGAAAAAAGTGTCATGTAAAAAAAAAAAAGAATGATCTGTTTATGGTATGTAAATCTTCATAAGTGGACCTCATAATTGTGGGGAAAATGAGTTACAACACAAGAGAAATGTGGAATATGGGCCCTTTAAAAATGGAAGCCCTACTCTTAGTGTGTGTATAGGTGGGCGGGTGAGCGCATTTACTGTACTTAAGACTGTCTCTGTTCTTAGGCCATTTGAGACAGATTATTACATCAGGGAAGTCTGCTTTTACATTCTGAAACACACATACACACATGCTCACTCTTCTCTCGTTTACCAAGTGAATGAGTCACGGTGGCCCTCTCCCAGCCCTGAAAAGGGACTTCTTAAGCCTCTGAGTTCTGTGTGGTTGGAGCAGCAGCATAATTAGAAGCTTGAGCAAGTGAGAGCTTTTCTAATGCTGTACTTAGAGAAAGCCAGCACTGTTATCAGTCTTGTACTTACTGACGATTACACGACTACACAGAGGAGGCCACTGATGGAATGGAACAGAATGCAGTGGGCAGAGGCAAAGACACCCAGTCTACCGAACACACTTTAACCCTTAGAAGCCTGGAATTATCATTGTTTGTTAAAATGTCACTACATAATTGCATCATTAATTATTACATATAATAAGTGATCAGTTACAGTTCCATATCAACAGCTTTGTCGTTTCTGCATTTGGGTTCAGGACAAAAAGCAAAACATTGCAAGCATGTTAAGGATCCAAAATAACTGTATTCATAACTGTAACTTTCTCATAAGATTCATAATATTATGTCTCCTGTACCTACAAGCACTGAGATTTGGAATTAAAGTTTAGAATCCGCAGTTAGGGCCAGAATTACAATGAGGCCATACAAAGGCATAGTGCATTACATACAGTGCAATAGGGATAATTAAGCCTTAAATTAAAACACAGACTATAATATTAATATTAATAATAATAATAATAATAATAATATAATAACTGCTATGCCACAAACTCCCTGACCCCAGACAATGGGCCATGGGGAATACAGTTCTTGGCAGGACAATCAACTTAAGCATTGTGATTGTGAGGGCAATGTTTACACAAGCAGAACTCAAGATCAGACCCGCACAGTTGTACTGTGTGTGCTCACTTTGTTACAAAGTAAACACTGATTTAGGTTCTCTGGAGCTTTACCTCATCATGTCTGAGAGACCCTTCTCAAATACAGTGAAGAAACAATGAAGTCAGCTGCTAAATGTTTTTTGTATAACAAGATAATAAACTATAGCAAGATAGCAACAGTCACTTTGGGATCCACTTCAGCACAGGAGCACAAATCTAAAGGTTTAACTTACATATAATATTTTAATATTAATATTTTAATATTTTAACCTCAAATGAACTTGTTATATAAGTTCAGTGAACCACCAATTCAGTGCTGTAGAACCTAATATAATGAACTATGAATCCCTGAAGTGTGCTAATAGAAATGAGCATTACCGCAGTATAAATGAAATACTAAAAAGGACATATTATGCAAAACTCACTTTAGTTATAATGGGTCTATGGGCAATACAAAACATGTTCATGAAGTTCTTTGCACAAAAACTACTCTCACATAAAGAGATCTCACCAGTTCTATTCTTGACAGTTTCAGTCCCTTTCAAAATGAGCCGTTTAAGGGCTCTGTCACTTTTATGAAAATAAGCTGTTGCTGGCCAAGCCCCACCCATCCCATGCTTAAACGGCACATTTAACACACATGAAAATGGCAAAAAACAGAGGAGTTATTCAGCCCTATATGTTCAACCCTGAGTCTACCCTGAGTCTACCCTGAGCCCAGAGCAAGATGAACACAACACTTCATGAGTGACTTGCCTTTGCCTGTAGCCATAGCGCTCTGCGTCTTATGCGTGCTCGTAAAACAGCAGACAAAAATGGAAGATCTTCAGCTAATCTAGTGGGTGTTGGCTCGACATGTGAGGGGTGGTTCTTTGCAAATTTCCCCATTATTATGTCACAATGGGGGAGCCATCCAAACGGCTCTTAGAAGCATATGATTCCTGACACCAAAATCTTTCAACTGATTCACAGAAAATGGATGGATGGGGGGGAGTGTTTGTAGGAGCAGTAGAGACCCAAATGGAAATACAAAAGGATGCAAAAAGTGAGTTTTGCATAATATGTCCCCTTGAAATGATTATGCGTTGAACATTGCCACAAAATAATAATCTCACCACTTGACTGTATTTAAGTCTCAGTGTAACAAATTCCAAAGTTTATGTTTGTGTGTTTTACAAGGCCTTGTCTCAGCCAATCAGATTTAGAGCCAGACTTACTCATCCTGTCTACTGACTACAGACTGTGAACAGGCTGAGCTTGGCATCATTTGGTTTAAAAATTAGAGCTTGGCATCATTTGGCCTCAAAAAGAGAATGAAGGGGGCCTGTCAGTACATTTAATTCTTCACAGCACATCTGATCAGTAGATGATTTGAATCTATAGCTTGGGCTAGATGTAAATCAGTCTCATCTTTGCCTGTTTATATAACTTCTAGGATTTACAGAAGTCCAAAATAATGGCTTTTCTAGTTATTTGTTAACAGTGATGAAACCGTGTATGTGCCTAAGGTGAAACCTTATGTTTATGCCTCTTTATACTTCAAAGGGAGGGAGGACTTAAAACCAACAAGCCCATTTATACCACCTGCTCCTGCTGGGAATACCTTCCAGTCACATGCTCAGACAGACCCTCTGTCCGTTTGCCCACAGAATATACAAATACTCTCCTGCCCAGTTATTTTCAGTAGGGCACAACTGAATCAAGGAATTTAACTTATGGACAAGCTCTTAACTCCAGGCTTGGTTTTCTGTAAAGCACTTTGGTGAAAATTAAACTATGTTCATGTTGCCTTGAATCCATGGGACCCAGAATGTCTGTGAACAGGCCTAATGCTTTCTTATATTCATTTAAGCAGTTGTATTTCAGCTCAGAGCTATTGCAACTGACCTGACCGCCGACTAATTAGACATCTTCAACCTACTGTCATTATCACCCTACTGTGACTGTCAGAAGATCTCAGCTCATCTTTAAAGCAGGGATTTTTTTCTCATAATAAAACCTTGAAGGTAATGAATCATGCAAAAGGCCTGGAAAGGGGTCAACCATCTGAACCCATCAGACATCACTGTCTGTAATTTGAACGTAAAGCAGCAACACACTCACCAAAATACTGGTGGGGTGTGCTGTTCATTTCAAATGATGGTTATTTTTATGCATGTGAAAGTTCATACTTTACGGATAGACTGTTCTGTCACGTACCTAAGCTAATGACAGCATTTTTTATGTATAATGTAGCATTCAGCATTACAAAAACTGAACAAAGATTGATTCTCCATAGGCTTAGAGTTCTGCAGATCTTGTCCAGTGTGAACCATTTGGCTCATCTGTCTTAAAACATCTGGCTTAACATCTGGACAGATGGCTGTTCGGCCTTCGTTGTCAAAAACTCAAAAACTCTCTCTTATTTCGCTCTAGCTTTCTCTCTGTCATTCTCTTGCAACTCTCTTTACCCTCTTCTGTATCTTTCTCTCTCTCTCCTAAATATATATGCTTTGTTAATAGAAGACTCCTTCTGCTATCATTGTCCTTATCAGCTTTTATAGGAGATGAGAGTGAAACTGAATGTAAAGAGGCGTGGGAATGGATTAGCCTACACCTCAGAGCACTCAAACCTTTTAATGCATTCCACACCACTCAACACACACACTCACACACACACACACACACACACACACACACACACACGCACACAATATGCTCAAATATGTGTAGGCCCATAGGCATGCAGTAAAACACTGATGCACTGAATTCACTTACATTAAAATACATCACAGGTACGCACATTTGTCTCAGTTTATCTACCTTTAGCAATAATTCTGCTGAATTATTTTATTTACACAGAAAAGACGGTTAGTAAAAAAGGTTAGTACGATGTACTGCTTTTGATGCGCTCACACATGGAGAGACAGCTGGACCCCAGAATCAATAGGTGAATGAATAATAGATAGTGGAATAAATGAATGAGCAAATGTGTAAATGAAGCAATGGAAGTATTGATGAGAAACTCCAGGGAAATCAAAGGCTCTTTAAGGGACTCTTAATTGTTTTCAGATCGCTAATGATGCTTAAACTCCACTGTCGCCAGTTACGCACTCGCGTACGCACACACACACACACACACACACACACTCATACAGCACTCACCAGTCAGTCCACTTCCTTGACACGGCTACGCTGGGCAGCACTCTGGGGTGTTGGCCTTTGACCTGTCACCCCACGACTTCTGAGTGTTGTTGACATTGCCTGATGAACCACAGAGAAAGAAGAAAGAAGGAGGGGTTGAGAGAGAGAGAGAGAAAGAGAGGGAGAGAGAAAGAGAGAGAGAGAGAGACAGAGATGAATTAGGAAGAAAAGCAAGCGAGAGAGCGACACAGGGGCAAAGCGTGAAGTTCTCAGAAGAGGTAGAGAGAAAGAGCAAAAGAATAAAGTGAAAGGGAAAGAATATAGAGCGTATAGGAGAAGAAAGAGGGGGTTGAGACAGCAAGAGGAAGAGGAAAAGATAGAGAGGGAAGAAGGGGATAAAAAAGAGAGAGTCTGAAAGGATATCGAAAAAAAGAGCGAGACGAAAGAGTGAGAGAGAGAGAGTAAGAGAGAATAGAGAGAAAGATAGAGGGGCAAATAGTGAAGTCTTGGGGAATGAAGAGAGAGAGAAAAAATAAAGAACGCAAAGATAGAGAATGAGCGGAAGACGAAAGAAAAGATTAGAGGGGAAAAGATAGACAGAGAGGACAGATGAAAGAAAAGAGAGTCTGAAGGGAGATAGAGAGTGAAGTCTCAGGAGGGAGAGAAAGAGAGCAAAAGGACAGAGAGTATGAGGGAGAGGCAGAGAGAGAAATAGACAACTTGAATGAGTGAACGGACAAAAGAGTAGATCAAAGCAAACATAAGTCTAAAGGGTGCGACCCCTGCTGCCTCAGCTGTCAAGAGGTGCAAAGGATGCAGGATATGTCATGTAACACACACACACACACACACACACACACACACACACCTCTATTAGTGATGGGACATTAGTACCTAATCTTCTGCCTCTGACACAAGTATGTACCAGAACATCCGGACACACTCAGATTTATGATTCTGACCCAAACACACACATACACACACACACACACAGGTGACGTGAAGCAGAGGCAGACATCTGCTGCAAATGAAGGGATTGAGTGACTGGTTAAATCAGAGGAGGCTTTAAAAGAAATTCCCCGTCTTGAGTAAGACACCTCTGTGCTCTGCAGCCATGGCTGGTCTTAAGGGGGATTTGAGCAGAAGCCGCAGATAAACACACTCTGATAGATTTCAGCCGCATCCTTTTAACTTCAGCAGGAATTCCCAGCCCAGGGAAGCAAAACACTGGCACATATAAACAAGGAAAGTGCTTAATTTGTCTTCCGTAATGAGGCTCAATTGTCAGAGAACTGCCCTCGCACTCTTTCAACTTTCAACCACTCCTACAGAGAGAAGGAGCGGCACAGGCCACCAATAAAAGAACTACAAACAGGTAGAGAGACAGACAGGGAGAGAGGGAGAGAGATGGCCTTTTTCCAGACTTTACACACCTCCGACTTGTTAACTCCAACAACGCTTGAGGGGGCATTGCTGCTCAAATAGTAACACCCCGGAATGAGGGAGAGAGAGAGAGAGAGAGAGAGAGAGAGAGAGAGAGACCTACAGGACACTTATCAAAGCTCAGCTGTCCCAGAGGAGACAAACCAGCTCATGCTCGTCAATCAGCATCAGCGCAGTGGGGCTGAACCTCTCAACACTGGGCTCACAAACTCACACACACACACACACACACACACACACACTGCAGACAACAGCAATAAACAAAGCCATTCCAAACAAACAGCTGGGAAATGATTAGAATAGCTGATAAGGACACATTCCAAACAATGAGCTTGTGGTTGGAGTGTTTGCGCTCATGTTCCTGTTTGTGAATTGTGTGTGTGTGTGTGTGTGTGTGTGTATGTATGTGTGTGTGTGTGTGTGTGTTCTAAGAGAATGTCAGGGTGGCAGTAGTAAATGTGATATTACGGTGCTAGGCCTTTCCACAGACAACACTATCAATCCAGTTGTCTGCTTGTTCCAAACAGGTTCATGCTGCCAAACACCTACCCTCGTTAAAGAGAGATTAAATAGTTGATCTGGCTTGTATGTTACTGTTAGCTTAGGTACTGTATTTGTCACTTTGAAAATAAGAGATTTTTAGGTGGACATGACATAAAAACTTTAATTTAATATCATATATTGCTCTGATATTATCCAATAAAACTCTATACTTCTAACTGTTTATGCTGTATTTTGTTGCCGTATAACAAGCAAAAACATATTTAACTTCTAATGTAAGCTAAGGTCAAAAGTAATTACTGAGCATTTCTACTGGTTTGTTCATGATGAAAGTTCTGGACAATCTAGATTGCAGCTGCCCTATGTGAAAACCTTCATAATATTTGGATCCACATCAGTCGACTTGCATACATTCTCAGGCCTGTCGAAGTGTAATACGAGGATTTCTGTGCTGTGTCTAAGTGCAGGCCACACAGTGGTGCATGCTCGCTTCCCATCCGCCATCACGACACAATTACCCGCTAGCCTCTCGCAGCACTCGTATCAACAATCCGCCGCATTGTGGAGAGGCTCAACCCCTGCACTTTGACCCCAGAATTAACCCTAGAGATCTGAGGGGGGTCCGCTGCCCTCTCTCTACGGGTTTGTTTCCCATGAGAAAGCGTTGATTGGTGTAAGATGCCTTGGCCCTGCTAGCTAACGCACACCATCTGGGTGTTTCCGGTTCTTTCCAGCCATGCCAGTGCGGGCGGCTGAGCTAAAAGCCCACCTCGGGCTGACTGGCCACCTCTGAGACCCTTAACCTCTGGGCTGACCCATGATCACGCCAGGCCAACCACAGCGTTGCCAAAAATACGCAGTCGATAAATGCAACCAGGCTACATCCGTGCACTCTAGGGAGCGCATTTCTAATTTGCTCCGCCCACAATTCATTTTGAAAGATGCTCAGGGTGTGAGCAGAGACTTGCTTGTCCAGATAATTACAAGGGAAAAGTATACACTTGGAAAGTCAAAGTTCATGTACTGACTGTCCACTTTCTTAGAAACACCTACCTTGCACATTGACTCATTGGCTACTTCACGAGCTCCCATTTTACAGGTTCTCTGTGCAGCTGCACACTGTTCTGCATGCATGTAGACACTGGTGAGAGTGAGTGAGTGAGTGAGTGAGTGCAGAATGGTAGAACTTCGTTTCATATCCGGCAACATGTGAAGCATAGATAAGTGTACTAGATTAGAGTGTGTGATTAGAGTGATGATGTGTTCCAGTGGTCTCAAACAGGTGGAAACTGAGAACTAGAACTGTGAATTCTGTATGGGTCGGTTTTTCCTCAGTCCTATTCCCCATTCATCATTGGTCAGTGTCTGACCTCAGGACCATAACTGAACCAACAGTATTTTGGAGGTGGACTATCCTTGGCATAGTAGAGATACTGGCATGATAGTGGTCGTAGTAGTTGTCATAGTCGTGTGAGTGTGTTTGTGTGTGTGTGTGTGTGTGTACATGTGTGGCATTGATATAAGTGTGTCAGGGTAAGCAGTGTTTACACACATCAGCATCACTACCAGGCTGAGAGTAAACCCTCCACCCAAATAACACTCAGCCAAGCAGCTCTGTGGTCAGAAAGTGACTACCGAGAGCTAAATGCATAATACAGAGGGGCTAAAGTCTCTCACTATCCAAAAGCAAGCAGGCATTTCCAGTAAAATGGCCAGTGAGTAAGCTGATTAGACACCAGGTTTCCTGGCTCCATGAGAAATTGTACTGGCTGGACAAGTGCAGTGGAATGAAGGTGGTCAGTCATTAGCGACACCTAGTTATGTCCAGCTATTGCATGTTAAGAAATTAATATACACTATGAATTTACATATGCAATAACATACTGGGTTATGCAATGACTTATCAATTTATGTTCCCTATGGACAGATTGACAACTTTGATTCTGCCCCTATCTAACCCACATTAGAAATAGGAGTTTGGGATTGGAGTGTGTGTGAAAATCTAAGCAAAATCTATGCGAATATTCATATGTCCAAACAAGGACACACAGATTCACACATAAACACACTCTGCCCTCCAAGAGAAGATTCATTAAATGTACAAGCACTCCACTTCATTAAAGCAGCAACCGGAGCATTGGTTACCATTAAGCCTTCGTTCTTTCAGGGCTAAAGGTCTAACGCCTAGCCCTTCGTCCTGGCTAATTGAATATGGCCTGTTATTAGTGGCAGCTTTTATGTGTCGAGGGTCTCATGATGTCAATTTGAATGAAAATGGCCTTAAGGCCCTTACACACCATACACAGTGTTTCTCCTGTGAGCCCCCTTTTTGAGTTTGATTTCAAACTGTGTCACTTTTGACCCTTACAAGTCACACTTATTAGACTTTTTTTATTTTTAACCTATTGATAGGGTAATTTGAATTTTTTACTCAGAATCACATTTGAGGAGACATAAGATCATGATTTGATTTGTGTGACAAGCTTTTGAGCCTCAAGTGTTTATTTCTACGCATGTTCTGTGCTCGGACACTGAAAATTTGACTGTTTGATAAGACCTTCAAAAGTCAGATTGTTCATTTGAATTTTACTGTCAGGGCACACTTGGGCTGTGGTGTTATGGAAACAGTTGTACACTTTTGGAGCTGCAGTCTTGTTTTCCTTTAAAGTGCTCCACTAGCTTTTCTACAAGAGAATGGTGTTCGGTCTAGAGATGCCTCTTTAGCTTGGACAGTGTCTCAGTTGAAAAGGGTCTAACCACATTCCACGCACTGGGCTCCCCTAAACACACACGCACCGAAGGCCGAATCACATTTAATATAGTCTAGACTGCATTTATAGAGGTCATTTTTATAAGGAACAGTATCATCATCTTCTTGGTTTAAGAGACATCTGTTTAGCTAACTGTTGAGTTCTTCAGCTGCGTTCTCCCAAATGATATTTAATGCCAGCTGGTCTTTATATCGCATCACAATTTCATGACAAACAGACCCACAGAAATAGCTGAAAATGATTTAGTATAAAATCCTGCCACATTAACTTCCATTGCAAGTTTTTCCCTTTGTAAAACAGCCATTTTGGAGATACAAGGTTTTGTTCTGACAGTGATGAAACACATTCTGATACAGCTCATTTTGTCCTCTCGTGTAAACACATTTAATTATAAATGGAAGCCGTGTCAAATAATGGAGCAAATCAGACAAACGTGATTCATCATTTGTAATGAATCTCTTTTAATACTTTTAATAATTTCCCTCATGAGTTCATTTGGAATATTACAGGAAACTAGTCGTTCCCAGCCTCTAAGCATCAAATCCAGTATATTAGTACCCGTGTGGCCGTTTAAGGTCATGTGTGAGGAACATAGGCTTAGTCTATGGTGAGTAATGCACTTGTGGTGGATCTTGTGCTCCCATATTGCAGTAATAAGACAAAGCAATGGATAGAGAGAAATGCCATGGCAAGATTGTTTGATAACCACCAACACTGTCACACACCCCCCACACACTCAAGCGTGTGCAGCAACAAAGACAGTTTATGTGCAGGCCTGAAAAGGGCCAATCCAAATGACAAGGCGAGGAACATCAGTTTACTCACATGATTCTCATATGAATCCATATTGGCCCTCAAGGGGCGGGGGAGATGGCTCAGTTTAGGCATGACAAACCCACCACTGTCCCACATACTGCATCCGCCAGCACTGTGTTCGCATGTATGAGGCTATAAAAAGAAGACATTCAGAAAAACATTCGATCGCTTGAACCCATCACTGCGTGTTCACAAATGAATGCTTCTCTATATCTCACACTCTGCATGAGTGTGTGCGTGTGTGTGTGTGTGTGTACATGTCCCAGTGACCGGTTCTATTGTAAGTCATAATGAAATATATAAAAAGTAACACTTTATTTTAAGTGGATAACTGTATATTTCCTGAAAGTCACACATGTTTAAATTACTATATTTGTGAGGACATTCCACTGACGTGTGCAGTGCCGTATCTCAGCAATTTTACACCTAAATCTAACCCCAAGCTTAGCGTCATCTACCAAAAGGCAGTCTTTCTGCTTTTTTAGTTTTGTTGAATTTGTGGTGAAAACAGTACAGTTCCTAATGAAGACCAACAAAATGTCCTCACTTCAACACATTTTCCAGTATTCCTGCCCTGATGAGGACACTTGGTCTTCACAAAAAGATAAACACACACACACACACACATGCAGTTCTTACACACACATACAGTACTCCCTCAGTTTCAATAATGCTCAGAAATTCCTTTGTCAACGACCACAGGTCAGCGAGTACCATCACGTTTTATACACCTTCACTGAAAAAGAGGAATGAAGACCCTCAGGGTGGTCCATATATGAGTAAAACCAATGTGTGTGTGAAGGAGAGTGCCTTGTGAGTGTCCCTGTGCTGGTCACATCAGTTTATTTACCTACAAAACACTGAAAACGTTTGAACAATGTTTGAACAAGCTCCCTCAAACAACTGGTGTAGCAGAGATAACAGCACCATATTTTTATTATTCATTTATAAAAATACCTGCTGAGGTCTATCCCAGTGGTCACAGGGGCAAAAGACTGACAAACCCTCTGGACAGGTTGCCAGTCCAGTGCAGGGCAGACACACAAAAATATTCACAACTAGGGGCAGTTCTGAATCTCCAGTTCACCTGATGAGCATGCTGGTTGCTTCACGGGAACTGTATATCTGATCAAAAAGCTGTAGACACGCACACCATTCCAAATTTGTAAAAAACACTGCAGACAAAAATCTAAGGGAAAAAAATATTAAAAGAAATAGAGGAAGAAGCATAAGAGAAATATAAAATGAATAATAAGGGTAGTGTTAAATACTATGCTCTCTCTTTTCAGACCTGTAGATCTACCATTAAGCAAGTATGTAGTGCAACATACATAAATGTTTAATGGTACAACACTGTTAACTAGTAATTGGCTTTCATGAATTGAAGAATATGTGCTTTTGTAAAATGACATGTTTTTATTGAATCATTTATTTAGTTTTGACTTCATAGGTTTTTGCTCTTTTACTTATTTTGCTTATTTCTCTTCTTTCCCTTTTGTCGCCCATAAAAAGGCTTATGTAGACTCTAGATGCAGGCCCTTTAGATGCAGCGCTATATATATCGCGTAGGCTAGATGAACACACTAACAACATACCCTACCAGTCAAAAGTTTGGACACACCTCCACATTCAGTGTTTTTCCTTTGTTTTTATTATTTTCTACATTGTAGATTAATACTGAAAACAAACAAAATGATGAAGGAACACATGGAATTATGCAGTAAACCAAAAAATTTTTTAAACAAACCAGAATATGTTTTGTAATAAGGTAATGATGGACTGTTGTTTCTTTTACTTAGTTAAGTGGTTCTTGCCATAATGTGCAGTAGAACTGCAGTGGAACAGGATCACTAACTGTGTACCAACCCCATCATCACAACTGATGGTCCCAAACACATTAAGAAGGCAAGAAATTTCACTAATGATCTCTTGACGAAGAACACCTGTTAATTAAATACCATTCCAGGTCGAAACCTCATGAATCTGAATTAAAAAATGCCAAGAGTGTGCAAAGCTGTCATCAGAGCAGTAGGTGATGTTTTCAATATTAATCTCCGATGTGGCCAATCCTAAAAACAAACTTTTGACTGGTAGTGCAGGTGCCAAAATGAAGAGAAACCACTCTGCATTTGCTCAGTAAATCCAGATGCGGTGTATGTGAGGTAGGCTTACTGTTTATGGTATCAAAGCATGTGAATATTGTCCAACATTACAGAATGTTAAAGGGTGGTCACTTTTTTTTAAGCTACATTATGTGCAGACCTTAAACTCTGTCAGCTTTTATCTTACAGTTCTATAACCTGAGTATAACTTTTTTGGCACTGACAATTTGCATCGATTTCCATAATTACAAAAACAGAAACCTGTGTATATTATAAACCTGGTGTTCTAAAGGGTTAGATGCAACAAGTCCGACAATTCACTGAAATGGCAATAAATGACAGGTTGAAAAATGCAAATTACAGAACTAAAGCTTGCAGATTACAGACAGAGTGCATTTTTAGTTCCTAGATATCATTAAGGCTTAAGAGGTAAATGATGTGGAATTTGCCCCGACTACTACATGTGTGTATAACCCGGAATCTGTGGTGTGTGTTTTTTTTCCAATGAGGAGCAGTTATCACTCTTGTCTAGAGTGGCAGGCCTGAACTGGGTCAGATCCGGCCCAGAACATTTCCACCACCGGCCTGATTACACACTCTTACACAGGAAACACACTACAGACCCCAACAAACACACACTTCCTCTCCTATGCACACACTCATACACACACATACACACACACACCAATACACACACACACACACACACACACACACACACAGACATTCCATTCAGTGACTTTAGATGATGTCACTGCTTTATGGCTATGTGGCTCTGTGCTGGACATAACTGTGTATTAGTGTGTGTGTGTGTGGGTGGGTGGGTGGGTTTGTGTCTGAAGCACTGATGCTAACAACCTATTAAGTATTTTATGTCTTCATCATAATTTGTTCAAAATAGTTTTATATTCATAATAACTTAGAATTCAATATTTGAAACTAAAAGTTTGCAGTATGACTCCTAACTATTGAATTCATCTCCATAGACAAAAGAGCTCAGTGACCTTAAATGTGCCACAGTCATAGGATGCCAGGGTCACTACAAGTCAGTCTGTGAAATTTCTGTCCTGCTAGATCTGCCCTAGTTAACTGTAAGTGCTAGCAAAAAGTTACTTTGGTGGCATCTCTCTGATTTAAAACTGCCTTCAAAAACAACATCAGCTCAAGAGCTGTGCATTGGGAGTTGAACAGCTCCATGTGAGACTAAGATCAATATGCATATGCCAAGAATCGGTTGAAATGGTATAAAGTGTGTCACCAGTGTCCTCTGAAGCAGTGGAAATGTTCTCTGGAATGACTAATGATGTTTCACTACTAGCAGTCTGATAGTTGCCAGGAGAATGCAGACTACCAGATGGTGCCAACTGTAAAGTTTGGTGGAGGAGGGATAATGGTCTGGGCCATTTTTCAGGGTTTGGGCTTGGCCTCTTAGCTGTAGTGAAGGGTAACGTTAATGCGACAGCGTACAAAGACAGTTTAGACAACTATTCGCCTCCAACTTTGTGGAAACAGTTTGAAGAAGGCCCTTCCCTGGTCCAGCATGACTGTGCCACTCTGCACAGTCCTTCTCATTACTGTGTCTGTATTGGCAGTTTGTTTTGAGATCAAGACCCTTTTAGAGCTTTACCAGTCTTTACATGCAGAAGCTGAGCTTCCAGGAGGGATAACATCTGGAAAAGCCTGCAGTCCAATAAATGTTGAGATGGTTTTCATATGCAAAAACTCTCAGGATACACTCCCAGTGAAGCCCAAAATGTTCAGTAAGCACTGACCTTCTCTCCACTAAAACAGCATGTATTTGAATCTGCCATAACTGTCCACTCAAGCCAGACTTTAAAAAGGGATTTGCTTCCACTGGTTCCAGTAAAATCTATTAATGTGCAGTATGCATCCATTGAACGCAGCTGGAGTTAAATAAATAAACCTGGCCCAGAGTCCAGTAATATAAAGTAGATATTTCATACACTGGACTTACTGAAAATATTGAATTGCTGAGTAAAGTACAATCCAGATGCATTGTTAACCATTCAAATGCTGTTCTGATGAAATTCCAATTGCATTCATGTATAGTCGCTGGTATCTGTACTTCATAGAAGATGGCAAAAGCAAGTTTAACTTGTACATTAAAATAAAAAGGTAACTATCTTGCTGGTCCATTTTCTTTTTTTTAAAGAAAAGTCTTGAAAAACTGCTTTAATATTGGAGACGCAATCATTTGAAAGCATATACGTTTGTATGTGTGTGTGTGTGTGTGTGTGTGTTGTCTCTGGATCTCCCTTGTTAGCTCTCTCCTGTAGTGCAGCCAGATCTTTACACTCCTCTCTCAAGCTGCACTACTTCAGAGCTCAATTAGCCCCTCTTCCTCTCACTCATCAAATTGACACACAGAGAAAAGTCAGTCATTTGCTCAGACAGAGGCTGACCCAGTGCACCAGGACACACACTAACACACACACACACAGGCCCATTACAGTGAGAAATGACCTACACACACATGCACACACACAAACACACACACACACACACACTATCTTTTATACAGAAGGCAGGTCACATCTAGGTCATGCTGAAGACTTTGATTATCTGAGTGTGGACTGGGCTTACATGGACTTGCATCAAAGATTATTGTTGAATATGCCATGTTCAAGTGGTTTAGAGGTGTGTTTCTGTGTGAGTGTGTGTGTGTATGTGTGTGTGTGTGTGTGTGTGTGTGTGTGTGTGTGTGTGTGTGTAAGACCAAACAGGTCACAGGCCCTTTGTTTTCAGTCCTGTTTTACCCGTATCCGCATCAGCTTATGCTCACCATTTCCTCTTGGGGAATCCCAGACTCCGTCTTAACTCAAGAGCTTATCCGTTGCATTAGAAGAGTGAGGGATCTTTTTCCAACCTGAAAATAGCAGGGAAAGTGGTTTATAAGCCAGAGGAATAAGTGGCATGACAATACTTACTATTTCAGAGATGCTGCTAATGCAAAATCATTGGACAGATTAACACACTTGGAGGAATATATTAAACCTCAAAAGGGACTGAAATAAGAGTCTCCTGCTGATAGGACCACTTGGACTACTGGGAAAAAACACATATGCCTCCGATAAAAGTGAGCATTGTTAGCAACAAGCTAGTCAGACAACAATAGTGATATGAGTAACAACATCCATTATGTATCTACTGTCTCAAACAGCAAACTTTAAGGTCTGTGTTCATGGTCTGATATTATTATAGACTGTATGT
The DNA here is from genome assembly GCA_037974365.1 of Hydrocynus forskahlii. Classification (NCBI taxonomy): domain Eukaryota; kingdom Metazoa; phylum Chordata; class Actinopteri; order Characiformes; family Alestidae; genus Hydrocynus; species Hydrocynus forskahlii. The sequence continues at coordinate 18,449,833 of JBBPCX010000160.1, forward strand.
TGCTGAAATCAAGTCATGCTTTACTCCTCTTGATTGTTTAAGCAGCCATGCTGATGGGACTAGCCATGCTGAATTCCTAGTTGAGGCTGAGAGGCTTTTACTTCCATTTTTTCTAGTCATCATAAAAGATTCTCAATCATAAATTAAGAATTATGTGACCTTCCTGCTGAAAATAGTCTTCCTCGCTTGTCCTGTGAGAGGCCACTTGTGGAATGCTGGTGCACACTTCCGAGTCATGAAGGGAAGTTGGCGAGGCCTTGTTGATATTCTTCGATTTTTCCGAGTCAGAGGTCGGAAATTAAGAATTACGTTCCTGAAATTCGGATTAGCATTCCAGATATTTGAAATCACGTTCCCTAACTTTGGAATTACATGTGGAATTAGGTTACATTTCAGCATTCCTGTTGAAAAAGTCTTCCTGCAAGCAGAATGAAGGTGGTCAGGTCTGAGTCATGAGGGGAAGGGAATAAGGCCGTGTTAATGAGGGTATTGAGACGCAGGGGGTGGCATTATCGCACTGACCAGCAGCGCTCTTACACTGCCATTCTTTCCATCTGTAAAGTGATGTCCTTCCAGGAAGCTTTCCAGAACCTGTGTGCATTACGACACAAGGGTAAAAATACGAGTGCTTCCTGTTGTGCTGAGTGGGGATGTGTGTGAGCTTCCTGCGATTTCCCTGGTGGAGCAAACTTCACTTCACAACAGCTGCCCTCTCTGCAAAGCCCAGATAAACCCACAGACCCACTTCATGTCCACATCTTCAAAGAAAACCTTCACTAAAGCCTTCTTCACGCGTTCACCGTTAACCTCTCTCTCCCTCTCTCTCTCTCTCTCCCTCTTCCCTTGCTCGCTCTGGGTGGTTTAAGCAGCTGTAATGATGCTGATTGCTGTGATTAGTCCAGTCTCCCTTGGGCCTCCTCTCCACTTCAGGCCTACACGGGAAGTCACGCTGGCCACTGGCGATCCGTCTTCCTGTTCTTTCTGTCTGCACTCGCTCACACACAGCTGCTCCCAGCCCTAACACACACTTCCTCATACCCCCACCACCATCCCTCCGCTGAAAGAGACATGAATGAGCTAGGAATCATGAATTGTGAATTTTAACCTACTACATGTTCCCCTAAAGCCTGCACAGACACAGCCTTCAGTGATTCCTTCAGCGCTCCTGTTTATAGATTGCAGACTGCAGTGATCACTGGAAGACAGATACTGCTCAGAAATTGGAAGTCATCAGGGACCCTGCCTTTTGAGAAATGGACCGCTGTGTTGGGAGAGGTTGCTGTATATGAAAGAATGTCACACAGGATGGTGAATAAAGGGCAAAAATGGATGCATAAGTGGGACAGATACATTTCAACTATAATTACTTAGAAAACAAGAGTGAGGTGTAAATACACTGTTGGTGCTTGTTTTATGTTAGAATGCCTGTATCAAAGCCATATGGGTTGCTGTATCAGTCCCTCTCTGATTCTGTGGTTGGGAGAGTGGTATGTAAATGTATTTTTTTTTTGGTAATAAAAAATACAAGTAAACATGTTCCTGTGCATACCCTGATCCCCTTTTTTTTACAAACTGCTTTTTTGTATCCGTCTCAGAGCTCAAATAAACTATAAGCTAGGCCATCAGTTCGGGGCATAAATATCAAAACTTGTTCAAAAAACGTGAAAATTATTGTATGGTAATAATAATGATAATTTCTGCTAGCATTCCCATTGGGTTCGGGTAGGATATAAGCACTCCAGTAACAGCATTTAACATGAATATTATTCCTTTGCAATAAAAATGTATATTTGTGGTTTTTTTTATTTTGTTATTTTTATTTTTGTATGTGATTCTTTGAGTTCCCAGAAACCAGAGAAGACCTAGAACTCTGGAAGTCTGATAAACAGGGTTGTGTTTTGAATCTGAACCTGATCTTGACTTGATCAGAGCCCCACCATCTGAAACTAACCCAAGAAGCACAAATTCTTCCAGAAATGGACCCAAGTGAGCTCTGTACCTAACAGGGTAGCACCAGTTATCATACAGAGACAATAATAACTGTTATTAGACCACTGATAACAAGACAATACTATGAAGCATTAAACAATATAAAATAATGCTATAAAAGAATAACCCGGTTTCTAAAATTGAGGTTTTGCACCCCGATGCCACTGGGCAACACAACTGTCAGTCTGACAGTCCTAAGTGTCATTTGTCAGAAAATGTCACATACAGGCAATGCTTAGGATAAAGCCTGGGATGGTTTACAATCTCAAAAAAACAGAAGGGTTCATTAGTAACACTAAAGCTTAGTCTTTACATTTAAGCTCTGTGTTTGCCTTCTTAGCTGCAATCTTTTTATTCAGTGGCATTTATAAATTGTTCAGTAACTGTACTGAAAAGAGTCTGTAAATTGGGACGTTATGAAGAAACTGAAGCGTAAGCCCACAGTTGAGTGTTCATGTCGAATGCTATTGGTTCTGCTGCAACCTCATAAAGCATTACATTACATACAATAAGTACATTTTGCAAGGCCAACTATATCTGACTTTTTAATCAACATCCACTGAGTGTGTGTGTTCTTGTTTACTGTATTGCTGGCTTTATCAGTGCATCAAGCGGTCAGCTCTTTGATTTACGCCCCATGTGTACATTCAGTCTGAAAATAGAGCAGAATCAGTGGACATTAGAGAGCAGCCTGACAACAGATGATAGTGCCTTACTGATAGTACTGAAGTGCTTTTTATTTTTTCTTAGCAAGATGCTGATCAGTACCCACACACTGTATATTTGTGAATAGTTGTGTTTATGTGATAAATAGTGACACAACACTGAGATGTGACACAACACTGGGGATGAGAACATGTTTATTTTCAAATAAATAAATGTTCTTTTTTTTTTTAAATACATATTTCCATGTAATTCCACGTAATTCATGTAATAATGCCCTAATTTACAAAATATTTTATTTATTCAACAAAATACTGCGTTATTGAGAAATACTGAGAGAGCGCCAGACAGACAGAGAAAGAGGGACATACACCGATAGGAATAAAGAGAAAGAGTGAGAGAGAAAGACAGACAGACTGGCAGACAGAGAAAGAGACACACCACCAGGAATAAAGACAAAGAGAGAGACAGGCAGACAGACAGAGAGACAGACACACAGAGAAGAGAGAGACACACACACAGAAAAACTGTCAGAGAGAAAGAGAGCAAAAGAGAGAGAAAGACAAAGGCACACAGAGGAAGAGAGGGGGAAAGAGTGTGTGTATGAGAGAGAAACAGATGGACAGACAGAGAAAAAGAAAGAGAGAGGGAGAGATACTGAGAGTGTAAGAGAGACTAAGGAAGAGCGAGGGAGATAGAGAGAGAGAAAGAGAAAGAGATGGAGAGAGAGCTCTCTGAATGGCGGCAGTGAGAGATGAATGGAAGCTCAGTAGCAGTGAGGAAGTGACTGCAGCTCTGAGGAATTTTGGATTTAATTGATTTGAGGATCACATGACGATGAAGAGCGGGACAGCTCCAAGATGAAGGGCGATCAGTGACCTCGTGGGGGGTTAAGGGTCACGGACCTCCAGGCTACTGTGGCCCCTCACACACACAAAGGCGAGGGTTCAGCAGAGGGCTTAGAGTGTGTGTTTGGAAAGACACACAAGTCAGGCTAACATTTGGCTCCGGGGTGTGTACGCGACGTTCTGAGTTTGAACTGCAGTGTTGATCTGAGCAGGTTTTGTGTGTCTGGCCTCACGTTTCTGTTTGTTTGCCTAAAGCTTCTGGTTATTTTATTGTTGTTTGTTTATTATTATTTCTTTTATTCATCGTTTGCATACTTCTCTGAGGCCATTTTTTTTTACTATTAGGATATGGGTGAACTTGATCTTATCCTTCATGATCCTTTCACTTTGGTTCAGTCAAATGTGCAGATTATTCCCCTTGTCCCAAATGTAGTCAACAATCCAAAGACATGTTTGGTGTCTTAAGATTTACTTTGGAGCTACAAGGTTAATAACCGGAGCTTATAGCCACCAATTAGCATCTTTGCAGGCCTATACCATTGCACACTTTCTGCAAACTGTGGAGTTCAGTTCATATCTGATAGACCTGCCCATGTGACTTCTGACACTGTAGCACATACTGTTATACAGTTAAATTACAATGCATAGCTAAAAACAGTAATCATTTTATTTTATCCTGGTTGCAGAACTACCACTTTAAATGTAATCAGTATTTGTGAGAAACAGCACCTTTATCCATTTCTGATGTCACACTGCCAGCTCTTTTGTATGCACCGTTCAAATGTATATATAGTCATGAACATGCATCTTTCATTTCTGACCGGACAGAGAGAGCACTATTGTTTGTTGCTTTCTGACAAGTGTGTGTGTGTCTGTGTGTGTGTGTGGGGGTGTGTGTGGCTGTGGGTGTATGCTGGTGACACGGGTCATTGGAAGCTGTCCGCATCTGTCATTGTCTCTGCCCCCGAGAGAGCCCAGCCTGTCTGGACAGACAGAGCGGCTCGTCGTGTCTGGCAGGTTTCACATACAGGTGAACCCAGAGGACCCCAGTAACATAACCACGCCAACTCCCCCTCTCTCTCATTATTATTATTATTATTATTAATATTATTACTATTATTATTATTATTATTAGTGGTAGGTGTAGTAGTAAAAGTAGCAGTAATGATAGTATGACAGAAAATGTATTGAACAGTTATTGTGGGTGGGTGGACCAAAATGATCCTTTGCCACCTGGCATATCATGCAACCACAGACACAAATACCACAAAGCTAGTGGTGGTGTAGTAAAGCTAGGCTTGTCTCGTTGACATTGGTATTCATTATGCTTGGACCGGAAATGAATTTACTTGCTGCATAAGTCAGCGGAAGTGGAAGCTGGAAGTGTGAAAAGGCCTATTAATTTGTACTATCACGTTTTCCATTCCAGTTTCCTTCCTTTCGATACTCACTGTGTTGCTGTAGCTCTACTCATACATGTGAAGACAATGGCCACATTCACTGCATCACTTTGCTCTATGTAAGCCTAGGATGTTAATGCACATTGTACAGAGCATATGTTTGTATACTGTGTGTGGATGTGTGTGTGTGTGTGTGTGTGTGTGTATTGCTGAGGTGTGTGTGCTGTGTCACTACTCATGACACACTCAAAGTCTCACAGTTAAAACAATCAGCAGGGGTTGATTTTCCAACACTCTCTCTCTCTCTTGCTTTGTGTCCAGGCATCCGGCAGATTTATTTTGTTCATTTGCATGTTGATTCTCTCAGACAAAACCCAGAGTGAGTGTTTAATCATTAACACTTACAACCCAAACAACCACACAAGCCTCTCTCTTTCTGTCACATTGATACACGGCCAACGATCTCACTGCTCTCTGGGATGCGCATATGCACACACACACACACACACACAAACACACACACACACACAATGGCAATTACAGCGATAGTATATCCTTTAAACCAGTTCCTGGAATTCTCTAGCCCCAGCACACATGGAACAGCTAATGAAGAGCTTGATAATTGCAGTGAGGGCAGACAAGTATTTTCTGTTAATATGTAATGGATTTTCTGTTTGTATCATTATACATCCCCACTTGGTCTGCAACAGTGTTTAAGTACGTACTAAGTAACAGCCACATGCATGCCAGAACCCAAAGCTCCCCAGCAGAACATTACCCAGAGCCTCACACTAGCTTGATTTCTTCCCATAGTACTATCTTTCCCAAAGGTAAGCACTGTCCACATCTAAAAGACCATATCTAGACTTCAGCCTAGGCCCAATCCTACCCTTAACCTCAGTGACCCTAAAGAAAGTGTTTTACTCTTTTATTTTTATACAATGAAACAAGGAGCTATTATGAAAAAAAGCTCTTAAAAAGTAATTTAATTTCACAGAAATATCATTTCTGACACAGACACAGAGACAGAGACACAGACACAGACACACACACACACACACACACACACATCCCATAAAGGCTGGAGTTATGGGCGGATGTGCTAGCGTTGGGCTCCAGAGTAAAGAGTCTGGGGAGGGAGCAGGAAGGTGTCAGTCAGTGCAGATATGAGTGGAGTGCTTCAGTGATAGATAACCACACACACACACACACACACACACTCTCTCTCTCTCTCTCTCTCTCTCTCTCTCTCTCTCTCTCTCTCTCTCTCTC
>JBBPCX010000160.1:18462624-18488373 GCA_037974365.1 Hydrocynus forskahlii
GTATATATATATATATTTCTATATATATTTCTATTACATCAGCAATATCAGGAATTTCTATGATTCAACGTATATATATATATATATATATGTTGAATCATAGAAATTCCTGATATTGCTGATGTAATATAAACACCACACTATGTGTGGACATTTCATAATGAATGAAATCTGGTTATGCTGATGTACATTAAAGGTAAAGTTCTTTTGGATCTCCTGTAAAGTTACACTACTGTTTACCATAAACACTATTCAAGTGTAACACAGCATTCATAATACAATATATTTATAATATGATTTTATTGTGATGCCACTTTAAACTTTGTTTTAACTTATTTTCAAGAAACTTTGGAGAGCAATATTAGATGCATCCAGAATTATGAACAGTGCGGTAAATTATACCATAATTATTTTGTTATTAGTTGAATAAAGGTAAAAGCGTAGCATTTTAACAGTTGAACAGTTAAGTTAAATTAAAATCCAACCATTTATTTTATAAAAAGAGGTGATGGCAGATAATGTACAAAGCACATTCAAAGGGTTTCTGCACTTTTACTTTTTCGTTAGAAACAGTGAAGTGCTGGAGGAGTAGTAATTTGGCTTGTCTGAGCGTGTCATGTGACACTGGGAAAATTGCATTGCAAAGCAAGATGACTACGCAGAAAAGTGATGTCATTTGTCTCTGACATTCATAATAAATAGAGATGAAAAAGTGCGGACAGTCAGTGGAGTGAGCAGTGCTCCTGAATGGTGTTCCAGAGAAATGAGGTTTCGTTGCAACAGTAATGACATGCGAACGGCAACACACAAACACCCACACACGCTCACCAGCCACTGCCCGCTAGCACACTTAGCAAAGGGAATTCATGGCTGGTGAGTTCAGGGCAGGTTGTGGTTTTTTAAGACGTAACAATAGGGCAGTTAAACTGCCTGTGCAAGGTCAAATTTATACACACACAGTTTACGTTTGGCCTCTGAAGCTTTCCGCCTGGGTCTTGCAGGTCCCGTTAACATGGACGTATATCAGCAGACCTCTAACTCACTCTGTCAGTGCGCACAAACAAACGTGGCCTTCCGACATGACTGACAGGTTTACGCAATGCCTTCAGTTTCTTGGACCTGCTCGCAAACTGACGGGGCCAGATAGGGCTGCTGACGGGCCTGAGAGATAAGAGCACAAGGAGGTTCTCACGGGGTTCTCAAGTGCTTTTTGTAGAGGGGCCAAAACATGTAAGCAGATAGCCTACCTTTCTGGTCATAAATTTTGTGGAAGAGGGTTATGCGAGTGCATATGTCCCTGGTGGTCTGCAGAAAGCTTACTGGGTGTCCCTGGTGTGTGCTTTGCGAGTACGTGTCCAAAAAAACAAAGTTTCAGAACATCTTGATGGTGTACTGCCTGTAGCTTCTGGAACATCATTCATTATTTGTTGAAAATTTGATTTTCATTTTTATTTTTGTACTGGTTGCAAAAAACCGTGCAAATACAATCCAAACAACGTCAGATTAAACATGATCATTAAACATAAAAGCATGAAGTTCACGAACAATATATGTCATTATAGGAGAGAATAAAATGCTGAAAGATGGAACAGAGCATGTAAGAGGCTAACCAATGGGCACAGCAGAGATGGCTGTATTATAATTAATACAGTCATCTGTATTATAAACTGTGCTCTCCTCCCTACTAAAACCAAAACAAGGAATGCGCTATGATCTTTAACTGTAATTTCCACACTTTTGTTTTTCAACATGTAGACTGTAGAATAATTGTATAATTATGTTCTTTTAGTAAAGATACTGAAGAGGGTACAACCACAATGGCACCTTGAAAGCTGTCGTTTCTTCCCCAGAGTGCTGGAGCTTCTCCAGGGATCATTGTTACCTTACCCACATACATAATGTAAGTGAACCATCAAAGGTATGACATGGTCCTTAAGGTCCAGGTGTGTACATTTCACAGGGAAAATGTATTTACATTTGTTTTGTGGGGGAAAAGCCTAAAATCAAGATGGGATGTATGGAGTCAAAGAATAATTGCAGTGAAAAATGGTACAATTACATTCCCTAACTAAAAGTACATAGAATTGAGAGTACCTCCTATGTGAAAATGGATGTGTAATGCTTGCAATAACTCCTTTAACTAATTCAGATCTGGACTGAAGGTTCATGTTTGCTAAAACCTCAAAGATAAAGTTATTCATTGAATTGATGCCATAGAGGAACCACAGGAGTTTCTCTAAAACATTTACTGTATAGTATTCACAATAACTACTTTTTTCAAAAATATATGAGTGTGAAGAACTTCTTTTTTAAAGTTCCTCTACACGATGTAAAGTTACAGGCCAATCAAAGGATATTCCTACAACAACAATCCACTATCCATTTGATACACTTTATTATAAAAGTGTAGGACAGGTGTCTACAGTTCCAAACCAAAAGTTCTTCTTTTATGGCATCACATGCAGTTTCCAGTCTAGCTGAACTATTTACGTACCTGACAGACCACCTAGTGTTATAGCAACCTATGAGTACAAAATCTAGGATGGGAAACCGCATCCAAACTAAAGGCCTCTGGCATAGTAAATGGATCAGCAATAGGAATTGGAACTTTTCGTGAGTTATTGTGTATATACCTATATAAAAGAAGCACAATGCTACCTTTATTGTTGGATGTTTCTCAGCAAGCACATCCAGCATGAAGTCAGATTAGTATAAAGCCACTTCAACATGGAAACACTTTTACTATATAGTTCTTTCATTGTGATGATACAAGGAGACCTGAAGTGGCATATGCATTTATTTGCTAGCATGAATGATAGTTTTGGCCAATCAGGAGCAGAGGGACCTGTGTGGATTTTCCTATTTGATTGGAATCAACCCAGCACCAGTATGAGCTTTAAACTGTTGTGTCTTTGACTCCTTTCCGTAAAGCTTTGATAAGACTTGTGTGCTGGAAATATATTAGCATATTGATCAGTGGATTGTGTTACCAGCAGATCAAAGCTGATCAGTCAGCTCCACTGGTTAATGGATAGGGTGAATGCAAATAGCCTTCACCTTGAGGGTCATGTGTTTAAATAATTAATGAGACAAACCGTGACCATAATCAAAAGAGACCGTAGTACGTTGTTGCTGAAACGAAACCGTTTATCTCTGAAAAGGCCCTTTATAGGAGTAGGACAAACTTTCAAAACAAGATATTAAGTTAACATAAGTTAAATTTAATTTCTGACTATTTCTATGGGTCGGTTCTTTGTTACAGTTGAACAATTGTAAATAACAACAGGCCTAAAAAAATAAAAGAAAAGAAAACAACAAAAATGGAGATACAAGGTTTAGGATTTTGTTTTTGATAGGCTGAGAATCTTCACACCATGATCATAATAATTATTGCCCTAATTTAGTCCACTAATAAATTGTTGCTTCACTGCATATTGTATAGCAATTGTGCCTTAAGCTGTTATTTTGTTATACTATAAATGTTATAACTCTATTATACAGTTAATTTCATAGTTGCACATGGAATACTGTTACACTTCCAGCTTCACTGACCTTACTGAGGAAGGATCACACAGTCTTCACCTACTTCATAGCAATGGGAAACACATATGTTGCCAGAAACTGCTCAGGTCTCACGTGCCCTTTTCCTCACACACAACACAAGTTACAAAATCCCAGCATCTTTTACCGCAACGTATAAACAACCAATCAGCACAGAACATAGGATGCAGCACCTAAATTATTTCTGACAGAGACATAAAATGTCCGTCTCACAGGGAACCGTTCCAACATCCACACAGGGAATTATGTCACAATAAAAGCAAGCCAAATAACGTACAATACTCATGTATGCACCATTTAACAGAGTATATAGTATGTAAACGTCATTTTCCGTGTACATACCAAAAACAGATAATACAATTTTATACAATATACGTATTCAAGGTAATATGTTTGATAGCGTAACCAATACTTTACATTAGTTTACCATCCAGGCAGCTGTATCAAACAATCTTTTGTTTATTTTGATGTCAGTAAAAGAACAACAACTACAATGAATTCAGTTTACAATGACTGACATTTAATCGCTACACGCAAACATAAATGTGCGATTTCTGAATTGGCACAGCAGTAGAAATCATAGCAGGTCTTACTCATTGGAGAGGAATTAGCCCATCCTATATGTTCATGCTCATGCTTGAGCCAAGGTTGAAGGAAAAATCTGCCTGACTTCACACCTCCTCCGCAAATTTTTCTGCTCCATCCACTTTAAATTGCTGGAAGACCATCAACATCTCTTCCAGGATGAACCCAACTGTTACTGCAAGTCCTGCCTTCCTGCACCACAGTAATAAATCACTTCATGCAAAATCATGAAAGACCAATTACAGCTGACAGAGCACTGTACAGCAAAATTAATGAGCTTTTGTATGCTTTGTCACAGACTTGTCGAGTCCCTGCCTGGAGTGTGTACGGGATATTCCGGGGTAAAGTAATGTAATCCAAGTTAATACCAACAGGGGCGTACCAATCTGGTACACCAAGGAGGCTCCATTCAGTTACTGTACAGTTATTTTCAGTGGGGTTTTGAGGTAGTGTTTTTTGAAAAAAAAAAACACCTCTTGTGAATGAATGAATTAATGAATGAATGGCAGAAGGAGGGGGAGAAAGAGGGAGAGAGTAAGAGAGAGAGTACGTGAGAGAAGGAACAATAATTATCCATGTTTAACAGGGTTTGGGATTTGTACCATAGTACAATAAAAGAAATGGAAAGAAAGAAAGAAAGAAAGAAAGAAAAGAAAGAAAGTAAGTAAGTAAGAAAGAAAGTGTGTATGAACAAAAACAAGAAACAATACAAGATACTGAGAGGAGGAAATGAAAGCGAGTGAAAGACATCAAGACAGAGAGGCAGAAAGAGAATGAGGAGTGAGGGAGACAGAGAGAGAGGAAGAGAAAGCAGTGTGACTGAGATGGAGAGAGAGAATGAAAGAAAAGAAGAGAGATAGAGAAAGAGAGGGAGGAGGTAATGGATGAATTATTTAATAAATTGACGGATGGATGAATAAAAGAAAGAGAGAAAGAAAGAAAGAAAGAAAGAAAGAAAAAAAGAAAGAAAGGGAGAGTGGGTAGTGAGGGCAAGAGAGAAAAAGAGAGCTATGTGAGAGGAATAGTGTGTGTGTATGTGTGTGTGTGTGTGTGTGTGTGTGTGTGTGTGTGTCTGTGAGAGAGAGAGAGAGAAAGAGAGAGACATTTGCCCTCTGTACAAGTTTGATGTCATCACTTTTGAATTCATTGTGTTCCTGCTGTAAAAATGATTAAATCTTTGCAAAACACTTGATAAATATGCAAAATATATTTCACACCAAAGACAGCAGTCATGGTGGAAACTTCGGATCAAGGAAAGATCCTGGTTAGTGCATAAGTGGAAGGTGTGGAATTTCCCCCCTTGCAGAGGAAAAGACTGCAGTCTTGTAAACTAGCGCTATCTTTTATCTCTGTCAGTTTTAACCTGAGGGGAAGTCAAATACAAACATACGCCATATGTGATAATATGAACCTCCCCTACACACACACATACATGCTACCACACAAACTCTTAGATGTGCTCTTTCATGGAATTCGGTTTTCTGTTGAATACACAGCCCTCCATAGCCGGCCTCAGGCTGGCAGTTACAAGAAAATATGTGTTGGGTAAGCATGAAACATCTCATGATCTGCAAGAATTTGTTCAAAACAAACACCTTATCTGATTTGGCAGCTACTATCTGATTATAGAATGTTTAAATAATGGTTTATAAGATGAATTTCACAAAGAAGGATTGAGGTAAAATGTCAAAACTGTGTCCCTTGACTGAATTCCTTGGGGTTTTGCTCTGACTTGCTGTGGGTGCTTCTGACTCACATGAGCTAAATTCTTGCCAAATGATCAAGCAGGCTTAAATGTCTCTGTGAAAAGTGAAAGAGAGATTTTTGTGCTATGTTGTAAATATGTAAGGCCATACTTCTCTCATAATCAAGTATTTCCACATACTGAAAAGTGTTCCTTGATGGGATGCCACAAAGGAGCCTCTTTTGGTTCCCTGGTTGCTTCCTTAAAATCAACTGAATTAAAAGGTTTTGTTAGGGATCCCTAAGGGATCAAAAAATGTTCTTCTATTGCATCTCTCCAGAGAGCCCCATTGGAGCGCACTCACTAAGTAGATCAATATAAATGAATGAATGAGTCTAGAAGCTGTATGAAGATTTCGAGGAATTCAAGGAGATCTATGAAGATGGAAAGACAGAGTGGAGGATTGAGGTGCTGCTTTGGGGCTATAAGAGATACAAGCTTTTAGTGGGTTGATTGAGGATGGAAGAGGGGAGTGGAGGTTAAAGGTGACTAATTGGACAGAAAGGAAGCTGGTGTTGGGGGGCGTTTGTTAGGGAGATGTGCCACTGAGGAATCTACCTTGAATGACAGCACTGATGATTAAAGCAACAATATAATGCATCCAGTAGAAACCAGAAAGTCGACTTACAGGCTCTTGTCAGCGACGAGTGGTGACGATTATGGCTAGGCCTTCTGTTCAAGCCAGAAAATTCTAAATGAAATCAAAAAGCAATTAAACAAACATCTCTATGATGTTTCTGCTAGCAGTTCTCTGAAATTTTAGTAGTATGTTAGTACTAATCTTCAAACGTTGAACATAGACACCTGAGGTTTGTTAAAGACATTTCCTGTTTGATCTGGAGCTTGTATCTGATGTGTTAACACAAAGTGTGTGTGGAACTTCTTCAGACCCCATCAAGAGGTCCTCATTCTGTTATGTCTAATGGGGGTTCTCCACAGACTGGTACCAGCTCGGTTCAGTTCAGTTCGGTTCTACTCTGTTCAGTTTTGTTTCAGACCTACAGTTTTCCACTACAATTAACCCTCTAAGCGCCAAAGTCGCAGAATTGCAATAAGGCGTCATCATGAATCAAGTAAACTGTAGTTACAAATTTCATGTAATATAGCATTTGTATTCCCTATCGCATTTGTATTCCCTATAGCAGACATGTAGTACTTTGATTTAAGACCAAAATGACATCTTCTTGTTCAAAGTTTAGAGTAAATAGCAGTGGACACGAGCCTCATGTCATTGGTGCGGAGGCAGTCAAAGGACATTACGAGCGGCATAGCTCCGTGTGGCAAGCACCAATCCCCGTGAATCTTCACAGTTAGATAGGGCTCAGTGAGACTTTTCCAACGACCCATCGTTTGCCATAATAGCCCCCGGCGATCTGGAGTTATTAGCCAAAAAACTTTCACCTCGCCCCGCTGTCCCATTACTTTTGTCCCCCACTGACCTTCCGAGCAGCAAAGCTCTGCGGTGCAAGCACCCAGACACCTCAAACTGCACTTCAAACTTCAAAATGCCCAACATTTTTCTAATTTACAGTAAGTCTCTATCTTTAACCCCTTTTAAGCAACAAGCGTTTGAAATATTGATGTCAAAATCGAGTATTTTATTTTTTAAACCCTGGCGCTTAAAGGGTTAAAGTATTGCCTTCATGTAACTGGTTGGTATAGCGACCGCCAATCAGTAACCTCCAATATGTATACGTCATCATTTAGTATCGGTTCAGCACGCTTGGAACCTTGGCAAGATGGTACCAAGAATGGTACCAGGTACCAGATTTTAGCAAGTAGAGCTGAACCGAACCGAGCTGGTACCAGTCAGTGGTAAACCCCCATAAAACTCTGCTTTGAATGGATTACATTTGTATTTTCTGGATGATTTCACTCACAAATCTGATCCCACACAATTGAAATAAAAATTTTGATTATTTCATTCATTTCTCACTTTCTAAGTATGTCTGTGGTTAAATGAACACAGTAGGCCTTCAATCCAATGTCCGAAGGCTTGATGAATCGGAGCTACATTCTGAATAGCTGAGAACTAAAATTATGCTTGGACATGTCATTTATTAGTTCCCAAGGATGATTAGGCCTACTCTGAAGGCCTAGTTGGTTCCCCTCTGTGTGTGTATTTGTGCACAGATAGAGAAATAGACAGAGTTTCATAAAATGCTCTACAGATAAACATAAACATGGTATAATCTATTTATGTGTTTGTGTGTGTATTTACCCCAAAGAGCAGAGGGTGAACCCAAACAGACATGTATTCGTGGTCTCATACGCCAGCCAGATGAAGTGGAATGTCTCTGTAAATCTGCATTATTTAACACACTTGTGCTCATGTTTTCGCATAGCAGACTCACACACACCACATACCAGTGCAGGCGCCCTGGATTGACTTCCGATTGTGTGTATTATTGATGTGCTCGCCTGCATGCCTCCATTGTCTCACAGCATGTTGTCATTGAGGCTTCAGGTTTTGCTTTTGTCATTTCTCTAAATATGAATGTTTTATCCAAACTGGCCCAATTGCTTAACCATCCATGACATGGCTCCACCCACCACTACACCAGTACAGAAAAACAGCAGCCCCACTCCTGCACAACCACTTACTCCATTCTTACTCTAAGTCTTTATTCTTAAGGTTTCCAAAGTGCTGTTTTGCTCATTGTGTGGTGTTGAATGTGTGGCATAGTGCCTAGAGTTGGCGTAGTTCAGTACAGTGGAAGTCGTGTCCTGCAAAACTGATATGATGCTACATTTTTAAATCAGACTTTGGAGTTTGCAAAGTGGCACAGAGATAAGATGATATGTTGTAATTATGGACATTTGTGTGCTAATTCACAACAGGCCTTGCTTTTGAGGGGTTTTTTTCAGGTCATTTACCAATGTTGAGATGTACATTGCAAAGTGGCTTTTATAAAATGATAACATAGTAAAATGGCAACATAGTAATGTTCAGTAAATAGTCCAATAAAATATAAAGCACAGTAGTTTTTTAAAAGTATTAACAATAAATCTAACTGATGTATGAAGTGTTTTACAACAGCCTTGATTATGGTATTGGCAATATTAGACTCTTCTTCTTCTTCTTCTTCTTCTTCTACTTCTTCTTCTTCTTCTTCTTCTTCTACTTCTTCTTCTTCTTCTTCTTCAGAATAATAATAATAATAATAATAATAATAATACCACTACTACTACTACTACTAATAATAATAATAATAATAATAATTATTATTATTATTATTACAATTATTACAGATTCAAATAGCTTCATTAAAACCGGTTGGTAATTTGGTCCATCTCACCGTATATATCCGGGTTACTAAATTTCACAGTACAGAGCAAATGAGTTAAAATGTTAGAAGATAAAATTGCAGAATGTTCTGAGAACATGTACGGGGTAACAGTATATTTACACTGCATTATTAGACATTGAATTTAAGCACTAGAAGAAACCCTGACTCATTTTAAATACCTGTTTTTCTATTGAGAATTAAGAAAACACTGCATTGCTCATTTCAACTCAAAATTTAAATTTTTAATTGACATGGATTGACATACCTCTTATTAGATTATAAATTATTTGTTTGATCATTACATATGCCTTTTGTTTGACAGCACAAAGAGGGAAAGAAGAGGACAGAGAGGGAAATAATGAGAGAGTTGACAGGAAGAGAGAGAGAGAGAGAGAGAGAACCGGTGAGACAATGGACAGGTAGTCAAGACCGCAATAATAGGAAGGCAGCCTCTGTTTAGCCCACATTTGTTGTGTTGGACTCCAAAATGGCTTCACTTTGGACTCCTCTTACATCTACTTACATTGCAGTTCCTCAATTTTATTTACTGTCAGATAACATGTTGTTTTCTGGTTGAAGACCATATGTTTGTGTGTGATTGTCAGGGAGAGTGAGACAGAGGATGGAGAGAGAGAAGACAGAGAGAGAGGGAGAGGGAGAGAGCAAGAAGTTATAAGATTGTTATCGTGACAAAACAGTAACTGTTTAACCAAGAAAAAAGAAAATTCACAGTATCATTTTACATGCATTTCATGGGTGCTGTGTGTTTTTCCCCCACAGTAAATGTTTTCCAGAAGCACAATTAGAACATATGTCATTCATTCTGCTTCAATCAACATTTGGTGGTGCTTCATTCTGAGCCATAATTATATACTACAATAGACCGCCCAACTAATTAGGTTGCATCTGAGGATCATACTGTGTACCTAATTGAACTGAATTGCCAAAGTGAAATGGGATATTATTGATGAAAGTTAAAATATTGCACATTAGATAAATATGTGTTTATTGTTTTCCAGTTAAATGAGTGATGCATGTCACATTCTCATGAGAGGCAGAGCCCCTCTAAAGAATCAGCCCTGGATAATGACACGGCCAGTCAGATTTTAGAACTGGAAACATTACTTTTTTATGATAAATGTTTTCCTATATGAGGATGAAAAGCGTGGCTAATCGAACCAGCTCGCACTGAATAGGAAACAAACTGGACAGCGGTTGAAATGCTGTAACACATTTTATTCACATGCAATTTATATCCACAAGAGAGAACTGCTGTACTTAAGTGAGTTGGCTACAAGCTAGGTCCATGAGCTACATACAATAAATACACATGACAAAACAGCTGGAGAGGACATATTATCAGCATCTGCACATCAGCCTAGAGACACTCAGTCTGTTCATAAAGGCGTCAGCGCAGTATTCCGGGCTGTGAGATCGGAAATATATGCAGTGTATAGTTTTAATAAATTCACCAGGTCCCTAACAAAAGCAGTAAAAACCCCATTTTAGGGATACACACTGGTCCTTTATCCAATTTACACATGAATTATTCCACTTAAGTTCTCTCAAATGGATGCAATATTAGCACCTCAACTGTTGAGCACGTAATATGCACTAAACCTAGTACTCTCGGTGTGGACAATCACTTTAAAGTGCTGTTATAAAACTGCCTAGCAAAAGACACTCCTTTGGTCAATGTTTTACTCCAGCATCACGACACAGTACATGTCTGCCCTGCTGGCTCTCAATCTGACCAAGAGCTGGGACTCTTCATGGATGCAGTGACCAACCCAGAGGCCTTAGCCACAGATTCTAGCTGTAGTAAATATGATTTTTAAGCTGGCATCCCATATTTTTTACAGATGCGTGTCAAAGACAAACTTCACTACTTCTTTAAAAAAAACGATTATACTATTCAGCATGTTTTTTTTTTCTTCCTGTATTCTTTCCTCATAATAACTAGTTGGGTGGTGCTGCTGTGCCTGAACCTTCCCTGTACAGCCTGATAGTGCTGCCTAGAGAACTGCGGATGTTTAAACTGAACATGTATGAGAAATCACAAAGCATAAATGACTCAATAATCATACAAGATGACCAGCGCAATAAGCATTTGGGGTCCAGCAGCCCACTGACGCAAAACCTGCTGTTTGGTTCTCAAGGCCCATGCCCTCCCACTATATGTGAATATGAATGAATCTGAGTGATGCGTAGTGCAAGAGGCACGCTGAACCGAACGCACGGGAAAACAGAACTGCAGAACTGGACGCGCTGGGTTTCCCACTCCCCCTCACTTTCACACAGGAAGTTCTTCCTGAGCGGGGGTCACAAAGACAGGACTCTAGGGGGGTGATCCAATTCCCAACTCATCCTCTCTCTCTCTCTCTCTCTCTCTCTCTAATTCTCTCTCCTTCTCTCTCTCTCTCTCACACTATCTCTCTCTCACTATCTCTCTCCCACTCACTCTCTCTCTCTCTCTCTCTCTCTCTTATTCCCAAATCTCCCAGTTTCCAGCTCAGTTGGAGCAGAAAGCTGTGAAGCTATGAGATCCCAATGGAAAGTCTCAGACTCTCATAGCCCACTTCATAGGGGTGACTGGGCCAGCAGTAGGATATTATGTAATGCAGTATGAACACATGGCAAAGCATTTGGCCCCTCAATAAACCTGACTCCAGCTTAGCGCCAGGTCAGCAGAGCTGAAGTGAATCTTCACCTTGTTATACTTTTCATTCTCATAAACCTATACACACAATATCTGACGTACAAAATTAGCAGTTACTACAGTAATCTGCTCTTACAGTACAGACGTATGGACATAATCATATAGAACCATTACAAATGGGAAAGTACATTGAAAACCAAATTTTCAGTACTTTTTCCAGATTACTTTCGACATATACACACTGTTTCAAAATGTACTGTTCACTCCCCACTCTGTACAGGTCATATATTGAAATTGAACTACACAGACTATTCTGAAAACATTTTTGTGGTGCCACAAAAAAAACACATTTGCAAATTCCCAGTTATGTAGCTTATTGAAAATAGACCCTGACTGTTGATGCTCAAGTTATAAGGAGTGTTTTGGTCTGGACTAGTCTTTGATTAAGACTTAATACAAGGCAGCCAAATATGTCAAATTCATAAGAAAGTTGAACGTAAGAAAGGTAAGAAAAATGGCTTGTTTAATTCTAAATTCAGTATGAAATGATTAGCAAAATCCATGCTAGAGAGGAAATATGTGAGACGAGGGCTGCATCCCAAATTACAAATCAGTGGGTCCCAAACCATAATCACTGGGGCAGCTGGTGGCCTAGTGGTTAGGGAGTTGTCCCTGCGATCGGAAGGCTGTGGGTTCGACTGCTAATGGCACCGCTCCAGATTAAGAAAGAAGTTCACACTGTGCATGGTGCTGTGGTGTGTTCTCGTGTGACTATTATGGGCCACTTCACATACGTATTATTTACTATGGTTTAAGGACGCAGCCCTAGTTCTGAAGGAAAATGCCAAAAAAGTCACAAAATAATAAGAGATATGCTGTCTGGTGCCTGAGGCATTGTTTTATCATATTTTGAGCAAATATTTTTGTCTAAAACAAATTATTTTTAGTATTCTCATGGCAAGGTGTTGTATTATTTATGTTTTATGCTATATAAATTACAGCCTTAAGACACTGCCGGCATTACAAATAAAACACATGTAGATTCCCTGGCGGTCTCGGATAGTAAACAAAATGTTTATATTTGACATTATGACACCTGGTTTCTATCAGTGTAAAGAAATCAAAATCAGACTTCTCTCACTGGCATTATCTCCTTTCCAAATAAATAATGATAAAAGAACATTTGGAATTCCCTTTCAGCTGTCAACACTGGTGAGTAGAGGGGAAGACAATGAGCCGGAGAGCGCCTCTTGTCCACGAGGGGGCGCGTTTGAGCCCACCCCTTTGATTCCAACGGGAGCTGGTGATTACCTCATTGCAGCTCATTTGTTCGTGGTGGTCCCATCACTGGGATGTTTTAGCAAGGAATAAAAGATGGGGGCAGACTACTCCTCACTACTGCCAAAACTAAACCTGAGCTTTAGTGGATAGTCACGTCCAGTCTTAAACTAAAACTACTCTACAAACAGTCTGCAACCAAACATCGAACGGGTTACAC
The DNA here is from genome assembly GCA_037974365.1 of Hydrocynus forskahlii. Classification (NCBI taxonomy): domain Eukaryota; kingdom Metazoa; phylum Chordata; class Actinopteri; order Characiformes; family Alestidae; genus Hydrocynus; species Hydrocynus forskahlii. The sequence continues at coordinate 18,475,962 of JBBPCX010000160.1, forward strand.
CGGCTGGAGGATGAATTCGTTTCAAAGTGTGTGTGTGTGTGTGTGTGTGTGAGAGAGAGAGAGAGAGAGAGAGAGAGAGACAAAGAGAGTGAAAAAGAGAGATAGACAGAGAGAGAGAGGGACATTGAGATAAAGAAACAAAGACAGAGAGAGAGTGAGAGAGTCAGAGAAGGAGAGAGAGAGAAAGACAGAAAGAGAGAGAGACAGGGAGAAAGACAGAAAGAGAGAGAGAAAGAGAAAGAGAGAGAATGAAAGAGGGGCAGCGGGGCATGGTTAATGTTGTCCCGCCCTCATGTGGGCGGAGTCTCTAGACCCAAAAGGCTGTGTCTGGCTGTGGGAGATCAGTCCCGGCTGTGTGGCGGTAACTCGGCTCTGGAGAGGTAGATGTGCACTCCGAGACCGGAGCGCCCTGTTACAGAAGAGACCAGAACAGAGGAGCACACACACCTCCACACACCGCGAGGTTCGTGTTTGATGACTTTTTTGGCTGCATTTGAGCACTTTTGAACGTGAAGGGACGATTTAAGACATTTATTAACAGTTTGGTCAGAGAAGGTGAAAAATTTGGGCAAGAAACAAAACATCTTCGGAAGATTAAAAAAACTTCAGGGCAGTTAATTGTCGTTTTAACGGAACTAAAGCCAAAATGGCATCCTGACTGCATGGTCCTGTTTTGAGTGTGTTTGTATTGACCAGCATCAGTGTCTCTCTGACACTGCGGGTGTGTCTCAATCCGAGCAGTGCTTCACTAGACAGTGTGCACTTTGGGTGGCAGCGCTGCTGGCTGTGTACTAGGTAGTGTCGTTTATGTAGTTTGGGACTGAGCCACTGACCCTCAAAACGATAAACGGGCAAAATTGACTTTGATGCGGCACATCGCAACAGAAGAGAGTTAGTATGGGAAATGTTAGTATAAACGGGGTATAAGTTAGATATTTTTTTATAAAGCTGAGATGCTGAGAATCTTTTCAAGCCGGTCTCACCCTTTCTTCTTTTTGTACAGTTTATCATTCAGAGGAGAGTAAAGGAGAATGCCGGCCATAATGAAAAACTCCGATTTGGACTTCGACTCTCTGCAGCCGTGCTTCTACCCGGACGAGGATGACTTCTACCTGTGCGGTCCTGACTCGGCTCCCCCGGGCGAGGACATCTGGAAGAAGTTCGAGCTGCTGCCCACGCCCCCTCTCTCTCCCAGCCGTGCTGCGCTGCCCGGCCGCGTGGACGCTGCGGACTGCCCCCCGCTGGGTCTGGGGCTCGGGATAGGGCTCGGGCTGGGGGACCCGCTGGACTGGGCGTCCGAGCTGCTGCTGCTGCCGCCCGAGCAGGACGTGTGGGGCGCGGCCGAGGCGGAGGGAGACCTGTTCGGCGCTGAGGGCTCCCCGGGAGACTCCATCATACTCCGGGACTGCATGTGGAGCGGCTTCTCCGCTAGAGAGAAACTGGAACGAGCCGTCAGCGAGAAACTAGCCAGGAAAGCCGTGTCTGCGTCCTCCGGAGCCAAGAGCACCGCGACCAGAGCACCAGCTCCCCCGCGGGAGCCCGAGCCCAGCACTACCGTGCCGGAGTGCGTTGACCCCGCAGTGGTCTTCCCCTTTCCCGTGCTCAAAGTCAGGGCGCCCGAGCAGGAGGAGTGTCCCAGCGACTCCGGTGAGTTCCAGCTGTGTAATAATAATAATCATCATCATAATAATCATAACAGCCAACAACACGGGCTTAAAGAATGAACAGCGTTTAAATTCACAAATTTCACCACCTCTCAGCGCTCATATTCAGCTGCAATACCTACACGTTTAAACTACTTAAATTTAAAAAAGTACATTTTACGCAGAAACACTCAGCATTCATATTCAGCGAAAGACGCTACACGTTTGGATTAATTACATAAAAAGTACATTCTACGCAGAAAAAACTATTCTATAATAAAGTCTCTTTGAAGCTATGTGTAGGCAGTGTTGGTAGCAGCAGTGAAAGATGAATACCAGAGTGTGACCGACAGGGGGCGATAGTATCTGACGATCTCGCCCACCAAAGCGAACCTGGAGCCTATTGGCATGGGGCCCTTTGTGTGAGGATTTGGTGGCTGAGCCAAGTGTCCTCAAACAAGGAGATTTTTCGGATTCGCTATAGGACGTTTCCCGGACAGTAATGCCAAAACAGGTGGAGATGAAATGGTCAAACTAAGGGGTTAAACCACATCTTCATTCTCGGCTATGACAGCTGAATGGATAACAGTAGACTGCATCCCAAATGACTGTCTACTGAGTGTACAAGGCTCTGTTTTGTGACGTGTATTGTATACGTTATACAGTATATAATATTGTATACATTATACAGTATAAAATATATAATATTTTGTACTGTGTAATCATACAGTATAAAATATAGTGGTCCATCATGTATACTGTATACTATTATATGGTATACAGCATACAGATGGGAGTTAAACTGAGGCTGAGTCTCATGCTGGACATTAGAGCACTATGTTGGGTCTAGAAGCCTCTATTTCATGACTTGTGTTGTACACTGTGTAGAGAGTGCAGGGCCATTTGGGATGCAGCCATAGTGTTGGAGCTTCATTAAGCTCAGTTTTCATATGCAAATCAAGAAGGAGAGTCGCACGTGGGGAAGAGTGTAAGAGCTGGCACTGAGGGGCGCGTGGGTAGAGGTGGCAGGGGGCGTGTGTGTTTGTATTTATCGCTTTGTGGGGAGTAGAATGTCCCCATGTTTTTGTCTTTTCTTTTATTCATGAAGGTAGGTGAAAACATAGTTGCTTTTAGGTGGTGAGTCACGTGAGGTGTAGTGCAACAGCATAAGCTGCAATAGTGAAGAAGTCAGTGGAATACCCCATAAAGACAGAAATACAACCTTTGTGTGTGTGAGTTGAGACTGCTGCTCTGGGCTTGACTTGGCAGGCTGAGCGGGCTCTCTGAAAGGCGCAGAATAATAATAGCGAAGAGAAAAAAACACACCCGCCGTCTCTCTTTACAGGGTGATGGCTTTGAAGGAGCACAGTCTTCCTTCAGCTGTCCGTCTGGCGCGCCTCCAGGGCAGCAGCCTAAGACGCGATCGCATCACTGCTGGTCTCCCGAAACCCGCCAATGATCAGGCCTGACCATTACAACACTCTTCCGGCACACACTGACTGTGAGCCCCCTCAGCCAACAACCCAAAATAAAACATAGCCTCTGGCATGGGGGGAATGGGGGGCTGCCCTGTCCCGTCTCTCCCTACCACACGCAGCCCAGTTCCTGTGGAGCGCGTTTGAAGTGGGATCCAGTAAATGCCAAACACACTTCATGAGTGGCTTAGCTGATAATCACCTCCATTATCTCCTAAATATGGCCCTGAGGCGTCACACTGATGCCGGTTTGCCTTCTGGAGCTTGAAGTGTCTCGCCACCTGGACAAGACCGCTGGTAGAACGCCCCCACAAAGTAGCTGCTAAACAAAAATACACACATACACACACATTCTTATCACAGGTAACGCCTGTGTGTCTGTGGAATCGCACTAGGTGGTCCAGCTGTGGTGGGATTCTCCAGGATCTTGCAGGATGTGCAGTGATAGTTTGTTCGCTAACTAACAGTGAGAGCTTTCTTGTAAAAAATGTCTTTGAGCAATCACAGCAGCCTTCTCAAACCAGCAGCTCACGCTCCCACATGATAATAAATGAGCATAACTTCTATGCAGATCGTGTACCTACCTGTTCACCCAAAGCCTTAGACACAGACATGGTTTATCAGACCTGTTAACCCCTTAAGTTTTTGACAGTGGTACCGCAGAATATTTCCTCATTTGCGTATTTAGCCCACACCCTTAACCAGAACAACTTACAAAGACAGGCAAATAAAGCATTAGGGGTCCAGCCAAAGGACTCAGCTTCCTGATTATTAGCATTATAGTGGTGTTCTTGCCAATAATTCTGCCTGTTTTTTATCAGATGATGACGAGGACGTGGATGATGAAGACGAAGATGATGATGAGGAGGAGGAGGAGGAGGAGGAAGAGGAGGAGGAGATTGATGTTGTCACTGTAGAGAAGCGCCGATCCACCACCAGCAAGACTCTCAGCCTCTCCACAGGCTCTAACCCTCAGGCTTCAACACCATCCCGGCTGGGTTCCGGCATGAGCAAAGCTCCGCAAGAGCTCATCCTGAAGCGGACCGCAGCCGCCTCCATCCACCAGCAGCAGCACAACTATGCCGCCCCGTCGCCCTACTCTGAGCAGACAGAGGCATCTTCCGCTCCCCCCAGCAAGAAACAGAGGGCTGAGGGTGGCGCCAGCCTACTCCGGAGTGCCAAGTTCCATTCTGCTTCCCCAAACTCCCCCAGCGGGACCCAGCGGCTCAGGAGAAACGATGGCAGCAGCAGCAGCTCCCGCGGCTCCGACTCAGAGGACAGCGAGCGGCGGAGGAACCACAACATCTTGGAGCGTCAGCGGCGCAATGACCTGCGCTCCAGCTTCTTGACCCTGCGAGACCAGGTGCCAGAGCTGGCGCACAACGACAAGGCAGCCAAAGTGCTGATCCTGAAGAAGGCCGCAGAGTATGTGGGGTCTCTGGAGACACAAGAGCTGAGGCTCCGGCAGGAAAGGGACAGGCTTCAGGCCAGGCGGCAACAGCTTTTGCGCCGACTGGAGCAGGCCAGGACTCGTTAACCACTAACACTACCACTAACACGGCTTGCAGCTGCAGGCTAAACAGCCGCACGGCATGTGGCTAGCAGCCCAAAAAACAAACTCTTATGGCGGTGGTTCCCTAACCTGCTCTGGTTCTCAGAGCCCTGCTCTGCTCATTTTAGTCGTTTGCTGCAGTAGCGTAGTGGTTCTCAACCCACTGACCTGCCCAGTTTCAGGGATTCCCTGCCCCAACACACCTAATACAGGTCAGAAAGGTGTGATGGTGCGGGAAATCCATGAAACCGTGCAGGCCAGTGGAGTCCCCAGGACTGGAGTTGACGACCACTGTCACTCAGACACCCACTTCAGATCCGGATGGGCTTGTTTATTAGCCAAATAATTGGACCAGGTGTGTAAGAGCAGGAGAAACACCACAATATGCAGAGCAGGGGCACCCTAAGAGCAAGACAAAGGACCACTGCCTTACGGACACTCACTGCCGCCACTTTTTTTGCACATTTTTTGACGTCAAGAATGTTTAGGGTTTACTTTGTCACTCCAGTCACACCAAGGACAAGAAGCAAAATTCAGTACAGCAGGGAAGGGAGAGGGGGATGGAGGAGTGAAAATCCCTATCCCATGTTTTTTTTTTTATTCCTTTTATTTTTTTCCGATCCTTTTTACGTCAGTGTTGACTGACAACCCCCTACACCCCATACCCCGCCCAAACCAACTTCGGACTTTCTCACACAGGCTCTTCTGGAACGGGGAAGTCCACAAGGAACACTCAATAAAACCGCACACTTTGCCTTCACTGTCTTACTTCAAAAACGACACAAAAATGAATGCATTTACAAGAACGGACACGAGTGCAACCCCCTGTGGCTTGACTCGCACACACACCTCTCTCACTGGTGCTGAAGCCCCTGGATGTACCTCTGCGCACCTTGGTGTCAGTCACTTTTGTAAATAGTTAGCTACGAAAAAGAAACACACACTCTCAGTCTGCCTTGTTTTTTTGTATACAGAACCTGGGTTTTTATAAAAAAAAAAGTCATAAAGCTGCCAATAACTAGACTGGAAGTTTATATACCTTTAATAAGTACTGTATGGCCTCAATTTGTGAGGGACTTTGTAATATAATGATATATTGTTTTTTTTTGTTGTTTCTTATTACCTTTCTTTGTTGTCACGATACTTACTAATTCCTACACTTATGCTTTAGTGTGCTTCTGATACATACTAAATTTGATACTTATATTTTCGTATGAAAATGAGTTGAGTAGATATCACTATCTCGTTTGATCTCTTTTCTCTTTTACGTTCATTCTTTTTGTACAGAAATTGCATCCTGTCTTCCTTTACCTTGCTCTTTTTGTTTTTCTATTGGGTTCATAGGACTGGGTCAGTGGGAATGTTTCTTTTTCTCTTTTAAATGTACAATTTAGTGCTGCAACTCATAGCACTTTGAAATACCTCATTTTGAAAAAAATAAATAGGCTTTGAAAACAAACTCTGACAGAGTTATTGTCGCTGAGCGGAGCTGCTGTCCTAGTGACGCCGGCCAGGTATTTAGTGCATGAAGTTCTGCAGGACCAGTAGCACGCTGCGACATTTCAGACATGCTTGAAGCTCTGACAAACATCCATAAGTCACTGCCTGATCACTTTGAAACACCTAATGAGAGCGCTGAGAAAACAACTTACATCCTCTCTCTGTGTAAAGTTTAGGAGAATCTTTCATAGCTGCCCAAAGCGTCATATACACTCACTATGCACTTCATTAGAAGCACCTACCCTGTACTTCCACTCTCTGGCCACTTTATTGAAAACACCGACCTTTGTGCTACCACTTTCTGGCCACTTTATTGGAAACATCTATGTTCACAAAACAGGTGTATGCTTACCACTATTTATTCTGTTGATCATTCCATTTCTGATCACAGGACCGCTGTTCACCATCCTCTGCACAGCAGTGACACTGACACATGGTAGCATCTTTCAAGATTCAAGATTCAAAACGTTTATTGTCATATGTCCAGTAGAAAAAAACACATTTCTCTGTGCAATGAACTTCTTTCTTTGCTGTCCGGACAAATGCTGAGGTTTAAGTTAAGAGTTTTATATGAAAAGTTAGTAAATACTTTTAAGTGTAATGTGCAGATATATATTAACTGCATTTGCTAATTGAATTAAAAGTGCAAAAGAGCTTAATGTGCAAAAATTACAGTATAAGGTAGGTGAAGGTAGGTACAGTCTTTGTACACAGGCATAGTGGACCTAAGTGGCCAGTGAAGGCAGCTGAGTGTAAAATAAAGTCCCCACAATAAACATTATAGCACCTACAGTATTGTGCAATAGTCTTTAGGCACCTTGAATATGATGTTGAAACATTACTAAATAAACTAAACCATAAATACCAATAAGCAGAAAATACTACGCAGTAAATAGTAATTTTATGCACAGTACATCAATCTGTTCTTTGTGGAAGCCCTGTTTTACTTGAAGTTCCCATCAGAAACCTGGTTCAAATTAATCAAATGGTTCAAAATTCATCAAATTAAATCAGGAGCTATTGACGGAATTTCACAAACAACGGCTGGAGGAACCGAGGAGGAATCTGAAACGGAACCTGTGTTCTCCTCACCAGCTCACACAATATCAACTACTTTCACACAAACAAATCCTGATGCTTTTTTACTGCTTTCTTGTTTGTTTGCATTTATCCTAAAGGTAACTTTGTTAGCAGAACGACACTTTATCACACGCTGAGAGAAATGGCTTTAAACAGTTTGCATAGGTGCCTATGACTTGGCACAGCACTGTATGTAGCTACTGTATCTCATATCTCGGTGTAATGAAGAAAAAAGTTTGCTCATCAGGTAAAAGTGTATTTGTTGCTTTCTAGCTTTTTCCATCAATTCTTTCCTCACTTTCTCCCTCCCTATTTTCTTTTCTTTGCAGTAGTCTGCCTCTCTCCATTCTATCTGGTCAAGTTGACCGGGTGCTTTTCTGAAAAGAGGAGAAGGAGTGTGTCGCTCTTTGTGTTTTCTCCCTCTCACAAGCAGCACAAAGTGGATGTAAAAGTATAGGGCACACACAGATGCACTTCTAGGCACACACACATACACACTCTCTCTCTCTCTCACAGTGAGGCGATATTGAAGCACACACAGAGACGCGCCCTCGCGGTTTCTTCTCTCATTGTTCGGAGGGTCGCCATGGAAACTGGAGCAGCTGCAGCGTGGCAGACTTGGAGTGCGAGTGTGTGTAATTCTGCATGTGTATGCGTGTATGTGTGTGTGTTCTGCCTTTTGTGCGGCGTGCCGTCGTGACCGGGGCGTCTAATATCCTGCTCGGATTGTGGGGGCCAGTTTGTGTTTACCAACTCCGAGCACATGGCCGAAAAAAAAAAAGCACCCTCAGTCCAGCCAGATACAACAACGGCCAAATATCTGCCCACACCGCACGGGTCACAGAAAAGAGGGGGAATAAGAAATCTGTCAATGCATACAGAAAGAGAGAGAGAGACGAGGAAGGAAGGGAAACAAAGGAGACAGACAAGAAAAAAGAATTGAAAAGAAACAGAGAGTAGTATAGAAAGAAAGGAAGAAGAAAAACGAGAGAAAAGAAACTGAAAAAGAGCAAAGAGGGAAAGAATTGGAAAAAAATACAGAGAAGTAAAGAAAGAACAAGAAAGAAAGGGAAGAGGCGAGAGAGGAAAATAGTTAATATAATTCTAATATAACATGAATAAAAGAGTTACTATTGTTATCGTGCTTTATTCTTTTTGGTAGAGAGAGAGACAGAGAGAGAGAGAGAGAGACAGACAGACAGACAGACGGAGACAGACAAAGAGAGAGACAGAGAGAGAGAGACAGAGAGAGAGAGAGACAGAGAGAGAGAGAGACAAAGAGAGAGAGAGAGAAGAGCCTAAGCTCTAGTTGTGCAATGCATATATGATAGGCTATAGACAGTCTGGACTATGGAAAGATTACATAACAGTCTGAGATTTCAGTCATTCTGTGCGTGTGCGCGCGCAAGCGTGTGTGTGTGCGTGCGCGCATTTGATCCCTGGGATGAGGTAACCACGGGAGACCCCTCTGGACCATCTGGCCGATGGCTTATCTTGCCTGGTTATGGAGAAAAACAAAAACAAAGAGCGGAGCAGAGACAATAACACACCACCACGTCTAAAGCAATAGAGCAGGACAGAGACACAGACCAGACACACACACACACACACACACACACACAGGGGAGGAAACACAGAAACACCACTTCTTACAGTAGAGAGTGAAGAAACACACAACCTTAGCAAGATAAACATTTGCTCAATCTCTCTCTCTCTCTCTCTCTCTCTCTCTCTCTCTCTCTCTCTCTCTCTCTCTCTCTATTCATTTATTTCTCAGAGCAAGCAAAACATCCTAAAGTGGAATCAACTGAACGGAGTTAAGGAAATCAGTTCAATAATATGTGTAGTCATGTATTTCAGACCTTATGGGATCCACACAATGATGGAAAACGTAAATGTTACAGAAGTCGACAAAATATGCACCTGAGCACGTTTGTCTCTGGATTATTTCTCTTTTAAAGCAGTCGGTTGGTGCAGTTCTGTGTTGCTGCATTTAAATATACAGAACCACTCAGGTTTATCACCTGGCATCCTGTCAGTTATACTGGTCACACCTGATTGAGATTAAATTCACTCAGTCATCCTTACACACATGATCCTGTGTGCACAGATGAGCCTGCATAAGTGAGACAGCGGCATCACTGGAATGTTATTGCTGCACCAGCATTACGTGAACACTCACACCACATCAATCTGTCAATCAGGAGCCACGAGACACATGTTTACTGAAGGAAAAGTCATTTAATTAGGTGACTACTTGTTTAAATGAACAAATTTACTTTAGTAACCAGTTCAATTCTGGTTCTAAAATCTCACTGGCAGATTAAACTGTAAAACACTTAATACATGCCAGTCTATTCACACCAATTAAATTGCATATTCTTTTTTTTTTTTTAGTTTATTAACAAATCATACAGCTATAGCCTACCTTTAACAAAGTACATTGCCTGCTATGAGCCTTCATAATTATTTACTAAACATTTAGCTTTATTATAGTGCATTTTGATGCTGTTTTTTACATAAGCCACGCAAGGCCTTCAGTTATAATGGTTTATCCACACTTAAGGGGGTATAGATAAGCAGATAGTATTTTTCAAATCATTATACAGTACTGGGCAAAAGTCTTAGGCACCTGTGAAAAGAACATTTAAAAAGTGTTTAGATGAGCAGTGAGTGTTTTTCCCACATTAATATTACTAAACATACTAAACAAAACTAAAAAGAATAAATACAAATAACATTATACAGTAAATAGAGAATTAACGTTCAGTACATCAGAGTGTTCATTGTTGAAACCCAGTACTACTTGTTGTTACCCGGTCACATCTGGTCCATCTCAGTCACGCCCCCAATGGAGCCCGTCGCCCGAGTACTAGGCGGTACACAGCTCTGGGCACAGAGTTATGATGTCAGGGTTTGTTGTGTGTGTGGTCGTTTGGTGCCTAGGCAGCCCAGGTGTAAGTAGTGGGGCTTCATTAGCTCTTTAGCTGGGTTGCTAGGTACCTAACAACATGTCCACCTGTCTTGTGTTTGATTTGATTACTGTTTGTTACAGTACTTGTTTGACTCTGTCGTGCGATTGGTTGTGTGCTTGTGGGTTTAAAAGTCCAGCTGAGTCACAGAATCATTGCGTGGTCACCGAGTTACAACCTTGGGTTCTGGTTCGAGTATGTTATTGAGAGACGAACGTTGTTACTTCTGTTTGCATGTTCTGTAAGAAAGGGGAAGAAGGCAGAGACGCTTGAACTCCAGTTGGTTCCAGCTCACTCTCTACATGGCAGTGAAGATAGCCTGAACATTCCAAGCAACACGCTGCTGGATCCTTTGTTAACACCTGCTGCTCGGTACTTTACTTGTACCTCTCCTGTGTGTCTCTTTCCCCTGTGTTTTTACAGGCGTGAGTGTGGGAGCGTCTTCGCATTGAGAGAGCTCCACAGAGCGTGGAGTACTTGTACTGGCCCCTGTACGACAGAGGGCTTGCTAAAGCTTCAAGAGAGTGTCGACTCTGCAGCAGAGTCCCCCTTCCAGTGTTTATTTTGAGTTTGCTCGGAGTGAAGGTCCACCAGAACTTTGTGTTGTACTTGTACCCTGAACGAGCCAACCAGTGTGAAGGTCCTCTAGATTTCTACTGCGTATTTGCTCTGCTGAGTTTGGTGACGCCAGCACGGCATCTTAAACTGGAACTTTCTTTATTAAACTTCTATTTACGTCTCCTGCTAGTGTGTCCTCCCCTCACCCGACATGACATACCCTCAGAAACCTGGTTTGACCTGGTCAGTCCTGCGTTAGTCCTGCGTTAAATTAAATCAGGAGCTGCTTATGGAATTTCACAAATCCAATAAAGAGAATAAATTACAATTTAAACTATGTAGATCATGATACAGCTACAGGCCAGTGAGGCTGAACAAACAAGGGCAAAAACAGCCCCCTCAAGCTGCGGGCATGTCGCTGTTAACTGGTCAATTAAGCGAACTGGTTAAAATAAGCAGCTTTACTCTAAGATACATTCTCCCATCCTCTTGTTATCTTTCGTCCATTATGTGTTGATTGAGTTGTAAAAGTTTACATGTGCTTGTTCCTCTGCTGCCATCGCCCCTACTTAGTCTGGGAAACTTGACCAACCAAGTTGTGAGAAGTCATCCTCTAACGCATTTTCGATCAAACCCATGAATCGAGGACACTTCCAGGTGTTTGATCTGCACTTGGCTAGATGTGAACTTTGAACTGGAACTGTGCTTGGTCCATGACTGATGATGTGATGATCCGTAAGAACACAAGTAAAAAGAGAAAAATGTATTAAGAAACAGCCATTATACTGAAGAGATCCTCTGATGCGATACTGATGTTTTGACTGACCATTTCATAAAACTTGTAACACAAAGTTGAGGCGGTTGAGACTGGGCTAAGTTTTTAAACAAGTGTCAAATGAGTGTCAGGAGGCTTTAACTAAAGATGTACTTTTTGTAGGTAACGTTGTAAAGTAAAGGGAAATTTTGATTTATCAACATGTCATTTGTTCTCAAATCAGAAATATTTCAAGTGAAAACTAGAGAGAGAGACAGAGGGAGAGAGAGAGACAGAGAGAGAGAGAGAAGCTGGTGTGCTGGTCGGGGTCTTTAATCGATTGGGGCCTGTCAGAGCAGAGCTAATCCGCAAAGCATGTGAGCCTGCCACCCAAACAAAAGCATGCTAGTCCAAATATGCCCCGCTCATACAGGGCACTGCCACTGAGGGGTGGGGGGTGCCATCTGTCCAAGGTCAGGTGCAGAATGGGGAAATACAGGCTGATTTGTGTGTGTGTGTGTGTGTGTGTGTGTGTTGGTTGGGTTGAGGAAGTCATGTGTGTGATCAAAGTTTAACCAGTTGTGTTGTGATTAACATACAGATGGTCAAACCAGATAAATCTCTCTCTTTCTTTCTCTCTCTTTTCTCTTTTCTCTCACTGTCTCTCGTTCTCCCTTCTCTCTCACTCTCCCTTCTCTCTCTCCCTTCTCTCTCTCTCTCCTACTCTCTCTCTCCCCTCTCTCTCACTCTCCCCTCTCTCACTCTCACTTCTCTCTCACTCTCCCTTCTCTCCCTTTCCTACTCTCTACCTCTCCCTTCTCTCTCCCTCAGTCTCTCACTATCCCTTCTTTCTTGCTCTGTCTCTCCCTCTCCCCTCT
>JBBPCX010000160.1:18488599-18501391 GCA_037974365.1 Hydrocynus forskahlii
CTCCCTTCTCTCTTACTCTGTCTCTCACTCTCCCTTCTCTCTTATTCTGTCTCTCTCTCCCTTCTCTCTTACTCTGTCTCTCACTCTCCCTTCTCTCTTATTCTGTCTCTCACTCTCCCTTCTCTTATTCTGTCTCTCTCTCTACCTTCTCTCTTATTCTGTCTCTCACTCTCCCTTCTCTTATTCTGTCTCTCTCTCTCCCTTCTCTCTTATTCTGTCTCTCACTCTCCCTCCTCTCTCACTCTGTCTCTCACTCTCCCTTCACTCTCACTCTCCATTCTCTCACTCTCACTTCTCTCTTACTCTCCCACTCTCCCTTCTATCTCACTCAGTCTCTCACTCTCTCTTCTATCTCACTCTGTCTCTCACACTTCCTTCTCTCTCACTCTCCTGCCGCTCTCACTCAGTCTCTCACTCTCCCTTCTCTCTCACCCTCCCTTCTCTCTCACCCTCCCTTCTCTCTCTCTCTCCCACTCTCTCACTCTCACTTCTCTCTCACTCTCCCTTCTCTCTCTCTCTCTCCTACTCTCTCACTCTCCACTCTCTCTCACTCTCCCCTCTCTCACTCTCGTTTCTCTCTCACTCAGTCTCTCACTCTCCCTTCTCTCACTCAGTCTCTCACTCTCCTTTCTCTCTGACTCTGTCTCTCACTCGCCCTTCTCTCTCACTCTCCCTTCTCTCTCAGTCACTTATTCTCCTTTCTCTCTGTGTCTCTCTCTTTTCTCTCATTATATCTTTTATCTCCCTCCTTCTTTCTCTCCATCACCCTGTCCCTCTGCCTTTCTCTCTCTCTCTCTCTCTCTCTCTCTCTCTCTCTTAATTTAACATCCTGCATGTGCACACACTATTACTTCCTTTACCCCAAGCAAGGATGCAATGAGAGACTGACCTCCACCTCCTCTCTGACTGGTGTAATAAGCAGTCTTTTGATTCACTAGTGGTGTGTGTGTGCGCGCGTGTGTTTGTGTGTGTCTGTGTGTGTTTATACGCTTCCAATGTAGACCTTCAGTGTTGCTTGAGGTTTTGATAATTCAAAATTCACAGTAAAATACTTTTACTATTCTGAACATGTGTATGTGCTCATTTTTGTTTTATTTCTATTTTTTTTGTACAGGCGTGTTTGGGCTGGCGCACGGTTCTCCGCGCTGTGTCTTCAGGACATTCTGAGGAAGGTAAATCATGCTTAGACTGGAGACAACAGGCCAAATAAACAAGTGGACAAATTGCTCTCCTTTCCTAAGATACACAAATGAAGACTGATTATCAACAATGAGAAAAACACTTACCATGTGTATTTTGTGCCTCCATTTAATCAAAAAACCTCTGGACTTGTCAAACCACTGCGGAAGCACAATCTTCCACATGCTGCACTTATCAGCTGAAACTACAGCATTAAAATAATCGCTAATGTAATCATGAAAACATCATATCAGTGTTTTCCCACAAAGAGGGAAAAAAGGAGACTGAAAATGATATACAAAAGAGGGCCAGAGCCTGAGGGAACAGACAGAGCGAAAGAGAGGACAACAGTGGAAAAGCAGAAAGGAGAATGTGAAAGAGAAAGATCCGAAAGAAAAAGTAAAAGAGACAGCAAGAGAGAAAGAGCGGATGAGAGAAAAACAGAGTGAAGGAAAGAGAGAGCAGATGACAAAGAGACAGTGAGAGAAAGAGAAAAGGAAGGAGAAAGGATCAGAGAGAGCAGATGAGAGAAGATGAGACATTGGGAGAGAGCGGAAGAGAGAGAGAGGGAGGATGGGAGAGAGGACGAGAGAGAAAGAGAAAGAGAGAAAGAGAATCAGAGACCCGGAGGAAATTGCTTCAAGAGAGGTAAAGGAACAGAGAGAGAGGGCAAATGAGGGATGGAGAGAGCAGGAGAAAGAGAAAAAGACAGAGAGGATGAGAGAGGGAGCCAAAGAGAGAGAGAGAGAGAGATCACTAAGCAGGGTATAGGGCTGAGGAGCTGGTACTGAAATGCCCATTTAACGCACATTATGGTGCCAACCGCTGTGTTTAATCTGAGTGACCTCACTGCTGACCTCTGGATTTGGGCTACATAGCGGTGTGATGGTGTGGGACAGAGAGGCCCACCATAACATTCATTTCATGAGCGGCAGCTTTTAGAATTACGCAAACCTATAGCTGAAGATCAGAGGTCAGGCTGGGGGGGGGTGCGGTGCAGTGGAGAGGGCCGTATTGTTCTGGTGTCCTGACCCCTCCTGCTTTGACAGTTATCTGTCTGTTTGATCACTCAGATCCAGGCCAGATCTCACAGGGAAGTGGGCCTAATGACCAGACTGTATCATGTAGTTCACTTGGGGTCCACTATATGAATGAAAGCTTTAATTGTAAAGAAGACATTTTACTTTTTTGGTGGGCCAACAAGTGTTAACACTCATGTTTTTGTTATTTAATAAACTTACAGCACATATATCAAATTTACACATGTTTAGGTATTACTTTACTGTAGAGCAGCGATCACAAATCCAAACAACACCTTCCTAAGCCTTATGACAAGAGACATACACCTAGATAAACATTCATAAAAACAAACATTAGTTGTTATAACACTGACACTTATTGGAATGCGCCGTTATAATTGTTAATGTAGGTTTATGTCAGTTATCACAAAGGGCTCACGTTGGTGATATGTAGCCTTACTAATACTGCCCTTCAGTAAAGTGTTACCCACACAGAATGTCTTTTAACATTGTTCTCAGAAATATATATTTTTTTTATTTTTAAGCACGCTAAAGCACTCTTAACAAAAAACATATGGGCAAAAGTAAGTGGACAGCTGAGAACTGCACCTGCAAAGACAAAGCCAAAGTAAACATTATTGTTATTTCAGTTGTTTAAACACTACCAGTCAAAGGTTTGGACACACCTTCTCATTCAACGATTTCCTTTGTTTTTATTCTTGGCTACATTGTAGATTAATACTGAATACATCCCCTATTGCTCTGATGACAGCTTTGCTCAGTCTTGGCATTTTTTCAGTCAGATTCATGAGGTATTGACCTGGAATGGTGTTTAATAAACAGGTGTTCTTCATCAAGAGTTCATTAGTGGAATTTAGTGCCCTCTTAATGTGTTTGGGACCATCAGTTGTGATGGTGGGTTTGGTACAGTTAGTGATCCTGTTCCACTACGGTTCTACTCCACATTATGGCAAGAACCACTTAACTAAGTTAAAAGAAACAACAGTCCATCATTACGTTATTACAAAACATATTCTGGTTTAACTCTTTTTTTTGTTTGTTTACTGCGTAATTCCACGTGTTCCTTCATCATTTTCGTTATTTTCAATACTAATCGACAGCGTAGAAAATAATAAAAACAAAGAAAAAACACTGAATGAGAAGGTGTGTCCAAACTTTGAACTGGTAGTGTATATTTTTTCCTAAGCCGAATGGTGGTCTAAGGATTGAGTGCATCTTCTTGGCCATGGAAACCCATAACATGAGGCTCCCAATGTAAAGCTTATCTTCAAGGCTGAGCTGTTGTAGCGCCCAGACCATTTCACATTAATAGCACTTACAGTTGACTAGGGAAGATCTAGCAGGGCAAAAATGAGTTAATTATGAGGCTTAATATGTCAGTTTGGTCTTTTTGTTATATTTTAACTTTTTTGTTATTTCACTTGTAAGTCAGACAGACATAAATATAGAAGACGCCTGGATACAGATGCTGGATGCAGAGCTTCAGTAACTCTCTAGGCTCTTGCTGCAGTAGATGAATGCTTTGCAGTAGTGGGGTGAATAGAGGTCACAGGCCTGTCTGCCAGCTGATAGATCACGGTGAAATTTAATCATGGCCACCCCTCGCCACGCACACGGCAGCCCTGACTTTCACTGAAGTAAAAACAAAGCACAGAAGGTCATGAAGTAATGTTTCTTTTATTTAATGTATTTTACCCACATACTGACACTCTCATAAATAATGGACCAAAAGAAACGGTATAAAAATGTTTTTACCTTACCTTTCATTACAAGTAAAAATGTTTTTTCGTCCTATTTCCTTCGCTTCTGTAAAATTACTGTTTTGTAGATATGACGGTTTGTTCCAGTGATGTTTTTTTATGGAGCAACTAACATAAGCGTTAATTATTTATTATGATTTCAAGTCTGTGGGCTTTTTGGGCTCCTGCTCTGTTTCAAAGCCTACTGACCCAAAGGGCAAGTTTAGGGCCTCACATTGAATGTCCTCTTTAAATTATTTGACTTATCAATCAAATAACATAAGTAAATCATTCCACTTTGGATATGAGAGATCAGTTATGCTAATCTATAGCTTCTTTTATCATGGCTTAAGCTGATTATTCAAGTCACACTGACCTGAAGGCCAAGGTTGAAGCCCCATGCCAAATGTTCACTCCAGATGAGGTTACCTATCAATCAAACAACATGAGGAATCAAGATGTCTCACACAATATGTGCACACAGGTCATGCTAATTCAACAGCTTTCCCTTTACAATTATTTTTTATGCTATTCTTTGAATTTGCATATTTGGTTGGGTGCCCATTTCCTTCGTACTCTGCAGACCAGGTGGTGGCCTTGATCACACAATTGTGAAAATATTAGAGGTCAGGAGTTACTAATCAAATCAAAGTGACCCTTTTGATGGGATATTAGCATATGTCAGCAGCTCTTTCACCGGAAAAGTTCATTTAGATGAGACTACATTCATGCGAATAATCACTCTGTTATCCTGCAGTGTAATGGAATTCAGGCAGCGCTGGTTGGCTGAGCGTTTCTGAGTGGTGTGTACTGGGCCGTAGCACTGATCTATGTAACTGTCAGCCTCTGAGGACAGAGCTCATTTGATTTTGGGTCGAAACACCAGTCTTCCATTCAATTCAGTTCCAAAATGCTCGCCGTCAAGAGTGCATCACACACATACACACAGATGCACAAACACACACACACACACACACACACACAATCACACGCATACATACACATGCACACACACACACACACATACACACAGACGCACAAACACACACACACACACACACACACACAATCACACGCATACACACAGATGCACAAACACGCACACACACACACACACACACACACACACACTCATACATACACACAATCACACATCGTGCATTGATAAAATACATTGATTTCCATTAAAACGGAATGGAATTGGCTGGGATTTCCTGTAATTTTTTATGAGATTTCTACAATCAGCACTCTTCTTTATCCACCACCCTGAAAGGCGGAGAAAAAGATCTGTTTAGCCCGGAATTAGTGCCATGTAGAATCAAAATATTTTAAATGTGAGTATGGATTTCCATTTCTCTACATCTATATGTAATAAATTTGGAAATATCCACCTAATGTATAGTCTAATGCAAAAACATCCACACCCCTGATCAAATGTAATGTTCTCTTGATTATCTGACTGTGTGCATGATGTTCTAATACAGGCTAATAAATAATATGTTCTGATTAAGAGATATCCCTAGTTTAGTTTAACATATTGGAAAAAAATAAAGTAACTGCATGGGCCATGTATGACAAGGGGTATTCAAATTTTACACATTTTAATTTCATATAGCAACATTCTCAATCTCAGTAAATCCAGCTCTCAACAAAGCATATCATGAAAACAAGCAAAATCATGAAAAAGGTCTATAATGTCTTTTGGAACAAAACCTTTATGGAACAAAAAGTTCATAAGTACACCTTAGAAACAAAAACAACACAAATGTAGGATATGTGCCTTCTCCTCTGCTTTAATATTTGATTTCTCATTGCTGTTTGCAGGTTTATTTTACTATGTAAGGAATATGATACAAAAATATTTTGCAAATAATGATGTGAAATACAGATTATCGTTCTTTGAGATCAAAGAACCCCTAACTAAAGATTCTTTGGGGACTGTTTTAACACACTTTTTACAATGAACTAGCACAGAGCATTCAACAATTAGGGCAGCATTGTGCTTCTTTCACAGTATGTTCAGGGTGAATATTATGGGTGTAACAATGTACATAATTTCACACTATTTGCAATTCTGAGATTAATGAACTAAAACTTTCACATTTTAAATCTGACAAATTCCACACTCACTGTATCCATTATAGTCAAAATGATTATTTTTGTTACCATAACTTTAAGACGCCATAACTTAAGTGCACGGAAATATCCTCTGTTCTGATTGGCTGCCCTGTTTTAAGATTATTTTAAAATTTAGTCCAAGCTAAAACATTTTTTAATTGTATCATGAATGGGGGGAGCCAAACCTCTGTAGACTTAACAGAATTATACATTTAAATGTGATTTTTTTTGGCTGTCTTTGCTTAGTTTCTGTACATGGACTGTAGAGGGAATGGTACATTTTTTGTTTGCACACATTAAACTCATTTATCTATAAAAAGAGAGAAGTTGTAGTTTTCCATGAATTGGAAATAGTAGCCTTTTAGCCTCTGCATTAAAGGCTTAAAACGCTTCCTCTGTTTTCACCTCTTTTGTCTGTTTCTTCTTGCTCTCTTCTAGTGAGTGTTGATTATCTCACTAGAAGGCATTTGCAAGTAGTTGTCAGGGCCGTAACTGCTGGTCATTACTGAACCCCTCTGAGGGAAACAGCTTAATTAGGAGGGCTGAAGTGTGTGTGCGTGTGTGTGTGTGTGTGTGTGTGTGTGTGTGTTAAATCTGTGTTGTAGTCTTTAATTACTCTCTTGACTTGAGCTCAGAGCACTCTTCCCATAATGCCTTACACAAAACAGAAGAACATTCGCTAAAGATGTTTACGAAGTTCACCAAAGAAGTCCAATGGTTGTTGCACTTATAAATCTATAACTCTTCTAGAGTCTGCAGAGGTGCAAAATTGGTCAAGTGGGGGGTATTAATGTTGAGGGTCTATGACACCCATACATTTGTAGAAAACCAAAAAAGCAAGCATAAACTGAAATTATGCAGAAACAGCAGAGGGTATAGAATACTAGGGTTTGTGTGCTATAGAACCAAAGATGAGGCGGTACTGCTCTGTGTTTTCTCAGACAATTACAATCACGGCATTTGGCAGACGCTCTTATCCAGAGCGCTGTACATCTGTGCTTAAGTAGTCCACACCTGTTCTTCATACCTGCCAAGCTAGACTCAAGTCAGCAACTGCTTCTAAGTTGCACACGTTAGCAAACCCTGTCAAAAAGGGAAAAAAATGGTCTTTATGAATGAGGCTCTAACACCAAATACTTCACATCATCACTTGGATACTACACATAGCAAACATCTAAACATCTTGGTCTGAGTCCCCTTTTATGGACGTAAGTGCCACTATACCTCCCACTTACCCCCTAATTATCCCACAACCCACAACCCCCACTCCCCCCCCAGCTTTATAGGCCAATATCACTAAAAGACTGGATGTATATCACATTTTTATAATGCCTACCTTGTACAGTTTTAAACAGGCCACAGCAGAGTGAATAAACTGACAAAATGAAAGAGACTAAATACAAATACAGCTTCTGAAGCTACAACTTCAACTCCCTTGGTGCCCCCCTGTGGTCCCCAGTTTGAGAACCACTAATCTAATCCTATCGAACTGGGCCAAGCCTCAATTTGCAACCTTCAGTCTTCAGCCTAGTTAGATCTTGTGGGCCACAAAAGCTTTTGTAGTCATTTGTGTGGGCCATGAGTTACCAAACCAACCACTCCCAGTTAGACATGATTCATGTTTCAAATACTGTTGCCAGTTAGCATCAACTCAGGCTTTTCCTTTGGTAGCAAATAAGAGTGTGTGTGCCTTTCGGTCTTAATGCAGCCATGAACACGCGCTCAGGGCTGCATTAAGACAGAAAGGCACACACTCTTATTTGCTACCAAAGGAAAAGCCTGAGTTGCTGCTAACTGGCAACAGGGCTCACTCGGCAAAACAAATAAATGGTCGTTTATGAAATAATGAACACGATGGCCATCAGTGACAACACACAAAGTTAAATGTGGATGTGTTGTGTGTATTTGTGGAAAAAGACATTACTGCATTAAAGAAAACCTCCTGCAATGTATGCTATGTGTACTATTTGTAGATACATGCAAAGGTCATGTAGGGAAAAGTATTTCATCTGTTGGAAGGCCACTGTCCACAGACAAAATGAGCTGACATTGCAAAAAGCATATTTTTGTTGAGTGAAGCACAGTTCTGTGTTAGTTCAGTGCTATAGGTATGAATGCCAGCTATTTCTGCCTAGTCTGCTCTTGTGCGCATGGCAAAGCAAGACAAATGGCACATGTGTGTTAAGAGCGTCATAATTTACAATTCATAATCCCAATACACATGTACACACACACACACACACACACTCTCTCTCTCACACACACACACACACACACACACACACACACACTTGCACAGTGAAAGTGATGCACACCAAGAGAGACAAGGCAATGGTGTTTAGACTGGAGCCAATGAGAGGATCATCTCTGACTCTTCATTCAGCTGCATTCAAGTGCCTTACATACCAGTACAGACTAATTCAAGGATTAGGACTGAACACACACTTGGGGAGTCTGTTCTGTTCATTATACGTCATTACAGCTCACACATTATTATTATTACTGACCACATTCTTCACTGCCGTCCACAGCACATCTGTTGTGGTCGGACAGTACAGACACATTTACCCATGCAGCACCACAAGATCTCAGTTTCACGCAGTGAACTGTGTGGCATTTGGCACTGTCTTGCTGGAATGTTAGTAATTTGATTTTCTTTTCCTCCTTTACGTGAGTAGACAAGTCAAACATGTTTAAAACAGATGGTAAATACTAGTGTACAGCACTTTTCATATGTAGGGCTGGTTTTCCAAATGAGGTGGTGAGGTATTGTAATTTTATCAAATTATGTGTAACGTTTAGGGCAGAAACATCTTAATTGTCCTTTTCTCAAACACACTCACTAAAAATGGCAATTAACAGGTGAGATGAACCAGGTGTGTTTAAGCATGGAGCAAGCATTAAACTGTGCTGGACTCTGGCCCACCAGGTCCATATAGGCACCCATGTTTTATGGTAAGATGACAAGAAATCTCAGTAAAAATGGATGGAGCGGCTCGAGTTATGCACTGCAAGGGTTCCCAGGTGGAACAACTGTCTAAACATTAGTGCTATAACATAATGGAGTCCTAGCCGGAAGGCAGAATTGGAAATGACTTAATTGGGTTGAAAATAATAATAATAATAAAAAACAGATTTCACTCAAAAGAGTAGGATAATTGAGTGTAATTATTTCATTTACTCTAACTGTCCACCTTGCTGTTTTAAGTGAATGCATTTCACACAACGTCATTAGCATTGCGATTAGCTTGGGAATTTACATCCAACAGTCAGCAAAGCCACATGAAACTATTGTAGTGCTTGTTTAAATGATTGGAGTCGTCAGACAACACACATTAAAGCTTTTTAGAGTGTTTCTACACACGTGAAAGTTTAAGATATAACCTGAATTTATTACTACAGTTTTATAGTAAATAAAAGCTCCCAGGATCTTTGCTGATATGGGTGGGACCAGCTGGTAAACATGGTAGACAGGCTGGATTCAGACAGGGCTAAAATGACTGAGAAGCACCAGTAAAAAAAAAATGACATTACCCATGTAAAAACAATCATGCTTAGGACATACATGCATGTAGGTGGTTCTTTGTGATGGCCAGTGTGTTATAACTCTTGTTTGGCTCTACAAACTTCTGTAGCGATTTGGATTGATTTAGTAGTATTGCACTGATCATGGACTCTAGTTTCATTTTATAGCACTTGAAATAAAGCAGTCAGAAAAACTGGATGATGATCAATAAAGACAACTGAATAAACAGTAATCTGGGACCTAGCTTACAATGAAGTTTCTTAAGTTTAGTGGTATTGATATGAAAACAGATACTGACATTTACTGTGTACTGAACCACATTGAAACTTTAACAAAGAGCTGGAAACAGTCTATGGAGAAGTTTTGAGGATTTCTTAATGGAAGTGATTTGGGTAACTGTCGAATTCTTGTGTTTTTTAGTGGTATTTAGCTCAACAAGTGAAATGTGGACTCTAAACATGTCTTGGCTGACGGACCGCATCTGGGGTTAATGGAAAATTGTAAATCAGATTTTTATCAAACCAACCCTCAAAAACTTGGTATTGATCACAAGATATTCACACTGATCAGACTGCATGGTAAACACATTTCGTTAAGATGATGACTATCTCTGTTTGATTTTCCTGTAAGAGAAAAAGGAGCAGGTGAAAGCGGGAGAAACCCAATACCCCTTTGACCAGCCCCACACATGATCCTGCGCGGGTTCCTCGGAAACTGGACACCGTTTTCTTACTCCTGGATCCAGTGCCCTCTCAGCCTCTCATCATTTAGGACTTATGACATCAAAGCCAGGCGACGACAATGGAGCGTAAACTGCGGGCCCTTCAAAAGAAAAAGCTAAAGTTTTTTTTTTCCTCTCTTCCGCCTCTTCGGTGTCCTTCCTTCAAACAATGGCACAGGAACAACAAAAGGGAAGGAGGAAAGAGCCAAAGGAGGTGCTGAGGAGGCGCGTCGCTCACCTGCTGGAGGAAACACAATCGCTTAACGACCACGCCAGGCATTGTGGGACACGCTGGGGGAAAAAGGAGACCACACGCTTAATGTCCCATGCAAACCTTAGATGCCATCTAATATTTCATTGATTTAAGTGCGGACCTCCTCCTGACTAATCTCTGTAATGAGACGAATGCCCTTGGTACTGTAGTGGACTTAGTCATACTGAAGCAATGAATGTCAGCCAGAAAGATGGGATGGGATACGGTAGGACAGTTCAAAGTTAGGAGAAGGTTTTAACCCTTAGGAGTTACTCTGCGGTACAGGAAAGACGGATAATAATTTATTTTAGAATCATTTTAATTTAATTTTGTGAGTAACCAGAAATATATCTGACAGATCTTAAGAAAAACAGAGAAAAATATCTAATTCAATGAAAGTGAACAGTGTCTTTATCAGTTCATTTAACTAACTTTCTATCAATTAACAATTAACAGACTGAGGTGGCAGCAAGTCAAGTTCCTGCCTGCACAGAACCATAGTTTTTTTCCAGCTGCTATAGCTGTCCCTGTTGCACAGAAAAAATGGGTCAAATTTTGACCTAAAAGTGCAGATATTTCCTTATTTCATAAGGACAGTTCATAGGCCATAAGCAGGGCTGAAGCCCCTCAAGTAAGGCGCTAAACATTACTTATTACTCCTTTCAAACTGTAACAGGTTTACCTTACCGGAAGAATGATCTGTCGCTACTCATGACTGTTCCTCAATCGATACAAATCTGTATGAAGGGAAGTTTCTGGACATACATAACTTATGCAGTTTCCTTGGGCAGCACTTGGCACATCCAACCCCTCCACCACATTTTGTTCATCAACCAGTTGACAAACATTAGTTGTATTTTAAGGTAATTAAGCAGTTTTATGTAGTTTGCTAATGTATACATTATGGCTGGATGAAAATGTTGCTTTTTTGAATAAATCTGCAAAATATGAACAAAAATGAACAGAACTGGTACATCTTAGAATATTCCACTGACCGGCATCAGTGATGTAAGATAGTAGGCTTTGTAAGGGTAATGTTACAAAACCCTGCTTGTCTTTAGAGAGTTTGTTTTCTCAGAACTTCTGTATTGAGGGACAACTACTGTTAACTGACCACACTGTGACTGCGGGTCATACAGCCACCTGTTGCAGGCAGCACATGCATGCAGAAAATAATGTACATGAACAAGCTACATGGATAATCTATGTAGTGGAAATGAATGCATTGTATGTTATTATTATTGCTCTAACAGGGACAGTAGTCAGCGACTGTAAAGTTATTACAAAAAAGTGTAATACATTACACTCCTTTGTTACACATTACACTGATTACAGTAATTACACTTCTGTAATGCCATACTTTGTGCTGAGTTACCCCCCACCACCACTGTTTAACTAAGGTTATGTAGCTGGACTGGATACGGTGAGGAAAAGTGGACATCCAGGACAAACGTGGAGCTGGAAAGTATGTGAGAAATGTTTAGACGGAGGATGAAAGAGAAGAAGAGTGTTAAGGAACTCCAGGTGTGCTCCTTTTGGGTACTTCTCTGGTAAGGTGAGAAGAAGGCTGCTGTCAATCGGCTCATGTTACAAGGTGTGGGACGCCCACACATACTTCAGGAACCCTCACTGAATGAAGCCGACAAGACAACCAGAATGATCCATTGAAGTGACCCAGTGATCACCTTTGTTGACAGTCCTGCCTCTTCAGCCTTGAAGTGCCGACATCTCAACCCAGAAAATCGGCCGACCGCTTTACAAAGCAACCAGGAAGTGTCTGGTCCTGGGGCCTGGACCTCTCGGCACTTTCACAATGTAGTCATTTATCATGGGTCCCTCTCTCAGCATTACACTTTTTGTGTGTCGAAAATGATTCCTGATGTGTCGTTCACTTTAACCTCTGACCTGTGCTTGTTTATCTTTAGCCATGGCTAGCTAGCTAGCGCTCGTTTGGGCCCCCTGTAGAGGGCCTGCATTGGTGGAATGGCAGGGTTAGCTGCACTCTTTGTGGGGAGAAAAGCTCCATTGTGAGGGCCCCCCTGTGTGCTTGCTGACTAAGGCCGGCGAATGAGCCCTCCGCTAAGCCCAGCCAGGGGGCGTGAGGCTTTAGCACCGAAACGCCCCTTCCCCCCACCCCCCATCATGGAGAGTTTGAGGAATTTCCTGATTCAATAACTTTCTAAACCTTCCCCCCCCCCCCCAACCTTTCTCTCTCC
>JBBPCX010000160.1:18504193-18524002 GCA_037974365.1 Hydrocynus forskahlii
CTCCCCACCCCACCCCTCCCCACCACCCCCAGGGCTGGAAATGATTGTAATGGTGCCCATGTAAAGCAGCACCCGGGTCACGGCACCAGAACTCCAATAAGTGGGGGGGGGTCTATGAAATGAGGAAACAATGTAAGAGAAAAGAAACCTACATTTACAATCTTTCTTTCACTGATGCTAAGTGCTTCCATGTAAATTAGCAGCTTTTTGAAACATGAGTCGCATGGTAGCAGCTGGGGTCTGAGCGAGCAGAATTGGAGGCATGTGTTGCCGTAGCGCTGGGGCGGGTTTTACGGCCGCTGCCAGTGTTTGATGTGCTGTAATGAGGAAGTGAGCAACTTCCTGTGGCTAACAGGAGCAAGAGATTGGGGTAGTTGGGCTGGAAGAGGTGGAGATGGTGGAGAGGGGTGGGGGGCAATAAATGAAAAGCAGAAGTAGCAAGAAGGATAGACATTTGGGTGATGGGTTAGATGTGCTCCTGCAAAAACTAGTCAAAGACACATCCAAGTTGAGAGGCGTCAGGGAGATACTATATTGTTTTATTATGGTCAGATAGTTAAATTGACTGTGCCACCTGGACTTGGCAGGATCTTTTGGAGTGTCTTTAATCTACAGAACTTTTATGGATGCTGTTAAGTCCGCATCATGAAATTTGTTACCACTGGTGTTCCTTCTGGAGCTTTTCCAACCATCAACATATTGTTAAGAGAGCTTTTTTTTAACTGGCATGATCACTGGTTTTAAGTCAGAAGGACCAAATGAGTAGATTGAAATCCTGGAAAACAATTTTTATTAACTTTAAGACCCCAACTCAAGAACACAACCCAGGACAGGGGGTGGGGGGAAGCCCCAGTCACTATGATTACTGTAACTGTAATGTTAAACATACAAAAAAACGAATTGCTCTAAATGATTAATCTGTACAAGAAATGAACTGATTATAATGGCATTCAAGATCATTACTTCACAATGTATGTGTATTACGATATATAAAAATTACACTTGTAATAGATGAACACAGTCACAATCCCTTCTATGACATTAAAACTGCAAATGACATATAAACAAAGATCTAAATGCCAAAGCATATTTTTGGCTTAAGTTTAAACTGGGGAAGGAAGTCAAGTGCGTCCGCGGGCCCTCGTTTAGCTGCCACAGTGCTGGGAGGCCAAAGATCTAAATTCATTTAGAATAAACCACCCAAATAATGCACAAATTGTCGATCCTTAATGAGGTTATTCACATGAAATTTTCACCAGAAATTGGTATTAACTCAAAAAGTTGAGGAGCCGTCATATGTAATGATACTTCCTACAGACTGTCCTTAAATCTTGAAGATTCCAGGGGGGCCTCTTGTGAACCCTGAGCTTTAGTTTGTTTAACAAATTTTCATAATTGACTGGACCCCTTGATTTTCTCTGTCCACCTATGTCTCATAATCATTATGGATGGCACCATTCATAGTTCCTTCAGTTATATGAAGTCTGCCAGTTCCATGTGATGAGAACCAGCCCCAGGCCAGGATTTAAAGTGTCCATTTGTCATACATGAACACCATAGCTACATACAGTACACCGAGTGAGCAGAATGAAATTCTTTCTCTGCGTTTAACCCACTCACACAAGTGAAGCAGTGGGCAGCCAGGAGCACAGCGCCCAGGGAGCAGTGTTTGGGGGCAGTACCTTGCTCAAGGATACCTCAGAGGTGCCACTAACAGTCTTGGGATTCGAACCCACAACCTTCTGATCACAGGGGCAACTCCCTAACCACTAGCCACAAACAGCAGCGATGAGGATCAGATGCCTGCACCTCAATTTTGCTGTAGATTAAATGAAAGAAACAGGAACAAGTATCTTTAGGAACAAGTGCCTAAAGATACTGGGTGCATAGATTAAGATGTCCCAACCACTCACCATTCAGCACCAGCAGTATACTAATCATCGCCTAATCACCTGGAATCAGCTGCACCTGTTTCCTCACTGATTTAGGCCTTAAGTTAGATGTGCTTTGTTATGCTTGAATGATTCATACATAGGTCACTGTGCAGCATAACAAAAAAAAACAACCCTATGATACTGGTTCAGGGACTGGACTGTAAATATGAGTCTTTGAAAGTCCTTCAGGAAGCCTGGAGAACTGTTCCTCAAGACTACGTTTTCTGACTGTTCACCTCACTGAACTATGGTCTTTCAGTGAAATGTTACATGGCCTGAAAAGACTGCGGTGGGGCTTAGAGGGTTAAGGAAAACAAAGAAGCTATCTGATGTTTTTTGACCAATGTTATTTTGCAAACAGTGCTTTTCTCACTTTTATACCACAGTGTTGCATAGTTAAAAATGGTATAGAAAAGATGCGAAAAATCTCTTTCAAATTCCACTTTTGATAATCATATGTTTGTTACTTCCTCCATAAAGTAGTTCCAGCTCTGTAGAGAAAAGTGACCATTGTTACTCAGCAACTACTGGTCAGTGGAATGATACAGGAACTGTGGAAAAAAAGCTGCCACTGTCAGATATAACAACACAGACAGCCCTTTCCAGATTGTGTGGTCGCAATAAAGGACTGTTGCATAAAGGGCACTCACTTTAGAGCCGTGAAAATAAGCAAAATATTTCCAAACACATATTTCAGCTGACCCCCGATCTTCTCCTTAATGCTATCCCTTATTGTGCAGGCCATCTCAACTTTGGCCTCTGGACCATGAGTTCTGACCTCTCCTCAATGCAGACAAAGGACAAACACTAGGATTTGTTGGAGCACCCTGATGCATGGGGCTGTGGACATGAATAGACCTTCCTTAAAAACAATGAAGCCCGGATAAGCAAAAGTGAGTTTTGGCCAACAAGAAGGGCACCATGCGTCTCTTGCAGCTGATCTGAGGCCTGTGTGGGTGTGTTATTGCCCATTGTCTCTCTCCAGCTCGATCTTTCTAAGACAGATGAGTGGAATGCTGCAGTGAGAGCCATAAATCTCCTCAGGATGTTAACAATGCATTTGAAGAGTCGTAAAGTGTCCTTAAGTATCTTTAGCACTGCTGAGGATTAGCCTGCTAGCATCTTCTCCCCTGAGAGTCTGCTCATTCTTATGCAATGAGCTGAGATCCACCCCCTGCTGAAAACACACACACACACACACACACACACACACACACGAAGAGCCCAGCAATGAACCTTTGAACATTCCTGGCCTGGTCAAGCATGCAGCAGCCCAATCAATCAATCAGATCATTCCCAATTAATCAATAAATCACATTTATGTGAGTGCACACACACATCGATCTCCATCGGAGAAACAAGCATAGAATGGAGCGTGTCATTGGACTAGTGGGATATTGCTTCACAAGCCGGTCTGAGGTAGTAAAACAACCACACACACACACACACACACACACACACACATTGAAACACACACACACACACACACAACCACGAATGACTCAAGTAAGTACAGGGCCAACTGTGGGAACTAACTGTCCAAATAAACCAATGAGATTAACCGTGCATTGGAGAAAGTGGTGTTTACACTGAGCACAATAGCCAGATTAACTCTTGCTCAGATTTAGTGTGTGTGCATGTGCATGTGTGTGTGTACACTCATTATGTACACATTGATTTAATTAGTGACCTCACAGATTTGCAGCAACTTATCCCTCTCCTCAGGGGATTCCACATACCAGCCTGCGAGTGATGATGTCATGAGAATGCGGGAAGGGGGAAGCTCAAACGTTGCGTAACACCAGATTATGCTCTTATCGATCAGTGTTATGATACAAGTTTGGCACAAAGCGCAGACATGGAATGCGGAGGGGAATGTTATTCTGGTGTTATAATAGCAGACATGCAGTGGGCTGGCGTTTGATAAAGAGCTGTTTTTCTTCTGACCTTTCTGGTGCCCAGCTGATTCCTCGCTACTAGCACCGTCAGTCATCCAGCTGCTGCAGCCCAAACTTACAATAAAGTCAGTGTAGCAGGTCTATGCACTGATGCAATGAACCCCTTCTTAATTTTTAAAGGGTATACAGCAGTCTTTCTCAGACCAGTCATTGGAGACCACCTAGACCACCTCACATTTTTTCGCCATTACTATGCACTGAGAAGTGGGATCAAGCAAAACTGTGTGAGACTGAAGTGGAAACTACGGCCCTAGACTAAAAAAATGTAAAGTGCTAGAAAGGGACTGCTCTCAACTCTTTTTTGAACAATATACAGTGCAGAGCAACAAACCAGAGCAGAGGTCATTTATGTAAGGTCTCGACTGAGAGTCTGTACCCCCGCCCAGACAATCTGCTCAAGACAGCCATTAAGTTTCATAAAGACTCTTGATTGCTAGATTATTTCTATCTTAATTTCCTTCATAAATAGACCATTGTTTCCTGCATGTTCTTGTAAAGAACTGTCTTTCTGCCGACTAGCACACCAAGCATTTTTGCTCTACTGTTTGACTGTTTATAGACGTTTGCTTTGTAGTTTGGATTTGTCTTTTTGCCCAATAATTTGGATGTGTTTGCCTTTGGGTGTATCTCAGTTTTGGATTGTCTGTTATGATTCAGCTGTGAATGCCTCACTGACTGTTTTTGCTGGTTTTGCTCATCCCCAATGTTAATAGATCAGTTAGAACTCTGCATTTTGGTTAACCTCCGTTTAATATGAAGGGTCCCCTTAAATTTGTTTATTCTTACTTTACGTGAAGTTACTTAAATGAGATTTGGAGAGTGAAGGCCTTTTTTAGCGTTTAAGGAACATTCACACTATGTGAAGGAGCCATAAAGTTTTCTCCTAGAATTGTATATCCAGTCCAAGCGCCATTTAGGGAGATTTGAATAAGGCTTAAACAGAGGAACTGTTACTTCAGTCTGGAAAAAGTTATCAGAGGTCCAGTAGTCTGTATACAAGACAGCAAAAGAACTGATCATAATTAGACTAATAGAGTTTTAGGCCCTGTAATTATTACAATGGGCTGATTCATGTCAGCCTTCCTTGATGACACTTGACTCTGAACTTCATCTCTCCACATTATCTGAATAATCACCCAAAATACCCATCCCTTCCTTTTCTCCTTCCCATCCAACTACCTTTCACTTTACTAATTCTCTCTCTCTCTCTCTCTCTCTCTCTCTCTCTCTCTCTCTCTCTCTCTCTCTCTCTCTTTGAGCTCTGTCCTCCTGTCTCTTACCCCCTGTGCCGATTGGACGCTGCGCTGTGGGTCCCCCTGACAAAAGCAATTGTAAGGATGAGTCTTAAAAAAGAAGAAAGAAAGAAATGCCTAAATGGCGTCGGCTCGCACAATGGAGCAGAAGAATGTACTCGGGGTGGACAAAAGGCTGCCATTGGCCCGGGTTAGCCCAGGGGGTGACGGATACAAACGGACGGCTGAACACGAGGCCGAGAGCGAGCGGGCCCACCCCCCGCCGGGCCCAGCCTAAAAAAAGAGGCGCACTCCGCGGTCCCCTACTAACAATCAGTCCTGCGCTAACTGGGCTCTCCTTGCTGATTGATATGGGAAAAGCGCACTGCACCGTCCCCACGTTACAGCCTGCGCTTTGTGGCCAATTATCACCACTGCCTCATGCAGATAGGAGAGATTAGGTGGTGCTGGCATTTTCGGCCTGGTTTTATGTACATAACAGGTTTAGATGGGCCTTCAAAAAGACAGAGAGGCGCTCCGGCCCTAGTGACGCCCTGCGGCAAGCGTGAGGCTTTCTGAGAGATGTGAAAGGACTGTTGTGACATTAAAGAACGCATTTATGGAAATGTGCTCTTCTATCTTTCTGGGAAGAGATATTGTTTCCCTGCCGCGCTGATAACTCCAAGAAGTTTTGCGATTTGCATGGTTTTCATGGCATGAGCTAAGGCGACAGTGTGGTGAAAAATCTCATCTAGAGCAAGAGGAAAATCTGGAAAATTTGATGTTTGCCCCACACTGTTGCTCCAAGTTCATACAGCCACTGTCTCACATGCACTATGTTGTAATGTCCATGCTCACAAATGCACTCTTTTACAGTTACTGGTGCAAGGCTGGACAAATTAGCAAAATGTTAGCAAAAATCCTTTAATTCCAACGTATTCTTCGATTTAAGGGCTCCCAGGTGGTATAACTGTCAAAGCGCTGGCCCTAACATTGTAAGCTCACAAGTCCAATCCTTGGCGATGTCACAGCCTTGTCGGGGTAATTAGGATGACCCTCACACTGCTAACCAGTCTGGGTGTCTGTTAGCTGACGTAACAGAACAGACAGTAAATGTTCTCCTCACCCTCTCAGCGTTGGTGGTATCATTAAGGTGTGCAGAATAACGGAAAAACACCACATAAAATACTCATACACACTGGCCGTTTTATCAGATACGCACAAGTACATGTGCACTCTGTAGGGATTTGTTGGCCCTCATTCTCTGTTAACTGAAAAAGATCACCATGGGTAGACCACTGAGCAGATATTATTTGGGTGGTAGACCATTCTCAGTACAGTTGTGGCAGGTTTTTGTGGTATAGCAGTGTAGCTGTTTTTTTTACTGATCTGTCCAATTTATCTGTCTTTTTCCAGTACCTGACCACAAGACCACTGCTGGCCTGATCCTTTACACTGACTGACCACTCTAAACCGACTAGGTCCAGTGATGGTTACAGCACAGTGTACATTCACAGCCCATAACAAAAGTGTAAGTCTCACAGACTTACCAAATAGGTATAGACCTGTTTTAAGTGGCATGCTTACAGTCCTCCAGTCCTCATTTGTGTGTGCACCCGTGAGGACCACGAAAGCATAGGGCAGTGATGCAAAATTCCAGCCCTGGAAGGCCAGGGACCAGCACAGTTTAGTAGTTACCCTAATTAAACACACCTACTAAACAGATCAGTTGAGTGAAGTCACCACACTGTACCGAACACAGGCCCGCCAGGACTGGAGGTACCTCTACTATAGGGTGTCTTTCTAAGTGGCGCTCATGAGCGCCAATGTCTCTGTATGTATTAGAGTGTGTGGTTTTGCTTACAGCCTTTTTTTTTGGCTTATTAACTTGTTAATACATTATATAAGAGGGCATGTTTGCACATGTTTCAGGATTATGTTGGTTCATATGGCAAAACAAGTGTTGATTTTTCTAATAGTTCTCAATAACACTCAAAAGTTGATTGAACACAGCTGATTTGTTTTGTAATAGTCAGTTTTGTGTTCTCCCAGGCCTTTAGCTGTCATGTGTAATCACTGGTAATCACTGGTGTAATCACAGGTAGTGCATGTCATGGCAAATAGTGACCCACAGTTATGAGGTTCAGCAAAATTACATTAAATGTTTTTTAATGTGCTTTAAATTGAATTGAATATAAGAAAAGCCCTGACCTGCCGTGACCTGTTGTCACCATAGTGGGATGCTGACTTCAAGCTTGGATGGCTCAATTTCATCATACATCCTCAAGTATGAAATCAGATATTTCCCTAGTTCTGAGGTGCCTGGGATGCAGCATTAGCTCCGTTTACTTAGCAATGAATATGGCATGACTGAAGGCCATCCCTCAAGGCCAAGCTGTCAAATGATTGGTTATTAATTCCAATAGAACAGGTAAGGCTATATACACTTGAAGTGAAAACTGAAAGTGACCATTCTGTCATATGTGATCATACCACAGCACACAATTCTTCCTTTGTATTTAACCCATTCACCAAGTCAAGCAGCGGGCAGCCAGGAACACAGCACCCAGGGAGCAGTGTGTGTAGACAGTACCTTCCACAAGGGTACCTCAGAGGCGCTTAGCAGTCTTGGGAATTGAACCCACAACTTCCAGATTGCAGGGCAAACACCCTAACCACTAGGCTGCCCCGCTTCTCTACTGTACACATGTATAGTTGTTATGGCAGCTGCAATGACAGTATGTTCTGTATGAGACTTTCTGCCTTGTCCTTTATCAACACCTTGTTTTAACCACCACACTAACTTAAGAGCACAAACTTGTACACTTGTACAGCAGGACCCAGCATTTGCCTGGGCATTGTCTTTTGTGTTTGCATACTTGTGTTGAGTACGTTTCTGGCCATAAACTAGTTAATGAACTAGTTTGATGCAGGTTTGGGGGAAAGTAAATCTCCAGAAGGAGAGCTGATGATGGAATCAAATGAGATTTCAATGAAATGTAAACATTTTTTCCAAAGGAAAAAGCTTGTCCAACCACTTAGGGTCTGCTACAAAAATCAATTCACATTACTCAGAGTTCTTCTGAGCGGCTACATGTGTGCCATAAGCTGTAATGAAATCAGAAACTGAAAAGCTCAAAAGTTGAGTGTGAAACAAATAGCACTCTTCTCTGCATCCCAGTGTGCCAAATAATGGTACATTCACACTATACGCACAATGCCCTATAGTATGCTCCTCACTCACATACACAATGGATACGGGCTCCAGTTATGTAATCGTTGAGGAAGCAGCTGTTGTCCATTGCTGGACAATTGTTTCTGTCTTCTCCAGTTTCCTGTGCCTGTTGAACACAACTCCTGATAAGTGTCATGCAATTCCACTCTAGCAGACATCACACACAGCCCAAGATATCTACTCCTTGCCGTAATCACGGAGCAGGTCGGAAATCCGATCAATCAAAAACAACACTCACCTCGCAGAGTGAAGGATGCTTATGTGATACACACTTCGTATAAATAATGAGGCAATTAGCCTTAGCAAGCACTCACCCTGGCAGCGCATAGCACTGAATCTGAAGAGCACATCAGCCTCGTCAGGGAACGGAGAGGAAAAGCTCTTGAGCGCAGATTAAACCTTGAAGAGGCCTTTGTCTTATATTTCAAGCTCACTCACCTCATGGCACAGTGAGAAACACACACACACCCTCATGCAAACATGCATAATGATCGGCCATAACATTAAAACCACTGACAGGTGAAGTGAATAACATTGTTTATGATGTTACAATGGCACCTGTCAAGGGGCATTGGGCAGCAAGTGAACAGTCAGTTGGAAGCTGGAAAAATAGACAAGTGTTTAGAACTGAGTGACTTTGACAGTGGCCCGATTCCTCAGAAAAGCTTCAAACTGCTGACAAATTGCTATGATAGAAAGAAGTCAGAACATGAAGTGCATTGCAGCTTGTTGCATACCGGGCTGTGTAGACACAGACTAGTCAGAGTGCCCATGCTGACCCCTGTCCACTGCCTAAAGCACCTCCAAAGGGTGCGTGCGCACCAAAACTGGACCATGTGCTGGACAAACTAGTCCAATCCATAGAGACCTCTGTTCGGAACTTCATAAACTGAGATTGATTTGCTTCTAACATCTTGGTGCCAGACACCATAGCACATCTTCAGAGTAGTCCATGCTTCAGTGGGTCAGTTCTGTTTTGGCAGCACAAGAGGGGCCTGCTATTAGGCATGTTGCTTTAATGTTATACCCGATCGTTTTTTGTTTCATAGGGTGAATCTTGTTTCCTAGAGGTCATTGATTTAATGATTGCCATTACTAATATCCTGTAGAATATCTTTAGATCCCATTAAATGCATCTAGAATCAGTTACAGTGTAACGTGTTGTGGGCAGGGAGCCTTGTCCTTATGCCTCTTCCGTGTCTTTGTTTATGTTTGTCCATGAGGCTTGACCATGTGCTTTTGTTTTTGTTTTGGTTTTAGTCTCCCACCCTGGTCCCACCTCCTCCTCAGCATGTGCACCTGTGTGTTATCTGTAGCCCTGTAACTCCTAGTCCCAGATGTTTCTCATCATGTGTCTGTATGTGTTTCCGTCTGTGGTTGTCTGGCCCCTGCCTGATTTACCTCTGTCATTTACAGTTTCCCCTTTATTACCACTCTCATGCTTTCCTAATAATTGTGTAATTCCATACATGTTTCTGTTTTCATCCCCTGATGTATATTTCGGTGTGTTGGTGTCCCTGTTTGCTTACTGACACGTACATCCAGCCTCTATTCCAACACCACACACATTTCACCTGTAACACTATTAGGCTCCTTTACACGACTGTGAAATCAAACCATCAGGAGAACACAAAACACCAACTATCAAGTCAAAACTCAAGGTTGATTTATTCATACAGCACATTTTAAACAGCAGAGGTTGATCCTAAGTGCTGTACAAAGCAAAACAAAAAGAAACAAACAAATGGAAATATACCGAAAAAATAAATACATCCTAATACTTCGGGTCAGTCAATCTACATTGGTTGAGCCCTAGTGAAGATGCATAAGAATGAGCAGGAGAGCTAGTGTTTCAGATAGTGGGGCAAATTCTTAGTAATAACCCAACCTTATGGAAAAGAGGGGCCTTCTCAGTTTCCCAAGAGATTTAGGAGGCGCAGGCAGGGGAGGTGCGCTCCATGCTGAAGCAGTAAAGGAGGGGTTGTAATGTCAGCAGTGCCCTTTTGTTCTGCTCCGAGGGCTTGGACAAAGGTAAAGGTAGTATATTTCCATTTCTGACACTTTTACTACGGCTGCTTTGCCAACCAGCCTGCTCACACAGTGGAGACTGACCGATGTCATATGTTTGAGCATGAGACGGATACTCTTCAACTTGGCAAGAGACAATACAGTGTGAACACTGATTTTTTATAATCAGTTAATTTATCGACTGTTATGTGATGAAGTAACAAATCGAGACTTAAAATAGTATGGGTCAGATTTACTGAAGAGGTGCTCAGAGAAAAGTGTTCAGGTGTTCAACTGACAGGTCCATTTAGATGGTCTACAGCAGTCGGCATGGGTGGGGCCAGTTTAGCAGGTTATCTACCAAGGATTCCATCCAAATGTGCAAATGGGCTACTTTATAATTCAAATAAGGCCTTCACAATATAAATCCCTTTTTTGTCAACAGCCTTTTTGTATAGTCATTTATTCTGTTTTTGTCTGCTAGGAATATTCCCTAATTTGCCTAGCAATATCAACTTTGGTTTTTCAAAATAATGACTTATTTTCCCAATATTTTTTTAACTTGATGACTTATATTGAAATAATATTTAGTTTATCCCAATATTTTGACAATGAAAAAAGTGGTGACAAGAAAAACATTACATTCAGATTATGCTTCTTCAATAAAATATTCTGCAATATTAGGCATTCAAGTTAAGAGCATTTTTCCTTCTTCTATGACATTAACACTAAATATTCGTGACTCTGATGATGAATAGAGTGCTTTTGCTTTAAAGTAAATGGCACATCAGTGTTTCTGTGAGTGTGTGTGTGTATGTGTGTGTGTGTGTGTGTGTGTGTGTGTGTGTGTATGAGTGCATGTAAATGTAGGGGGCTCCATTATATGCAACTCCATGCGTGTGCAATTATACATGCCTGTTTGTCACAAGTCTTATATGCCAGGGGTGGTGCAACATTGTTGCTGTTTTTGTATTTGTTTAATGAAAGCTCAAGCCTCATGATGCTTCAGTAGGTGCCGTTTATAGAGGTGGCCTCTGCCTATTGTCTGTTTGCCATGTTGTCTCTGTGTCATGTTAATCCCACATCTGATGACTTTGTATGGCCTTTATGTTACTCTCTGTGGACATAATCACTCTTCTGTGCAAAGCTCGCTCCTAATGCTAACATGGTGCAACAACAGTAATGAAACC
The DNA here is from genome assembly GCA_037974365.1 of Hydrocynus forskahlii. Lineage (NCBI taxonomy): Eukaryota > Metazoa > Chordata > Actinopteri > Characiformes > Alestidae > Hydrocynus > Hydrocynus forskahlii. The sequence continues at coordinate 18,515,750 of JBBPCX010000160.1, forward strand.
TCCCAAATCTCTCTCTACAAGCTATCATGTCATTATTGAACCAATAGTTCACCCCTAATTTGCCCCTTACTCCAAATTAAGTAATTCAGACAATACCTATGTGCTTTCTGTAGTGTGGCTCCTTACTTTTGCTCTGGAGCTACGAAACTAATGTAGCAAATAATGGACTTTCATCACATATTTGCCCTAAAAGCAAACTTATATATAAAAACGAGCAAAGTACAAACAAAATGCAGACTTCACTCTGGCTACTACTGCTGTTTTCAGCTGTGCAACATTCTTTTATCCATTTTTAAGCATATATCGCTTCAACACCAGCACACATTCACTGTAATATTTATTACAATGACTGTTAAAGTGTTCAAGTGGCCTGGATGTTGCTGAGAAATCCCCTGGGAGGGTGAACTGAAGTGGTGGAGTCAGTCTTTATAGGGGGAAATACAGTGTTCCTCCCCAGCTACAGTGCTGTAGGTTTTATTACCCCAGGGAGTGATCTCAGTGTGTGTGTGTGATAACCGCATTAGGATTTGATACCACCATGGCTTGTAATCCTTTTGAAGTGGGATTCTTTTTCCAGCCGTGGCCGAAACACAGTTCTAGATTACGAAGCCTGGAAGTGGGAGTTTTTTTTTTTCAGGAGGGGGTTTGTGTGAAATTTCGGAATGTATTCTGGAATGTGGTATTCTGGAAGGCTGGGAAATGATGATACAAGACTACCAGCAGAGACGAAAGAGAGGAAGGGAGAAAGAGATAAAGAGTGAGAGAGAGAAGATTAATAAAAACTTGCAATTGAGAGTGGGTAGAAGGAAGACATAAATTCAGATTTCATTCATGCACACTGCCTCATGACTTCAGACTAATATGGACATTATATGAAATTATGGAGCTGGTGAAGGATCTCAAGAGCCTTTAGCATTAGCGACTATTCATTTCAGTGGGATATGCTCAGAGGGACACTGGAGGTATGTGTCTGGAATCTTGTTGGGCACCAAAATCTGAGCAATTTGTGTCAATATTTTTACATTTTACATTCTTCCACACTGGAGACAAATGACATGTTAACGAAGCTGACTGGCTGATGGGGCCTTCGTCACTTCAGTGGCGAAAATCAAACCGAGAACCGTGCTCTGTACTCAAGCAATGATGTAAAAGGCAAGCTACAAGAAAATGATATATTTTTGTAACTGCCCCCAAGACAATCACTGTTAAAATATTTTTAATGAAACAAAAAACAGATACTGAAATACCATATAGAACAAAATAGAAAGACGGTTTGTACAGCATTCCACCACTTGGGAGAGCCTGACACACAGAACCAACCAAGTCTTACTCTCTCTGCATACAATTAATAGATAATTCATAATGGGTGAATATATATAGCCCTGGTCCTGCTATGCTATAGTAAACAATACAATAGATCCAGAAAGTAAGGTAGAAGGGGAAAGGGCCACCAATGCAGTAAGAGGGGGACCCTGGGAGTTTTTTGGAGTGGGAGGGGGTGGGGTAGACCCTGCCCCTCCTCTCTGCTCTTCAAAGGCGGTGGTGGGCCGGTGTGAGGCGCGGCCCGCTCAGGGAGCGCAGTGTGTATATGTGGATTTGGGTCTTTTGTGTCCTGGCTTCGGGGGCGAGTGACATCTTGAACGCCTCAAGAAGATTAAATAGCAAAGCCCAGTCGGAAACAGAGAGAGAGAGAGAGAGAGAGAGAGAGAGAGAGAGAGAGAATAAAAAGAAAGGTTATATAGCTAGTACAGAGTGAGGTTGTAAATGAGAGACATTGAGCAAGGGAGAGAGTGTGAGGGAGGGAAGTAGGAGGAATGCGAAAGAGTAGAGGAGAAAAAGAGGGATAATGAGAGAGGGAGGAAAGAGTAGATAAGGTAAAGGAGGAGAGGAAGAGAGGGGGGCCTCACTGAATGAGGATTAGTGCAGGCTCAGAAAGAGAGAGAGAGAGGGATGAGAGAAAAGAATGCATGGACAGGAATGAGAGAATGGAGGATAGTGGGAATGTGTGTGTGCGTGCGCGTGTGTGTGTTCGACTCATGCCATTCACAACAGACGGACAATTCGTGATGGGAGGTACTTGACACAACATTATTCCAGACTGCACTCAGTAATAACCATGTTTGTGTGTGTGTTTTCACCTGTATTATGTGCTTGTGGGGACCAAGTATCCTCAGAAAGAAAAGAGCATTTTGATGATGTGGGGACACTCAGCTAAAAGCAAAAGACCTTAAAGGTTTCCTTTTGGTTACGGAGGTTAACCGCCAGCACGTACAAACCACAAGAGTTGCCTCTCTTTAACTAAATAAAAGAGTTGATGTAATATGTAAACACTGTAAACTTTAAAAAAGTGCTGTGAACAAACAGTCTGCTTTGAACTCACAGTTTTGTGAGGTCAATAAAAGCAATGCATGTAAATAAACCTGTCAGCTGCAATGCATGGTATATTCTGACAACTTACTATCCCAGCCAGCATGAACTTTTTCAGCAATTTGTGCTACAGTGGCTCTTCTGAGGGATCAGACCGGATCAGTGAGTCTGGGGCACCCATGACCCTGCTACCAGTTCATGAACTGTCTTTCTGGGACCACTTTTGGTAGGTACTGACCACTAAAGGGATGCTCTGACCCAATTATCTAGCCATCACAACTTGGCCCTTTTCAAAGTTGCTCAGATCCTTAAGTTTGCTCATTTTCCTGCTTCCAACACTAACTGTTCTCTTGCTGCCTAATATATCCCACCCCTTGACAGATGTCAATGTAATCAATGTTAGACAGAAGACAGTGGAAATACCCTAGAAAGATATGATTACAAACTGTGAATGTGTGTGTGTTTGTGTGAGTGTGTGTGCACATATACGCATGTGCACAAATTATGCATATCCCCAATTACTGAAAGAACACAAAAGCATGTAAGATTAGCACCACATCGTTAGACTGTTACCTCATTGACGGCCTCCTGCTTTCTTGTCTTCCAGGAAATATATTACAGATTCAACTAATGCCACACGGGCTGAGAGCTGAATGAGCAGAGACAGGGACAGTCAAAATCAGTCAAAAATAAATAAAGAAAAATAAAAATGTTGCCTGATATCCGAATTTACATTACTGTCATTTGAGTTCATGAAGTCAAACTGAAGTGTCCTAAGTTTACAAAGACACAGTTGTTTGGCCAAAATTACATGCATGTGTTTTTATAACGTATTACATATTAGTCAAAGCACACAATTAAGGTCTACATGCTTTTTTCTCAATTTTTTAAGAGCAATTCCAATGCCCACCCCACCACTTTCTTGTTTTAAACTGTATTATGCACTTTTACGAAATCATTTACTGAATTATAACATAATTTAACAGCTGAGAATGAAGCCATTCAGGTTGTTTTTATGGGTAACGGTTCATTGTAGAGAAATATTCCGAAATATTCTGACTTTGTTTACAATGGTAGTGACAGGAACCAGAGGTCGCAATGTCTGCACCAAAAACAATTTTATACATCCGTCTAAACCATTGTTGTATCCTTCATGATAACCTGCACGTGTATCTCTGCCATAATAAATTTAAAATGTGTTTTAGAGTGAAATCGTATTGGTTCCTATCAATGCTTGAACAATTCTGACTGTAGTTTCTCTAGAAAAGTGCACTTCACACCAAACCACTCTGAATGATGTAATTTTTTAAAAATCTGTGTAATTCCCCTTTAAGGAAAATCAGGCAAAAAGGCTTTCAGTCTCACTGTGTAAGAGTCTTTTCCTCTTTACAAAAGCCCAGGGTAGGAAAACAGGAGGAAAATCTTCTTTATCTGCACCTCTTCTTCTTCATCGGCCTCTTTCTCCTGCGCCTTCACTCCTTTGTGTCCTTATGGAGAGCGACTGGTCATTCTAGAGGCCTGTTAGAGTGTTTGATCTCATGCTGAAAGACCCACAGACATGCACACACACATGCACACAAACACACACACACTTATATATATACTTATATATATATATATATATATATATATATATATATATAGAGAGAGAGAGAGAGAGAGATAGATAGATATAGATATATAGATATAAATAAGGCAGTCTTTAAGAGAACAATACAGCAAAAAAAAAGTGTTGGTACTAATTGGCACTTAATACCAAAAACATGCAGAGGCGAACACAAGGTACACAAGCGCTAAAAACGAAGTAAAACTTGTTTCAGTACTACAGTGATCCCCAACATATAAAAAGTCTGGTTTCTCTATCATATTGCTTATTATGTATAATGATCTAAATTATGTGTTTGTGTTTATGTATTGTAAATATGTATGTCTTTTCCCAGTCTGCAGGGGATGCAAGTCTTTAGGCTGTACTGTTGTGTGACCTCTGTCCCACGGGGGACACTTTCTTCCCCTTTAAGCATGGGTCAATGGGCGCACCCCTAAGGGGAAGCTGCGCCTAGGATTAATGATATGCATGACATGCATTGTGTGACCTCTGTGAGATGTGGGGGGCGGAGGGGGGTGGGGGTGGGGGGTTGGTTGTTGGTGAGTATAGTGGGGGTAGGGGGCGGACAGGTTATCCAAACCCACCCAACTTCAGACACCACCAAAGCGGCCTGTGTGATGCAACAGGCACAGACATGTACTGGAATGTGCTGGGACTTACTTTGTGTGTGTGTCAGTGTAGAACTCAAATAATCAGTGTGGTAATAACACAAAGTTATCAGTCATAGTTATCAAAAAGTGAATCTTATAGAGTACGTAGTAATACTACTAATGGCGTACTTACCATTTTGAATTCAATTCTAGCTCAAAGAGATGCTATTAATTTCATTAATGGCATGTCTTTTAAATAGTAAAGGCCCACACTCACCTATATAATTGTGAGCTTCACGGTAGTTAATTATCATTTATAGTAATATAGAGTAGTAACTGAGTGATAAGTCTTATGATTAACAACATCTTAATAATCTTAATATCTGACCAGTAAGGCTAGGGCTTGAGAGGAACATTTTAATGGAGCAAATCTGACATTAACATAATTTTTGGTATGCCATGTAGTGTCTAGACTGTACAAAGAACTAACTAAATAAATAAATAAAAAGAAATTGCAATTTCTGGCCTGGACAGCCAAGGGTCTTTTCTGTGTGGAGGATGCATGTTCTCCTTCGTGCCTGCCTGGGTTTCTAATGGGTGCTCCAGTTTTCTGCCACAGTCCAGAGACATGCACATCATGTGAACTGGAGATGTTAAATTGCCCCTAGGTGAGTGTTCGTGTGTCTGTATGTCTGCCCTGGAATTGCCTGCCCTCCTGTCCAGGATGTTTATCAGCCTTTCGCATTATCATCACTGGGATAGGCTCCAGCGCCCCCCGGCACCCTGGCAGATGATGGATGGATGGAAATCAATTAATACATATGTAAACATATTGAGAATTAAGAGTAAAATAACTGTTATGAAGTGTTGTGGAGCACCCGATGACTACTTTATTTAATTTTACAAACTAGCATTTTTGGGCACTTTCAAAGCCTTTCCTGTCATTTTTGATGTAAAAATATCTCAGGCCATTAAGGCTTATTTTTCACATTTATTCAAACCAAGAGCATTCCGGTTTCTGGTTTCTGGTTTCTTTAACGTGAATTATAGCGTTATATAGATTATGTATGACATTAATCAATAGATTAATTATCAATATGTGAGTGATGTGTTTAGTTTCATCCCTGCAAGTTCAGGAGGCTTCATTGTGAACCATGTTAAGAATTTTTTTTTTTTACACTTTTCATATTCTAAAAAGGTTCACCATAACTTGCGGTGTGGCGTGTTGACTGCTGTGAATTATTAATGAATTCTCACTTAAAGCCTTTCATGTTTTCTCCTCCTGTCAGTCTCTCAGCATCCCTCCATCTGAGACGCCGTGATCCCTCGTTCCGGCTAAAATAGACGGGTAGGGGGCGGAGGGGGAGAAACCGAGAGCCTTCGCTTCACACCCAGTCCAGCATGAAAAACGAACAGTTTTTCCCTTCACATGCAAATCTGTAGTTACATAACTAGCCAAACTGCCTGGGGGGGCTAAGACTCCTTCAAGTGCACACACACACACACACACACACACACACACAAGGACACACAGGGACATACCACAAGATGTGCAACTTTGAGGGTATATGAGGTCCTACTGGTCTGAAACTGATCTTTAAGTGCCATATTTATTGACAGGAGTATTTTTAGAAGTGTAAACAGAAGTTACAGGCAGTAGATCCCTTAAGTGACGTTGAGCTGCACATCTACATGTTTATACTTGTCCAGATCAACTTGCAGTTAATTGTGTTACAGAGATTAATGTAGCATTAGGCCTCTTGCCCAAAGACTCATATTAATAAAACACAACACTAATAATTACTGGGTTATTAATTTCATAGGTAATCTAAAAAATCATACAAACCTTAGAAAGCTCCCATCCACAGGAAAACAGTGGAATGAGAAATTTGCGTTAGAGCAAGTCACTTTGAAAACAAACATTTGTTTGATCTTTTGCTTGGTTTTATTGGATTAGTACATGCTTACACATGCAGTCTGTGCAAAGACATCACTGCACAAACACGACAAAGTAACAAAATAGGCAATACTGTTGTTAAGCTATAGTACTGAAACACTTCAAAATATTAAAAATCATGGAATTCTTTCTGATTGGCTGCGTTTCCCTGATGATATGCTGTGTCTTGATGAAGTAAATACACACATACCCTCATCGCGCTGCTCCCCCAGCCTGTGGCCCCCTGCTTGCCTGGTTGGCACACAGTGATGAGTATAGTCTGAGTTGAGCTTGCGAGTGGTTAATGTGGTAATTGGATGAGTCAATGACTCTGCATGCTTTAAAAGAGCACGCCGCCTCTCTCCACTGTGCCTTTCATCCCCTCATCATTTATTCATCCTTTTTCTTTTTGGATGACTGAGGATCCACCTCCTGTCTGACTGCGTGTCTGCCAATCTGTCTGTCTGTCTGTGTGTCCACAAGATGTTTGACGTTGGTTGCACCTAAGTAATTCTAAAGCTACAGAAATGATGATGGTGACTTAGTCAAGACAAGTCAACCTGCCATCAATCACCATTCAGAAACTGCTAGAAGTGAATCAAGTCAAGCATGTGTATGCAGTGAAATGAAACAATGTTCCTCCAGGACCATGGTGCAACACAAAGAACAAAAACACAGAACACAACAAGACAACAGATGTGTGAGCAGGACAGGACTAAAGGGAGAGCGCAAAAAATGCAATAACAGTACAATAGTTTACAGGACAAGACATCATACAGTGAAAATGACAGGAGCAGTAACCGCTCTAGTGTAAGTGAATACAGGATTAATGCAAAGACTCAGGTAGGCAGCAACAAATAATTGTGCAAAAATGAGCAATTGGCAGAAACAGACCTAGAGGAAAATGTACAGTATATGAATAAATGCAGAGTTTTCTTGATTTGTGACAGAACAGTTTAGCGTGTGTGTGTGTGTGTAATGTGATTGGGAGAAAGTAATAAGTTCTTAGACAGATAGATAGATAGATAGATAGATAGATAGATAGATAGATAGATAGATAGATAGATAGAGAAAATGTGTGTGTGTGTGTGTGTGTGTGTGTTTGTGTGTGAGTGTGTTTATGTGTGTGTTTGTGTGTGTGTGTGAGTGTCTGTGATGATGTAAATGCAGAGTGACAGAACAGTTTAGCGTGTGTGTGTGTGTAATGTGACTGGGAGAAAGTAATAAATTCAGAGACAGATAGATAGATAGATAGATAGATAGATAGATAGATAGATAGATAGATAGATAGATAGATAGATACATAGATACATAGATAGATACATAGATAGATACATAGATAGATAGATAGATAGATGTTCATCAGATAATAAGAAGTCCTCAGAGAAGAGGACCCTGAGCTGGACCTGACCTCTCCTGCGCAGTGAGTGGGCAGATCTCGAGCTTTCTTTCTCTAGGACTGTGTTCATGTTGTGATCTGTAACTGTGAGCAGAGGTAGAGCAGGACGCTCCCTGATGAGGTATTTTCAGGTAATTTTCTCTGTCAAATAGAGGCGCGCGCAGACCGAGAGCAGAGCGCGAGGCCTGGGCTCTCGTTTCAGGAGGGACCTCGCGCTCAGAGACGCCTGAAGAGCTCGAGATCCTCATCGGGGCGCGAGGAGCTCCATCAGATCAATTTCTCTCTCTCCCTCTCTCTCTCTCTCTCTCTCTCTCTCTCTCTCCCTCTCTCTCTCTCTCTCTCTCTCTCTCTCTCT
>JBBPCX010000160.1:18527339-18538383 GCA_037974365.1 Hydrocynus forskahlii
GTGTGTTTGTGTGTGTGTGTGTGCGTGTTTGTGTGTGAGTGTGTGTGTGTGTGTGTGTGTGTGTGTGTTTGTGTGTGTGTGTGTGAGTGTGTGTTTGTGATGATGTAAATGCAGAGTTTTCTTTCTTTGTGACAGAACAGTTTAGCATGTGTGTGTAATGTGATTGGGAGAAAGTTCAGAGACAGCCAGACAGCCAGACAGATAGATAGATAGATAGATAGATAGATAGATAGATAGAAACAGATAGATAGATAGAGAAAATGTGTGTGTGTGTGTGTGTGTGCGCATGTGTGTGTGTGATTGTATGAGTGTGTGTGTGTGTGTGTGTGTGTGTTTGTGTGTGAGTGTATGAGTGTGTGTGTGTGTGTGTGTGTGTGTGTGTGTGTGTGTGTGTGTGTTTGTGTGTGTGGGGGTGTGTGGGTGTGTGTGTGTGTGTGTGTGAGTGTGTGTGTGTGTGTGAGTGTATGAGTGTGTGTGAGTGTATGAGTGTGTGTGTGTGTGTGTGTGTGTGTGTGCGTGTGTGTGTGTGTGTGTGTGAGTGATGTACAGTTCTGATTTAAGGGTCTGATGGCCTGGAGCAAGAAACTGTTCCCTTTTCTGACAGTGGATGCCTAAATGCAAAAAACCTGTCTGGAAGGAGAGAAAACAGGGTGTATGCGGGGTATGTGGGGTCATTCACAATGCTGGTGGGTTTGCATCGTGTGGTGTAACTGTCTGTAACATAGGGGAGAGACAATCTCATTACTTGAGCAGATCATCACCAGCTACTGTGAAATCAGTGAGCAGTTAGGGGAGCTAGGAGTTCAGATACTGGTCCATCTATTGGTCCAAATGAGGAGAATTTTATGGATTTTTCCAAATCCCTCTTTAATTCCATCACTGAGATGTAAACAAAGTCATTCAGGGTGGTTTAATATTAAATGGTTCATTCTACAAAACTTTAGTGAGTCAGATTTCTTTACATAAGTTTTGTACCAGGTTTTTTTTTTAATAAATGACAAATAATATTAGTAATGGTAAAGCTGAGATAATGTTTTTTTTTCTTCCTTGCCTTTCCCACATGTTCCTCTTTGCAATGAATAAGGGTAAAAATGTATTTTAGGCCAAAATCTCAAAATTACTCAGGTAAGAGTAATTTTTTTTTCTCTGCATTACTTTTTTGTGAATGTGCAATCACAATTTGAAATTTCTTTCAAAAACAAAACTAATGCACCACCAACTATACAGGGGTTAAATTGGGCCAGGGGTCATAGACCTATTCATTTCTATGCTATTTTTGTTTGTATTTTATATACACTCTTTTCATTTTTAATCATTAAACTGATTAATCATTAATCATTAAACTGACCCCTGTAAAATATAAACAATATCCAGAAATCAATTTTTGGAGAGCAAGCAAGCAATGAGGGGAGAGAGTGCTGCTGCATTATTAACATGAATTTGGATTAAAATACATTGATTTGATGACAAGACGTTTGTACTATGATCCCAATTTAGGTTTCCAACAAAGTAATGTGCAGTTCTAAAAACTTTGCATATTTGGTTAATATATAAATACTGTGTTTTTTTGTTTGTGCTTAGTCTTAAAAATTCGGACAACTTGATAATGTGTAGATTATTCAGTGACATCATTTTTAGTGAAAGACAACACACCCCATGATGAAGTTTGGATTAGCTAAATTAGCTAGCTAACAGTAAACCATATAAGCAACAGCTTTCAAGTTTCATAAATAGCTATCCTACTTGTTACTTGAAAACAATGAAGTAAGAAGAAAATAGTAAAATCACAGTGTACATTTAGCAAAACCAAGTTAGCCATCTGGCAAACTTTTTGCTGGCTTCCTCAGGGTAGAAGCTTGAGTTATAAACAGCGGAGAGGTAATATGTGGGGGAAAAAAACATGCTCAATTACTGTAACGATACTAAAAATCATTTGTTACTTTCCACCTCTGGAGATAAATGGAACTGTAATGACTCTAAAGCTTCAAACTTGGCTAGTTAGCTATCTTGCTTACTATTTGGCTTACTGACTAATTTACACGCAAACACTGCACAAATGACTACATATGCACAGACTCATGTTTAGAGGTTTAAATTTGATGCTTTAGCTAACACCAAACCGTGAACTGTGGCAATAGCTATTTTATCTTGCTCGCATATACTCTACAGAGTGTTTTGCCCCTTTTTCTGTGAAATGTGTAAGCTTTGTTTGAATCTACAAATATTACTGAGCAAAATACTCATTCAGTGGAGGCTAGCAAAATGCTAATACGGTTAGCTAATACTGTTAGTAGCATAATACTAAAAAATTAACCATCAACGCACTGTAACACTATAGTACATATGGCCTTGTAAAGTGCTTATCTTCAACATTATCTTAATTGGGAAGTGTAAACACTTTCTCTAAACTTTCTCTAAAAGTTCTCTAAACCATCGTTAGCTGCAGCTTGTGAGCATTACAGAGACAGACACCCTCAAGTTTCATTAGGCCCTGCTGGTACCACTCTTGGACAGGTACCGAAAACCATCAGATTGGAGCCAAATTGGCCCCTAGAAAAGCACAGTTCTAGTTTTCTGGTACCAAAAGTTCCAGTACTTTTTACCAAGTCTCTTTTGATTTAGCTTGATGCAGCCTGAAGCAGAGTGGAGGTATCCGGTTTCGGTCTGGTTTCAGCCTTCATTCTGAAGCTCAAAGCACTGCCCTCCTCTCAGGCTGTGGGATGAGGAAATGAGGGTGAATTTGATGGGGGTCTGATTTTTCCCCCTTCACTGCCGCCTTTTATCACCACACAGCTCACATCACAACCATCAGGCCACGCATTGGGGTGAGCGGAAAATGGTCCCGCATTGATTACACCAGGCACAGGCAAGAGAAAAAAAATGTGGGATTGAGGAAAGAGAGGATGGGGAGAAGGGTGGAAAGAATGAGAGAGGATTCTTGCTGCTGAGTGACAGCTGAGAGACGAGTGGACCTCCTCTGGAAAAGCCTCCCACTCATACACAGCCGGATGCACTCACAGAAGCAGACGTTCACTGCGGACTAATAGCTGTGACCACATCATATACGGAGCAATCTCCTCCAACAAGAAAATAATCAAAACCACACCCGGCATTATAACACTGAGAGAAAGAGAGAGAGAAAGAGAGAGAGAGCATTCCACTCTGTTTACAATGTTCTACAACATTCTCCTCTGCTTCATACTGTTCTAGACTCTTCCCCATTCAAGCTGCTTTTCTGATCTCCTTTACTAACATTGCTTTACAATACTGCACCACTTTTACACTGTTCTGGAACATTCTACTCTATTTACATTATTCTGGAACATTCTTCTCTACTCTACATTTTTATAGAACCCCCCTCCCCATCCAGCCTGTCTAGAATTTGTTCCCTCACTCACGCTGTTCCACAGTGCTCTTCACATGTATGTTGTTCCAGAATGTTCTCCCCATTCACAGTGTTCTAGACTGTTCTCCCCCTCTCACACTGTTCTAAACTTCCCCCACTCCTGTTATTCAGGAATGCCCCCCCCCACTCACAATATTCTGGAATGTTCTCCCCATTCACACCATTATACACTGTTCTTCCCATTCACACTGTTCTAGACTGTTCTCCCCCACTCATACTGTTCTAAAGTGTTCTGCTCTCACAGTTCTTGATGTTTCTTACCCCCCTCCACACTGGTTAGTTTGGTTTAATAGAATCCATGGTTATTTGATTGGTAATGTTGGGTCTGTGTGTCAGGCCTTTTATATGGTCTTGCCAATAAAAACTTGTTGAGCTGGGTTGAACTGAGTTGGGATCTGGGCAAGTGTGTCTCTGAGTCAAGAGTCTCCCGCTCTCCTCCGGCGAGGATCAAACAGGAACATCTCTGACTGGGCAAGGGTATGTCCCAGACAGGGAAGCGACGCGCCAACCCTGAGTGCCCGTATCCGAGCAACCATGCCATGCAGCGCCCGGCGCCCCTTCAACAGCTCCTTTGTGCCAGAGCCAGCGGCATGCCGACTGCACAGTGCCACACACCGCGACCCACGGGGCGAGGGGCAATGTGGGATACGTCTCAATCCACAGGACAGTGTCCCCCCTCCCATTTGTCCCTCTTTATCCCCCGTCCTTCTGTCTTCTGCTCTCTCTCTTTTTCTACCATGAAGAGATCATCTCTGCCCCACCGTTCCCCACTCAGCACGCTCAGAGACATCCCTCTCTCTCTCACCCCGTCACACTCTTACTCTTTCTCACTCTCTCACTTTCTTTATCTCTCTTTCTTTATGTCTCTTTAACTTGCTCTCTTTATTCTCATCTTTTTTCTCATCTGCGTTCTCTTTCCCGACTCTCCCTCTTCCTCACTCTCACCGTCTTGACTTTCTTTTGAAGAACTAAACCTCCGTCAGTTCGGTCTCTCTATCTTTACCCTTCTCTCTCCCCATTCACTCCCCCACCTCTCTCTCTCATCTCTCTCTCTCTCCTCCCATCTCTCTACCTTTCTGCCTGACAGATCACAGGGATATAAGCTTCTTTCTTCCAGACCGTAGGACTCCTTGAAAACCTCCAGTGCCCAAGAACAACATGGTGAACCTCCCACCCCACACACAACACACACACACCTAGCACCTCCAGTGCAGAGACATGATTGACGGTTTGGGAAGAACAGCCTATCATCTTATGTGTAGACATGGGAGGGGGACAGAAATGGACAAAGAGAGAAGAGGAGAATGTGGTTGGGAGTAAATGGGTAACGGAAGGGGAGAGATAGTGAAAAAAGGCCTGGAAGAAAGGAAAACATGAAAATGAAAGACAGGGAGCATAAATGTTGAATCACATGGCAAGCGACTAGACAGGGAGATCATGTATGTGAGATTATGCAGTAGAAAGAGATAGACGGAGAGGGTGTGTGTTTTTGTGTAAAGGTAACTGGAACCAAAATTGTTCCTTTGACCGGTGCCATAGAAAAAGCAGTTTTGATACATAAAAGGCCAGAGCACACCGACCCAACAAAAACCATTTTATCATTTGTTACTTTGAAAAAAAAAGAAAAATAACTGAAACATTTTGAAAATGTTAGTATAGTGTAAATGGTGCCTTGTCAGATAGTATGAGTGGAAGAGAATACTGTAGAATAGTTTGAATGGAGAGATCCTTTTATAGCAGGGAATTCTAGAACAGTTTAAATGTGTGAGAATATTCTAGAACCGTATAAATGGCTGAGGACTTTGTCAAGCATTGTGAATAGGGTAGAACATTCAGTGTAAACAGGGTGAGGTGTATTACTGGAAATGGAAGAGAACATTATAGAACAGTATAAAGTGAGAGAGAACATTCTAGAATAATGTGAATTGGTGAAAGGACAAAATGATTACAGTATGATCACAGTATGACACAACAAACCAGCTTGTATATAAATGAGGTGAGCAAGCATGAAAAAAAAAAATTAAAGTTTAAAGTGCCTGTACATCATATAAAGGTTCAATTCTAGTAAAAGCTTTCCCCCTGAAACTGTGCAATGAAGCCAAGAACCATTTAGAAAGCTTTGTTTTTAAGAATGATGGTTTTCCACATGAAACTGGTTCCATCCATTGGGAATCAAAACATGATTGTCTGTTGACTGCATTGACTGCCAGCTCTTAAACACCAAGCTCTTAAAGTTCTAGTTTCCAGAAATCATTAGGCCTAGAAGGCCTTGAGGGTTCCCCTCTGTTTTAGGGGCATCCTGTTTTCTCTCTCAGAGCATAAACACACACATACATATGCACACATACAAATACATACAGTGAGCTCAGTGCCTCAGCTAGAATGACCTTTACTAACTGACTAAATATACCAGCAGACAAGCCACTTGACTGCTACAGATCAGTGTGCCTGTACCCAAGATAGCCTATTTTCTCCCAGCGACGATGGTGGCTTCTAGCTATGCCAAACGCATGCTGACCAGACGACAGATGACAGTTGGATTTCTGTAGCGTGGACTGGCACACAGGCCTAAAATCTGTCTCTGCCTGGAGTGGTGAGTGTGTGTGTATGTGTATGTGTGTGCATGTGTGTGACTGTGTGCTTGTCAGACAGATAAACACTTGCTCTGGGCAGAAAGAGATTAGATCCTTCTTTTTTGAATGACAGTAAAAGGAATGTCAGACTTGCTCAGTGATGGATATTTGGACACATCAGTCCAAATAAAAAGTCTGTGTGCCCGGGGCCCTGGTGAATGGATAGAAAAAAGTGCAAAAAATTTTTATAGTTCATCAGATGAGACAAAAAAATTGTCATGTATTTGTTTCTACAGCAATATGACTTTGGCCTAAGTCAGGTGTCAAACTTTTGCCTTGATCTAATGATCTGCTAATTGATTTATTAATTTTCGACAAGGCTTTTGAACATTCTTTACAGATCAATGGCAAAAATCATCTTAAATTTACATGAAAAACAGAATTCAGCTATGCTCCCAGGTCAATACGAAACATTTCCAATTTCACAACTGTTGACAAGAAATAAGGTATTTGTAGAGCGATGGATGGAGACATCAGTTGCCTTGAAAATACTCAAAAGGCAAATGAAGTAGTACAAGTGGGAAAGAACATTTAAAAAAAACTCAGCAGTGTTAAGCAGACAAGGCATTCATACCTAATACTTACAATACGATTGCAGTTCCATACTGATCTAAAAAAGAAGGTTAATCAGTGTTTGGTTCTAGAGGGCCTGTCTGTAGGAGAGACGGGAGTTCAATAGTTAAGAATAGGTGTGGACTAGGACACTCATAATGATTGAGAGCAGCAAAGAGGACAGGGGTCCCAGCTGTTTGAGATTTCTAAGGGCTATGTCCGTGTTTGGTAAGCAACCGCGGGAGTGCTAGAACACTTTAAAAGTTATAGTTTTATGGGCTGAAGTCCTTAGGCCAATCTGATTACTGGAGGGAACACCAGAACTGGATAAAATGATGTGACCCTGACTTTTGAAGGGTTTGAAAAGGTTTTCTTTCTTTAAGTAAGTAAAATTGTAGTGAAGATATAAATTATAAGAAAAACAAGAAAAAAAGGGCAGATGCAAGACTTGTGTCCAAAAGTGGTAGAATTATTCACTGCAAAAAATTATTCACTGCAAAAAATGACAATGACGTTTTATAAGAGCTAAGACAGTACATTTTGTAAACAGACCTTTGAAGGTCTTGCAAGAAACATACAGCTACTCTGAAATGACAGAACCTGCAAATACGTCTTGTGAGGTAGGACCGGTAATATTGTAAGCCACTGTAAGTTTTTATATAGACATGCGTTACTGGACTTCCTTGTAAATAATTCCAGATGCTCGAAGAGAATGTGCCCCATGTTATTTAAAAGCCATTTAAAACATGACCAAAGTCTATAATTTATCTCTGATAACATCTTTGAAGTGCTAAGGAGGTTTTCCTTGAGGAAAACTTACATGGGTAGCGTGCTTTGGACTTCACTTGGGGGTCCAAGTTATCTTGAGCATCTTGGTCTTCATTGTTTGTAACAAAGAACTGCATCTGTCCCAACATTTAGATTAATTCAGAATTTATTTCATGGCTCTTTTAATAATAGACTGTTAAATACTGACTCTCAAAAGAAAAACCCCCTAAGAGCACAGAAAGCAAACAAGACTCAAAAGAAACAGCTACCTGAAAGTTTGAGCAAGAAACCTTGAGAGGAACCATCACCCAAAATGAAACACACAGCCTAATTAAGAAACACTGAGAGTGACAAAGACTCAAAAGTAAAAAAGGAAGAAGTCAGAGCAGAAAGGAAGAAAAACTTTATCCCCTGTTGACCAAGAGGAAACAGGTTCTTGGACAAGCCCTGTAAAGAATTCTTTAATTCTTGGTGCCATCTATCAGTTGCAAGATGACCAAACCAAAACCAAACACACTGATTCCTTGGTAGACCACTTGATGTTCTTTTTTTCTGAATATTTACCAGGGGTGTGATCACGGGGGAGGGGGCTGGACAAGCCGTGCCCACCCTTCGAAATGCTCCGTCTGTCCGATGAAAACTGGAGTAAAAAAAATATTTGGTTTTCAAAACTGAGCTGCTTTCCAATTGGTCTGTTTGAGTAGGGGGCGTGTCCCTCAGTGCCTCTTCCGCTAGACAGTACCGTGCTGCTGCTCACATTTCGCAGCATATTTTGATACTGTTGACTGCATTCTTTAATTAAAACAGCGCACAAGTTCCATTCTTCTTTTATTTTCTGCTTGGTAAGACCAAAAGCCACATAGGTGGCTTAGTAAAAAGCAGACATCTTCAACCTTTATCGCTAGCAGCCTAGCACCGCTGCTACCCTTAAAAAATGTCAAGGTAAACTTATATCCCGTTATGTAACGGGTTATTATTATTTGACCCTTTTCCATTGTATTTTCCATCACCGCGTTCTGCTTCCTCTCCCACCAATGACATGCCCTGTGATATCAGAAAGACAACAGCATTTGGGTCTAGCTGGGAACTTTTTTTTATTTCATGAAAAAAATTATTGGAATTGTTAAAAATTTGGTGCCTAAACCAGGGAGACAAAGTTAACTTCTGAGAGGAGCCAAGACTTCCCAGAGTATGAGGAAGAGCCACTTAGAGGAGTCAAGACTAAATAAATGTGAAAACTGCATAAGGAGGTGCCATAGAACCCCTTTTCCACCATAAACAAAACTTTGTGAAACCTGAAAACTGGAGCCAAAATTATTTTTCAGTATGAACCGTGACAGTGGGAGAATTTTGGAGAATGCAATGGAAAATGGTATTTATTTCCAAAAAAGAACATCCAGTGCCCTGCTCAGGAAAGAAAGTGTTTGCTTGTGAATATGTGAGTATCAGGAAAGTGAAGACGTTTGTCTGTGATGTAGCTGAGTTTCAGCGAACCATTCCGAAAGTGCCAGAAATCATGAGCAGACATTAACTGGTCATTAATTATGCTACACTGGTGCAGAAGACAACACTCAATGGAAAAGCCAATGAAGCTAAAATTGTGTTGGAAATTGTTGAGTTTCCAACACAATTTAAATACTCTGTTGAACTGTTATGTAACAGGGATTCCCAGCTGGGGACACCCAGAAATCCAGCAGATGTATTTTTACACACATCGGAATTTAGGGTCCATGGAGGGTCACATTTTTTAGCCACATCGGTCACCAATATGACCCTCTGTTCTCAAAACATATTTACCCAGCAGCCTCATAATAGTTCCCATAAGTCACCCAACCAAACAACACCACCATAATTCTATTTTAAGTTTCAATTAAGTACTCTCAAATGACCAATACCAATGACCAAAGAAACCAAGATGCACATTCTTGCCTTAGTCCAAAATGTATTGATATAAATCAAGATAAATCAAGAAAACAGGTGTACCAGTGACAGGGTCATGGGTGCCCAAGGCTCCTTTATGCACATGCGGAGCGAAGGCTAGCCCATCTGGTATGTTCCCACAGAAAAGCTTAAAACTGCTCAAAAAGTTCATGATGGGCATCGCAGCCTGGTGCGTATGGGGCTGCGTAGCTGCAGACCAGTCAGAGTGCCCATGCTGACCCCTGTCCACCACCATTGTAAGTGCCTACAATGTGCACATCAGCTTCAGGACTAGACTATGGAGCAATGGAAGAGGGTGGTCTGGTCTGATGAATCATGTTTTCTTTTATATCATGTGGTCAGCTGAGTGTGTGTGCATCATTTACCCGGGGAAGAGATGGCACCAAGATGCACAATGTAATTTTTTTAATGATCTATCCATTATCTAAACTACTATTGAGTAGAAAGTAAGACAGAAAATTAAAGATTTAGAAACTAGGTACGGTCTTATGGGGATTCCTCAATACTTTGCTGGAAACTTCATAAGCTTTCTAACATAATCTTCCAATCATGAAATCCATGTAGCTGAATGTGAGCCTTGTGCCTTACACCGAACAGGAAGAATAGCAAAAAAGGTGCACTAGTAGAACAAAATGTGATGAGGCTCAGGCCTCTCATCAGGCCTCTTTTTCTTTTTGTAGTATTACTTCTTGCTTTTGTTTTTATTTGTGCAGTGTATTTTCACTATTACTTGAGTAGTGCTTCTAATTAATGACTTATTTATTCCCATACTACCGTCATATATGGCAACAAAAATTTTAACGATAGCTGTTTTGTCCAATCCGGTCAAAAACTGAGAGGACACTGCCCCCCCCCCCCCAAAATGACATATGGCTACAGAAAAGGAAGAGAAGGAAGACAAGGAGGAACAGCGCCAACTCTTTCAGAAAAATGGGAGTGGAAAAGAGGGCAGAGGGTTCATAGATGCATTCTGAAAATTTTGATGAGCTCGGTAAATTAGGGATGAGAGGAATGGGTTTAGAAGTTCAAGCACCTCTTCTTTCTGAAGGAGAATGTGTGTGTGTGTGTGTGTGTTTCTGTGTGTGCGTGCTCATTTCTGTGTGTCTGTAGAGAGGTGCAAGGTGTGTAATGGTACTTACTGAGCCACAAAATCCATTCCTCTCTTACACACAAACACATTTAAACAGCCTCTAGACTGACCTACTTTTTGATTGTGTAAAACTGCAACCCTTCCTGCGGAGACTGAGGAGAGTGCACCACTGAATTTTCACCACGTTCTACACAGGGCCTAAAACAAGCATTCTCTACAGCTGCATCATGGTGTGGTATGGAAATCGGTCCATTTCAGAACACAAAACCCTTTAGAGGATAGTGAGCACAGCTGAGAAGATCAGGGTCTCTCTCCCCTCTGTCATGGACATTTACATCACACTTTACATCCACAAAGCTACCAGCATTGTGGATAACCCACACACACCCTTTTCATTGTGGATGACACACACACACACACACAGACATGCACACACAAACATACACACAAACATAAACATCCTTATGTAGTTTTGTGGTGTTCTGTTTTTGTTCTTATGTGGCAACATGACCCTGAACAAACATTGTTTTTGATTGAAATGACAATAAACCTACTTGACTTGACTTGAGTATCAATCAGTTTTCAATCAGTTGAATAACTACTTAAACTTAAATGGATACCTGGACAATTTTCAATCTGGTTTCCGACCGCATC
>JBBPCX010000160.1:18565429-18588731 GCA_037974365.1 Hydrocynus forskahlii
GAGAGAGGGACAGAGCGAGAAAGAGAGGGAGAGAGAGAGGGAGAGAAAGAGGGAGAGAGGGACAGAGAGAGAGAGAGAGAGAGAGAGGGAGGGAGAGAAGGAGGGAGAGAGGGACAGAGAGAGAGAGAGAGAGACTAAGACCTACTTACAGAAGAGCCCTAAATTTAGCCCTCTCTGACCAACAATGACATAGACTCTTTCCCATAGAGATTTCACACTATGGTGTGTAAGTGTGTGTGTGTGTGTGTGTGTGTCCCAGTTTAGAACTGGGTCTCCATTGTTGGGTCTCAGTCAGAGAAAATGAAAACAGCCTTTCAGACTGTGTCCTTGATATGAAGGACTGATAGCGCAGGAGTGTGATATTTATAGAGGCCTAAAAGGTAGTAAGATCTATATCGGTGCCTGTGCTACTGACGCACCTGCATTCACCTGCATTTCTGCACTGCAACCCTCACACCTCTACACCCAACCCTGAGTCTGCAGAGCTGTGAAGCAGAAATTCCAACAAATGTATCTTCCATACTGTGATATATTTCCAGGTTAAACACAGTATAAGGGAGGGTGTCTGAGTGGCAGTGTGTCTTTGCTTGGTAAAAGGTCACAGTAAAAGGACTAGGAGGTGAAATTTTCTCATAAGTGATATATGATGAACTGTGCATAGAGTAGGGCACTAACAGAAAAGCAGATCTGTCGACGCATCAACATCAGAGGCACAAGTCGACGTCCCCTGAGAGAGGTCGACATGTCGTGTGTTTTTTTCTTCTCTCTCTGTGCACGCGCTTGTGTACACAATGCAGTCTCTGCCTCTGATTGGCTTACGCTGAAACATGTTCCTAGACATAACCAATTATTCTAGTCCCTTCATAAAAAGGGTGGTATCGTTGGCACAAGTGGAATCTAAACACAAGACCACAAGACGAGAGACACGGCAGCAGAGGTGACAGACACACATCACATGTGTGGAGATACTTCACTCTAGACACACAAACAGCAATCGTTAAAACATAAAAGCATAATTTATGTCATGTGCCAAATGTACCAGCATAGTTACAAGCAATATATTTTGTCTTTTCCCAACAAATAAAAAGTCATTATGTATTAACAGAAGTGCGTTCTTTATGGAGAAAGAGAACTTGTTTACACTTATAAACTCACCAAAAATGGCGCCTAAACTTTTGCAAAGTGTGCAAGCGCAAGTGTGTGTATGTGTGTAAATGAAAGTGACAGCAATAGAGGCGCATAGTGACAGGCATGCGTGAGTGCTTGGGGAATCGATGTGACGGGGAACACAGGAGGGGTTGGTAGATGATTCCGACACTGAGCAACCTTTGACCTTAAACATCCAAATCAGAAACATCACAAAACAAAAGACGAGTTTGCGCCCAGAGCCACTTTTCTCTTCTCTTCTCTCTTGCACACACTCGCCACGCTAGAACAAAGCCTGAGAGGAGGATCAAAGCTGATGATGCGACCTTGACATGTAAGCCTTGGTGCGTGTTTGTGTGTGTGTGTGTGTGTGTGTGCATAGATAAGGATGTGGTAAATGGTCACTTAGCAACGTTAGCCATGTGTACTATTCTATGTGGCAACAGATACCAAAACATGTGACCTCCAAATACAAACACACACTGCACCTTGCTGTGTGTTGAGCTGTGCGTGCGTGTGTGTGTGTGTGTGTGTGTGTGTGTGTGTTTGTGTGTGTGTGTGTAAGTCAGTGTGACTGATTTTATACATTTTCAGGACAAAACTGTTCTGCAAAGTGCGAAGTGAGGACCTCAGTTTGTAAAAACGTAACTGAATTATTATGATTATTTTTAACTAATGTTTTAACCCTAACATTTTACTGGGTTTCACTTTACTTCCTTATTGTTCGGGGTCTAGACACCCCAGTGATTTAAGAGTAAAACTAAAAGTGTTATATAATATGATCACTCACTCACAATAATCTATGTTCTTTTTTAAAGGGACCATATCCTTTTTCTTTAGTCTTTTTCATTTTCTTTCATTTCTTTCCCTGAGATCCAAATTTTCTGTTCCTATTCATTTTGCTTAAATGTTTTCATCAGCAGGCTGATTTTGTTACAGCGCCTTTACGACTGATATATGTAAATAAGTTTTGTTCTTATTGGCTGCCCTGTACAGTTAATTCCTCATTCCAAGTGCAGAAACTGAAACACTCCTTTATAAGTGAAAGGGGAGAACTACAGTGCTCTTAGCCATTTGGGTGTCCTATCATCACTATAAAAAACAATGACCTGAAAATGGACTGTTTACTGTGTTCTAACCACTGTGTACCAGGAACAACCCATCACACAGCATGATGCCAACCATAAAGCTGACATAACGGAACTGGCGTTAGTACTCTCCTCTAAGCACTTCGAACTGTCCAATGAAGCTGCTTTAGCATCTGTTTGAAATGGTGGCGGTTCACTTCAGAGGAACCATATGCTAGCCCGCACCCTCACAGTGTCAGTGATATTGTCCTAGCTAGTGGGTGGAATTGGCCACAAATAAATTGGGATTAAAAAAAAAAAAAGAAAGAATTAATTTGCTCTGTCCAATTAATTTTGAGCCACTTAAAGGTGGGGCGGGCATCCAATTTAATTCCCTTCAACATGCTATTGTGGACAATTAATTATTTTTTCGATGAAAACATATTGATGGACTGTATGTATGGATCCACATCCTTGTGTAAAAACAAACCTGTGTGTGTGTGTGTGTGTGTGTGTGTGTGTGTGTGTTCCATGCCCTGCTCTCAGGTCCACAGGGTTGAGAGAGTAGGTTTTGGATTACAGAAAAAGAGCGCTCTGTGAGCCGCCTGTGTTATCTAGGCCTAGCCACTGATTAGCAGGGACCTTTGAAGACGAACTAATAGCACTGCTCCAGGGGTCTAAATGCCTTTCTTCTGCCTTTCTGATTTATCTAACATGGGTTTCCCCATCACACAGCTCTCTCTCTCTCTCTCTCTTTCTCTCTCTCTCTCTCTCTCTCACTCTTTCTCTCACTCACACACTCACATACACACATTTACTTACAAGCTGATTAAACGGATTAGGTGCCGGTTTATAAACTTCCACCCCAGCCGTGTTATCTGAATGGAAAGGGAGATTCCGCTGGCCTGTGTTCCTCTGAGCAGTCTCCAAGCGAAGCACTCAAGCACATAAAGCGAAAAAATCAGGAGCATACCCTTAAATAAACACAGACATTTTGCAAGCATGCAGCCAGACTCTTTGAATTATTTTACCACACATGCACACACATACTGCTCAGCAATGTGGAGACAAGCATGTAAAGGGAAAAGTAAGTTACTCTTGCTACTCTAAGCATTCCATGCACCTCAGATGTAGTTGATCAGCCAAGATGTTATGTGTCTGAAGCTTCTTTTTGTACTGAAGCTAAGAAACTAATGTAGCTAATGAGTAATATATGCTGTCACAGATACCTCATGAGTTAGCAATTAGCCTAAGTTCTCACACATTTAGCTCAATTTGTATAGTGTTGCTAAGTAATCTCACGTATGTCTTTTCTGACACTGTTTGACACATGCTAACCATTTCACAGGTAAAAACAGTAGTTGTAGCCAACTGGAAACCTGAATTTTCTTTGTTTATATAATTAAATAGTCATACAGTGTCAGAAATCACATAAACAAGTCTATCTTTACCTCTATGGACATTTAGTGGTTCCAACTCTGTTAGCCGTAGACAGCTTATCTGTCAATAATCTTGTTATTCTACCCCATTAAGACACTCTTTTCTTTCTCTCCGGGGCGACCTGAGGAGGATGGGTTCCCCTTTTGAGCCTTAGTTCCTCCCGAGGTTTCTTCCTCCAGCTGAGGGAGTATTTCCCTCACCGCTTTCGCCTTTGGCTCACTCACTAGGGACTCGGACCTGGACTCTGTAAAGCTGCTTTGTGACAACTTGGTTGTAAAAAGCGCTATATAAATAAAATTGAATTGAATTGAATGATCTCAGATTACCTAACAATTTCATTCTGTTTGGAGCAATTGTGCTATAATTTAGCTGTGCAAGATCCTGAATGGTGAGGTACAGTATATTTCGATAATTTGTTAGCTATGTTAGCCTCCGACCTCCAGTGCAAACTTCAAATGTTCATGGACATCTTTTTGCAGACTACATTAAAGGTCAGGTGGGGAAATGCAAATTTGATTTGATCATTTTTTGCAAAAATATGCCTTTAAAATACAATCCAAGGGTTTGGACTCACCATGGATCTACCATACAATGGATTACTGGATTTGATATATAATGTGGAGCTCTTAGTGCTAGCTCTGTCCTTAAATATAATTAGCTAAAGGCTATCTTAAAATCTGCTCTCAGGGTCAAGCTCTGTAGGACCCTGTGTATAAATTGCTCCCTTATGGAGAGGAACAAGTCTATCCTGAACAAAACAGTCATAAATAACTAACCTTAAAACATGTCCTGCTGGTGCATAAATAGACTGGTCTGGTCAGCTGTGCTGAGGAATTACCAATACAGAGTGGAAATACACTCAACTTAGACTTTGACAGAGGCCTTCCACTGGACAGGGCTTTGACCATTGACCTTGAAGGTTATATTTGACAGACCCTCTGGCCATACTGCCCAGTGTCCACCTGTCCCTCTCCGTCTGTCCTAATTACGCACTAATATGGTCAGAGGACTTAAACTCTGAACAGGTGATGGAGAGGTGTTAGAACTGAAATACGACCTTTATAGGGTGTGAAACCGAAAGAAATGCAAAATGGTTGAAATGTGTGCTTGCCTGAGTTAACCCATTTCATCTCCTCACCATCAACAAATATTATGCTGTTTTTCATCTGTCACTGTCATTTGTCACTATTTTTTGTTTTGTCCATTGGCAATTGCACTCCATCAGTTTTGTTTTGCCCATCACCACACCCCACCAGCCCCTCACTCCCCGAAATGGGGACCCCTGATCCACCAGGTATTTCACACTCTGAAATAAATAAGAATACATTTGAAAATCAATTAATTTCAGCTTGTGAATGCAGGAGTCACATTAACATAAAGATCCAGGGTGAGGTGCATATTCCAGTGGTGAGCATGATATGTAAAACTTATATATATAATATTTACAGTCAACTCCTTGATTCATGGCCATCATTCCTTGATTGATGGCCATTCTGGCAAAGCGGCTAGATGTCCAATACCCTGGATCTGTTATTCAACACCGCAGATAGCTTTTTAGACAGCTGCATTTACCATTTAAGACAGCTGCACTTAAGCATCCTATGCATCTTGCTACAGCAAACACAGCAAATAACACTGACATTACCACGAAATGTCAAGCAGTTCCATCAAATAGTCATTGATGTCGAGGTGACTGATCATGCGCTTGAGTGCTTATCATTAATCCACAGATTAAATTGACTCAGCTCCTTTAGCTACAGGACGTTTATATTATTGACTGTTTATTGCCAACAATAACACTACATATTTTACCCCTGAAAATACCTTAAAATAACCTTAATTTACCCCTGAAAATACACCAAACCCCTTCTTTTGAATTAAGTGGCCGTTAATTTGTGAGCCTGGCCCCTTAATATGACCTTAAAATTGGATTTAAGGCATGAGTGTGAAACCCCTTAATCTTAAATTTAAGGCGTTAAAGGAGGGGAGGTTCTATTATTTAAGGGGCAAATTTGGAAAAAGTAAGAGGAAAATTCAATAGTTTTACCCTTTAATCAGCTTTAATCAGCTTTAATCAGCTTGGTATTTTAGTATTTGCAGGTCCCGACTGTCCCATTGGTAACTACAAAAATGTGACAGCAATAAAATGATGCTAAACATGATCCTAATCCAACGAATGCTTTTCAGTGAATTCTTAGGCTCATGCCAAAGCCTAAACACTGACTAAACAAATGTCAACAAATCACAAGCAAATGCAAAATTCAACACTAACAGAATGCTCACAGATGCTAATTGGGGCTGGAATATAGCTAATTCAGTGATGAGTGCTAAACCTACAGATTCATATTGGCACTGACTGTCTTTAAATCTCTCTCTCTTTCGCTACCCCCCTCCCTCCCTCCAGCAGTTGGGTAAGTGGCTAAGCAGTGGGCCGTTACAAATGAGGATTAGCCCTGTGTAATTAGGGATTTCTAATTAACTATATTACGAAAAACTCCCCCTCCCCTTTCCTCATCCAGGTCAAACAAGGCAAGCCAAGCCAAGCCCTCCTGCCCTCACTTCAGAGCAAGTCAAGTCCTGCAAGAATCTAGTTTCAGACTTTTTTTATGTACTACTCATCACTTTCATTACTTTAGTTCAGTCAAAAGCAGTTGTTTTCTTGACACACCGGCTAAACTCTGTCTTCAGTTTTTAGACCTCAGTGATGAATTGTTATTACTCAGCCAAGAACTGAACCTGAAATATTCTACTCAGTTCGCTACACCTTAAAGGGCTGTAATTTTTTTTTTTCTTGTTCTTTTCTTCTGTTTTAGAGTCGGACAAAGCCAACATGTTTCAAAGAAACATCAAGAATTTATTGTTCTGTGTTATTAATTTAATATATGATTTTATAAATTAATGTAATATATAAAAAGGGTTTGGAAGATTTGCTACATGGTGACTCATTCTGCTATTTCTGTGAAATGGTGCTGTTTCTCAGACCTGGATTTTCTGCAAAGCTGCTTTGTGGCAATATTTGTGGTAAAAGCTCTACACATAAATTTGAATGACACCAAACTGAACTGATATCGGAGATTCCTTCACAGAGTGTATGACCGTGCATGCCTGTATGTGTGTGTGTGGGGAGAGAAGCAGTGGATTAGTACAGTAGAATCTAGGTTATAGACAGCGTAGGGACAGTAGCTAGACTACCTCCATCTGGTGTTTGTATTTTTTTAATCATTAGAACACCGCCCTCCCCCACCCCACCCCTCTCCCCAGCTCCCAGTTTAGACATAAACACACACGCACACACAGCAAAAAATGTAAACTTTGAAATCTTTCCAACTGTACCTTTAAAAACATACCAGCTCTAACCACAAGCCTATACATTAATATGTTCAGAACTACATGTTTCTGCCAGAATATTTGTGTTTGCAGATGCATTCATCATGCTTTTAAAAAATCATTGTGCATGTTCAGTGTGCGTGTGTTATCTTTTCCAGACCAGCTGTGTTTTGAATAGTACTGTGATGTGATCACTGAGCTGATCAGTCGAATCTTCGTGCATCGTAATATACCCATCAGTCTCTTCTGTCTCGCATCAGCCTGTTCACCGTAGCCTAATGACCCACACATACACTCCCAGATCACACCAATGCCACACTCTTCCCACAGCAGCACAGTCCTTAACATCAGTGTGCACACTGCCTATGTAGGATTACATTATTCAAGAAACTGTGAAAAACCAGAAATTTGTGATGTGTTAAAGAAATGCCTCCCAAAACACTTTAATTTCATTTAAAACTCAGCTTAATACATTACTCTTAAAAGCTGTAAAGGTAAACCCGTATACAAAGTGTACAGTGTACATTGAGCTGCTGTCTCCCGCAGTGCAAGAATGTAAAATACTGATGTTACCCCTGTATGGACTGTACAGTAATTCATGCAAGAGATGCGTCACAGGGCAGCAGCCAAACAGCAGCGAGGAGAAATTACTAACGTTCTCGGATTGGCTGCTTTCTAACCTAAATACAGGGGTATTTCAACCTCCCAAGACGTGTTTTCATTGTGTTCTCTCCACAGTACTAAATAATGTATACAATTATATTTTATATTGAAATGTATCAGAATTTGTGTTAATTTTTATGTTGCAAAATTAATAAATTGTATTTTTCTTAATAATTTAGCAATAAAATGCATGAAAAATAATATATTGCCATGAAAAAAGCAAAAACAAAAAGGATATCTGCGGTTTCTGCGAACCACTATTCTAAGAAAAAAATCAGCAAACGAAAGAAGCAGCAAACTCTGAACCACAAATTAGCGGGGGTTTGCGGTGAGTATATATTACATTGAATATGTTCCAGAAAAATAGATATGCCATATTCTTTATTTTTTTTAAATCAGCAATATAAATGTATAAAATACCCCCTCAAAATATTCACAAATGTTGTGTTGCCCTGCAGCCTGCAATAAAGACACACAAAAAACTAACTTTCTCCGGTTATATTTATTCAGTGCGTGTGAAAGATGTGACTGCATCATAAAATTTTTATAGTACATATTTAATTATTTTTGTTTTCCCTTATGATAAGTGTAGCACCTAAATAGTAATTATGCATAGTTCTCTGTAAAGGACACTTTCACAGTCTTACTTTCACAAAACATTATTTGACCAGGTGTATCCAGATTTTTGCATTTTCTCTTCACCATTTGTTAGTCAGTTTGTTAGTAATTGAAGGTGATGTGTTGGAGGCAGGAAAAATGTTAAAAAGGTATCCAAACACTTTCAGACCAGTCAGAGTGCCCATGCTGAACCCTGTCTACTGCTGAAAGTGCCTATAATGAGCATGTGAGCATCAGAACTGGACCATGGAGCAACAGAAGAAGGTGGCCTGGTCTGATTAATCAGATTTTCATGTGTGATGCTTATCTGGGGAAGGGGTGGCACCAGGATACACTAGGGAATGAAGGCAAGCCAGTTGGGGCAGTGAGATGCTCTGAGCAATATTCTGACGCGCACCACCACCCTAAACTTCGCTGCAGACCAGTACAACCCTTCATGACAACAGTATTCTCTAGGGATAGTGGCCTCTTTCAGCAGGATTGCTAAAACACTGTACAGGAATGGTTGGAAGATAATGACAAAGAGTTCAAGGTTTTCCCCAGACTGCAAATTCCACTGTTCTCAATCCAACTGAACATCTGTGAGATGTGTTGGACATGGGATGTGTAATGTCTTAGTGCCAAGTACCAAGAAGTTGTCAGAACATCTCCTATTATAGCTCATTATATTTCATTATTAGCATGGGCACAGATTTACAGGGCAGGATAAAATAATGTTTTATTTGTGTTTATATTAATGAAACATGTTCATTCTCTCTCTCTCTCTCTGTCTCTCGCTCTCCCTCTTTCACTCTCTTTCTGCTGATCTATCAGATCAGTAGCCTGGCTTTGTGCACGCTTGTGTGTGTGGTCTAAGACAACGGGAAGTGAGCTTCCAGAGAGAGAGAGAGAGAGAGAGAGAGGGAGAGAAAGAAAAGGGGGTTTCTCAAGAACACAATGGTCAAATGGATAGGCTAAAGTGCCCTCTTCCTATATAATCGACACAAAGAGAAAAGAGAGAGATGGGAACAAAGAGAAGAGAGAAAAAGAAAGAAAAAAGAGAAACGGGAGGAAAAGAAGGGGGGAGAACAGAAGAATCTGGCAGAGGAAAGTGCTCTTTCTTTTCTTGGACAGCTGAGAGTCTTATTATGGGATTAAAGCTAAACATTCGCCTCATGGAATGTGATGTGGGTTGCGCATTGGGGCTGTGTGTGCGTCTGTGTGTGTGTTGGGGGGTCTTGGCAGAAGGCCCAGGGTGGCAGATCAGTTTCGGGCTGCAGGGAGAAGGAGGGAGGCTTTTTTTTTTTTCGGGAGCCACGCCAAATCTATAAGAAACAGCTGCTAGATAAAGGGTGACTTATAGAACTCCCATAATGCAACTGGTCTCCAGTGACTTCAGCACTTTTAGTGCCATCAAGCCAAACCACCAAACTGCTGCTGGAGAGCTGAAATATAGTGGACAGAAACAAACACACACACACACACTATCATGGGCGAGAGGGGGAAAGGGAGGACGCACACAGCAGAGTTAGTACCGGCAGGGAGTTTTAATACACAGACAACACAGAACAGAAATCAAGACAAGTCCCCGGCTCAACAAAACAAGCCACGCGACGGGACACTCCGGACCCGTGCTCCCCAAACAAACAAAATAATGAAACAGAAGACGCTGGCTGAAGCTTCCGCGCTCACCGGGCCAGGAACGAGGGAACAGGCTGGGGTGCAGGACGTGCTACCCCTCACGGGAAAACGGGGGAAAACGGGCCTGGAAGACAAGAACAAGTTAACGACAGACACAACCGCGGCACAGGCAGACTAGAGCAGACAGAGCAGACCAAGCAGATAATTCAAGCAAGACAGACAAGATCAGGCAAGACGGGCAAGATCAGGAAATACGGACAAGATCAGGAAATACGGACAAGATCAGGAAATACGGACAAGGTCGAACACTACGAACAAAACGAACCAATACAGAGACAACGCACTGGGATCGGCTGGGGCCTTAAATAGAGGGAGCAGACGAGACACAGGTGGAGGCAAGGGAAACGAGAGACAGGTGAAACTGATAAGCGGGGCGCGACACCAACGAGACAGACACACTAGGTAGGGGACAAGCGAACTAACACAGACTGGACATAAATAAAGGGACGAATGGAAAACCAAGGGAGAACCGGAGGGAAAAACTAGTACTCCGGGGACAGGGACCTGGATAGGCATGACGGGGACGAGGTGGCCGTCACACACACACACACTCACACACACACACACACAGATGATTTCTGGTATGTTTTTCTCTAAATATGTTCATTATAAAAAAGAAGACTTTATCACATTCAGGGGCACATGCAGACATGGCAATATAGCTGACTACAAAGCTGATCAATGTAGAAGCTGACATGATCAGAAACAAACACAGTTGTTCCTGAAAAAGAAACATAAAAAAGTAACTGCCCAGTTCATAAGTGATTATTTACATTGAGTTTTATAGATTATAGAATGGCCTCAACATTAATAGAATGTTATTAGATTTTAGAATGGCCTCAGCAATTAATGTCATGGCCATTCTGGCCCATCATCAGTGTTCTACCTGATTAAAGATCATTACTGGATCCATAAGGCTCACTTGGATCCCAATGTCTCTTGTAAACTCTTTTATTTAACAGCAGTCTGCTGAAATCAACACAGATTAAAAAACTGATAGTCTTGGTTGCAAGCAATATTTTACATGCATCTCTTTTGCACTCACGTTTTGAACACCACTGAATAAATAAGTGATAAGTGAAAAGTCTCTTTCAGAATTCATCTTCAAAATAAAAAAAACTGCTTGTATTTCAGTCAATGATATGCTCGACGGTGGTGAAGGACAGGAAAAGGGCACTCAATGGACCAATCAGATTTTTACTAGGACCTGTGCCCCGCCCATGGTCCATCCCAGTTTTAATGACACATACACTGTAAAGAATTACTGCACATTTACAAAAGAAACACTGCTGTACTACTGCATTGCTTTCTGTATTGATTTCTGGAAGATTCAGGTCAAGGGTCTTGTCAATTAAGTTAACATGTCAGACTTTTCAATGATAAGCGGTTTTCTGCCAATTATACTGGAAAAATGTCTTGAGCAGCAGTTTCAGAATATTCTAGTAACGGTAAAGAGTTTTTACCCTGAAGTTACATTTTAATACAAATCGCATGTTTTCATTTTGCAGCCATGACGGAAAACCATTTCAGAACATTTTATTTTGCAAATATGTGTGCAATTTGTATTTTTTATGACAAATTTTTATAAAGGAGAGCATTCACTCGTTGAATGGTGGAAAATTGAGTGGGATTGCTTGTAACACTCTTTATCGTTTGGGAGGTCAGTAAAGTCAATAAAAAGAGCAAGTCGACTTGCTGGTAAGGCCTCAAACACTGACAGCCGAGAACGTTTTTTCCTTCTCCTGGCTTTTTTTTTTTAAGGTTTTGTTTCAGAAGCTTTAGTGCAATTGAATTGGAACACCTGGATCCACAGTCATAGATCAATCTGTTAATATGTGTACTTAACTAAAAGTTAAATAGTGGAAAGTGTGTCCTTGTTAAACAGTTTGTGCTGATCAGTTGTATTGTTGGGAGGGGAGGTGAGCCTAAATAACATTTTTGGAGGAAGGCAATCATTTTCGACTACAATACATGTGAGTTCTGATTGCTTAAGTGTTGTAAAGTGAAAATTATTAAAAGGAAATAAGAAAGAAACAGAGGTGTTTACATGTGCTCAAATGTATACACATGCCATCCCCACATTGATGTGTGTGTGCGTGTGTGTGTGTGTGTGTGAGTGTAGTTTTTAGCATTTGGATTAGCCCTTCAACAAAAGTCTTCTTCTTTCCAGTTTATCAAGCTTCCACAACCACAGCCTCTGGTAGTGAGCTCACTGCACACACTGTCTGCAAGACGCTCAACCTCATCAAACACACTCAAACACACACACTCAAATACACACACATAGAATATTGTTAACCTCACATTAAAAAAATAGAGGCTGCACACACACATATGGTGACAGCATGAGCACCCGTACCTTTCATTAATGTGGTTTGGTTTCCGGTGAAGAGTTGTGGCCCTGGCATCTGATCTGAGCTAGCGTGTGTGTGGTGAGTGTTCATGTGTGTGGAGGGTGTGTGTTAGGATAATGAGGTAATGAATAAGAGCCGAGTGAGTGTACGAACCTCCGGCTACAGTTGAGCAAGTGACACATCAAAGTCTGTGTGTATGTGTGCATGTGCGTGTGGTAGAGGTCTTTCTATCTGCATTAGGCTGTCACTTAGTTTAATGGTGCAACATAAAGTACAACAGAATAAAATACAATACAACAAAGTACAATACAAGACAGTACAATACAAAACAGTACAACACAACAAATAGTAGAATAGAATAGACTGGAATAGAATAGAATCAAATTGAATAGCATATAATGAAGTAGTATAATATGAAACCAAAGAAAAGAATAGGACAAGTAGAACAGGATGGAATGGATCTGAATAAAACAATAAATACAATAAAACAGAATAGAATGGCAGAAAAATAAAGCAGAATGAAAGCAAACAATATATAAACTGCTAATAACATTCTAACATGATAGAAATAAATAGAAATGACCAAAAATAGAAATAATCAACACTGAATGCTCGTGTGATTACGTCTGATATCTGATTCTGCATTTAAGAAATGCCATCTTTGGAATTCAGTTTCTAGCCGAGAACAGGACAGAATAAAACAAAATAAAACAGAACAGAAAAGAACAAATCTATTTTACGACAGAACAGAATAGAATAAAAGTGAATTCCAGAGTAAAATGCCACCATTGTAAAAGTACACCAGGGTTTGCAATGTTTGATGCTTAAAGCTAAAAGCAAAATCTATATATTTTTAATGATATTTTATCAGTTACAGAGGTTCCCAATGTACTACACAGCAGTTTAGGAGGCCAGCCAAGGTGAAGCAGTGGCAGTAAATAATTACATAATTCCAGCTCGTGATAAAAATGAAAGATGGCTCTGTCTCGGTATCTCAAAACCCTTCTTATCAGAGTTATGTTGATGCCTCCTTGTGCCAAATGTAAATCGGAGCACTGCCAAACAGCAACCTCAATCATCCTGGGAACCATGACAACTACATAAGTGGGCGGTATTATGTAAATGAACAACATGTAGGGAAGGCAAAAATTACCCCAGCGATGCTCGACAATGGGGCAGAACAAAAGGAGGCTGAAAATGAGAAATGAAAAGAAATACAAAGCCAATTACACTCCGTACAGCCTGCTCCTTTTCTGAACAATCATTTCACTCTGTTTTCATTCACATTCTTCCTTCGTTCTTTCTTTCGTTCTTTCTGTCCTTCTCTCTTTCCTTCTTTCTTTCTTGCACTTCTTTGTGTTATGTCAGTACTACTCAGTGGAGGCATCACAAACTAACACACACACACACATGCACACGCACACACACACACACACACACACACACACACACACCATGAGCAAAGTGCATGTTTGCATGGTAACAGCTCAGTTTTTTCAATTAGTGCAAATGTAAAAAGTAATGGTACCTGGTTAAACCTAAGAGTATTCAGGGACACACACTGCCGCATATATAAGCGCCTGCAGTTGCTCTATGTGTGTGTGTGTGTATATATATATATATATATATATGTGTGTGTGTGTGTGTGTGTGTGTGTGTTTGTGTGTATGCTCGTTTGTGACGCCTTCACGGAGGACTTTGTTCAGACTGACTATTTTAGTACAGGTCGAGAAATAATGAGTAGAGAAACCATTTTTGCTACACGTAAAAAAGTGCACAGTTAGCATTAATTATCATTTTCAGATATGATTTTTAAACACAAGTGAAATGTTAATGACAATCAGAACCTGTAAACCCCACTTTACTTTACGCAGTCTTCTATACAGGGACGGTGAATCATACAGAAAAAATGGGGCATGAGTGGGTTTTGTAGGGGAGGAAGGGTCATATAAGGCTCAAATAAGTTTTTAAATCGTGTTTACTTTTTTGAACATTGCAGAAATTACAGCTGTCAGAATATTATAAAAGACTGTGAGCCAATAAGTGAAGGCGAAAGCTGATCCTAAAATAAATGTAGGGATGAAAAATAAAAATGTTATAAATCAACAAAGATGGATCATTTCCAGCATTAATACTGTGCAAACAGTTCCTTAGCTCATGCGCATGTATTTATAAAACAAAAAAGGCGAATTGTAACAAAATAAACGAATCGATTCAAAATGGACTCTCATTTGGCGACTTCCGAGCAGGATGGTTCTGAGTGAGTTAAGAGTGAAATGGACAGAAAAGTTTAAAGAACGACAACGTGGAATCCTGCCATGTGATGATGTCACTGTTGCTGGCAGTGTGAAGGCAAGGCAGCGGAGGCAAGGGCACACAAACCTTGGGACGAGGTCACTGGAGAGAGACAAAGTCATCACACACACACACACACACACACACACACACACACGCACACAGCTGTTGCCGTTCACAAGACTTGGCCCTTCGGCAGCTCTTAAAACAAAGACACTCTTCAAAGTGATAAAGGGAGAAACACAGTTAGAGAACTACTGTGTGTGGGGGGGTCTGTGGGTGGGTGTGTGTGTGTTTGGGTGGTTAATGACTTCATCAAGGTTTGTGAGTTTCCTGGGGTCAAGGGTGAACCCTGGTGACCCTGAAGCCAAGCCTATGTGTGTGCGTCTGTGTGTTTATGATGTCTGGCTTTTAAAGTCTCTCATAAACGTTAATGGCCCTTTGCCGCTTTTTTTCTGCCTCATTTACACAATGTGTCTAATCAGGATTTTGCTTAAAGATTAACTCCCACCACTGTCACCATCGCAGCGATTATGAGAGAGTAGCGAAGTAAGAACACCGCTAAAGAAGGGAGCAAGAAGGGCCGGCGTTGGAGTTATACAGTGTCATTTAAGCTCCAGTATTAAAGTGATAAATCAACAAAAAAGTCCCATTTATAGTTTTCACCTCTACTCCAAATGTGGCTGATCTCATATGCGTTTGGTGTCTGAGGCGTGCTTCTTTAGCCATGAGGCTAATATTGCAAACTCCTTTTGGAGGCATGTGCACATCAATTAGCGTTGCGTAACCTGCACGCTAAAACCATGACTCAAACCACAAAGGGTTGATTACTCACCTTAAATAGACTCACTTATGCGGTTTCTGATACTGTTATTAGTAGCAGTTGACCAGTACATTGCACTGCTGAAAACAACCCCTGAATGTTGCCTGAATTTTTGCCTTCCCTTTAATATTAGGTTTGAAAAAGCTTGATTTTTTCCAGATTATTATTTTTCCAGAGTATTAACCTTCACTGTTAGGACGCTAATTGGTCTGAAAGCCCTGCATATCACTTGTCTCTCAGTAGCTCCGTCTCTTTCATCAAGGCTTTGCTGTCCCTTGGTGCTTGCCAGGAGAGAGAGAGAGAGAGAGAGAGAGAGAGAGAGAGAGAGAGGAGGTTTCTGAGCCCCTCCCTGAGGGGTTGTTAATTAATTATTTGTTAATGACTTTTGGGATTTCCGAATGACGGCATCATCAGGAAAGAAAAGAATGTTTACTGGATGGGGAGGGGGAGCCCTGAACCTGGCATGTGAGTGAAACAGAGAAAGAAAGAAGGAAAGAAAAGAGGGATATTTTCTTCAATAGAAAAACGATCTTTGTGTGCTTCTAGAGAGGAAAAGTTGCTTGTTTTTCACCCTCAAATCCTTCGTTTCTTTCTTTTTCCTCTAATAAAGGCCTGAAGGGGCCAAAGAAGTAGTGCGGTTTTATAGGCCTCTTCGGAGAGACCACAGGTCAGAGTGTCACAGAGCGCCACAAAAACATCTCAATTATACTAATATGCCGCTCGTTACAAGACTTTTAGGCACTTTGTTAGATTACGTCTTGTCTGTGATTCCGTATGTTTGCGTGGTATATATTCTTTTTTTTTTTTCAACCATCAAATATCAGGTCATCCAATCTAATCATCACCAAAAGTTGCCAAAGCACATACAAAGACAGAAGTCTTCTCTTTCATCTTTGTATAGTATTACCATTGACTTCAGCATGACTGCAGTCCACTGCTATAACTAAGCCAATTTTAATTGTCTCCTCACATGCACACGTACACACACACACACACACACACACATACTGTACTATTTTATCAGTATGCCGCAACAATTGGAACCTCATGAACCAAAAGTAAATCTTCTGGCTTTTTTTATTTTTTAAGTAAAAGCATTTCTCATTGGATGTCCCCAAAATGTCAAAAAATGTTCATGTTTTACATCATCTCAGGACATTTGCCATAAGGAGCTAAATACATAACATCACTCTGTCTCTCTCTCTGTCTCTCTCTGTCTCTCTCTCTCTCTCTCTCTCTCTCTCTCTCTCTCTCACACTCTCACACACAAACATATGCACCAGTGAAAATGTCAGTGTCACACCGTTTCTTTAGCTGCTGAATGATGATTGAGTGCAGCTGAGGCCCTGCGCCGAGAAAGAGAGAGAGAGAGAGACAGGGAGAGAGAAGAGAGAGACAGAGAGAAGAGAGAGATGGAGAGAGAAGAGAGAGAGAGAGAGAGAGAGAGAGAGAGAGAGAAGAGAGAGACAGAGACAGAGAGAGAGACAGAGAGAAGAGAGAGACAGAGAGAAAGAGAGAGGAGAGAGAGAGAGGGAGGGAGAGAGAAGAGAGAGACAGAGACAGAGAGACAGGGAGAGAGAAGAGAGAGAGAGAGAGAAAGAGAGAGAGAGAGAGAGAGAGAAGAGAGAGAGAGAGGAAAGGGAGAGGGAGAAAGAGAGAGAGGAAAGGGAGAGAGAAAAGAGAGAGAGAAGAGAGAGAGAGAGGGAGAGAGAAGAGAGAGAGAGGAGAGAGATCGAGAAGAGAGAGAGGAAAGGGAGAGAGAAAAGAGAGAGAGAAGAGAGAGAGAGAGAGAGAGGGAGAGAGAAGAGAGAGAGAGAGGAGAGAGATCGAGAAGAGAGAGAGGAAAGGGAGAGAGAAAAGAGAGATAGAGAGGAAAGAGAGAGAGAGGAAAGAGAGCGAGAGAGAGGAGAGCGAGAGAGCAAGGTTACATAACCAAACCTTTAGAGCGAGGGAACAGTACGGCCCTAAAACAAAGCTGCATTATTCACAACACCCCATTCCCCTCACGCGCACACACACACGCACAGGACCCCCCATTACTGTGAAGTAGTTGAGTTGAGAGCCAGCTGTTGTTGTTGTGGATTGATATGTTCTTCACTGAAGCTAAATCACTCACAAATCATCTGCCACTGATGCTCTCTCTCTCTCTCTCTCTAACTCTCCTACTAAAAACTTGTTTGTTATTGCAGTGTAAGAGGGGTGGGAACCCATTTTGAATTTTCACATTTTTGAACAGATTTTTGTACTGCAGGAGTTTCAATACCGGAGTGTAGACCAGTGTTTCAGGACTGTTTGTTTAATTATTTGGTAGGGACAGTGAAAAAAGCAATTTGGCCAAATTAGTCAAATTACCTGAGAGCTTTCAATAGGGCAGCTAAAAGTAGAATATTACCAGTTTTCTCTCTTTTCTGTCTGTTTTCTCTCTTGCTCTCTTTCTCCCCTTGTCCCGTCTCTTTTCTCTTTTCCTCCTCTCTCATTTCATTTCTCTTCCCACACTTTCTGTTTGCTTTCTCTCTCTCTCTCTTTCTCCTGTTTTTCTTTATGTCTTTCTCTCTCTCTCCATCCTCAAGCTGTCTGCCATCACACTTTACCTTTGCCGTCCCTCCCTCTCCCTCTCCCTCTCCCTCTCCCTCTCTCTCTCGCTCTCGCTCTCGCTCTCTCTCTCCAGTGCATCACCCCCTCCCCCTCCCTCTCTTTGTCTGAGGCAGTCTGGCTCTTTTAGCTGGTGTCAGTCTGCTCCAAGAAGAAAAGGAGAGAGGAGCACAGCTTTAGGCTATTAAGCAGGTCTGTGCTGCCCCCATGAGGCAGAGAGTGGTACTACAGAGAGAGAGACGGGGGGGGGGGGGGGGGGGGGGGTGGGGGGGGGGTGGGGGGGTGAGAGCGAGACCGTGACAGAGAGAGAGAGAGAGAGAGAGAGAGAGAGATGATGATGAAATCCTGGCTGATTTTCAGCAACATACCCTGCAGTGAGATCATCCCTCGTTTTCTATACATCAAGCGTCCTCTTGCTCACTCCTGAGATTATGCAAGCGTGAGAGAAAGAGGGAGAGAGAGAGAAAGAGAGAAAGGGAGAGAGAGAGAGACGCAGGGAGGCAGGTATTAAGGAGAGGGGAGAGAGGGCGAAAGAGGTTTCAGTGAGGACACTAAAGATGCTCTCTCTGTCCATCTTTCTCTGTCTGCTCCCTTGTGAGCAGATATAGGCAAGAGAAATAAATATATAATAATATTTATTATTATAATTTTTTTGTTGTTCTTGTTATTATTATTGTTGTTTTGTTGTTGTTACTATTATTATTATTAGTTGCTAAAGTAGTATCTTGACTATTTTTTTCAGTTGTTGTTTTTGTTTGTCTAATCATCTTTTATGTCTAATATAATTAAAACCACTGATCATCAACTATGATGTTCTGTATAAACCATGCGTTACTCTCACTTGTTCACACCTTACAGAAATAAGTAGGTTTTGAAGAAATAATTAGAAAATCAGCAGAATCCAGAACAAAGACACAGGCAGGCTTTTAAAGAAATACCCACACAGTGACTGTAAATCCTACCACAGGTCCTCTTGGCAGGCTAATACAATCATTTTTTTATCAAAATGTGCACATAAAAAAATTAAATCAAGGGCCATCTCAGGTTCTGACTGTTTTAAACTGGTTGTCACTGTGGCAACAAATTAACACCCTTAGGCACAATATAAAAGAAAAAGCGCATAGATCATTTTTATTCAAATGTAATGCATTATGTAATTAAACAGGTCTTTCCAAAAGAAAGGTCATGTCAGGTCACTAATGAGTGCCTTTAATTGATGTGAAATTGTGCTCAACAAAACAATAGATTTCTAAGAAGACAATAAATATTTGTGTGTATGCTGTGGGCTGTGAATGCAGAGGGACGAGAACAAAGCAGCGCAATGTATATGTGTGTGTGTGCGTGTGTGTGTGTGCGCGTGCACAGAAGTGAACAAAAGAAAGCTTTGGGCCATACATGTATTACACGATGCGGAGACTTCTGCAGGAGGGATGGCCATCCGATTGGTCAGAATCGACTTATGTCTGACTACAGGTAATAAAACCCCTCCCTCGTGCATTTCACACACACATGTTTGTATTCCTGCCTTTCCAATGACTTCTGGATTGCTGTTGCTAAATTCTTCCATAAAAATGTCCAATCTTAACCTCAAGAACTAAAAGTAAATCTTTACTCTTTTATTTTTCACAAATAACTGTCATATATGGTGTTAAAAAAATGTATTTTTTTTTAATGAGAAGAAGCCAAACGTCCCCACAATACGAACATGTTCATGTTTTCCATCATCAGACGGATGTTCTCTCTCTCCTACCCATCTCTACACATGCTCATCTCTTTACATCACAGTATTGAGACTCTATTGTATATGTCCTTCTCAGTCCACACACACACTCTCGCAAAAACACACTCAGACGTTCCACTGTGACCTTGAAAGAT
Organism: Hydrocynus forskahlii; assembly: GCA_037974365.1. NCBI lineage: Eukaryota > Metazoa > Chordata > Actinopteri > Characiformes > Alestidae > Hydrocynus > Hydrocynus forskahlii. The sequence continues at coordinate 18,585,310 of JBBPCX010000160.1, forward strand.
GGTTCATTGAGTTCACAAGAGACGAATGCACTGGCATGTTAAAATACACACACACGTATGCACACACACCCACGTGTGCACACTCGCGCACGTGCGCGCACACATTGTTAAGCTCTGAAAACAAAAGACAATGGATTTTTTTCGCTACCGAGCTTTTAATGTATCTGATATCAAAGAGGTGAAGATCATTAGTCATTAGAGAGACTGGATTGAGGAAGGCATCATGGTAAGGTCGCTCAAGTCACTTAGCAGCTAAAAGAATGAGATTCCTTTGGCATTCCAGTGGCATTCTCATGCAATTCCCACGCATCCAGACACCCGCACCTCAGCCAGGTGTGGGATGTCCAATCAGAGCTTGTCTGAACCCGACTGGTCCCAACTACTGCTTTCAGGCTCTTTGGTCATGTCCTTTAGCTGTTTGATGGATTGAGGTTTAAGTTTGTTAGTCCTGAACAGATTTCCACAGTTATCCCTGCTTTATGTTATTTCTGACCCTAGCCTGCCTACCTTAAAGGGCCCATTTTGTTCTTAAAAATAAGAATTTAACACTGTAAACTATGTAATTATGTACATGACGGTGCATAGAACCAAACGTGCCTAATAAAGTGGATAGTGTAGTAAAATAAATAGTGTAATAAAGTAGAAAAATGTAGGATATTTCTTTTTATTTTTAATCGGACATACTGGAGTCACTCATGTTGGTGGTAAAAGACCAGTAGGAAAACAATGCACTACGTTTGATTTCAAATCCGTGCATTCATGTGTATATAACTTCCTTATGATGTATGTCATGCCACCATAATAGCTCTGACTTGTTGAGGCATTGACTCCACAGATGTCTGAAGGTTTGATGTATCTGTCTGGTAAGTTGTAAGAAGAGATCTCCATGGATCGGACAAGATTTTCCAGCGCCTTCCACTGACGCTCAATAGAGTTGAGTTCTGCAGAATCTGGAAGCCAAGTCAACACCCTGAACTAATTTTTGGCCAAAATTTCAGACCACATTAAAGCTCTGTATGAACACATGTTCATTCAGATTAAGCTCGTTTATGGCCACTACTACGGTAGCAGCACAATTATCCAGTGATGCCAATAGAAAAAATGCAATATGCAGAAGAAAGGGAAAGGCTGGTATGAGGAAGGAGAAAGAAAGACAGAACCTCTCTCCATTGTCCTGGCTGTGCTTGAAGCCTTTGTTTGCGTGGAAATGTTTCAGTTCTAAACTGAATGGGCAGTGACGGGTGGCCAGAGCAGCGGGGCAGTTCAAGCATGTCAGGAGGGGTAGTAGAACCCCAGGAGGAGGGGGAGGGAACAATAGAGGGTTGCTGGAGGGGGGCAATGGCTCCGGTTGGGAGGCAGATGGACTCTGCTAGCCATAATTTGTGATCCAGGCCGTGATGAGTGGGACAAGCCAAGCAAGGGTAATTTCACCATCCAATCATTTGACAGAGCTGATTTGAGTCAAAATGTGGCGGGCTGATTTGAATGAAAGCTGCTGCGCTCTCAGGACCACTCAATGAACGTCAAGCACGCACACACACACACACACACACACACACACACACACTCACACTCACACACACACACACACACACACATGTTCAGAGAGAACACAGAAGAAGAGAAGAGAAGAGACAACAATCCCTCTTAAATAACTGAAGTGAGGCCTTCCATAAAATCTTCAGAAAGACAGCAATGAAAAAGCAAAGAATTGGCAAACTCACAGAAAGAATGGACTGCTAGCTTGGCCATAACGTGTTTGGACAGCTCCTCTTGCTCACTCTCATTGTTGCTACTGAATTGTAGCTGTGCTTGGGTTTACTGTTGTCATCTCTCATTTTGCTCCCTTTCTCCCCTTAATGAGCCTCGGTAGCCCAGTGTAGGGGCCCAGGGGGCACTATAGGTGGGTACAGCTCATCCAGATGCCTGCACACCCGGTGGTGAGGGGGGGGAGGGGCCGGGGGGGGGGTTCCCAGGGGGCCCATGCAGCTCCTAAGGCTCATGGGGGGGCTGGTACAGGCATCTGGATAGGAGCAGCGGGACCAGAAGGAGGGGACTATTGTCAAAAGCCATCAGGTCTCAATGCAGCACATGCAGAACTGAAAGGAGTTCCTTTACAGGAGTGAGAGAGGCAGTTTTTTTAAAGGCAAAGTTTGCATTCTTTCTTTTTCTTCTTGTTTCCCCCACCAACGCTGGGCACCTTTTCCTTCTCCCGCCACTTTCTTTGGCCCTGCTTACAGAACAGAATTAGGGCGTCAAAGGAATAGATTGGTGAAAAGTAAAAATGACATGATCTTATCCTTATCACAAAAGTGGACAGGCCACAATGTTTGGAATATATATATACACACACACACACACACAAGGTGCCTAAAGATACAAGGTGCATACTTAGCATTCAACATCACCAGTTTAATAACCTGCATCTGTTTCTTCACTGATTCAGGACTTAAAAGAATACATGAAAGTCTGGCTCTTTGGAAGTAAAAGCAAAATTTGAAGAAATGTGGAGTGGCTTTTGCGCGACACTGTTTTATAAATGGTTCCCAGGGCCATTGGAAGAAAAACAGGCCTACAGCAACACAGATCCTCCACCATACTTAACAGTGTCTTAACAAACTCCACCATACTTAACTTTTTTGCATACTCATCTTTTGTTTTACACCAGACTCACCTGGAAAAGGCTTTTTCCTGGCATGCCTCCCAAACAACCTGCTGACATGTAGACTGCGTCTAATGGTTGTTGTGGAGACTTGGTGACCCCAAGATGCCTCTCTTTGCTACAGTTCTCTAACAGGAAGCTTTGGATAATTTTTTATTTTCTATCTTCCTTCTCACTGTGCATGGATACAAGATAAACCTGGGTCCTCCTCCAGTCTTGTTTGTCACAGTTCCAATTGCTTTAAACTTTTTAATTATTGCACTGACTGTGAATATGGGCAAGTTTAGGCGAGTAGCTATTTTCTTGTAGCCATTTCCTGACTTATGAAGAGCAACACACATCTACCTGAATGGTATTTTCTCTGGACTATCCCATTTTCATATTTATACCACAATAAACACAGGACGTCATGGATTACTAATTAGAAGTTCCTAAACATTCTGATCAACTTAAAAAAGCATAAATTACAAACCTTTTTCAGTTACATGTATTACATAGGAATTGTTAGCGGTGCCAATAATTGTGGCATTGGTGATTTTGTTAAAAGGAATTGTTTTTTGATGACAATTTTTTTTTATTCGATTTTCCAAATCTTATTCAGTGTGCGAATATTCTAGCGCAATAAAACATTAATTCACATCAAAATCATTTTATCAGTGATGCCAATAATATACATAAACATATATACATATACATATATACATATACATATATATACACACACACATATATATATATATATATATATATGTATATATAT
>JBBPCX010000160.1:18588831-18617784 GCA_037974365.1 Hydrocynus forskahlii
GGGGAGAGAAATAGGGGAGATACAGAGAAGGAGAGGGAGAGAGAGAGAGAGAGAGAGAGAGAGAGAGGGAGAATGTGAGAGAGAGAAGGGGGAGAGAAATAGGGGAGAGACAGAGAAGGAGAAGGAGAGAGAGAGAGAGAGAGCGAGAGAGAGAGAGAGAGAGAGAGAGAGAGAGAGGGAGAATGTGAGAAATTTCTTATTATTATCATCTGCTGACTGGACTTGGCCATTTGATACAAATTCAATTCATAACTAAATAAAATATTTTTTTTCATAAGAATGTTGCTGTATTCTGACAAGAATATTTTCCTCAATATATGCGTTCTCCATCACTGTGCTCAATACAGTAAAACCTATTAACACTGACTTCATCACTGATTGCACCACTGGGGTGACATCACCTGCTCAGAATAGATCATGAGCTGCACTGCCGTGCGTGTGTGAGAGAGAGAGAGAGAGAGAGAGAGAGAGAGAAAGAGGGTATGAGAAAGGGAGAGAGCGAAGGAGAGAGAGTGGGGGTGCAGTCACATACATCTCTAATCTCTAAAGCAAACAAAAAAAACAATACCTTAAAAGTGGCTAGCTTGGGGCTAAAGGCTGGGACTGGAATTAGAGCAGCTGAGATTTGCGGCCTAGAGCTTAAGAGAACATGCTGTTCGAGCCCTCAATTAGCCAATCATTTCACACACTGCGACACGGCCATAGATTTTAATTGGCAGCTTCCCCCCGCCCCCCCAAACCGGTTAATGCGTTTTGTCTTTGTGCAGTCACAAGTGAGGCCTCATCTGCTTCAACACACATACACACACTCACACGCACGCTTGTGGAATTTGCCTTCCCCTTTTCCACACAACAGTGCAGGCTCTCATCTGCATATGAGAAGGCCAATCTGAATAAAGATCACATATGTAAAACAGAGGGAGGAGCAGGGGTTTTGTTAAAGTGATCCTAATTAGCGCCGGGAGCTGTCAGCCAATCAAAGGCCTCCCTGCGCTCATTGTTCATTTGCGCAGGCCTGCTTAAACCTGCCGGGCCTTTCAAAGGAATGCAACACCATCGGCATCACTGTCAACTGACCACATTGCTCTCAAGTACCTCCTCTGAATAAAGGAATAGTTTGGCCAAAGAACCCTCAGATTTACAGTTTTCCTCTTTCTGGAAATATGGCCAAGCTAAGATATGTTGTTCATAGCTGATGTGTACTTTACACATTTGCCTCGGATCACTTTAAGTAATCTCAGACAGACATATTCATGACACTGTTCAACAGTGTGCTATCCATAACAAACAGTTATATAACTAAAGTGCGATCAAACCGCATTTAATTCCAACCTTGCAATGTGATTTTCTGACAGGCATTCTGTGAGTACCAACATCTCCTGATAAAGGCAGTGAATCTCTTCTACTACACTTTACCCTAAATAAAATAACAGCCACAAGTCTGTCGGAAAGATTTATAATGGATAGCATCGTGTCTTGACAGCAAGAGACGCACTCAGCATCAATGACAAAACCCAAACGCTCCCACTGGGAATAAACTGAGTATGAAATGTCTAAACCAATCCGAAGGCTCATGAAGGCAAAGCTCAAAGCAGGGGGTGACAAGGCACTCTTCAACGCAGTCTGATGGAGAACAAGCCATGGATGACAATTTTAAAAAATAGCCCCCTCAAAAATCTTCAGTTAAGCACGTAGAGGCAAACACATTACATATAAATAAAATAAATGTTTTCTCTTAAAAGGGAACGGTTCTCTATACTTTAGCTTCAGAAGATCTTATTTAAAATGCTTTCACTGAAGTGATTCTAATGTCTCAGACAACATGAATAGAATTCCTAAAAAATTTTGACGAACATTATGAGCAAATGAACGTTTCTCTAGTTTGCTTGTTTTGCTTGTAACCAAATGTTGTCTGGCCATTAAAAGAGCATGGTCCAGAGGAAGAAGTGGTGCAGTGTGGTGGGATGCTGCCCCCCATACAACAGAACTGGGTTTGAATCCCTGGATAGACACAGAACTAATATAAGAATTTAGGTAAGATTTGATTTGTGACATGTTAAAATTTTGTGGATAAGAACATCTATTAAGAGTAAGAGTTTTTGGACAGATTTCGGGGCATGTAGCCCCTTGGTAGCAGCAAAAAATTTATAATCCCATTCGAACAAGAAAGAGAAAAAGTTTATAAAATGTATTACTGCCAGTAATATTGTACATCATAAAAGATTTACATGGCTAATACTATGATTTGCTCTTGAAAGTGGCCACTTTTGCATTGTCCTCATACAACATAACTATCAGAATCAAATATGATCCAACTGATTGTCATGTATGACATTTATAAGCAATGTGCACAATAACTGATATATTCTTTACATGATACATATTAACTTTTTAACTTTCATATATGCTTTTTTTTAATGAGTACTCACTATTGCATAGATAAGGTTTGTGTGTGCATCATACAATGCACATATACAACTTTTATTGAATTTAGGAAAGAATACTATATGTATAATAATAAAAATATGTAAATATATACCCCTGTTGATGTATGAACGTGTAGATTGACTTTGTTTTTGTATGTAAAATCTAAAAATATTGTCTTTATGTTTTTATCAAGGTTATTTCATGTCAGCTAATTGAAATTCTGATAAGGGTTGAAAATACAACTGCAAATTTGATCATCTCCTGGGGATATACATTTTCAAACAATAAGTGATATGACTACACTTACAGGACATGCTTTGCACCCAGAACAATTATGATGATATAAATACAGTCTGTGTAGATCCCACTGAAAACATGACAGTTAGGCAAATATATGGCATTTATTTTCAATGACAGAATATAATACCTACAAGTAGGCTGTCTATGTCTAATGGACCTTGAACAAGGGTCTACCTATTTCTGAAATGAAGAAAATTTTACTTTGGTGGTGAGAAAACATGAAAGAATTTTTAAAAAGCACCACCATATTTCCAGTCACAAATTGCTTTCTTTTACATGAACTTGCTATATGCGTTTAAAACAGATTTAAGTAGTTATTTAACCTTAACCTCATTGGATGCGCAGAGACCACCTGTGTGCAGCTGAGCTATGCATACTTAACAGTTAACAGACTCTTCATTTAACATTTTCAACATCTCCTTTAGCCCAGTGACATGTCCACATAATAGAAAAAACACAACATCAGTCTAGGCCCTAGAACTAGGGGCATAAAGGTAAAGCTGCCAAGTTTTCAAAATGCAGACATGCTACAAAAAATGAAAAGTTTTTAATCAGGTTGTGAGACTGTCAGACTCTTAGCTTTTGAGCGGAGCTCTGTAATCTTTGCATTTATTGTGCTTCCGATATTACATAGCAGGGTCCCGGGCCACCTCTCAAGGGTTGCATCTACATGAACAAACAAACAAAAACAATGCAAAAAATTTGTGCCATGGTCTGATATAGGGACATACACAGAAGCAGAGATAATTGGTAATGTAACAATTGAAGAGATAAAACGTACTGTAAATGGCGTCCAGCGTGTTTTTGTCCAGCGGTAGGCGTTCATCTCCCTTGCCCTTGCTACTCCCACGAAGGTTGCTCACCAGCAATATGTCATGCGGGAAGACCGCTGTGAGCAAGAGTCTCACAAACACAATTGCTGAAGTGGAATTCAGGGCATTGGCCCAAGCCAGCTTATCTACCAACACACCACTGCCCGGACAGATCTCAACCTGACAAGGACACAAGTTAAACAGAAAGTATCTGATCAGTATGGTGTACATATGAATATATCCTCAGGTTTCAAATAAAAATCAAACAAATAAGTGTGATAACAAAACATAATTGAAATCCTGTTCTGTGTCGTGGAGGTGGAGGATTTTTGGTGACCACAAGCAAAGTTTTTTGGCTGAGACAGAGGGTGGGATTTCAATGGTGTTTTGGTGATGGTCACTGTAAAGGTCTATATGGAGGTCTACCATATCTGTGGAGGTCAAATGTGACAACCTGAACTATTTTATACAATGTATTTATTTAAAAAAAAAAAAAGAAATTACCTTTGACGATGGGGGTTGTGGTGAAGGCAAGGAATTGTGGTGGTGTGGTAATTTCTGACCCAGATCTTGTGGGAGCGGCAGCAGTGTCAATTATTTTCCTCATGCTTTTGAGGAGCCCAGGCACATCTATACAAAGAAAGGTTTGTAAATATTCGTTAGAATCACTGCTCCTGAGGACTAAACCAACAGTATCATCAGTCTATCACCAAAAAAAATGTATGGCGGTTTAATAATTGATAAACACTAAATCAATGATACCTTGCAGAACCATCTCGTTCCATTTTTCATTTTCTTCCTTCAGTTCCTTGTTTTCTTGTCTTAGCTCAACGACAGTCTTTGTAAGGTTGTTGTAGTCCTCTGATGAGTGTGGATGTTGGCCATATAACTAGGAATTCTTCAACAGGATCTACATGTACCTTGCGAGGAACTTTTGACTTCTGGTATTAGAATGGAAAGTAGAGTAATTGAAATACAAGCTGCTGCTAAAACAGCACTATACAACAGTATCCATCAAGTATCTAGCTTCACTATAATGTCTACACAGCAATGACAACCATCGGCAAGTTCAAGGCAAGTTTATTTATATGACGCATTATAGTGCATAGGAAATATACACTCGTCCTCCAAGTTTGGTAACATTTGGAAATGCCCGTGTTTACAATGGAAACATAGCAAAGGAACAAGACATGTAATTGTTGTCAATTCATAAATTGAAATGATGGACATGTTCTTTCAAAAAACACTTTAATTTAAAAAAAGCCACTGTTGTCTTGTTCATCTGCTATTGCTTTTTCTCACATATTTCAACAGAAAACAAGGACATTTCCAAGTGATCTCAAACATTTGAACAGTAGAGCAGATAAAACACATGTCCCTAAATGCTCACACACCTCCTTACATAAGAGTTAGAAATGAGTTATCATCATCTTAGCTTGCACTGGTGGTGGTGTGTCGATGTCAGTAGAGTCATCGGACTCCTCACCATACTTCTGCGGGGCAACTGACATCCTCTTTGTCAGTTCTTTTTTTGGGGGCTTAACTCTTTTTTGTTTAAACAAACCTGGCGAATCTCAACTGAAACAGGTCCCGGCAGATAACCACACACGTCCTGGCAGATGTGGTGTTTAACACTAGAACGGCTGATGGCATCAAATGACTTAATTTCATCAGGCTCAGAATCAGAATCACGTCTATTGGCCTATTGGAGCAGTAAGCATGCTCTGTACGAGACATATAGGTGTGGTGGAGGCACATGTACACACATATTTTTACATATTGTTGTTGTTTTATACTGTTGTGCTTGAGAGACACCATCAACCGGAATCAAATTCCTTGTATGTGTTCACTCACATACTCGACCAATAAACGCGATTCTGATTCTGAGTCTGATATGGCGACTGGTGCTGTACGACATGCTCTGGGTTCAAAGTCCACTGGACACTTGCTGTGTCTGCTGGCTGCCACTTGCGTGGATGTATGCCGGCAGGCTGCATGACTAAACGCCCGAACAGACTGCAGCAGCGGTCATATCAAGAAGCGTCTTGTGCGACACTGGGCACTGCGTCAATTGACGCACGCAGCTGTTATTGGTACAGCCCATTAGCCGCCGTTCAAGTGTTTTTTCGACTATTATAACCTGGATAACTGCAATAAGTGCAAGGGAAAGAGTACAAACCAACAGCACTAGCAGATAAAGACCTATAATGAAAAAAACATTTACCTTTTTATGAAGATCGTGTATTCATGCATTGCACATTTGAAAATTTCCATGCATGATGCACAGTGTGGCTTAATGTTGTCACGCAAACCAGTCACGTGATGCGCACGGGTCGACGGAGATGACTCATCACAGGGTATATAAACAGGAAGTAGGTAGATTCAAGTTGCTGAGATATTGAGTCATCTACTCGCCCTCCCCAGTCTTCAACCCTGGTTTACATGAGTACTCACCTCTGTTTAATATCACTGTGTGTGTGTATATGAATGTTCATTCCGGTGGGAATCTTAACTTGTGTTTTGAGTGTTCATAGAACAGCGTTTGTGATTCTATCAGCCCTCTCATGTCTGTCAGTGCTTGGGCTTATCCATACAGGTACGTTTTTGGCTCAATGCCACTTGAGTTGAGCCAAAAATAACTTTGAGATAACATGAGTTAATTGACAAGATGATTGACAAAATTATGTCGGTTATTAGCCAGAAGACCCTCTTCTGCCCATCTCCAATAGTTGAGGATATTGTATCATTCATCATAAGTGAAGCGGTATACATTTTATCTAGATTTAAACAGTGCTTCAGAATCTCACAAATATCTGACCTAGTTCAATTTCTTTCGTTATAAATGTGTGTCATGGAAAAATGAAGTTCTGCGATGAGTTATTGTGAACTGGCTTACTCTGGCTGTCCTTTTCAAGCACTGTACTCAAGCTGATGGCCTTTCTGTGCCACAGGAATACCAGCTTATCTACCCCGCCCCAAACCCCCAAACACACACACACACACACACTTGTTGCTTTAAACACTTGTTGCCCTAATCAAGTGTATAACCTGTGTGGTGCGAGCAGTGGCACTGATTGAGAAACTGGCCTACTCACAAAATGCGAAATTCAATTGAATACTTTGCTTACAGAAGTACTTGCAGAGTTTGGTTGAGAGCGCCAAGTTAGGAGCAGAGCCTTTCACATTGATCCATGTGATGCAAAACTTCAACTCTTCTAGCTCTACACATCATCTCTCCCTCTCACTCACTCAGTCCCTGTTTGTCTGTATCTTTCTTTCTCGTGAAAATGTTGTTGCTGTCCTTAGGAAAGCATAGAAGACTCCAGACAAGACCAAGCATATAAAATAGTAAGCTATAAAGGCAGCCAGGGCCTATGTGTCTTTTAAAGATTTTTGTGGTCTATCCTTGGTGGAGCAATGAGGGTACCAGCCAAATAGCAGAAGAGAATGCAGAGTTCTTCAGTCCAGCACAGGTGAGACAAAAATACAACTTGCACAATTAGGTTGTACATATACACTGGTGGCATCAAATTGCCACAAAACAAATAACACATTACATTGCACAAAACAAAACAAGTTGGTTTCTTTCCAACCTCTTTGGTCTTCCTTGCATATTTCTGCCTCCTTACTTCATAAATCTTCCATTGAAGGATCAGCTGAAAGATATGCATGATGTCTGCTTGTGTGCTGATGACCGCAGTAGGCAAGTAATAAATGACATGTGATGGTACCTTTTATCAAACCCAGAAATCTAGAACTGAAGATGATTTCCTATCGTTTACATTTAATTGTGATGGCGAACCAGTCTTTAAATCATCAAAATTCAATATTTGGCCAATGCTGTGTTGTGTCAATGAAATACCCCCTGAGAGCAAAGATAAGCATGTACTCTTGTGCGCATTGACCTGTTTCTTCAAACCATTTGTGAAAGAATGTACCAATCTTTCTCAAGATGGGTTTGACTAGAAGCATCCTGTTGATCATTGGAACGGCGAGAAGGGAGAATTATATTGGGCATTAAGGGTCCATCTGCTCTTGTGAACTTACCAAAGTTTGATCTAATCAGTGGGATGGTCCCTGACTATATGCACTGTGTGTTGCTTGGTGTGTGTAGACAAATGGCATCAGTATGGATGGATTCTAAGAGTTACTCTGAACCATGGTACATTGGCTCACAAATTGCAATCATGAGCCATTTTATCAATAAAAGCTCCAGGAACTGTTGCTCGAGTTCCAAGATCACTCACCCAACGTAACTTCTGGAAAGCCCATGAATGGCAACACTGGCTTTTGTACTATAGTTTGCCAGTTCTGAAAGGCAGTCTTCCACAGAAGTATCACTCTCATTGGGCCTTACTGATAGAGGGTGCAAGTACTCTGTTGGGGTCTGAATTGAATACAAACCAGATGCTCATGACGCATTGGTGTACTTTGTTGGAGGTGTGCAGTCACTGTATGGAGAAAAGAACATGACATTGTGTTCATTCACTTCTGCATTTAAGCCAAAGTGTTGTGAATTTTGGTCCTTTATGGGCCCACTCAGCTTTTATGTTCGAAGATTTCAATGGATTTCTCCTGAAACAAGTCAAAAGCAGTCAAGCTGTACCACAACAAATAGGCAAACGAGTGATGTTGTCACATGCTTTTCCACGCTTGGAAAAGCAGTTCCTTGCAAATGCACCCGCAAAAGTGAAAGATTTCTGGGCTGAAATGAGAACCAAAAGACAGTTTTCAGAAGTGACTGCCCTTGGTCCTCTCAATGTGACATTAGTCTCTTTATTTGTTCAAGCTGCCCTTCACACACTGAGAGAGGCTCCCCACTGTTCTGTGGTTAAGTGCTACAAGAGAATTGTTGTGAATGGAGAAATACATGGTTCTACCTACAAGAAAACAAAGCAAAGAAACAACTCTGTTGTGGTTCTGAGGGATGGGACTATTTTTAGAGTTTCACATTTTATTGACACAGGTCAAAGTTAGCTGGCTGTTAACACCAGTTGTCCTTTTGGCGGGTTAGTTTGCTATACTTACACTAGGGCATTAATGACTTCGTATTTTTTTCTGTCGAGTCGACTAGTCAATTGATGACGTCATCACAAACGCAGTGGAAGATCACAGGTGTCCAACATTGAGCAACTTTTATTAAAGTTCTCTGTGACATTAACAGTCAACTTTTTTTGGTAAATTTAAGTGTAAAACAGAACGTGGGAACAGCTTAAGCCACGCAGCCACTCAGCGTCCTCTGGACTAGAGGACTCCCTGCAGTGCTAGCATTAGCCATGTTAGCTAGCAGATGCATTGTTATGAAGGGACTGTAATAGTTGGTTAAGTCACGGAACGCGTGTCAGATGCAGAGACTGCATCATGTACACAAGCACGCACACAGAGAGAGGTAAAAAACACATGACTAGTGAAGTCTCTAAAGTCGCGTAGTCGACTAGTCGACATTTCCGTAAATGCCCTAACTTACACTCTTTGTAGATGCTTAAACTGTCCTTTGCTCTTTTGCTGGTACATCATCTCAAGTGGCCAAAACCATCTTGGCATACATGCACAAAACTATACGCTGGGAAGTTTAACCCTTTGTTAACCCAGGCATTTTTTAATCAAAATTATTGGTGGGGACGATCTAGCAATCATTGGATATTGATGGGAACACGTCACTAATTATCCATCCTAATCATTCATCCTAATTATCCATTGGTTGATGGAATGTAATCTTCACAAAAATGTTTTATACCTTATTTGTTGGTATGTTTCCTATAATTTTTTGGTGTAAATTAATGCTTGGCGAACTCTGACAATTATTTTCTAAGGATATTGTATGAAGATTTAATGTAATCTACAGTCCTTATAAGTTACAAATTCATGTAAGTTTCATATTATATGCACTTACTAAGGGTTTTACATCTGATTTGACTGTCATGTAAGCTGCATATGATATTCTGATAAAGTATATTTAAATTTTGTAAAATGTATCTCTCTTTTTTCCATATGGGAAGTGACAAGCTGAAATATGAATGTGACTGCACATTTTGTAACAACATGTCACTTCTTTTCCCCGTTTTTGATGTTGGCATTCTGTTTCATTCCTTCCTGTCATGTGTTCACAGCTAGCCTCAGTCAGCTGAAAAAGGCAGTGATGGCTGCATACTGAATAATGCATTTCAAATATGTTCAATAGCATACTTCATACATGTTTAGAGTACAATTGGAAAGCATCTTAATAAAGCCCAGGGGAAAACGTCTGCTGTGGTCACTTTTACTTGATTGACACGCCCTCTACAGGCTGGTAGTCATGTCCATTTAATTACTATGTTTAGGAATGTTTATTAATTTTTTGTTCATTTTTTGATGTTTTTTCTCTCATTGCCTGCAGTCCATTGCTGCTCTTACAACCCCACAAACAATCGATGCCTGTTTCATGAACCTAGTGAACATATTGTCATATCCCAATAACAAATTCCTGCAAAGGTCCAGCACATCAGCTAATCACTTCACTACTACAGACATCATTCCTCAGAAGGGCTCCAAGATTAATAACTGACTCATCATGTTGATTTATCAGTCTACTCAGGCTTTAGGAGAAGTCTCAGTGTCTAAAGAAGCAGCCTAATGAGCAGCCATCTAATGAGTACTGATGGTTTTTTTAATGACTGTCATTTTTAGCTATTTACTCTAAAAGTACAAAAATGTGAAAAGTAACTGTAAATAACTGCAGATATATATGTATGTGTATATTTATTTCTCCTTGCTGCTGATTGGCTGCTGCCCTGTGACGCTGCAGTCCAGAATTTCCCCCGTGGAGCATCTCGAGTGTTCTCGTGTTTTTCGTTTTGTTCTTCTTAAAGCCTTGTATTTTTATTACTGTAAATGAAATTAATTTATTACTGTATTTACTCTGCTTATACCAAAGAAAACGCCCGAGCATGAATTACAGTACAGTCTATACAGGGGTAATATTGGTATTTACATTGGAGCACTGCAGAGACAGCAGGTCAGTGTAAACTGTACAGTACAGATACAGGTTTACCTTTACATTTTCTTTAATGAGTTTAAAATGAAATTAAAGTGTTTTGGGAGCATATTTGGAGGCATAGTTAAGGTGTACACTATAAAAAAAAGGCATTTTTAGGCATTTTTTTACCATATCACAACAACGCGGTTTTTCAAGATACGCAGGTGCTCTTGGAATGAAACCCCCGCGAAAAGCGGAGGTTTACTGTCCACACACACACACACACACACACACACACACACACACACACACACACACATATATATATATATATATATATATATATATAACCGCTCTCACGACTTTTCGTGAAGCCGTCACGACATAAAATCTATTCAAATGTGCTGCGATCACGCTTTAGGCCTTTTTTTCGTTTTAATGTGCAGTACGTAACACCGCCAGTATCAGCGCTAACTGGTGACTGTTAGGGTTAGGGTTAGGGTTAAGGCTAGTGTTAGAGTTAGGGTTAGGGTTAGTGTTATGGTTAATGTTAGGGTTAGGGTTAGGGTTAAGGTTAGTGTTAGTGTCAGAGTTAGGGTTAGTGTTAGGGTTAAGGTTAGGGTTAGGGTTAGGGGCTTTCCCCTTCTCACAGCCTTTTAACCAGTTTCAACCCTAACCATTGCAGTTTACCAATAGCCTACAAGACGATTTTACAACACAACTTTAGATTTTACAACACAACTTCGCATGAACTGGAGGCAAAGGCAGTGAAAAACTCTTTTAACCCTCCTATTGTGCTCATTTGTTTTCTGGGTCACTTTTGACTGGGAACATGTTAGTTGATTATATATCCATGATAATATATATTTTACTACCTAATGTTGTGTTGGAACTTTCTACTAACTCAAATTTATGTGAACATTACAGGTTTTGAACTTCCATTTCCTATTTATGGCTTGTAGGTCTTCTTCACCTAAGGTCAAGCAGATTATTTTGATTGTAACACATGCTAAGATGAAACATGTTGTTTATATTGATGATGTTTATCACAGAGAACCTAATTTCAATGTTTACCAAGGACAATGTTTTAAAACCATCAACATTTTCTTAAAAAGTGGCAAAAAATCACATCTGTCGTTTTCCCGGTCAAAAGTGATGGCATGATTTATTTAGTAAAGACAAAAGACAAAGTTTTTTTGTGGTTGCTAAGGTATAAAAGGTGGTTGCTATGGTGTCAGAGTGAGTTGCTCAGTAGTTTTTAGGCGGTTGCTGTGTAGGAGGTTGTGTAAGTGGCTCAGGAGTTTCTAGATGGTTGCTATCGAATACAATGTGGTTGCTAAGTAGTTTCTAGGCAGTTGCTATGGTGGACGAGGTGGTTGCTAGGGAGTTTTTAGGTGGTTGCTATGGTGTCTGGGTCAAAGCAATTTCCTTCGGGATCAAGTTTTCTGACTCTGATATACAAAGTGGTTGCTAGGGTGTTGCTAGGTGCTTGCTGGGGTGTAGGAGGTGGTTGCTAGGGAGTTTTCAGATGGTTGCTATGGTATAAAAGGTGGTTGCTTTGGTATAAAAGGTTGTTGCTATGTAGTTTCCAGGTAGTTGCTAGGGTGTAGGACTGGCTGGGGAGTTTCTATGTGGTTGTAAAGGTGTACAAGATGGTTATTCAGGTGAATGGAAGCGGTTGCTATGGAGATTTTGGGCGGCAGGCCAATCTCAAAATTTCTTCAGGAATTTTTATTTTTATTTGCATTAATTGTCAACTTATGTGGTTCCCATGGAATAAAAATTGAATTGGAGATTCCTTTGTGGGAAAAGGGGACATAAGGTGTGTGTTTGTGTGTGTGTGTGTGTGTGTGTGTGTGTGTGTGTTTGTATATGTGTGTGTTTATATGTGTGTGTGCTCAAAGGCACCAGCATGTTAGGGTTTGGGAATGTTCTTAAACTCTATTTTATATTCTACTCATAGTCTTACTAATTAATTTCTAATGACCAGTCATTTTTTTTTCCTAAGTTCAATAAAACACACAAAATGTAAACATTTTTTTAATGCATTCCAGTACCTTGTGTAAACAAAGTCATGGAACCTTACGACAAACCGATGAAATTAACTGCATTTTCTAGAAAGAAAATTTGAAAATCAGTCAGATTTGACCTGAACACAGTAGGAGGGTTAAGCCGACGTGTGCAAATTTCTCTCCTACTGTCCCTCAGTCACCAGTTAGTGCTGATACTGGCGGTGTTACGCACTGCACATTAAAATACATAGGATAGTGAAGCACTCGCCCAGCACAAAAAAAAGGCCTAAAGTGTGATCGCAGCACGTTTGAATTGATTGTATATACCTAAAAATTACAATCATTCTGCTTTATGAGGTACTGATTAGTGATCACCTATATCACATCTCATTTGATGAGGAAAAGTATAAAAACACTGCTTTAATCAACACTCTCCTCACGCAATGAGACCAGTTGTATGGTAAAACACTACTAGAAGTTCGTCAAAGGTAATTATTGCCATTTTGTTTGAGTGAACAAGAGATTTGTTTTCTTTGTATTATTCAGGTTCTGTAAACACTGCATTATTTCTCTTTGATGTCTTGTCATTTCCTTTAAAATTATGCTTTAAAGAACAATATATTTTTGGAAATTTGGAGAAATATTATCAGCAGTTCTTAAAAACGAAGGCAAAGCTGTTCAGTTCAGTACTTGCATCTGTAAAAGATAAAACCTGAGAAACTCAACATTTTTGCAGTGGTCTCGAGCTGTTTATGTGTGTGTGCGTGTGTGTGTGTGTGTGTGTGTGTGTATATAGGGAGTTCTTTCTGTGGGGAGTTTGTATGTTCTACCTATGTCTGCATGGGTTCATGGATTCCAACCAGGCTCTCTGTTCCAAATAAACTGGAGATGTTGAACTGCCCCAAGATGTGAGTGTGTTTGTCTCTAAGTCTGTGTGGTGAGGGACTGGTGGCCTGTCCAGAGTGTTTCTCAGCCTTTTGCCCCTGTGAGTGCTGGGATAGCCTCTGCAACCCTAGTTAGGATAAGGAGCTCTGGTAATGGAAAAAAGAAGTGAGAGCTGCAAAAAAAAAAAAATGGTCCAACATTTAAAAATGGTCCACACATCCTAAAAGTTTCAAAAACATATAGGACTGTGCTCAAATGCTTAAAAAAAGCCAAAGAAAAAATGTCTTTCTATGGACGGCAACAATATATTGTCAAGAAGTTGGGATGGTGGTAAAGTTCAAGTCAAAAAACACCATGTCTTGAGCAGTCAACCTTACAGGGTTAAGGGTTATTACAGTGAGCCTTTTTGTGTTTCACCTTCCTTTATCCCCTAACTATGGCCATATGCAGTGGTTTACACTCACACATACTGCACTCTGGGTCTCTAAAAAAGACATTCAGAGGAAGAAATCAATCAGAGATTTGCACTCTGAGAGAACGAATGGGGCACATTCTGTTAGAAAAGATGACCTAAGCTTCAACAAGGGGCCTATGAAGGGCTCACACACACACACACACACATATAAGAGCACACAGACCACCCCAAACTGCCCTGGTCACAGTCTGGAATTTAGCATAACCACGAAAGCTCAGGGGTCTCCCCTCAGGTGAACATTAAAAACACAGAGAAGCATGAGGGAGAGCTGACTGCCACACTTTAAACAGGAACATGTTTCAAGGAAACCTCCATCCTCCACTGTTTTTCGACCTTTTGGTCGCTGGAACGTTTGCCAAGCCCGCGTAAAACCAGGTCTCAGAGGAAAGAAGAAAGTTAGCCTTATTTATGCAGCTTAAATTGTCATTTCTGGAGAGACACAGAGAAAGAAGAGTGATCTCTTCCTTCAACCCAGCCTTTGCTCAGCCTGGAAATTACGCGTTACCTGCAGAGTCTTTTCAGCTCCTCAAAAGCTCCTTTTCCACAGGGGCCGATTAGGGCGCGAAGCACTTCCAGTTCAAGAACAACACAACTGCTGTGAGGGTGAGCTTGTTCTCTAGTCTGCGCCCACTGCCTGCCTCATATATCAGCACTACAGGCAGCCGCAGAAAGAAATGAGGGTTCTCCTGTGCCTTTCCTGGTAACTCTTTAAAATAAGGTTTCTTTATAATTGTTTCTGTTTTGTAAAGAGCCCAGTCTCACAAGTTTTCATGAAGCCCTCACGATATACAATGTAATCAAAATATGTGCTGCGATCACTCTTTAGGGCTTTTTTTCGTGCTAGGACAACGCTTCACTTTTTTGTGCTAGGACAACGCTTCACTACCCTGTATTTTAATACACACTGTGTAACATCGCCAGAATCAGCGCTAACTGGTGACTGCGGGACAGTAGGAGAGAAATATGAGTTGATTCCTTTTCGTTTTTGTTTGCAAAGTGGTTGAAACAGGTTGAAATGCCGTGAGACGGGGAAAGTCCCTTACCTTAACCCCAACCCTAACCCTAACCTTAGCCCTAACCCGAACAGTCAGCAGTTAGCGCAGATACTGGCGGTGTTATGTACTGCACATTAAAATACATAGGGTAGTGAAGCGTTGTCCTAGCACAAAAAAAAGCCCTAAAGCGTGATCGCAGCGCATATTTTGATTACATTGTGTATCGTGATGGCTGCACAAAATGTCGTGAGATCGGGTTGTTCATAAAACATTTTATTTTTATTAAGTGATCTACAAAAAAAGGAAATGAGCTTTTCAACACTTGTATTTATTATTTAAAGGGGACATATTATGCAAAACTCACTTTTTAAAAAACTATTTATAATAGGTCTATGGGCTTTACAAAACGTGTTCATGAAGTTATTTGCACAAAATTACTCTTACATAAAGAGATATCACCAGCTTTATTCTTCACAGTTTGGGTCCCTTTCACTTTCATGAAAAATAAGCTGTTGCTGGTCACGTCCCACCCATCCCATGCTTACAAAACGAAACAAACAAGTTAGTTCATACTTAACGGCGATAGAAACACAAGTCATTATTATTTGTAAGTACTTACATGTACCTCATCTGCTGACTTGTCACGGACTGTAGGTACAGATCCCCCCACGACGCTGAAGTTAGCTCCTTATTCACAGCTCCTTATTCGAATTTTCCACCTTAAATACTTAATTTTCCATTCCACCTTAAATACTTGTAAAACTAGCAGACAAAATGGCGGCTCTTCAACTAATCTAGTGGGTGGGGTCTCAACCGTTGAGGGGCGGTTCTATGCAAATTGACCCCTTTTGACGTCACCAGGGGCCCTCCGTCCAAACGGCTCATTTTTAAAGGGCCTGAAACTGTGAAGAATACAGCTGGTGAGATCTCTTTATGTGAGAGTGATTTTGTGCAAAGAATTTCATATACATGTTTTGTATAGTCCATTGACCTATTACAACTAAAGTGAGTTTTGCATAATATGTCCCCTCTAATACACTTCAATATATTCACTTCAAACTCAGACACGATATCTTTTGACTTTGTTCAAATATGAGCCACAAACATACGTCATAAGCATTCATTCTAAGAAACAAAGACTTACATACACAAGAATTATTTAATATGTCGGCCTAAGGTATATATATACGTCCTGCATATTACATATTACACAAATATGATACGTCCTGCATATTACATCATAGACACAACTGTCTGAGGAAGACCCTCCCTCCCCTGTGGAAATATCTAATGACACTGCATTAGCAGTACTTTGAAAAGATGCTGAGGACGTTTTTGAAAAGCACTCTACAAATGTTGAATATGAGATAAAATACATGCCACTATGTCTGTTATAAGCTTCACATGAAACATAAAATGTTTATTACAAGCTCCATATGTGGAACACATGTAAAGGATTCATGTTGTTAGCTTGGCACTAAAATATTACTGGTAATACCACAGAGGTGCTGGCAGAAACTGGCATTGTCACGGAGATGTGTTTATAGCTTGATCTAATTGTCAGGATTTGCCACTTAGGAAAACGATAAAAATGGAAAAACGGATAAGACAGCAGACTCTAAATCAAGTCTTTAAACATGTGTATGAATGCACATCAGCAACCATATTATGCATGTGTTCTTCAAGCTGAGATACTGGTGGCAGCATCAACTATCAGGAAGCTTCAGAAGACGTGTGGAGTTTAGACCTGGAGGGCAGAAATTCCTCTGACCCAAATGTGAACCTTTTGCTCTCTACCTGAGAGTCAGCAAGCACTTTGGTTCTGATCCAAAGTGTCCCATCATCCCTGCACTGATCTCCATATGATGGGGGCACATCCGGCCGCACACATCAAACAGCCCAATAGCTAATAAAAACAAGCTTGCTGTGTACTGACAGGTATTTCCTGTGCTCCTGTAATGAACACACGCACTCCACCTCGGAGGGGTTTTACAGCAAGCCCATGGTTTTGGGTTCCATCTGTAATCTGTAGACTTACGTGTGCGTGTGTGTGTGTGTGTGTGTGTGTGTGTGTGTGTGTGTGTGTGCACGCATGGCCCGCCTCCACATGTGTTTCTGATGAGCAAATATAGATCTGAATTTCAAATAAAAGTAATGGTAAGCAGGCAAAGCTGTTGGGGGGGGCAGATTCTTAAGCGCTGAGCTACAAGGGAAGCGGAATTAAAAATATCCCAGGCGGCTGGCGGGGGTCCAGCCGTGTGAAACGGCAGGAAAGATCGAGGGGTCAGGCGATCTGGGGGTGGTGGAGGGTGTACCGTGCTTTAAAGGAATAGTATGTTGCTACTTTTTTTTTTTTTACACGTGTATTCTTGTAGATAACTGTACTTCATATGATATCAGAAACCACATAAGCAGGTTTACTGAGATTTCTCTAATGGAATAACTCTGAGTAAAGTTCTTTTACCTGGCAGCTGGGCTGGGTGTTAATACGATACTAAGGTTATACAGAAATGTAATTACATTTTCCTGTAACAAAGTGAGCCTCGCTACGTAATATTGACATTATCATGCCACATCATTGCGGATATCATTTGCTGTCATGCCACATTTTTTCCATTACTATTGAAGTGTCATGAGACCATTATCAGCATTGTCATGACAACACTATAATGACTGGTTTCATAACTTTAAATCAGCATGTGACAGGAGCTGCTATGAAACACTGTAGCGTATGTTACCAAACCAGAAATTACCTCTATATAGACCACCCATGCCAGTCTATGTATTTGTTTGTGCATGTGTTACTTGCAACAGCTGTATACTAAGATTTTGAGACAGCTGTGCATACACTTACATTTTTTTTTCAGT
The DNA here is from genome assembly GCA_037974365.1 of Hydrocynus forskahlii. Lineage (NCBI taxonomy): Eukaryota > Metazoa > Chordata > Actinopteri > Characiformes > Alestidae > Hydrocynus > Hydrocynus forskahlii. Next base: position 18,606,561 of record JBBPCX010000160.1, read on the forward strand.
TGGTAGATTTTAGAACATACGGTAGAGTGCAGTAAGTACAGTAATCAGTAGTGAGATTTCTTTTTTGGAATGTAATCAATAAAGTAATCCTATTACAGTTTGAAAGAAGGTGTTAGTCATTTCAGAATCAGTGTCTGAAAACTTCATTGATCCCGGAGGAAACTGCTTATGTAGCAACTCCACATACTCACATAGAAACAAAGACAAGGACAATATAAAATGCAGAGCAAGTCAAAATAAGGGCAAAATAAAAAGTAAAACTCTCCAGAAATATTTGGAAAATGATTAGTACTAAATAAACTATGCCAACCTGGTAGAGGGGTGGATATAAATACTATAGATAAACAAATAAAACCACTGTTGGTTTATTTGTATTGTATTGCTTTTTTGAGCGTCTCTGCTTGTCAGCTCCAGTGCAAAAGAAAATGTGTGGACATTGTACATTAAACAAATATTGGCTGAGGTAAGGAAAACAAAGTTATATAAAAAATTCTATTTTTCACCAAACTATTCCTTTAAAGCTGCCCAGCTCACCAGTCCTGGCAAACAGTAGCCTGTTCTGAGGCCAGCAGATCACGGTGACATTTCAAAAGCTTGGGCGTTTTGGCGTGGGACACAATGATTAATGACTCACATTATCCCCACAGAGTGCAAACACACCACATACGGCCCCGAAAAATATACACGTGCCTCTTCCACCAAGCTGCGGGAAGACTCTTTCTACTTCCATCTCCAACCTCTTCCTCCCCTTCGCACTCTCTCTCTTATTTCTGAAGCAAAAACAGTGAGAAAACTCACACATATGGCACATCTGAAGACAATCATGCAGCGCACAGTCTCTCTTTATCTTCCTGAGTGGATATTTATTGCCTCTTCTAACACTGTCCACATGCAGATATAGAGTGTCGCTGAACTGAATGGTGAATCAGAACAGCTTTACTCTCGCACTCCCACACATCAGCTGCAAAAAAGCAAGGCTGGGTCCGTTTTTGATATTGATACGTACATGAATGTTGCATCTCAAAGTGCTGTACTTCAGGGACCGAGCTTAATCTGGAACAATCATGAAATGTTATTGCGCAATGTTGTAATTTGGTCCTAAAATAGCACTCTAATAACAAAGAGGCACGATCATTTTTTTAACTGTGTATTTATGACTTGAGTGCATTTGAATATTTTCATAATGGTACATATAAAAAAATAAAAGACAATAACAGAAATAAAAACAAACAAAGAAGGAAATAAGAAAATGTACTTTTTACATTAATAATACTAATCATTAATAACCATAATCATTAATAACTAATATTTTTGGGGTAAAAAAAAAAAGCAATTGCAGGTTAGCAAAACATTACATTTTTATTCAATGAGTAAATATTCTTTAGTGACCGTGATCTTTTTTTCATCTAGAAGCTTTATGAAATGTTTTAAGACTTTTTTAAATGAGGAAAATAATATCTCGGCTCCAGGCATTGTTCGATTTTATGGTCCCATATCTTTTTACATTCATTTCCTTATCCTGTAACCTCAGTCAGTAGTAGTTCATTGCGAACTAGTTGTTTCCAGCCACACAAATAGTTCCTGGATACAAAAGGTCTAAAAAAAATGTGGTGAAGTGCATAGCTAATTGGACAGTGGCATTTTTTTTTGGATGTTAATGTACAAAATATCAGCTTTGATTATATGTACGTCTATACGGAGTGAATGACAAATCACAGTAAAACTGAAACATCTACATATAAAATGTTATGTTTTGCTTATTAGCCAAATCTTTCTTAATAGTGTTTAAATTCCTGTAACATGAATTACAGGAAAAATAATCAAGGTGATAACATTCGTTGTTAAATGTTGAATGTAACTGAACTTCAGTTCCTTTCATAACCATAGCTCTGTCAGAAAAATAGCACTGTCCATTTTTATGCTTTTTCCTTTTTTACATAAATTGAAAACTTGACTTTTACCTATGAACTGACCCATGGAAATAGTCCAAAATAACTTGTTTTACATTAATTTACATACCACATCTTTTCAAACTGCCACTGACACAATTTCTTTGGACAGCACAATGCTTTTGAAGGAAAACGCTGCCTTTTCTGCTGAGTCATCCAGCAGATGAAGATGCTGACTAGCATCTCACTTTGAGTGATGGGGAGAGAGCAAAGGCCATACCAGCCCACTACAGACAGCGAAGTTAGTTGGACTTCCAACCACAGAGGGCTGTGGTATCACCAGGGATCGATGACGGGGGCAAAGCTTGAACAGTTGTACCACTCAGGAGGCATTAAGTTTCTGCTTTTCCTGCAGCGTTGTCATTTTGTTCTGACAGCAACGTACAAACATCAAATAAACAAACATTACTCACCAGTGCCCCCTAAAGGCGTAATACACAAACATTACTTACTGCTTGCCTACTAAAGGTGTAATTAACAAACATCAAATAAACAAACATTACTCACCACTGCCCTCTAAAGGTGAAAATAACAAAAATCATTTAAACAAACATTACTCACTGATGCCCCCTAAAGGTCCTATAACAGTCAGAAATGATAACTTTAGCTTTTTTCATAAGACCAACTCAATGTAACAATAAATGCATTTTTGTTGCCTTTTTTTTATCACAGTTGTTTATAACATACATTTGTTTTCATTAAATGCATCACATGCACTCAACCCCACTGGTGAAAATGTCACATTCTGTTTATAGTAACATAAACATACAGTTGTGAAAAATATGTGGAAAGCACCTGTGTGGAATAAATGCAACAAGCCTGTTTTCTGGTTTCCATAATATGTGGATATTTAAAAGCACACACACACACGCACGCACGCACACACTCACAGATCTTAATTCGCAGAAACTGGAGTACCGGCGTTAGAGACATTGATGGACTTTTAGGATGTTTTAGTGCCCAGTTCCTGACACACAGGGGAGGCCGCTTCCCGCCCAGACTGATTTTATTTCAGTGTGCACATGTGCATGTATGTGTGCATGTGTGTGTGTAACCATATACACACTGAAAGTGGAGCCGATCAATGTGTGATATCGATCGGGGGTTAAATTTCACCTGCTCAGCGCAGTGGAGGTCTCAGATCTGTCCGTCTGTTCACACTGACCTCTACAACCCAGAGGACATCTGCCACTCCGCGTGGCTGGCCTCTGTATGGTCAAATGTCATGTTTTGCTGACTTTCCAAGTGAAAATAAGCACGCATCTAATACATGCAGCAAACTTATCCAAATTCATTTACACAGTTCTTGTTTATTTGTTGAATATGTGATATAACAAAAAAAATACGTGGCATGTGCAAGGGTTAGGGCATTTTTATTATTTTTCATGTAATTATTTTCTTATAAGCGAAATACAGACAAATGCCATATTTAGGTTCTTGGGGTATTCAGAGTTTTGCAAATGACTCACTTATATGTCATTCACCAGTTACAGCCAAAAGTAAGTAAACTGCAAAACAAAGTGATGTTATTTTATTAACATTTGGCAATAAAGGCCCATAGCAGTGCAAATACTGACAGCAATTAGACTGGCTTCTCAAGATTTCACCCTGAGGGCAGTTTATGTCCATCCATGTGATTGGATTAGAGATGTGTGTGTATAAATCACAAAACTTATATTTATATTATTATAAGTTATGTAGTGGGCTTTAGAAGTGTTTGTGGTATACAACAAGTGTTTGTTGCACTGAGGGTCTTGAGAGGTGCTAAAGGTTGGGAATCGCTGTTTTAGTGGAACTGATTCTTAACAGCAACTTAATCCTAGAGTTAGGATAAGTACCAAGGTTGTGCTTAGGTTTTGGGTTATGGTTAAGGTTAGGTGTGGGGCCAGGTGAGGATTAGAAAAAAGACATGAATAGAATGTAATTAAACAGAGGATCTGTCTCTACAGATAATTGACAGACAGCTACCCACATAAAATGTTACCATTACTTAAAATGTTACCGTTACAAAGTTTTCTTAAAACAGGGACAATACATCAGCATTTCTCCTCTATTTCTAATCCTGTCGACTCCACTCCAGCCCATGATACTCGCTGCTGGCTTAATTGTCTGTGCAAACATGAGTGTAGATGAACGAGTGGAACGCCTTTGAACCCACGAAACCAGAATCCCAGTGTTTCACACATGATGGAGCTGGAAGCATGTGGTAGCTCACCAACCTTTGACCTGGAGCTCTCTCAGAGATCCTTTCTTGTGCTTTGGCCCTGACCTGCCAGCATTAGACTTGGACATCATTGGCCGTTCAGCCAAATGGATATCTTTGGTCATGGCTATTACTCTCCAAATATATCAAGGAAAGGTCACATAATGGCAGTGACCTTTGACCCCAGTGGCTGTGAACTAAAGAAGTGGTGTGGAAGTGCGTTGAAAACATAATATTGCTAATATGAAACCTCTAGCATTGTAAGGATTCAGCATTCAGCACAGAGAGAGAGAGAGAAAGAAAGAGGGAGAGAGGGAAAGTGAGAGAGACAGAAAAGCCGTTTTCACATATGAACTCCAGGCAACGTCCGGAAAATCAGGTCCAGACATTGTCCAAAGTTGCCTTTGCACACATGTAGCCCACAGCAGGACATTTTCCGTGACAGAAACGTTCTCACCTACTGGAAATACTCTCTGTGGTTTAGGGGAGGGGTGGAGCCTAGATAGATCGTGCAGGAGGCAGAACATGACGTGGTCATGTAGTCGGTTCATAGTTTGGTCATAAACAACAGAGTCTCCTGACATTCCTTTTCAGTATTGGCCCCTACCAAAAAGTCTCTTAATCTTGTTGCTTCCTGAGTTAGACATTATTGGCGTATTCATGAAAACGACCATTGCTCTTCATCCGCACGTCTGTGATTCTTGTTTCGCATCAGATTACATCATCAGCACTTCCACTTCTCTGGACTTCTCTGGACAATGACCTGCTCTATTCACCAATGGACTCAACTGGACCCTACATGGACTTTGTACAGTAGGCTAGAATGGTGAAGTCCATTTGATGTCCCGTCAGACTGATTTGGACATTTGTGTTCACACATACAGCTATTCTGGGCAACGTCTAGAAAATTTCAGGGTTGTAGAAAGCGTGAAAGAGAGAGAGAAAGAGATCCAGATTGTGAAGAATTTTACTTCTTCTTCAGCAATGTTAAATGATCCCATCCAGTTGTCTCCTGTGTCTGTGGGTGATATTGGTCGTTTTACTGTGTATTAGGACTGGTCGACTGACGCAGATTGACGTTTTGTTGTCTTGCTACGGGCACGCTGTTTGATTTTCGAACTGTTGCCTGCCAATAAAGGGAACCACATTGAAACGTGAAGAGCACTGAACTTCTGTGTGCAAATAAACAGCCAGATGGCACAATTAAACCACTGACCGTGTGCGTGGAAAAGGTGCCAAAGAAATCTCAAAGAAAGTGAGAGTGGCTGCTACAACTGCAAACATTTCTCAAGTTCCACTTTAAACTTGAACTTCGATTACTCACTCGACTAAAAGCAACTCTCAGTGTGATCTGTGGGCTCTCATTCTAAGATTGCAGTACTCTGCTCTTGCTCAGAACTGTTAACTGGCGTCCCGGGCATTTAACAGTGCCCTGCAGGGAGACCGGCAGAAAATCATAATAAAACGGCCACCAAGCTGACTAAAGGTACAAAAACATCTCCTCATAGCACAATAAAACAGGCCGGTGCAGACATAAAACCCTACTAACGGAACAGCAGCTGAAAGGGCCTGTGTTTTTCTCGCACGTGTTTTCACTCTATTTGTAGGCCAGAGCTAAAAGGGGAGATAGAGGTCTTTTTCATTAGGTAACATAAAATCAGATCCTGAGGTGGGTTTCTATTACAAATGATAAAAATGATAACACTGTTGATTCAAATTTTGATTTGCAGGTCTGCAGAGGGCCAAAGGGATCTGAATCTGACCTCTGACCTTTATCCTTTCCTCAAGAAGGAGACAAGGAAGAGTTCCTTGAGACAGCTTTAAAGAGGCTCATTATTAATAGTTATTTTCTGGATATTTAACCACATACACTGAGTTCAACACAGAGCCATCGAAGCAATTAAAACAACGAGAGGCTATGCATTACAGTAATTTTAAGAGAGTTAAAAAACTGACAAAATCACTGTGACATGGCTTTGAGTGACATTGCTTTTATTAATTGACAAGCCATGCAAAAAATGACAACATATACAACTATTAAATGAATCATTTGTTATTATTAATGAAAATCCAAATAAAAAAAGAATTGCAATTCTTGAAGAGTGCAGCCACGGTCCTAGTGAGCGGCACATCAGTCAAAGATTATTCACTTTACAGCATGATATAATATGGTTTTAGTAAGTCAGAGCATTAATATAGAATTTCGTTCATTCAGTTTGCCAGCAGAGGACGTAATGGATGGATGGATGGATGGATGGATGGGTGGGTGTGTGTCAGTGTTGGGGGCGTGGAGGTAGTAGGGGGCGTGGAGGTAGTTGGTAGTGGCAAAAAATGTTGGTTTATAGCACTTCTGTCTTTTTATAGTTATTACTGAATAAAATAACAATAATTATTAAAATTTATATTAATATTACATTTAGACAAAGAATTCTAACATCTGTCTGGAAAATATCTTTTTATTTTACATATATGCAGATCTTTTATTTTCTGAGTAAATCATAAATAAACCACAATCATATGTGTTTATTCAGTCACGTCTTGGTTGGAGTGGTTGCTGCTTATTCTGATTAATAGGTCATAATAAACCCTTCTATTTCCACTTCATTTAGAGTCCGCTCCATAGACTGGGATTCACCTAGTGTTTATCATCAGCGGGTGAATGGCCTGATGTGTTCCAGGAGGCATGATTCAGAGAAGGCCACCGCTCCACCCTGCAGTAATCTTGTCAGGTCAAGACCACAGAGAGACACAGTGGCTGCCTGTTCTTCAATAGACCTCCGTTTCGGCAGTTATGGCAGGATAGGCTAAAGCACAGCACTTCCATATTGGAAAACCCAAATACTTTTACAGCAGTCTGTGGCTGGATGAGGCTGATTTGTGGAACAGCTCAACCACAATTAAGGAGTGTTTCCTATGTGTCATCCAGTGAAAGATGCAGCAAAGAGAGGCAGGAGTGTGGCCTCTATGCTCTAAACATTCATACAACACAGGCTACTCTGTCCTGGGAGTTGAATGTATACACAGGCTTTATCAAAGGGTCTGTATCATGAAATCATGGATGTCGGAACCATCATAGCAGGGGGGACATGTCCCCCCCACTCTTAAAAATTATTTGTTTCGTCCCCCCCCACTTATTATTTCCTGGACAACAGCCGAGACTCTACACGCGCACAACCCCTCTCCCTTTTCGCCCAACAACGACCAAGACTTTGCACAGGCACCAATCCCCAGCCCCCCCAAAAGGACAGAGACTTTGCACGCGCGCAGCAACCCATCGAGCACCCCACCCTAAACCCTGCCCCCACCCAAGCCCCACCCACCCAAGCGTAGACCGATGCATCCCCCTCACGTTAAAAATGCTTCCGGCGCCCCTGCATGAAATGTTGATACCCTGCCCAAGGTGAGTCCCTGTCTTGCGCCCACTGGCCCCAGGATAGGCTGAGTACTTGCGACCCTGGTGAGGTGTACAGAAAGTGAGAGTGACGTACTCAAAAAACACTGCCAGTTGGTAAAATGTAGTGCTCACACTACAGTCCGTACATAAAATGGAAGGAAGCTGTTAAAAGTCTGTCCTTGAATCATCATGGTTGTGAAATACATTCAGCCTACAGCAGTTTAGCCTACATACCCAATTCAGCCTACAGCACTTTAGCCTGTCCCTTCACGCTGATGTGAAGTGTTGTTTCTGCTGATAATCTGTGGCAGAAATGTTGCAGTGGAGGATGTAAGACAACGGTTAAACAATGTGCTGTAACGCTGCAACCTTCCAATGGAACTTTATTATTTTTATGACTTAAGATTTGATTCTGCTGGTTGCAGCTCAGACTGCTACAGAGTAGCCAGTCACAACATTGGCCAGCCTTAAGGAACAATGGCAGCCTGTTTAATTCGAAGGAATAAAGGAAATGGTAAAAATGTTGTTGAACATAAAACCACACTAGAAAAATTTTGAATATAGGCTCATTATAGTCTTATGATCCGTTCGTTGAGATACATACAAAACTGATAATATTTCATTCATGACATCTTAAATCTCTCTCACTGGACACCAGGCCACAAGCTACAAGGTAGCAAGGCTGCATGCATATAACAAATATGTATCTACAGTATACACTGGTTGCAAACACAATAAATTGTACTGTTCGCTATAGCCTATTGGAATAAGTATTTGTGTGTGTGTGTGTGTGTGTGTGTGTGTGTGTGTGTGTGTGTGTGTGTGTGTGTGTGCGTGAGGTGTGTGTGTGAGGTGTGTGAATGAGTGAGAGATGATTGGCATTATCTTATGCACAACCTCTCACACACTTTTTTTGGCACGCCATGTTTGCTACGGCTTCTAACAAGAGAACTTTACTCTGGCACTCATCACAGCCCTTTCACACCTTCACAGCACGCTAATAACAACCTACACCCTCAAAAAACTGTCTGAGTCTGTGCACAGCTGAAACATTAGAGCCTGGAGACCACTAAGAAGGCTTGACAAGTCAGTCTTTAGGTGTGAACCTCAGAGTGAAACTGAGAAATAAAGACTGCATTTTAATAAGCATACAGTGCGCTGTTATCTGCATAATTAACCGGTACTGTTTACTGCATAGTGAACTTGTATATACTGTATAGCGAACAGCACAATTTACTGTTTATACAACCAGTGTACACTGTAGATACAACCAGTGTATACTGTATACTGAACTATTATTGTCTGCATACTGAACCAGTTTGTATCTCCATTCTAATATTTCCTAGATAGTTCATGATAGTAAGACAGTCATCAGTTATTCCTGAACAACCCTCGTTACATGACATGAAATAATGAACATTTCCCTACTGTGCAATCATAGTCAAGTGAACTGCAACACATTGTTTATTGTAGTCCATCCGTCAATTCAGACTCTATAGAATGAGTCTAAATGTTGGTAAAAGTACAAAAAGATCAAAAGTTGTTGATTTTGTGATGTCATATTTAAAACCAGCAATGATGTTTTAGGATTTCCTTTACCTGCTGAAAAACATGAATTCAGTGGAAGAACAGTTGGAATGTCAGACAAAGTGAAGGTAAATGAGTCACCGACCTGCGTCATTCCTCCAGTAATGTGCATACATACACTCAGTTAAATCACTCATATCAAATTAACACCCACATGTTCAGCACATACCAGAGGTGATAATTTAACACTAATGATCTAGAAACGAAGGCTGAATTCTTCATCGTCATCGACAGCGTCATCATGAGCATTTCTGTCTTTCTCTCTTTTTCACTCTCTCACTGTTTGTCTGTCTGGGGTGTTAAGTTTTAGAGCTTTGAGATCAGGATACTTCAAATGCACTTCAAAATCATTCATGTTTGCAGCCACCTTAGAAAACCAAAATTACATGGTTATACTAGACCAGGGGTTCCCAAACATTTGGAATCAGCACCTCATAAAATTTGCAAAAGCAACCCAAAAAATCAACCTGCTAGTTGTTACACTGCGGCCCACAGCATGAAAGCACTGCTCTAGAAAGTCAAAGGATCCTGCTGTTCTGTGACCAGTCTTTGAACTGCTTGGACAGTAACATCCATCGCCAAAGAAGCTTCTGTTGGTAAGTGAAATCCAGCAGTCAGAGTGAGTTTTTTTTAATGCTCTGGGGTTTCTGGTTGTCCAGAGTTAAACGCAGAGGAAGAACTTTGTGCTGTTCACACTGTGAGCTGTGGTGTGTTCACGGATGACAAATGGTCACTTTATACTTACACTTTTTAAATCCAACGTAAACCTTCCTAAGCCACCTAATCGCAAATAATCACATGAGAATGTGGTGGTTTTCGATCACCCAGCCACAGTTGAAAAGAAATCCTAAATTTCCAATAAGAATTTAGTTGTACTTATGCTATAGGACTAGGGACTCACACCTCTTTGCATTACAGTTACATGTTTGATATACATGGTTTGCCAAACTCAAAACTGTCGGGTGGACAGTCTTCCGACTCGATTTACAGTGCACATGTGCTGACGCAAGCAAAGCCCAAAACGAAGCCAATGGCAGTGCTTTTTCTGACCATTGTATGAACGTTTCCATTAGGAATGAGAAGGAAACCATGTGTTTGGCAAATGCTTAGCCTAAACACAGCTATATTCGGGCGAATATTGGTGATGATGGAAATAAAATGAGTGGATCTGAAGCATCTGAACTACTCGAGACGGTTCGAGGTGCACACACTTGGTATCATCACACATCATATTCAGTTGGAAGCGTATAGCCAGTATTACCTGCTTCTGCCTAATTGTTATTGGATGGAAACATGAAATATTTCATTCTTTGCAAAAAGCTAAAGTCTGGCTTAAGAAATAGCATCTCATTTTATAGAAAAATAACGTCTACATAACGTTTGTTTGCCAACCAGCTTTTGGGGCAGTGTTTGCCCTGAGGTCTGCCCACAGCAGCCCAGCAAACTCCTGGCTTCTGAACGATCTGACTCCAGATATGATTTAAACTGGATTCATTTTATCTTATGTGTCACTGCAGCAGATTTGCTCAGATCTGCTCTGAATGGGGTTCAGCAAAAAAAAAATCGATGTTTTTATATCAGTTTTCTAAAATACTCTCATATACTTTACATCCAGTGTCTGGTGTCTTTCGGAGAACGACACACCAGTGGGGTTTCTCTCATAATCAAATCATGGTGCTGAAGCACAATCGGCCTACTGTAATACTAAGACCAGCGTTATCAAACATTTTCCAAGGGTGTAAAGGGGGAAACTAGACTGAAGATAATCAGCCACCCACCAGCGGCCAAAGATATTTTGACTTCCTTCACGCTGCCATACAGACATCTGGCAGTGTGTTTATCTCAAGCCGACTCAAACGTTGGAACCCACGCATGACCCTCCAACTGAGAGACACAGACAGAAAGAGAGTGTGCACAGCAGCCCGTGTGAGCAGAAAAGAGAGACAGACACAAAGAGACAGCAGAGGTGTTTGACAAGTTTCTCTTATCTTTTGCCCAGGCTCTTTGAGACCCCCGGCTTCTGATTAACAGAGAGAGAGAGAGAGACAGAGAGAGAGAGAGAGAGAGACAGAGAGAGAGAGAGAATGAGAC
>JBBPCX010000160.1:18619331-18650215 GCA_037974365.1 Hydrocynus forskahlii
AGAGAGAGAGAGAGAGAGAGAGAGAGAGAGAGAGAGAGAGAGAGAGAGAAGAACAGAGAGGGAGAGGGACAGAAAGAGAATTAGAGAGGGAAGAGAGAGGAGAGAGAAAGAGAGAGGGGGTAAGTGAGAGACAGAGGAGATAACAAGAGAAAGAAAAAGAGAGACAGACACCAGGAGAGCTATAGTTTGAGAGAGAAACAAAAAAAAACGAAAGGGAAAGAGAGAGTGAGACAGACAAAAGCGCAAGAGAGAGTTACAAAAAAAGACAGTGAGACATAAGGAACTGTGAATGAAGTGGAAGTGGGGAAAGAGAGAAAGGAAGATGGGGTAGGTGTGGAGAGTGAGATAGTGAAGAGCAAGAGAGAAGAGAGGAGAGAGTAACACGGCTCTCGTGTCTCTGACACTAAAGCCAGAAGCCTGTTGCCTTTATGTGCATTAAGAGTTGAGTCTGTAAACTTTAACAGTGATGCTTTAACATTAACACCATGCAGCCGCTGCCAAGAACAGCACCGGTTACAGCAGCACAGGTTATATTTAACACATGGACCAAAGGCAAGGGTCCAACATGGGATGTGTGTGTGTGCGTGTGTGTGTGTGTGTGTAATACACAAGGCAAAACCATCCCTTCTCCTTCCGTCTGTGTGTTTATTGATCGGTGCAGATATATCCACATTTTCATTCATGTAACTCTACACTGGAGCAAATTTAATATGCTTGATGGTCCTGCTTCTGGCAGCTCTGGCTTGCAGTACACAGTAAATCTCATCCTGTACAGAAACAAGAGGCCTGTTCACATCCATGCCTTTACTGTAAATGTGACTGGAATAAACAGAACATGGCAGTGTTCTAGGCTTTTAGACCACACATACTGAGGCCTCTCTCCCTCCTTCAGCAGGGTCAATTTTGTGAGCCCACCATTGCTTTACATGGCAAAATACAATGTTCAGATTAAGTTTTCATTAACACCTCAGTTCATCTTATTGACAAACCCAATTCTGGAACCAGTGTTGGATCACACTGGTGTGTTGTAGAACACCAAGACAGATCCCAGAACATGTAATATGAGCATGTATTTATAATTTTGTGCATCAGACAAAATAAATATAATACCTTATGCCCTTCATTTAGTTCAGGACCCAATAACCCAGCAGCTACTACAAATACAGTACCTCTTATTCAAAGATGTAAGGTAGAAAAGGATAAAAGAGCACCAAAAGCTAACTGATATAAGCTGAGCATAGTAATAATTAGTCCAAGATTCCCTCTGAAAACATACAATTGGACAGAAAACTTCTTATCTCCATTTTGAATTTTTGTTTTTTACGTTTTTGCATAAAATGAAAACAGCAGATGTGTGCATTATATGCAAAATTCACAGTGAAAGGACCAGCAGAAATGGTCAAAAATGTGGAAATGTGGAAAAAAAAATCTATTTACATTCATTTCCATTACTAGCCAAGAAGGTTTTTTTCTTCTCCTGTTAAGTTAAAAATTTCATATTGTTTTGAAGACACAAGTTTTGGGGATTTCAAAATTAGATTGCATTTCAGAGATTAAATTGCATTTCAGGCATATATGGTGCAACATGATCTCTAAACGACCTGGTTTCCAGAAGTGATGCTGCAACACAACATTCCACCAAGTTTGTGCTTTTTCTTATTTTATGCTAAGACAAATAAGCATTACTGCATTTAAGATTACAACGATCCTGGAAGTATTTTACAATTTTCAATTACATTTTGTTAGCAGTGATGCATTTCTTTGTCACCAGTTTCAAGTGAAGGCCAGAAAACACAGGCAACTGAAACCAGCAGCGCTAGAATACTGGATAACACTATAATGAATAATGACTGCATGATACAGTTTCATACAATGATAATCTGATGTTGATTGCCCTGTTTTTATGCGGCAGGAGGCGATTATGACTCTGAAGGACGCGGTTCTACACCCTGTGAAAGCCTTGGGAGGGCAATAATTTGCACATTAACTAAAAAACAAAGCTCTAATAGCATATTATCGCAACAAAGCTACCCAAATTATTTTGGATAACATTGAAATATTCCATCAAAATTGACGTTTGTACAGCATGTGATCATTGGCCCCTAAAGCTTCTTAGTTCGGGGCCTATTGGGGGCTCAGCCAAACTTAAACAGGAACATGAAAGAAATCTCGAACACGGGCATCATTTGGATACTGTAAAGCCTTAATCTCAACCAGATGCTGAAACACTCAGGCTTTCCGGGCCATGGTGAGTGTGTCCATTCCAGTAGGACCAGAGCCCTGGAGGTCTTAATACGGAGACTGCATCAACTTTCTTTAATGAAAAAAATATATATTTAAAGAAACTGCAGAAAGTAAATTGTTTTAGTTTTTCATAATTTGTAGCAATTTCACTCTTTCTTTTAGCGAAACACGTGCTACTAATGTAAAATACAGCTCAAAATATGACTTAGCCTTGGCGCACAGAAGTGTGTCGCCAGCTCATAAACGGATGTGTCTGCAGTGAGGCGCCCTCGGCTCCCTCTCCTGCCGACCGAGACGGATATGCTGGACTTTTACGCAGTGATTAATCACACGGGGCGGACACGGCGTGCTGACCGTGGGCCCCGGTCGGCTGGAGGTGGCGGCCGGCACAGAAGCCACTTTGTGCGGGAACACAAGCGATTGTTCGTGCGGGCGACAGAGGCCCGGCGGCGCAAATGAAAGTGCGCATTGTGCGGCTGTTTGGACAACCCCGGCGCGCGACGTGCTGGATTTCCTGTGCGGGAGCAGACTGCTGCCACTGGTGTGGCCCACGATCCATCACACAAAGGCTTTTCTCCTCAAGAGGAGTGAGCGAGTCCACCATCTGCTGGTGTGGGTAAGAAATGCATGCACAAACCCAAATAACCTGGTCGGAACAGTCTACATACACAATATGGACAAAGGTATTGGGACACATCTTTTAATTATTGAATTCAGGTGACCCCGTACTTCCAGTGAGGGGCAATCTTAATGCTTCAGCATACCAAACCATTTTGGACACGCCATGTTTCCAACATTGTGAACCAGGCCTTCTCATCCAACATCAGTGCCTGACCTCATAAATGCCCTACAGAATGAATGGGAACAAATTCCACACAGAAACAATCGAAAATCTTGTGAAAAGCCTCCCAAGAAGAGTGGAAGCTGTTGTGGTTTCAAAAGGGGACCAACTCCGTATTAAGCTCTGTGTATCTGAATGCATGTCATTAAAGACCCTGTTGGTGTAATGGTAAGGCGTCCCGATGCTTTTGTCCATAAAGTGTACAGCAGGGGTCAACAATTCTGGCCCTGAAATGCCTTAGATTAGCACAGGTGGGTGATTTTCATCTGAAACGCACCAAATTCAAATCGCCAGCAAAATCCCAGCGCATGGGGTTCTTCATAGTACTCATCTATGTTTGGTCCATAGGTTTTAGGGCTAAACATAGTGTAAACAGATTTAACTTGGAAACTGACATTATGGATGCCAAAATAAACATAAAAGTTTCTGGGGACACCACAGTGCCAATATGTAGCTCGCTTATGCCAAATGGAGAACAGCCTCAAGTTCTTAATGAAAACGAACAGGCTGACATTTCAAAACAGACAACCACACACAAAGAGTGAGGAGACTGCCCCTGCCTGAGGGGTCACTCAGGCCAGCTGCCGTCCCTTTGAGCAATAGCCAGCCGTGTCACTCTTTCTCAGTATGGAGCCCTTGGATTTGACCGGCGTCTAATGGTGACAAGGGCAAAATGCCGGGTTGACATGGGGTGATTTGTCACGGCCAAAATGCTCACCAAACGAGGTAAACAGGCTTGAGCACCTGGCTCTGTCCAGAAGCACAGCCTAGCCATAGTGTCTCCGGGCCATAAAAAAGGTATTTGGATGTAATGTAGTTTTGAGCAGGTAGAAGTCTGAAGTACTACAATGGTTTGAGAGGGCCAGTTAGATCTACTTATCAGTTTATATTCAAAAGGACAGGAAAACGTGAGCTGTCATATTGGTTTAGTTATAAATTGAGTATAATAATATAGTCTTTTACTGGCCATTCAGTGCACTATGTTGGGAAACCCTTATTTCAGGAACCAGGTAAGACTGGGTCTCTGCTTGACCTCTGTCCCATTCAGTGTTCGAAGCGTTTAAGGCAGATCTAAGGTCTGTGTCAGATTATCATTGCTGCTAAGCGCTCATTTTCTACTCCTACAACACAAATATCCAAAGTTAAAAGCTTCATAAGTGTTTTACTTGGAGCTTTCCTACTGGTTACAGTCTATGGACAGTAGGCTGCGGTAGAAAGAAATAAAAGTAATAGGACGTTAGCGCCATCAAGCTGTGGTGGCAGGTAGTGCAATCTTTGAAATGTGAAACGGATCTTTTCCACATTTCTTTTAAGTTAATGTAGAAAATGCATACTTGATAAATACTAATAAATGTTGATTACTGGGGACTGTGTAGCACTACTTAATCTGCATGCTAACAAGACCCCAGTAGATCTCATTCTTCTTTGGTGGAGATGCACTAATCCTGACTTTTTTTTAATGGCTGATGCTGATTTCTTACACACAAAAGTATGCAAAAGTATGGAAACAAGTACATTTTCAGTACCTACTATAAGGCAAAGTTGCAATACGGAAAAACTAATTTTTTTAAAATGGGCCAGACTAGTCATTTAAATTTGTGATAAATCACCATTCATTAAAACGAATAGCATGAAATGCAACATTAAATCTTAGAGACATAATGAGGCATTGCATAATTATGCTACATTTTAGAGTAGGAGCAAAAATGTCGCAGCAGCATCCAGACAGAGTGTGAGCGCACTTTGCTACACAGGCAAAATAAAAAACTGGGTGACTGCATGCTTGGAGCAAAAACCTGTCGATTCTGATCTGGACTAATTCAGTAGTGCTCTCCTAGAAATAAGTTTGGGGCTGAGTATTTCTTCAGATGTTAGCAAATGAACAGGCAGTATTCATTAAGAATCAATTAATGATCAGAATACCAGTAAAATAGTCAGCATTCACTGAGCCAGTACAAACACAAGATATATTACAGCAAAGATCTTTTTAATGGTCCCAAATATTCCCACCAACTAAGAGTACACTCATGTAAAAGAAAAATGAAGATATGACAAAAAGGGGAAAAAAAATTCAATCACATCTAGAGTTCCACTCAATCTTTAATCAAGACGGGCTTACAAATTTTCCAAAAAATCTGCAGTTTCAAAGGGCAAAAAAAGGGTAAAACTAACTCTTCCCCCTAATGAGGTTTTAAAAACCTGTTCAAGTGCGACTGAAAACGTCCTGAACATTTAAAGGCAGGTCTCTTTTTGTCATTTAAAAAAGGGAGAGGAAGAGAAGAACAGAACGAGGAAAAAAAGAAAAGAGGAAACCGCTGGCTTTGAAAAAGGAAGAACTTCTGCTGAGCCATGAGGACAACGATGACATCATCATCAACAATAACAACCCAGACTGCTCTGCCCCCTCGTCTCCCGTCAGGCTCCAGAAACAAACAAACAAAAAGAAAAAAGAAAGAACGAACAAAGGAAAAAAAGTGGGAGGGGGGCAGAAAAAGGGGCAGAGGAAGGAGAGAAAGAAATGGAAATGGAGTCAGCGAAGGTGAGTGGTGGTTCAGGATTGGCTGGCCCATTTGGGTCATGTGACGTCCTTCCCTGAGAGGGGGGGGCAGTGTGTCCTGGTCCGAGCCTGGGACGCTCCGTGCGGGTACCAGTCTCAGTAAGTGTGCATGTGTGTGTGTGTGTGTGTGTGTGTGTGTGTGTGTGTGTGTGTGGTGTTGTGTGTTTGTGTGAGTATGTATGTGAGGTCTTTTACCCCCCAGTACTTTTAGCTTTGTTGAAATTATTTTTTTTATTAAATCCTTTTAATAATTTGTCGAAAACCACAGTTTTATCTCCTTGTCTTCGCTCTCTTTCCGCTTCAAGTCTTTTTGCTTCTGTCTCCGATTGGCACTTGAACTCTCCGCATGGAGACATTGACCTTTTCTTTCCAAGACCGATTCTTCCCTCTCTCTTGCTCTCCCTTTCTCCGTTCCTCACGTGGCACCCCTTGGACTCCTACAGGTGGGGTTAGGGGGCGGCGTTCTTTCTTTTATCCATTCATTCATTTTTTTCATTCATATTGTTTCAGTTTTGAGTTCTAGACTGAGCGCTGAAATAAGTCTGTGGATAAGGCTCCCTTCTGAGCTTTACCATGGCGATTGGGCAGGGAGTGTTTTAAGAGCTCAGCTTCGATTTCTTGGACAGTGGAGGACTCCCCTCTTTACTGTCCGAATCTTCATCTTCCTCGTCATCCTCATCATCATCTGGATAGTCCACCAGCCCTACCAACCCACTCTGAGACAAAGAAACAAAGTCAACAAAACCATCAACATAAGTCTCTTCTACAGCTATCTCAGCTACTAATAATCAAGTAACCTACAAATTATTTTGGGCCATTAACAGAGCAATCATTTTTGTTTAACCCTTTATACTCCAGCAGAATTCAGGAACACTGGGATTCCTGACACTTTTAGATGCGAATTGACCGTTGCTAATCATACAACAGGGAAAAATGACAAAGGTTTATTTTATTGTAAATGTGAATGTGAGAAAAAGGATAGTGAAATTGTAATAACCACTGTAATTGTAGTGTTGAAAAAAAATTCTAAAAATGAACAGGAAACAAACTGACTACAGCAACTTGTTAAACATTATATTATCCTACTAATTAACATGACAGTACTATTCTATTAAAAAAAATAAAAATAAATCACCATCATACACAGGTAGCTATAGGTTCCAAACTTGGTCTCTAACTCTTTCCAGACAGCAAGCCTTCCCTTTTTTTTTTTTGAAGAAAAGAGATATTAAGACAAAATACAAGTTCATTTGTTTGGCTTTTTCTAACTCACTCACCCATTTGTTCAGTGTAGCAGAGGGCCTGAGAATAAAGTGGAGAAAACAGAGATAACAGGCTAGCTAACCACTTTCTCGGATTCATATAACTTACCAATCAATCTATACTGAACGAGATTTGTGTCCGCCTGCTAAAGTTTTCACTCACAGCTGAACATGACCTTCGTCACCTATTCAGCAAACCAGCTGAATATAATGATAAACATGAAAACTTTTAGCCGGTAAGATTTGTTTTTCTAGGTAAGCGGAAATCACTTTTGCCTTATTTTAGCCAACCATATCTACTGCCAGCTTGCAAGTACTATCAGCTACACTAGGGTGATGGAGGGAAAGGCTATGGGTAGCAGACAATTTCACATCTGGCTCTGGGAGACTATCGTGCTCCTGAATGGCCACAGGCCTGTAGAACACCCCCTAATCTAGCCTGCCTGACACACTATTCTGCACAGGAACCAACAGCATGTCAAGAATTGAACTTTCTTGTTTCACATTTGTGTGTGGTTATGTGTACGTTAACAATGCACAATATAGTGTTTGTTCACCATTAATTTGACCTACATGTATGCAATACAAAAATTAACCCCCTAACCAAATCACTGTGATTTTTACTGTCTGTTGTGGACTAATCAGTTTCAAGTTTGTTTCTGAGAGTGTTTTGATGCATGGAGGTATTTATGCCATCCAACAGCAGTAAAGAATTCTGGTCAAAATAATGCAGGCCAATCTCATACCACTCTCACTGAAACACTCATTACAGATCTTTAAAATTACTTTTAAGGTTCATTGCAATTGCAATCTGCATGAATATAATCAAAATGGCAATCGCAGCCAATTTTATTTCTGAAGAGTGTGACAAGTCATCCAGCAGAGCAGTAACTCACCTTAGTGGTGACAGCTGCCGCGGGCGGTGAGCTCCTGGTCCCTGAGCCGGGGGATCCAGGAGATCCTGGTGAGCCAGGGTGCAGAGAGGCTGTGGGGGGTGAAGACAGACTGGGCTTGGGCGAGCTAGAGAAGGACAGCTTAAAACTCGGACTCTGTCGTCCAGACAGGCTAGACTTCCCCGACAAAACCTCCTTCTCTTCTGACTCTTTCACTGAGAAAGACCATGAATGAGAAAGAGAGAGAGAGAAAGAGACAGCTTGCATGTGATTCAAAGTGTCAGATAATGAGACTTGAGTGCTGCATGTGTCAGTTATGTCCTTTAACTAAGCAGAATTTAAGTGTCAGAAAATCACATTCATTGTATACTCAGCAGTTAAAACGCAGCTCATAATCATTTCATAATAATCATATGTAGTTGTTTTGTTCCAATAATGTGTATAGTCTCACGTTTTTTTCTTTCCATGAACTTGCTAATGGGATCCATTAGGTCCTCGTCAGTCTTCATCTTGTCTGAGGGGGGCACCACTGCCTCACCATCTTCCATATCATCTTCATCTGTGTTAAACCACATTTCCTCTTCATCTTCCAACGTTCGTGCATCCCGCCGGAAACGGTGGTTCCGCAGAATTGACCGCATGCTGATGATAAACACAGACAGTGTGGTTTCCATACCATAAAACAATATTTACATACCATAAAACAATATATATATAGCTTTTGAAATCAAATCATTCAGTCACTACCACTCTGAAATCTCCCACAGATTTAGCTAAATACCTGTCAAGTTTGGGGTTGTCCTGCCTTTCCCTCTGCTGCTCATAACGGAGCTTGAGGCCCTTAAATGTCTGCACATAGTCAACATCCTCCAGGGCCTTCCAGTAGTTCTCTATGATATGAGCTGTCAGGGACTTGACATCTTCCTACAGACAAATAGATTTATGTGAAGTTAGCGAAGAGGGATATGGCAAAACATTACATCCGGATACAGCATTGCCACAATTACAAAAATACTATTAAAATGTATATTTTTATTCAATACTTTACAGACCACGCAGGAATAAATTAAACAGGCTAAATTATACTGTTTGTAATGAAACGTTAGTGTTTAAGTAAGACATCGACAATTTCCACAGAAAATCATATTGTAATGCTGTCATATTGCCCAAATCTAGGTGAAAGGCAGTTTCACATACACTACAATATACTATATTTGATACTTTTAGAAAGATCTTATTAAATAGTTTTACATACTGGTGATATGAAGTAAGACAGTGGTGGTGTCTTAAACAGGATCTTAACAAAAACTCCAATCTAAGCAATACATTAGTATGGATGCCATATTAATAAGCACATGATTAACAAATCCTGATGACTGATCAATTTGTACTCACCACACGGACATATTCAAACATCTCTATTATGGCTGAATTGATGAGGTTGTATCGAGAGCCATTGTTGAGGAACGCCTTAACCACTGGTTCAAACAGGAAGTTCCTCATGATGTAACGGTTGTAGAACTCATCTTTCAGCCCAACAATTTTCCGCATGAAACGCAAAGAACCTAGACAGAAAAAATGGCATAAGGTTTACTATGGCCGAGATCAAGTAAAGAAAAAAACAGACAAAAATGGGGGAAAAAAGTGAATAAAAAGCAGCAATGCCTGATTTAACTCAAGACAGTTGATTTTGCTGTTGAATCATATGCAGGAAATAAGGAGAGAAAAAAAACTTGGCTCGACAGAAGTCTTTTAGAACATATGTTCTTAGTATGACCAAGAATAGGGATCACAGTTTACCACTGTATACAACACACATATGCTATGGATTACTAAAGTAAATAAAATGATTGATAGATAGACCAACAGACAGATAGACACATAGATAGAAAGATAGACAGGAAGATAAGAATTAGAAATATACGCTTACTGATCTGTGTGATGTTTGGATGCAATCTCTATTATGGGATAACTAAGTAAAGAGTAAAACTGTGTGTGTCTACTTACATAGTGCTAGGAAAGCATGCTGGGAAGCAGTGAGCACCAGCACTCTGCGCAGGATGTCTTTGTTAATGATGTAGTTTTTTATGTGATACGTGTGATGTTCCACGCAGAAGGTGAGGAGTTCCACAATCAATGCCAGCAGCTGGCAAGTCTGAAAATCATCTGAGAAAGCAAACCCTGACTGAGATATGCAAACTCTGCTTTGTGTGTATGCACTCAGTAATACCAATGACGTATAGAATGTTTAAAAATCTGCAACAGCCCACACACTGATCACACATTCCAGCTCTCTCCCCTAGCCTGATTAGTCAAACCTGGACAAACTATATTCATCACTTTCTCCAACAGTGACTCACACATTTTATCCTTCTCTTTCACTTACCTTTGCTGGGTTTCTCTTCAGTGGTATTGGCCAGTAGTGGAGCTGAGAGCACATGCATGCAATGCTTATAAAAGAAACTTAAAAATTCTGTCTTTTCTGTTTTCTGCAAGAGAATGAGAAACTATTAGCAATTAAAATAAGGGTACTAGACTAAGATCAGCTTTTACAAGACCAGTCATGGCATACCATTTAATCATGAAAAATCTCTCTAAAAATAGAAAGAAAATAGAAGAAAAATAAGAGCAAATAACAGAAAATTGGAGTTTAGTACATCTGGGGCCTAGGCCTTTGTGCTTACCAGTAAGAGTACCCTCATTTTTTTCATAATAAACACTGAAAACACAAGGAATGGCTCATTTTCAGCTCCTTTCACCCCATGAAAATAAACAGCTCTCACTCACATTAGCAGTTGCCAGCATGTTTTCAGGGTCTACCAGGGTCCTCAGTAGCCCCATTAGCTGCACAGCTCCCCCCAGCTCAGGGTCTGTATCACAGATCATATGTTCGATGATCAGATTAATCAACAGGATATCCTGTAGAGAAGAGAGAAAGAGACCCATAGACAAGAGGATAAGACTGTCAGGAAACAGGCCTAATGGTAAGCACACCATTGAGGTTGTTCCTTTTAGAACTTAAGTAATAGTGTGGGTTGGCAGTTGTGTCACTTACATCATCATTCTGTTGAGATTCCTGCATGACAAACTCCCTCACCATAGAAGGATTGTACTCCACCAGGTAGGAGAAAATGTCTGTGGCCGCTCCCCGAACCTGCACATCATCCATGCCCTTCCAAACAAAAGAAGAATTTCAATATGGTATCAGACAATCATTCAACAAAAATATAAACCAGCATTTAAATCTGTATGGTCTAGGCTCTAGACTCTTCTGAGGGTCTTTAACATTCTGTCTTTAGTGAAATGTACACACCCATGTTATAATGATTTTTTTTTTTTTTGTACAATGAGAGTTTTGCAGAATCAACATATATTTAACACTTTTAAAACAGAGTATATTAATGTGTATCATTTAAGGTTGTAACAACATACTGAATAAGCTATGGTTGATAAATAGCTGACATTCCTTTCTGTGAAATGAAAAATGTAGTTTTTCTTTTCTTTCTTAATGTCCAGGCATTAAATGCGGTTAGTAGTATTTTAATGTGGTTTTGAGCTGCATAAATGAAACACAGAGGAGTGTCTGTCGTGGATGACCACATAACCTGGTCATGTCAATGGTCTGTGAAGTCGACAATGTCGGGTTTGATTATAGTATTACTAACCATACCAGCAATCTTAAAGACAGTCAGTCTCATCATTATAGGGAAATAACCTAATTCTTCTACTTTTTTGCAAGAGCAATGCAGAACATCTGTTGCTAGGCCTTTAATTAATGCCCTTCTGTTTTACTGTAAGTGTGATTAGGAAGCTTGGACAGGTTTTATTTAATATATAAATGAGCCTTGGACAGGTTTTATTTAATATATAAATGAGCCTTGTGCTAAATGTGTGAATTTCCTTTTATTAAGCATGCATTATGTTAAATATTGAATGTTAATTATTACTAATACCGGACAGAATAAAGTAATCTATTATGAAAATAATTATTTGGACCCTAGTAAATCCTTGGTAAGGTTGAATTCCTCATTGTTCCATTGTTTCCATTATTTCATTATTTATTCCAAGGTGTGACCAACAGAAAAGTTAGCTGTGTAATTGCATCAGCAAGTGTGAAAAGCCTGTTCCGAAATGGCAGAAAAAGTCTAAAGCAGGGATTTCAAATCAGCCAGTTTCAAATCAGCCAACATAAATGTATTTGTTAGGAACTGAGGAGCTACACATACAGAAAATATTCACCGCTTTAGTTAAAGGCATGTATTGGAGTTTTCACTTGTAGCGTACATCAAGGATATTAAACAACAATTTGCATATTCACACCAAAATACGCTACAATATTTGAATATGAAAATATCTAACACAGCCCGTAATTTTAATAGCAATCAGAAGTGTATAATACAGTGCTTTATGTCATCATTTTTTTTCCTAGCTGACTGACTGCTTCTGGCCAGTTGACAGATCATATTCACACTCACCAGGATAACTTCCAGAGCTGGTAAAATTCCCATGTTTGAGAGCGTTTTAAAAAAAGCATCTCTATTCTGCGGTTGTAAAGTCTGAGAGAATGCACAAAACTCCTTCAAGAAATTTACCTGACAAAAGAAAGTGACTCGTCAGTAATACAAAGACAAATTAATCATATTTATTAACTCTTTGAAGCTGTGGTTACTTCTTAAACTTGCACAGCTTGCAACTAAAAAGGTTATGAAGAAACCATAACTTCAAAGGGTTCATAGTATTTTAACTTCAAAGAGTTACAGCATCCATGATATGGTAAAATCCAAATAATCCAACATCATACAGGTATACACGTTTATACCAATTTACACCACACACCAACTATGCCAGACACCAAAGGTTACTCTGTGCATTAAGTGATGCCTTCATCATACCAACTCATGCCGCTTGTCGTCATCAGTGGCTTCATCCGTTAGCTGTGCAAATAGCTCAGTTAGAAATTTCTCATCATCCTGGAAGAAAGAGGAAAGACTCATCTGTACAAATCTTTGCACAAACATTAAATATATTTTGTAATACACTGTAAATAACAGCTAATGTTTCTTCAGATCCTGTGCATATGGACACATTCACAAATTTATGTCTTCTGCTCTTTATATATTTACTCTTTTTTTTTTTTTATTATTCTTTATCCCTTCAGTAATGTCTTATTTTGAATATTTGTAAGTTGTCTTTGTACCTGAACAGCAATGTTACATGTCATACATGTATGCATTCACTAAACGTCTTTAAATGACTGTATACAGTATAATAGGTATTTTTGCAGTTATTCACCCTCAAATAACTCAAACTGCTTTAAAATAATTTGATTCATTATAAAACAGCTTCAACTCCCAAAAGTAGCTTTCCTTTATTTCACTAGTGACATTACAGTACTTTATAAGCTTACTCAAAGCTTAGTATATTAATCGGGGAAGCAAGGTACAGACAAAATGATATAGCCAAGGATTATTGCACCTCTGTACTTGAATCGTGGACTACTCTTCTTTTGCAAGCTACTCTAGGCATCCTAGATTTGAAGAGGGCCTTCTCCAAACTGCTGCTTCAGACCTCTCAACAGGTGCTCTATTGGATTGTGATCTTATGGGCACTTTAGAACAGCCCGGCAGTTTGCCTTGAACCATCTCTGTTAGTGACCCACTTTGTACTGAGCCCTATTCTCTAACTTTCTTTGGCAGTGTTCGATTTGTTTTAATGCACATATTTGAGTCAACAGGGGCCTCGTTTTACACATAACCATGATATGCCAAAAGATCTATACCAAAAAGATCTACTTTCATCTCTTCTGTCTACAGGACATTCTCCCATGAGTTTCATATCTCTGTATCAGCAGTGGGGTCCTGATGGGCCTCTTACCATTGAGTAACCCCTTTCTTTCAGATGATGGACAGTGCGAGCTGACAGTGATGTACCTCATTTCTACAGTGCAGCTTGAATTTGTTTGGAGGGTTCTTTCTGTACCATGTGAACAATCATTTGGGGTTAGCTACAGGTTAGCTACTGTTCCGTGGGCAAACGTTATGATGACATTGCGTATGCCACGAACCAAAACATTAAGTCCATTTCATAGTTGTGCAAGTTCAAATGCAGTGACTCCATGACTCTGATTGGACTGGTTTGTCCAACACAGATGCTTAAACGGACTAAAATAAAGGGAATTTGACTGGGGCCTGAAAGAGGGAATCCCTTTGTCATGAAGGGCTGCACTTTGTCTGCAACTATGTTTAAGGAGATGGTATCTCAAAGTACCACTAAACGTTTACTGAATGTAGATCAGTAAAATTCTTTGACTCACTCTTTTTCTGTCTCTGAGAATTTCAAAACTTGCAAGTCAACTATCAGAATCAAAGCAGCAATGGCAATGGTAAGCACAGTGGTTCCCAGTGGTAAACACTTTTGTGTTTCTTTTCTCCTACAATACCTAATACTGCCAATGAAAATATTAGTAATTGTCTGACAAGCTAACATCCCTGGGAACCAGTGGTACTTTAAATACGCATTTATGCACAAAAACTGGAGACACTAATAACTACCTAAAAAGGTAAGAAAGGTTCTCTTCCTTCCA
Source organism: Hydrocynus forskahlii (assembly GCA_037974365.1). Classification (NCBI taxonomy): domain Eukaryota; kingdom Metazoa; phylum Chordata; class Actinopteri; order Characiformes; family Alestidae; genus Hydrocynus; species Hydrocynus forskahlii. The sequence goes on from JBBPCX010000160.1 coordinate 18,633,712, forward strand.
GCAAGATGGAAAGAACCCAGTGTTTCCAAGGAAACAAAGCCCCTCCCATCAGAAACTTTACACATTACAAGATCTCTATGGCAACCTAGTAGAAAAGTACCAACGTTTCCATGTTTGCATTTACCAGTATAGTGGCCACTCAGACAGATGTTCCAGCTTTTGTGTCAATATGTATTACTTCTTGCTTTGTTTAAGACTCTTCGTCTTCCTGTAAGATTTTCCTTGTAAGGTTGTTCTGCCTATTAATTTTTTGTAAAGCAAACATGCAAATTGTTCTGTCAGAACACCTTACTTTGTTATTTTTAAAACATGGCATAATTTGAAAATGCCAGCTGCCCTTTACACTTGGGCAAAGTTTTGTGATAAACAAATAAATAGAAATTACCTAAAGATTAAGTATTTTTACAATAATTTTCATTAAAAATTTTGGAGACATAAGGTTTTGTCCAACCATGACAATATGATAAATGTGCCATATACATTAATATTATTATATTCATCATCATCATTTTATTGTTATTTTTTACCCGCCACACTGATGCTATAATAGCAAGGGGATAGTAATGTTTAGTCTTATCAAAACTCCCATGAAAAATTGCCAACCAAAAGATGAGAGAACCACACGGTACTGCTTATACACTATTAACATACATTCATCTGATCAATCCTTGGTTACAGGATTGTACATTCTTTTCTCAGGACTATAGCACATAAATCCAGAATACTATTATGCAGTTATAAAGAAATATTAAACAAAATAACTGAGAATGGATGTGACATTCTACGACATGATGTGGTGGTGGTGTTGGCTTTGGCCAAAATTTTAGATATAAACCACAGGATGAAATAAGAGTTAAAGCTTCAAGTTTCAACATACCTGTATGCAGCATATCGTACCTCTCATTAGTTTCAACGTACACTACTTCATCAATATTAACGCGTCAGACAGTTCGGATTAGAAATCAAAGCCAGTTTACATAAATGCCTCATTACCCGAGAAAAGTCAGGTAATGGGGCATTTGCAAGGGTTTCAGCTGCTGTGCATCATTAAATTCACTTCTTCGCCACACAAGATAATAAATTGTGTAGGTCCCCGTCCGGCGGCAAGAGATTTGACCCATCAAGGCGAGGGATTCACAAGACTGCAGAACGCATGCTGTGCTATGTGGTATCATGAGGTTAGCAGCAGTTGTGAGATGGCGTCCCCATGGATCAGACTGGTTTGTCTGTCACAATCAGACTGGGATCTGGGAAATTTAGAAGTCAAGTGAACACCTTGAACTTTATATCAGCTACTTCAAAACATTCCTGAATAATTTCTGCACTGTAGCAGCGTGTGTTATCCAGCTGTATGAGTGCATTGCTATTAGGGAATACCGTTGCAATAAGGGGGTGAACTTTGTCTCCTTGTTTAGGTGGGTGGCGCATATCAAAGTAATATCCACATGAATGCCAGGGCCCAAGGTTTCCCAAGCAGAACATTGCCCAGTGCATTACACAGCCTCTGCTGGTTTGCTTTTTTCTCATGGTGCATCCTGGAGACATCCATTCCCTAGGTGAGTGCACCTGGCCATCCACATGACGTAAAAGAAAACATGATTCATCAGACCAGACCACATTCCTCCACTGTTCCGTGGTCCAGTTCTGAATAGGCACCCTGACTGTGTTCTGACATCTTTCTGTCATAGACAGCTTTTTTTGGGGGGGGAAATTTGCGCTACAGCAGCTTCCCTACCTATGAACATCTATACGTCTGTCAACTGTTCACTTTTTGTCCTTATTTAGATCACTTTTAGTAGGTACTGCATACCAGGAACAACCCTGTTTTAGAAATGCTCTGACCAACTTAACATCTTAACACATCAACTCCAAAAACTTTTCACTTGCTGTCTAAAGTATCCCACAACAGGCCCAAATTATAGAAACAAACTGAATACAACCGCCGAATAAATAATACAATCAAAATGCTCATTAGCTGCCTGAACTTAAGAGATCTCGAGTGCATCATGTTTTGATTTAATTCTTAACACAATTTGTGGTTAACCATCACTACACAGTACTATAAATTTCTAACCAACTTTATTTCACTGTTGTGTGACCACATTAAGGCAAAAATATTTATAAGCTTCATATATCCTTATAATTAACTTTACACATCTCTGTGATACCCACCTGAAGCATGCCAACTATTTCCACCTTGTTAAAGAAGATGAAGGAGTGCAAGGTGGAAAGCATGTTCTCCTCAAATACAGAGGGGGTAGGCAGCACCATGTCCTGGATGTACTGGACCCGGTACGTCTGATGAATCTTCTGACGCAGTTCAGGGTCCGTGATGGGGATGACCTCTTTAAATCTGGCCGTAGTGGTCAGAAACTCACGGTGACGCCGAGGCTGAGGCAAGGCTGGATCAAACTCTAAGCAGCCAATCACGTCCATGATGCACTCCTCAGAGAACATCACCTCGAAGAGTGCCGTACGGTTGAGCAGGAATATGCCTTTGATGATGTCATAGAGATGGTGCAGGCCTTCACGGTTCTCCAAGTCCTCACACACACGGAACAATTCCAGCAGCTTGCGGATGTAGCCCTCGTTCTCCAGCGCTAAAGCTAGTTTCTCACGCCGTAGCGGCGAGGGCAGTGACGAGGCGACCAGCTCTGCCACCTCCTCCAGACGGGAGAGCTCACAGGGAGGCAGTTCCAGCCCTGGGGAGGACATGTCCTCAAAACGCTCTTCCTCTGATTCATCAATGAGCTCCTGGGTGATGTCCACTGATGGATCCTTCCCCTGAACCTTCAGACAAACATATGACCAGCATGAAGTCACTGTTTTGAGCAGAGGTACATCAACAACCAAACAACAACACTGAATACTGGCAGACCAAATTCTAAAAAAAGACAGACAGGAAAAAATAAATAAAATCCTTAGCATTAAATACAAAATATACATAATAATACAAAAATAATACTATATATATTTTTTTTTTTTTTTTTTTTTCAAATCACCTGACATATTTTCTCCCAGATCTCATCACAACCAGCTTTCTCCTGAAAACTGAGGGCCAGGTCATAGTTCTCAGCTTCAGACCAGACAATCAATGTGTCCTATAAGAGCACAACATTCAAGTTAAAAAGAATAGACACAAAGTAGTCATTTGAAGTCCTGGCTGTCACCAACTGTGTTTCCGCTCTATGATGCCAGGCCAGAGATGGAATTACTGATCAGCTACGCCTGCTTGCCTACAGAGCAGTGGTCTCAATTTTTATCATACCCAAATATAAACAAAGAAACACTATCTGGAATCTTACCGCTCATTAGCTCCTGGCTTTGATGTCCTTAAAATCTATTTGCATTAACCTATAAAACCGTTTATACCTGAGCAAGATGACCGATGACCGTGAGCATGAACATAGCCAGGGTTAAACTCACCTGCTGTTTTTGATAGGCTGTGTTAGGGTTAATTTTTGACTCCAGCAACAGAGATCCTGAGAGAGAACAGAGGTGGGAGACGGATATTTCAATTTCCCCTCTCGAACTTTAAGCGTGTACGATAAACAAGCCACAAAATCTCAAGACCTCACTAACTTACCATCGCTTTCGGCGCGCACCAGTAAGGACATGCCTTTCAGTCTCTCGACGTAGCCGGACGACACATGCCCAGTCCCTCGGTCATCCCACTGTCGGTCTTCATTCAGAGTGTAGACCTTCACCCGCCGCCGAGTGTCAGTCATCCTGGCGAGTCACTCTTTATACCGGACCGGGGTAAGGGGGAAAAGGGAGGGAGGGAGGCCGCCCTCGTTAAATCTAGTTACAGTTAAATGTCTCACACCTTTTGCGAGGTTTTCCTCACACTCAGATTCGTCCGCTCCTGAAGCTTCTCTGTTGAAGATGTGACATTTAAAGCGCTGCCTGTCGCGGTGCTCCGGCCAGACTAGCGTTAGCCAGCTAGGGATCTGTTTACACCGTCCACAGCATCGTCCTTTCCGCACACACCTGCTCTCAGGCTGTCTCCAGAAACCGCAGCTATCCGAACGAGTGCGAATGGTTTGTCAGAAGCGTGTAGAGTAGTCGAAAATGGGATTTTTTTCGGGCGCCCTGCTAGGACCAACCGAGCCGACTACTGCTAGCTCCTTAGCTAGCGGGCTATCTGCTCGCCTCAAACATCCTGACACCAGTTCAGCTCTGACCCAGTACAGGAGGAAATAAATCGTATTACCCGCCACATTTAGTTCCCCATTATAAGTATGCGTCGTCTCTGAAAATGTGAACTGTACATACAACCAGACAGTCGTGTTTTCATTATAAGACAGCTCGCAGCCTAGCGGCAGGCTAACGTTTATATTTTGACCAAGTGTTCCGCCATGTTCTGGCTGAGGGCCGTGGAAGGACCAGCCTCTCTCCTCAAACGCAGGTGGACACTCGGAGACGTAACCGGTCGGACAGGCGAGCTCGTCAAACTTTCCGAACGAGGAATGTCCTACACAAGCCGTCGAGCACCACCGAACCGCGACGCCTCGACGAGAGTAATTATTAGCCCCACTGTAAGTGTTCGGCCATCTTGGGTCCCCTCAGAAAGCTCGCACGGGGTTTCCTACGCTGCGACTGCAGGGCGGCCCGCCACCGTTTAAAGGTACAGAACCTCAAAATGACTCCCCAAACAAACCAACACAAATTGTCAGAGGGAGTTTAAAAAAAAAAAGCATTGTAGCTCTTAAATTCCATAAATAAACCAACACAAACAGGGACAGCGAGTAAAAAAACACACTCAAATTCGTCCTCATCAGTACATGACGTGGTGGTGCGCATGTGTCAAGAACATTGTTGAATTGTACAAATTAGAACCAGGCCACATGTCATTTCACTTGTTTATTGTAGTAAATGTCAAAAATATAATGGAGCCACTTAGAAACATCAGGCATTAACAACATCAGATTTAAAAGATAGTCTTCCCAAACAGTTACCAAAACGAAAAAAAAACTGCAGGAGGGGGAAAAGTTATTGAACAAGAAGACAAATACAAATGCAAACATTTCAATAACAAAGTCTAATAAACTGGGAAAAGGCGATTTTTACAAGACGTTACACTTGAGCCTTTTGGGATGGGCACAAAAGGAGCCAAACAAGGAGGTCCGACAAGATGAGACACTTTGCTCTCAGGCATGTCTTAGTGAGTCAGAATCATGTACCACTTCTACTGCTTTGAAAATGAAGCGATTTCCTGAGCGTTCACACCAAAAACAAAAAAGAAAGCTAAATGAAACGCTCCAAAGGGTTTATTAAACTGGGGTATTAACAGCTTCAGAACAGGTAAGCAGAATCCAAAATTCAGTGTAAACTACAAGAGAGTCACAGAAAGGAAGAAAAGGAGTGTATGACTTCTCTAGAAAAATGACGACATTTTCAAAGGGGGTGATACAAACTGTTTTTGTTTTTTTAAATCCTCCTAATTTGATCATTCTGTCCAGTAAATTAACCCACTACAAACCCCTAACAATCAAGGGCATGATAAAAGGTATCCAGGATGTTAGATCCTTCTCAGCTGACTGACTACACAAGTATCAACGTAATTTTAAACACATACACAGGGGGTTTCCCATTAGCATTGTAGCAAAAGTCCATGCAGGTTGGTGTAGCAAGTTTAAATTTAAACACTATTAGGAACGTAAAAATCCTAAAGCAACAACACATTTGGGAAACCCATCTGGTTTTATGTTAACATTGCCCAATGATGCAGTAGTTCTCATCAAGTTAACAAATGACAGACAAAATGATGCAGCCCACGTGAAACATCCCTTTATCCATCTTCTATTTTCCAGCTTGTTGGGCTTGGCGTCTTAGCAAGACGTAGATTTTTTCTTTAATCCAGTCTTTGTTGTAGGGTTGGTACGTCTGTGTGTCTGCACGGTACCTGTTCAAAGCACCAGGAAAAGATCCACAAGTTTACAAATGTCCTATAAAAATTTTTGTGTGTATTTACAATGAGTAATCAAGAGTTTAGAAAGGCATTAAAGCATAAATTGCAAAGAGTGGTGCAATGTAAAATACAGTCAGAACAGTAACTTAATGAGCTGGTTCCCTGGGCATAGAGTAAATATGTTTGGAGTACATTATAATGAATAACCATTGGTATTTTTTAGCCCAGTCCTAATGGCTTAATCTGGGTTTAGAAAAGCAATCAAACATGCATCAAAACATCACTCAGGTCATTAACACCCTTTTTTGTTTCAATAAACCCCTTCTTTTTACTATGGACACTTACACCAGACAGCTGAGGTCAGCCAGGTCATCAACAAAATCAAACAGCTGACTGATATCATAGGTGATGGAGGGACTGTTGGGGTTCATTCTTTTCAGATGCTCCTCGTACATCTTACATACTCCTACAAAGAAGAGGAGGAAAAGATCACGGGCACGTTACTTAATAGTGAGAACATCCAATGGTCTATTAAATACAATCACAAACTGATTTCAAAGACAGCTCACCCTCCATGCACTCATTGACAGACTCATAATCAGCATAGGTTCTTCCCTCTGGCCTCTTTGTGGGCTGAACTAGGAGAATTGTGTGGGACTGAGAGAGAAGGAAGAACGATCAGATTAACACTCAGTAGGGTTTTCATAGAAGACAAAAAATACAAACGCTATCATTACTACAAATACGCAAAGTACACGAGTCATATTAACATTAATCACTTTGCTTCCCCAAAGCGCGAAATTCAAAATATTAACCCTTTAAAGGGAACTTTTGTGGTCTTCAACTGAACTGTTAGCTAACAAGCTAACGTTTTCCAAAGTAGCTAACGCTAGCTATCTCAAACTGGAATTACCAGTTTTCACGTATAAGACCAAACTCTGAATCTTTAGGAGCTTTAACATCATTAGAAATAAGACATTGGTCGTTCTACAGACCTATTTATTAGTTTTCTAGTAAATCAAACCGAATTGCTCGAGACAATCGTGGCGTCTAATGAACGATGTCAAATAACACCACTAGCCTAGCATAAGCTAACGACGAAGCTTTAGTCAACAACCTACACACTGTAGAATATAAAACAGGGTGGTAAAGAAGCAAATTACGTACCATTTTTGGGCCTGCTGTATAAATAAGATTAGGAAAACTGGAGAGAGGCAGCAGTGTTTGCAGCTGTTTCTGGAATAGCAGCAAATCATGAATGGCTTTCTGCAACAAAAGTCCTTTTCCTTCGGTCAATAATTTTTTCTGTCAAAATAAAAGTCGTGACGCGGCCCTTCATTGATAAACAGCTGTAAACCCCGCTATTTTCTGCAGTGCCCTGATTACTTAATACAGAATTAAGCTATTCAAAGCAACTAACAATATGAGGACACATTCAAGTTTCAGGACAATGTGAGAACCAGAGAGGAGTGCATAAAGAGAAGAGATTTACATTTACATTTACAGCATTTATCATTTACATTCTCTCTCAGTCCCACACAATTCTCCTAGGAGATATTCTCTGAATATATGAGTCTTCGGGAGGTTTTTGATTCTGCTGCACTTGTCGGCGTACACAGCTCATTCCACTAGCGGGGAACCTCAAAAGAGAAACGTCTGGACGGGGTTTGCCTTGTGTGTAGGAACGGCAAAGCCAGATGATGTTCCTTGGAGGAGTGGAGGGACCAAGTATGACCATAATCCTGAGCAATCGGATTCAGGTAGCTGAGTCACTCCCAGATGTCACTCTATAGGCAAGAGTTAGTGACTTGAACTTAATTCGGGCAGCCATGGGTAGCCAGTGTAGGTCAACCAGCAGTGGGGTGACACGTAATTAATATGAACAAAAGTAGCACAAACGCACAAAAGTCATCAGCAATTTGGTTTATTTTAATCTTAAAGAGAAATAGGAAAAGCACATGGATGGACAAGGGAAAATTAATGTCATATCCACTAAGTCTCTTATCTGTTAAGAGATTGTCTGTGACATCTGGCATACATTTTTAAGTACGCTACTGTACACTACTATTTTTTTAAGCCTTTGAGAGTGACCTTTTTATTTATGACATTTTTAAAAATTACATTATAATGTAATACTATGCACTGTATTGCTGATATGTGTGTAACATATTTAGGGGGCATGTCTTTTCTGATGAGATGTATGAGATTGTACATGTGGATGTATTTTCATATGGGATTTTTTTTTGCGACTACTCATTTCTTTTCTTTCATCCTCAAGCACGTGCACGGTCTGATCTTCCCCTAATATGTCTTCTGGGTGCTTGGTCCCTATAGGCGCGACTGGCAGCAGATTGTCTGACAGAATCTCCACATGCCCTCATGCACTCGTCCATGGAGACAAAGTTGTTGCCATTGCCCTGACAGCCACCATACCAAAAATGTGTGCATGTGTGGTTAGCAGCATCAAAATAAAAACGAGACTTCCACTCATAGCAAGGGCCAACATCCCGCGACAGAGAGCACACATCAGCTGTAATCGATGGATAGTCCTGCCAAAATGATAGAGAAGGCCATCAGGTTTGTATTTGATCATTTCCTAATTTCAAAATTTCATACATCCATTTGTAACAATTTTGGCAGCCGATGTTTAATTCAAAACGCATCATCATTCCTCTAATAAAGGTACAACTAATTTCTTGGATGTGTAAAGCCCAATCCCAACAACCAACATCATGAATAAAAAAAGAATGAATTTGTTATTTAATGCATTTTGGAATAAAACCATTGACATCAGTGATGTCAGAACAGAACCTTGTATGTTTTTTTATGTTTTACATAATTTGAAAATGCCATTTTACACTGTCAAATTACACTTGCACATTTAGTTTTAGTTTTTTTAAATATATCTGAAAATCAACAAACAAAATCATCATCATTTGACCCCAGTGGTGAGAAATTAGTTTGTATATATATGTGTGTGTGTGTGTGTGTGTGTGTGTGTGTATATATATATATATATATATATATATATATGTATATATATATATACACACCCTAAATAATTTACTAATGAATAATTGCATTATGCTGCTAGTAAGAACTTCTTGGGTTGGAAAACTGAAAATAAGCAATTTTAGATTATAATTGAACATGCGGAATAATAAAATACAGAATGTCATTTTTTAAAGTTGTGATCATATTTTAGGCATAATTAAAAACACTACAAAAAGATACTTACGGTGTTGCATTTATGATTTCTAACAGTATAAAATTTAGAACTTGTTAATAATAATGTTTTCCCAAAAACATTGAATAAATAATCTAATCAAATGTCTTGTGGTGGTTTGCTTTACTATGCTACTCTTTGACGTGAGGTCTTGCAACTATTTCAGTTTACATTTCAGTCTCTATACTGTATAAAATGACAGCAACTCTTAATAGGGCAAATTATTTTAAACTTTTACAAAAGTCACCGAAGTGCATGTTACCCTTCGGGAGAACTCAGGACACCCTGCTCTGCCAGTGCCCTGAGCGGATGTTACTCCATCCAGACAGCAGCCGTACCTGCCACACACACACACACACACACACACACAGGTCATAAATTAAATATGCCACAACGTTTATCCTGTACATAATAAAGCATGGCTTTTTTAGCGCAAACCTATAGATAATAGTGATTATTATGGTGATGGTGATACAGTGTGTCATCCCCATTAAAGACTGATTGCAAGAAAAAAAGGCAATCAGTAAATTCAGTAATTAGCGGTAACTCAGGAGAGCAATGTATGAATGACTGTGTGGGCCCACATATGTAAAAAGTGTTTTCTTACCTGCTTCTAACACAGTCGTCTACAGCACAGCCATGTCCCCTGGGTCCTGTAGCAGTGGTGTGGCCATCAGGACAGCAGCCGTACAATGACTGAGCACAATGTGGACCAACCACAGGTACGTAAGGCCTATGAACTATAAATAATTCAAAATGTCAAACACTGGTGAGCGGATAACTTCTGCACTAAGCCAGAGCAGGTTTACTTAAACAGCACAGTTCATACAAAAAGGCAGTTCAATAGGCTTTACATGAATTTAAAAATGAACATTTGAAGAAAATGTAAGACAAAGTGCTTAAATGTATGAAAAGACTCATAGTATCAGATCTGTAATTTTAAAGTATCGCTTAAATGCTCAGTTAAGTACTCAGTTTCAATCATTTTTCATTGAAATGAAAATGTCTACCTGATGGTTCACCGTGGACGTGAGGAACAAATCCTCGCAAGGAGCTCTCATGACCCCTGGGGTCCTGAACACTAGGCACAGCTAAACAAGTAAAACACATACTCAAAAAATATTCTGTGATATTCATTTATTTACTCAATATATGTGTGGCCCTGCTACAAAAACATATAATACAATTAGTAACACATCATCATATCTGACATACTTACATTTTATTATTTTTGAGGTGGGTGATTTTTACCCCTGATTTTCTGCACACTAGAATTTCATATTTTGATAATAATCGCTAGTTAACCAACTTATTATGCATTATTAGGGTCTCAAGAGTTGTTCAAATTTTTTTGGAATATTTATAGAACAGATTTTATTTCAAAAAATCAAAAAATGTTTTTGCCACAAATACTCACACTGTGTGCCAGGACACTGCTGAGTGTTGCAGTTCTCCATAGAGTGAGGCTTGGACTGAGGGGAACATCTCTCATCTCCGTACTGGTTCTGATCTAGGTCCATACACACCACTCTACGCTCACGGGTCCCTGTGCCACAGCTCCGAGTGCACTTAGAGCCAGAAAACAGGACAGACAACAGGAGTTCAATTATTAAAAAAGTGGAGCTCAGGGGAAAATAGAATACAGGAAACTGTAGGATATGAGCCCTTTAATCATATCTTGCCCTTTCAAGCTTATGTACAGCAGCATATTATATAAAAATGTTAAAACAAATTATGGTTTTGTTCTCCTCCTCTTACCAGGCTCCAGTCGTTGACATGGTAGTGGAAGACCTGGTGGCAGGCGGGCCTCTGGCAGGTCTGCACCTCTGCAGGACGTGTGAGACCACGGCAGTGCTGCTCTGTGAGACGTTCCCCTCTACCGCCAACACAGAAAACTTCTCGTACCTGCTGACCCTGACCACACGTCACTGAGCACTGAGAGAAACCACAGAGGAAGTGTGACCATTAGTATCTCACTAATGCTTTAAACTCTTATCAACCAGTGGTCACATCATTATGTAATGAACCCCTATGTAAATAACCAAAAATGGGCCAAGAGTTTAAAGGTATACTAAAAAAAGACTAATTTAAAGCCTAAAACTAATTTAAACCAATTTAGGCCTAATAATATTTATGTTTTATAGTGTAAACCCTAAATATGCCCCCAAATATGCTCCCAAAACACTTTAATTTCATTTTAAACGCAGCTCAATACATTACCCTGGAAGCACTCAAGAAAATGTTCCCACACGGGAATGCTAGACTGCATCTGCCAGAGATGCGTCAAAGGACAGCAGCCCTTGCTTTGTGTCTCTCGACAGTACTAAAAAATGTTCACAGTTGTATTTTTTATGGAAATGTAGCTGAATTTCCATTAATATTCATGTTACAAAATTAGCAAATTATATATTTCTTAACAATTTAGCTCTGAAATGCATGAAAAATTCTATATTGCCACGAAAAAAGCAACAAAAAAAAAGCGGAGGATATTTGCGGTTTCTGCGAATTTGCAGAGGGTTCCACGAACAAGTACTAGTTAGGTTCTAAGAAAAATCCGCGAACGACTGAGGGGAGGGGGAACACAATTTTCGACTTACCCCAGATGTAACTGATCAACCAAGGTAAGTTTGATGTCCATCTGTAGCATTTTAAGTTTATCTGGAGGTAACATTGCAAACAAACACTAGTAGTCAATAGTCACTTTTTTCATTTAATGCATCCCCAGAACCCTATCCAGCTCTTCATTAATCCATCAAAGGGCAGCCAAATGCTGCAGACACCTACTTTAAAGTTTTCACAAACCACCTCAGTAGGAGTGCTAATCTAGAATCAGTTTTTGTGACAATAATCCATGTCACAACCCATGTCAGGAATCTGATTGAAGCTCAGTCCTTCTACGACTGCTTTGTGAAGATAAGGCCTGCTGTTGTCTGAAATAATTGCCTGCAGAGGTGAAGTTTTTTGTTTGTTTGTTTGGGTTTTTTTTTGGGTCACACTGCATCCTAAATCACACCTGAAAATGTTCTAGTGTTTGTTAGCTATATTAGCCTTGTAGCTCAAGGTCTGTTTGAAAGAAACAATATTTGGACATCAAACTAATAGAGTACATCTGTGGATCTTTTGCTATTTCTTTAAGGGAATCAATATGAAAATGTTTTTTAGTCTCGAAGCACAAGATGCACTAGTACTGATGCATGTTAAAATACATTTTCACAAAAAAATATTACTATATAGAACAGAGTGTGCATGTGTGAGTGTGTGTTTGTGAGTTACCGTGCTGAAGCTGCTGACACTATACTCAGCACATGCATGCTGGTTGCAGGCTCTCTGGGCGGCTGGCCTCTGCAAGCCCTGAGCGACACAGTATGAGTCGTCCACCACCTGTCCATCAAGCATGCAGTGTACACTGCGGGTCTGCGTGCCCCCACCGCACGGAGCCGTGCACTCTGAGTAAGCACCGAATGAGTACCTGGACACATACAAACACAGACGTAAAGAAATCACATACATTTTTTGTAATCCAGCCATCTTGAAGCCTTTGAATGTGAGAATCAGGTAGATATAACAAGAGCTGCAATGAAATTATATGAAAATGCTATTAAAATATTAAAAACAAAATTCACATCAGTCTTCCTCCAAATACACGCATGAATTCAGCCATAAATAGAGACACACACAAACACAAACATACATACACATACACACCTATAAGCCTCTGTAGTATGTGTCACTCCAGGTCTTGGGACTCTACTGACAGCAGGAGTGGGTGCGTGGTCAAAACCCACAATTTCACCATGACTCAACGCCTGTAAATCAAGAGAAAGGCATCAGTGTGTGCTTGTTGTCTGTGCCTAATTTGTGTGTGTGTGTGTGTGTGTGTGTGTGTGTGTGTGTGTGACTGTGTGAGAATGTGTGTGTGTGTGACTGTATGAGTGTGTGTGTGTGTGTGTGTGAGAGAGACTGTGTGTGAGTGTATGTGTGTGGGTTTGTGTGTGTGTGTGACTGAGAGTGTGTGTGTGTGTGTGTGTACTTGCCCTGCAGACTCCCTCCACACAGATGTCACTGCGGCCCACATAGCATCGGGTGCCGTCCACTACAGCAGGACGGTGGCGATAGTAGAAATTCTCTCCTCGGGGTACACACACCAGCTCACATGGGTTTGAGGCTGCAATCCCGTCCAGGCAAGCAAAGTTTGGTAAAGTATTATTTTATTGAGCTACAAATGTCAAATTGTAAATGTAAAATGTAAATTTCTCACTTTATTCCCCATAATAAAGGCATATTCATAGTTCTGCACTGCAGCCACAAGTGACAGATATTTATGCATCGCAAAAACTGAATCCCTTGCCTGTGTGGTTTGTGTACTGTATTGTTATCTATAGAACTGTACAAAAATACACTGCCTAGCTGAAAGCAGTACCAGCAGACATCAATCTGAATTTTGCTTGTGCATTTTTACAGATACCAGTTCATGTCACCACACAAGCAAGTCTGTATAACATACATTTTCAACTCAGTGCAATTAGATGATTTTAGTTGACCTAGGTATGCAGGTTTACACAGTGCTAACTGACGTTTGTGTTTCGAGGCAGATGCATCAGCCTCGTTGCTCCAGTGCAAGACTAAACTTGCAAACTTGGAATATACAGTAGTTGTGTGCAAAAGTATGGATGCCCCTGGTCAAATTACAAGTTACATGTTAATGTTTAAATGTAACATATTGGGAACAGATGAAACTTCAAATATAGTCTGTACAAAGATTTTTCCCCAGTGTCTTAAACAAATAAGTGGAAACTGTGAACTACAATTTGCAGAAAATTGTCATGCCAAGTTTCCTGTAGAGGAAGTGTATTTTCAATTGAACATGTCATTTGATTGGGGATTTTCCATTTTTTGCAATAAGTGTACTCATTCTACCTTCAACCCCCCTTATTTTATCAAAATTGTCTACATGGGTGTGGACTCCACAGTACCCCCATAGTAAGGCTGCCAGAAGTAGCGTTTGCCCTGGAAATCCATCCTGTCATACTGGGAGCACTGTTCCTCACGGAAATCACGGGATCCAGATGGACATTCCTGTTACAGAACGTAGAATTGCACACTAAATGCTTGCATACTTAACTGTCAGTGGTACAATAATTGGTTTACAACTGACCATTATCGTCCGTCTCTGTAAGGAGCGCTACTGTGCCCAGAGCAGCTTTGGCTTCTTATTATGATCTACAGGCACTCACATGGTACATCCTAACACATGATATAGCTATAAGATAAATGTGTTTATGTGACAATTTATGGCGTAAATATGAGTATTTATGGGTGCAATCAATGAACTGTGCTTATATGATCCCACTGACACTGTTATCTAGCAAATTGAGAATAAATTGGTATATACATTTATAGAACAGTTTATAGAACAGTAGCAGTTTTTGGAGGAATGTAGGGATGAGAAATGAATGAATAGAATGATAAAAGGTACAAAGGTAACCAATATGGATTGTTGAAAAGGAGGAATAAGGTGATTAAAAATGACAACAGCCTTTGGTGCAGTAGATATTTCAGGCTAGATTTGTTTCAACATTTTCTGTAGGCATATGAGTGATGCTGTCTCTATATTTCATATTGCATGACACATCCCAATCACAACATGCAGCAACATATTCACAATATAGTTTTTGTGTCAATGATGTTCAACAGGCCTCGCCCATACCTGAGTGTTGCACGTTTTGAATGACTTGGAAGGTCCCACACAGTTGTGTCCACCGTCTGTCCTGTAAATTGCAATTAAAAAAAATAGAGAAAAAAATCATAAAGCAAAACGCACATTCACATACACCCACACACATACAAATACACACCTCATGGTGTTGCAGACCCTTGTCCTCATGGCCACTCCAGTGCCGCACGTGCGGCTGCACTCTCCATATGGTCCGTATTCCCCCCAGTAGTCATCACTCGGCTGCCTGATCTACAGCACACACGGACAAAAACAAACTGCGTCTCAAAGGGATGATCATTTGGAAGTTTTATTCAGCGTTTCACCCACCGTGAAGTCTCTGTACCATGTCGCCAAACCCTAATCTCAGATTGCTTATCCTTCTTTGTAACACACTCTCCACATCCCAAAAGCCTTCCTACATTTCTAAAGTGGTTTCACTCATAATGACACAGTGCTAAAAGCCACCAACGCTGAAATTTGTGCACTCAGGTAGCCGTCACTGTGAGTGACTGGAGAGTCCCAACCAGAGCATGAAAAGCAGTATACACTGAGTGACTTAACACAGGCATAGACAGTATAACATAACACTGTGAAACCTAAAGCTTCTGTGAAATCTCAGCCACCAGAATTTCACCACAGCATTTCTATCTACAATAAGAGGAGAGGAGTTTCGTTGAAGTTAACCGCAATCAACTTTGATAGTCTTGTACTTGTTCATGTTCCTGCTTATATTAAGCATAGTTGACTGTGACTTTTTATTTTCATTTTAACGTATTTACTCAATTATCTCTCTAATTTAATAATGTCCACTTCCAATCAGTAACTAGGACTTCCCCAATTCCTCACCCACCTACACTGGGAGGGTGAAGGTCTTGAAGCCTCCAGCAGCTTTTTCAAACTGTTGTTAAATCACTGGACAGCTCAACAAACCAGGAGAACTGTAGGACTGTAGGTGATGTGTAATCTTAGATCAAAATGTTATTTTTGTTGGGGGAAAGTATCAGTTATATCATATTTCACCCTCCTTCCATTATCTTCATTTACCATCAAACAAAGGTGAGCTCAGAGACCCTGCCTGATTCATTCAGAAATATGTTATAGTACATTACGCATGATTTCTGGCTAAGCATGGATGAGCAGCATAACTGGTTTTGTGTTGGTTAGGGCTAATCCCAGTATATGGAACCAGTGTGGTGTCACTCACAGAAAACACTGGAGCTGTGAACAGGTACAGGACTCCCAGGAGTGGCAGGAAAATCATCTACATAATGGGAACACACATACACACACACACACACACACACACACACATACAAAGAACACATAGCAGTCACATAACTGAAGTAAACTCACAAAATGACCTTACATGACCTTAATTATTGTGAAATAAAACATGTTTATTGAAGTAATTGTGAACAGTTTCCATTGGTCCATTAATCATAAAATAATGATATAAAAAGTAAATATTGTAAAGTATTGTGCAAAGCAATTAAACACCACATAAAACATTACGCAAGTAGAACAAAAGCTGAATTTATTTTGCAAAAAGTTTATTTATATATCTGTAACAAGAATCTTTTAGACAAATGTTTATGCACAATTTTTCAATTTTTTTGCTGGTCTTAAGAATGTAAATAGTTTAAATTCAGCA
>JBBPCX010000160.1:18650315-18711179 GCA_037974365.1 Hydrocynus forskahlii
ATGATACACAGAATGATACACAGAATGCCTTTGCGAGGCGGCTCTTACCTTGTCCCTCTGTCTCCCTCTGTGTCAGAAGTTAATCCAGTCTCTGCAGGAGTGGACTGATGTTTCTGTCCCGCCTGGACTACATATCTCTCTCTCCTGCACACGTAAACACACACACATACAAACACACATACACACACACACATACACACACACACACACACACACACACAATGCTTATCACAATTAACCCCTCACAAAGGTTTTACAGAGTCTTGTCCTGAGATTTACAGAGTAGATGAAACTGTCACATATGAAAATTCTATTGAATCCTTTTTATATTACCAAATGCATTTAATGCATTTAATACAACATTTTAAAATAAGGAATAATTTAAATATTGTAGAACACAACCATTTATATTTAATGTTTTATAAAGAATGAAAAGACTAGTGTGCTACGTTTGGAAGAGATTTTATTTTAAGCAAACAAAACATTTTAGACTTTAGACAAGTTTCACACACACCCTCTCTCTCCGTCTCACGCATACACACACACACATATATATAAACACTGTTGCAGGCTTTCAGTGCTTACTAAAAGTGCCTAATGAGACATTAAATAAAACATTAAATAAAAAAACACAGAATGCTATTGGTGAGGGTCAAGCCAGTACGGTTTATTTTTTATCTGTCTCATACAGACAGTGAAAGACATAGTAGAGGACAGTGCACACGTGTTTATGAAAGAGAGAGCCCAGGGAAAATGACTTTCACACAGTGAGGGGTTTTCAAACTTTCAAGCCGCAGATGATTCTTACAGCACGTCCCATTGCCACTAAACACAGCGTATTAAATCATGGGGTATAAACAGCTCTTCAGGCTCCATGGTTTAAAGGCGCTATTTTGGGCTCTCTCACTTTTCAACAAGCAGACAAACAGATGCAGGTACTCATTTGGGGATTGGAAAGAGGGGTACTGGAACCATATGACCTGTGCCAGCCTTCACAACCCAACAGTCATTAGACATAATTACACACAAACATAAGAGCATGTACTTCATTCCAAACATTTTGAAGTGATTAGTTCTTGCTCTGAAAAATATTATGTTTAAGCTGTTGGAGAGATTTCATCTGAAGAGCGAGCCCAGCATCTCAGTTTGGACTCTATGCATTATACTCTTACACTATACACTACTTCCCTATCCAGAGCCTGGATTTTGTAAAATTACATAACTGTAATATAAGAAACCACCATGCGATACACAATGTCACTCAACTGTATCTGAACAACCTCATAATTAAGTATGTTCCAAAATCTCACAGATTATACAACTGTACTATCATTAGGGGATCCACAGCTGCCCATGATCAGGAGCTACAGAAACTATAATTAGCTTTGCTCTCCCTCTTCACCCATGGCTCAGCATGATATTAGCCAATCACACTGAGTGATGGCTATCACGCAGAATTGGTGCGTCATGTATCTCAGAAGAAGCACATTCCTAGCTTTTACCCTTCCAGTCTTGGTGGCATCATCTGAGGGGAGACCTAGCTGAAGGGTAAGAATTGCCAGTGAGTAAACATGGGAGAAAATTGGTATATTGAGGTACCTTGCTGCCTCAGCAGTGTGTCAGCCGTTTGGAACATTTCAAACCATGGCTATCCCTGATGGCTTTGCCCCTTGTGTTACATATGGCAGCATACAATGTTCCACATTTCATTTTAGTACATCATCCAGGTTTTGTCACGACACTACATCCTGCTGCATTTCCAATTGCTTGGTGTAAAGGATTCTGCTACCCAAAAGAAATATCCAGTTTCAGGTTCTTTCCTGTATTGTGACACATTCCAAAAACATGGGAGCTAGCTTGTTAACATCTTTTCGATGAATAATAGGTGTCGGAGGTGTCACATGATATTACTGGTAACATTTGCCCCCGCCTGCTGGTGTGTAGTGGCAAAACCGAAAATTAGATGTTTTAGAGGTGGTTAAAAACATTTGAAGGTGAAAACAAGAATTTTGTTTTTTTAAAGACGAGATGCGATGCCTGATACACCCGGGCACATGAGTTAACAAGGTAAAACAGGTTCATTCTGATTTTAGGTTGAGCAACTGAGGACAGGAAGGCTCCTCTATTTTTACCAACTCGGCCACCTGAATCCACCGTTTCCTGTGTGTGACAGTGACGATGATGATAATCACCAGAACTCGATTATACCTGTCAGAACCTTGAGTTTTCCAGAATTGTTCTCAAATAACTTCTCCTCACATTTAGTGCTGACACATCCATAAGACACAGATCCAAAATAGAGAAGCATGACACAACTGTGGTCCACAGCAGCAGGATTCATTTGACCTAGGCTTATGCTTTAAACCCCTTCCAAATAGCATTGCATGAATGTGCATAACCAGCATGTAGCCTAAAAGTTTAAGTTTACAAATCAAACCCTCCGTTAAAATTTTCACAAATCCACTTTCTCCAAATCTGTGTTTATGTTTCTTTAAATGAATTTTTAACCTTCTCCTCCCCCCTGTATTTATCATATACACGGAGAATGGTCTTCGGTGGCTCCACACATACTCAGAGCTGCCTGTTCAGTTTCTCGGCCTGCCTCTCTTTGGCATCAAAAGCATATTTGGTGTCCTGCAGGTCCTCGATGATCTCTAAGGCTTCATGCAGCTCCTGGGCCAGTGCATCATATTTCTCGATTAGTTCTCGGTTCTCCAGACGAAGCTCTGTGATGTGTCGGCTCAGCTCCAGATTCCAGTGGATGCAGTGAGACCTCAGCTGCTCCACGTCCGTCAGGAGCACCTCCATGCTCCTCATCAGAACCTCCAGCTTCTCCCTTGCGGCACTCATCTCTCCCTGCCGCTGCTCCATGGTCTTCCTTGTTCCCTCCTCTATTCACCTTCACTTCAGTACTTTAGAAAATGTGCATGTAACTAGTGGTGCTGCTTCTGTCAGGAGATGTGGATTCCTGGAGTAAATAATCAGAGTTAGTGTAACCGACTAATGAAAATCATCAATATAACCAACCTAGAACAAGAACAGAGATAGAGAAACACATCACACCTGTTCACAGCTCTTAATAGACCAGACTGTAGAGCAGCAAAGCCTGTTTGTTTAATCCCATCCTGCACCTTGCCTCCCCCCACGTCATCTCTCTCTGTCTCTCTCTCTCTTGCTTTGTCTCTCTCTCTCTCTCTCTCTCTCTCTCTCTCTCTCTCTCTCTTTCTCTGCTCTGTTTATGTTTAAAGGCCTCTCTGACATTCTGTGATCAGTAATCCCCTTACTGAAGCTCTCACACACACACAAAGATGCTATGGCTATTCTCTGCCACAAGACACATTAGCAGAGTGTTTTAGATGAGTGTGGTGGTGGCATGGGGAAGTGAAACATCATATTGTTAGTTAACGTTATTTATCCTCGCTCACTGGTACATGGTCAGCAAGCCGAAACTCAGAAGACATTTCAATGTCAGGTGAAATTTCATCACATTTAAATGAAAGAATGGGTGAAAACCCCAAAAAATGTCTTTTAATTATATAATAGGATTAATTGTGAATTATGGGATACCTTAACAAGGTAAAAAAAAAAAAAAAAAAAAAGAACAGAGTAATAAGGCCATGCTAGGAAGAGTCTGCCATTAGTCATATTTTTTCAAGTTGTAAAATAAGATCGATAGATCCAAAAGATCTTATTACTGCGTAGCAGAAACACTGTGTGCCTCTTGACCTAACCCCACTGTAATCCCTAAGGTGATTAGAATGCTAGTGTTTAAACAGAGTGATTCAGTACAATCTCCCCAGAAAGATCACAGTAGAAGACAAAGTAATACTTAGTATATATCCTAATACAGAAGCTTTATTGGGAGTAGGTATAGTAGTGGTTGAGCAAGTGTAGGATCAGAAAACCAGGTAGGTCAATCTAGTCTAGTTCTGAAATGCTGTTTGTAAGAGGCAGGCAGAGGATTTATTTGTAGGGCATAAACCTACACACGCAAACCAGTCTAACATCAGCACACAGCACTAATTTTGTCAGCCTTGTTGCCTGTGTGGACTCCTCTATGGAAACCACAATGAGAAAGACAAAGCTTGGGACTGGAAAAACATGCTTTCTTCCAAATTGCCACATTCTCTAAACTCCCTTGTTCAAAAGCACATGGGATGCAGAGGATCTTTGGCGTGTGGTCATTTCTTTATGAGTTATGTGTCTCCTGTTCTTTTTTCCTGTCGCCATATAGACAGACTGGAAAACAACTAAGCTATTCGGCCATTCAGATTCAGACCACTGACTGTGTCAGCTAAAAACTTATAGACCGTGTCTGTGTAAATATATATTTTTCAGTTGATAAATTAAATAGACTGAATCTGAAAATCTCCATGATAAACATTTATATAGTTCTACATTATATTATGCATGCAAATAGTGTCATTTTAATATCATGGTCGTTCAACTTTATCATCCACTCATGTTATTTTATTAAAACTTATGCTTATATGCATGCTTATAAACTATGGTAACTAAGAACCTTCTGTCTGAAAGACAGGAATGGAAGAGTGTGTAGAGCCACCCGCGCTCATTTCTCCAGTCCTTGTTTTTGTGGTGAACAGAAAGCCTGCAATCAAAGCAGATTACCTCCTGGAGTCTACATGGCAAATAAGCCTTTCCTACTGTCTCAGTGTACTGTGCTTCAGTTTTTTAAGCACTCGTAAAAGTCTCTTTTCATAAGTGAGGGCTCACCTGTTTTGTTTTGCTATTTTTTTCAAAGTTAATTGACCGAGCCAAAATGCCTCCAGTTAAATTTTTTGAAGATTTTAACAGTGTTGTTACTTCTAATGAATGCATTCTAGTCTTAAAATATGGATTTAACTGAGTAGACATGCCACTATAAAATGCATATTTTATCAAGTTTATTTAGACTTTATAAAAGTTTATTTACAGAGAAACAGCACATTCATCACTGTTTCTGACAGTGATATAAACTTGAAAGTTCATCATTTGTTAGCTTTATTTTTCCCCTCATACATAAAACAAATGACAATCAAGTGTTGCCTAAGTAAGTCAAATGTTGCCATTGTAGCTTATGGCTTACACAAAGTTAGCTTACCAGCAGAGTACCATTAGCCGCACTGTTTTCTAACATGAGCTAGAATAATTAAAATACAATAATTAAAATACAATAATAAGCCCAGGGATCACACTTAATCATACTGTAGAGTCCTCCAGACATGATGGCACTTGGAAGGCAAGTTTATTTCGATTACTGAGCTATACGCTCGCAGGATATTCATCTTGACATCCAAAGCGAGGCTGAAGTGGGAAAATTCTGAAAAAAGCACTCAGGAAGCAGTGTGTGGGTACAGTACCTTGCTTAAGGCTACCTTAGCAGTGCCACTGTGGTGTAACTATAAGGGGCCACTTTACTTTAATGGTCAGGTGTTCACATGGGCGCAGGGGGGGGGGGTCCTCCTCCTCGATCCGTCCCCCCTCAGATCTCGATCCGTAACCAACCCCCCCACGCCCCACCCGGAGCACAGATGATGTAGTGATGTATAACTCATACTCCAGTTTTAGGGTCTAAAACGTTTTATTTTGCACATCTTAAATCGAAAACCTGAACATGCCACTCCATTTACCGTTCTCTTGCGGACCGTTCTCGCAGCACGTTTTGTGTTATTGTTCCAGGGCCTTGAGACCTAGGAGCTGCCTCATTGGTGCCCGCCCCCAAGCCCTGCCATCGATTGGTCCAACCCGCATTAAAAATGCTATCTGCGCCCCTGGGTGCTCAGAACCATTTTAATACTTTGGTTCATTGGCACCTACAGACAAAAGGAAATTCGGTGACCCTTTGAGTTGACAATATATATGTTTTAACCAGTATGCTCATATTTATTTTTAATTGTGATTTATTTACTTTCTTGATGTCGGGTAGCTCAACTAAACACGCTCTTGAATACTTTCTAGCCCCTAATTTCATTAAAATATTTCTTGAGTGGACTAAATGCCGTCGCATTGGATAAAGCAATATTTAACAATCACTATCTGAAAAAAAAAAACATTAAATAAGTCGACATAAACGCTGCTTAACACTGATATTTTATTTTATGTATTTAGTTGTTTGTTTGTTTAACTATGTGTGTGTGTGTGTGACGTATGCAATATGGCCACTGGCGCCGTTGCATAGCAACGCGAATGACAACAGTGTACAGAGCCAGAGAGCCAGAGGAGGAAACTAAAAAGCTGGATATCGTTTACGTTAATTTATATGAAAAAAGATGTTGCAAGCGGGAATTTTGCGAGAGGAAGCAGGTAAAGCAGGGCCGTCTGTTGAGTCTGAAGACCCGGACGAGCGGATTGCAGCCCGTCGGATCAGAATAGCAGCCCGAAACGAGGCCAAGAAGCGGTCAGTAGACTTCAGTGGCTTGTCCTTATCTGGTTACCTTGAACTAGCTAACTTTATCTCGTTAGCTGGTGGCTCATTTTTGTCTCTTTCACTCTCAAACTGTATGTTTTTCCTTCCATTGGAAAACCAAAGACAAGAACTTGGCGATGATTCCCAGGAGAAGGAGGAAACTGAGGAAGAAGCTCGTCCCAGTCAGAAACAGACAGAACAAAGTGAAAAAGTAAGTTTGTTATAGCACTGAAACACTTTTTCCTTTAACACAGTATTTTTATCACCTTCTTTACTGTTTCCTCTGCCCTGTCTCCAGCGAATTGTGAAATTACAGACTGATGGCACAGAGCTGGTGACCAACATCCTGGTGGCAGCAGATGACAGGGAGTCAAAGAGGAGAACAGAGCTAGAGGAAGCACGCAGATTAAGGTATGCCTTCATCTATATGTGTGCGTGTGTGTGTGTGTGTGTGTGTGTGTGTGTGTGCGTTGTGTCACTTTACCTCATCTGTTTTTATTCATTCTGTATTCCCAAACCTATGCTGATTCTGTCCAGGGTTGAGAAGCTGGAGAATGAGGCAAAATCCAGCCTGGAGAAGTTTGAGGATATCACTCAAAAGTGGACCGTGGCCAAGGCGAAGGAGATTCCTCAGGATCTGAGAGATGCACTCAACGGCCAGCAGCAGCTCTGTGCCCTGCTCCTTGAAGAGAAGAACAAAGTAATCAATGAACTGCAGCAGGTAAATACACACACACACACACACACACACACACACACAGCCACACTTAGCAAGTACTTACAGAACACATGAGGATTTGTGTGTGGAGTGTGTCTGTGTGTGTGTGAGAGAGAGAGAGAAAGAGAGAGAGTGTGTGTGCACATGCATGTTTTGGTTTGTTATCATTTCAGGACATCAGTTTTAGATTATGTAGTAAAACCAGATAACACTAACCCTGTGTCTACTTACTGTCTACCTCAATTGACACACGTAACCTTTTTGGCCACCTAGGTGATGTAAAGTTACTGATAATAGGTTTGATGCTGCACAGTTTGTGTTAGGGCTCCTCAATTTCTTCTGGCAATAATAAAGTTTTCTGATTCTGATTCCTTAATCAGTGGTCAGTTTATGACCACAGGACACTGTTGACTGGATATATTTGTTTGGTCTCAACCCAGAGACACCAAGGTGTTTGAAACTCCATTCTGTGCAGCACACACACATTAACATGTTACAACTGTGTCAAAGTTACTGCTGTGCTGAGAATGATTCACCACTTGTCCATTGCTGGTCCTGACCACTGATGAACAGAATAAAGTGCAGCTAACAAAAGGGAAAAAAACAGATGGACGAAAATAAAGAAACAATGTGTACTGAATTAACTGATTTTAATGTATACACAATCTCTAAACAGTGTATATACAATGAACACACATACAGGTATAAAAAACAAGCATGTGTTGTCTGTAGGAGCTGAAATCAAGGGATGATCGCTATGTAAAAGACTTGAAAAAGCAGGCAGAGGATGTGGACCTCATGATTGAGAGGATGCAGGAGCAGATCACTTCCCTAAGAAAAGCCCATAGACAAGAGCTGGACCTAATCGAGGTATTGTACTACCCCCTGCTGCCTGTAGGCAAGTCACACAAATTGAGCCTCCTCTTGTTGTTGTGTTAAATTTAAATAAATAAAAACTCCAATGAAGTTTGCAAAAAATGTCATGTTTAACTTTGTCCCTAGTTCTGGATGTTGCAGGATCTGAGAAATTTCTGCACATGACTGTATAATAACACCAAATCTATAGTTATTTTCTTGTGTTGATGGGATTACAGAATTCATTTGATGATGAGCGGAAGACTTTGCTCACAGGAAACAGGCAAAAATGGGATCAGCAAAGGAAAGAGCGCAGTGACAAAGAGGTAAATGAGGGAAGCCCTTAATTGCCATGAACTGTCTACACGGACTTGGTTAGAGCTGGATTTCAAAGTCAAAGTCAAAATATTTAGTATACATAACTGATTTTGTGTGTGTGTGTGTATGTGGACAGTTGGAACACCTGCTACAGAGGATGAAGCAGGTGGAGGAGTATGAGGTTCTATTACAGCGACTGAGAGAGGAGGCTGCAGAGGAGTACAACATGATCAAAATGAAACTGGAAACTGATGTACAGGTACACTGCACCTGTGGATCTCAAACAAACCCAGAGACAGTCCACATTTTTGCTTTATCCCAACTCCCAGTGTGGGCTATTTGGGGTAGTTTGAAAATCACTGTCCCACACTACAGTGCAATTGCTACAGAGATATATACCTTAGAAGCAGAAGTTCATATAGATGAGAGAATCATTGTACCAGACACATGACCGAGTTACCTGGAAGAGTCACCAGTAGGGGTATAAAAAGGCATATAAACATTGTATTTGGTTTAATTGCAGTAAAAGTTTTCTAATCAATCTTTCCAACTGTTTTTAAGGCTACTTGGAGCAGTGCAAGACCATAATCAAAAGGCTTACACAGCTACTAAAAGAATGCCCAGAGGTTTCTTGACATTTACGAGCTTTATACTATATGTTGAGCAAATAAGAAAGCATTTGCCTTTCATCTAAACTCCTAGTCATATTAGGCAGCAAAGGAACAGTGATGTGCTGGAAACAGACTAAAGGGCAGGTTTAAAGCTTTGACAAGGACAAAATAATGGCCGCTAATTGACTGTGTCAGAGCATTTAAAAGACGGCAGGTCCTGTGGGTGTTCCCTGTATGAAGTAGTTTGTGCAAAAGTAGTTAAAGTAAAGACAACCCATGAACGGGTGAAAGTGACATGGGCGCCCAAGGCTCACTGATGCACGTGGGGAGCGAAGTCTAGCTGTGTATATACAGTTAGTTAGTTGGTTCTGGTAGTCTGATTGGTTGAAAAGCATTCTACTCACACTGCTTTCACTGTAACTATTTCATTTCTCTGACAGAAACTATGTACTTCAGCCTTAAAACATTTGATAACTTTTTTACGATACTATTTGACATGAAGCCTTGTTGGTCAGATTTTGGAGAAAAGTATAACAGCAAGCCTGTCTGCATCAAATCCCGAACTTGTTACTCCCTTAAAGAAAACTTTCAGCTGGTGGCTGTGATGACAATTAAACAAAGTGGACTATTTATACCAATTTGTTTTTAATGAACTGTGAAGAAATCTGAACTGTATTAAACACTGAAACGTAAAGAAATTGAATCATTGTCGAGTGAAAGACATGCCAACAATAAGCTGCAACAGAGGTTGATTTAAAATTAACTTTATGAGATGAAGGAAGATTGCTTTATATTTACTGTGCTTGTACAGGGTGACACAGAAAAACGAGAACTTTTGGCAAACAAATAAAAATAGAAAACATTTTTATCGCAAAAGCATGCTGTCTACCGTTCCACTCCATTATTACTGAATGGCGTGATTGTTTACAGTTCACAGTGCCCCTTCCGTAGTGCTGCCTGTACATGGCTGCCACTACGCAGCTCAAAAGTTCCCGTTTTTCTGTGTCACCCTGTATTTTTGTGTGCAGATCCTAGAGCAAGAGCTCCAGAAGAAGAAGGCAATCTACAATCTTAATCAAGAGAAAATAGAATACAACTTACACGTCTTGGAAAAACGTGACGAGGAGAACACTATCACTAAGTCTCAACAGAAGAGGAGAATCACAAGGTGTTGTTATTGGCTGTGCTCTCCTACTCACTTCTAGAGTCAGTGTTTAGTCAACAGATCTGCTTTTACTTATAAATCTGTTTAAAGATTTTAAAGTATCAGGTGAACGTTTTTGGCTGTATTCAGCATATTCAGGGATACGTTTGCCTTATTGCCTCAGTTCTTAAAATATTGAGGTTATAAGGCATGCTGTGGCTTGCTATCATTCTGAAATCAAATTCCGTCCTCTTTACACAAGATTGCAGGATGTCCTCAACAACTTGAAGATTAAAAGTGCCAATCAGAGAAAGCAGTCTAATGAAGAGAAACAGTCACTGACTGACGACTACAAGCGGATCATGCAGCAGTACAAAGACATGCAGAAGAAGATGAGGTAAACAGTGGGCTATATATAGACTAAAAAACAGAAGCAAGCAGTGATTTCAAAAATATTGTACCATTTGTCAGCAATCCAGACAAGACATGTACACTTCTTGCTTTAATGTTGTTTCCCCTCAATGTATTCTACCCAATAACTAGGATTCCCCATTACATGATGCCACCTAGCCAGGACTGTGAGGGCTAGGCAAGTCCTCTCTCCTAGACACATGAAGCCACATCATCTTTTCTTTCGAAAAGTGCAACATGCTCAGAGGAGAGAACTAACTGCCACTTTTGTTGCAGTCACTTCATGCTGAGTGAACAGGGGGAACAAGAAGGAGCGGGAGAGAGTGAGGCTAGTAATGCTCTCTTACCCTCCAGACTACAGATGCCTGTGGCATCTTCAGCGATCTTCAGTGACCTCCAGATGAGGCAGTGGCAGCTGTGCGATTAATACATCTTATTCACTCTGAATTAAGCATTTAGGATCATCGGAATGTGAGAATCAGATGGACATGTTGACGCTAGACATGTGCAGTTATATGCGCAAAGCGCCAGTGTGGCTGCAGGTTTTCATTCCGGTCAAGCAGGAGCTCATCTAATTCCTAATTCTTGTGTAACAGAATTGCTCTCATCTTAATGTGTGCTCCTGCTTTGCTGGAAGGAAAATGTGTGGGTAAGATTAAGCAAATCTGGATTGTTCCATCAACAAAACTCTACAGCACCAGAGTTGGACACTGCTGCAGAGCTTTTGTCAAACTCTAACTCTTTGTTAATAAGTATATTACTGTCTGTACTGTCTGCTCTTGTTTGATTTTATGAAGTTAACATGTATATTGTGTGTGAAGGCACTTTGCTGCAGTTGACGCCAAGCGTTTCGAGGACGTGTGGCTGATGAACGAGGCTGAGGCCAAAGCTCTGGTACGCAGGGCTCTAGAGACGGACCGGCTGATTCATGAGCAGCAGCTGGGCTTGGCTTGGGTTCCCCCTCCACTGCCCTTCATGGAGCGCTCTGGCCCTGTCCAGCGCCAGGCCCAGCGAACAGCGCGGCAGGTGGCTGTGCAAGTCCTTGGAGGGATGGAGGAGCAGCGAGACATGGAAGGAGAGAGAGAAGGAAGCATTGCTGGGGCTTCTGGAGGTTTAGACAGTGCAGGAGTGGACCGCAACACAGTGAAGAGGCTGCTGGAGCTGCTGTGTGATGAGACGGTGAGGAATGTGCATGTGTGTGAATGTGTGGGCGAGAGAGAGGTGAATGGGTTCATAACCGACTTTCAGTATCTGATGTGTTAATTTCAAATAAAGATAGTCACATCCTGATTTTTCTGCCTGTCAGGGCTTTCTAATAGAGACTAAGCTCTTGAAGCTGCTCTCTCCTCTGGAGAAGGACAAACAGTCTCTTATGAAGCTGGACTCCATCTTTTCTGTGAGTAGAACAAAACTGTTGCAATAATACCCTGATCCTGCACTCAGCGTTAAAGGCTCTTTTCCAAACAGTTCAAAATGGATGTATATGGAAACATGTTGATCTTGTGTTGGAATGACTACAGGCAATGGAGATTGAGAATGAAGAGGACGTATATAAAATGGCAGAGTTCTTAATGAAATATAAACAGCAGCAAAAGGATCAGCCAAAGGTGGGTCCATCTTCTTGGTTCATGTAGTACTAACAGACTTCAGGGGACAAAAAACTGTATATACAAAAAATGTGTGTGATATGGGCTCTTTTACTACTGCGATCAAAGGATAAAGCATCTATGACTACAACTGTTGTCCTCAACTGCTGTTTTCTAGGAGGACGTTTCAGAGAAGGACTCTGATCTTATTCACCCAAATGATGTTCTGAGGGCTCTGCGAGACTTCACAGCACAGTACTGCAAGCCAAGGTATTTTTGTGATTGTGTGTACACACAACAGCTGGAATATGTGAAACAATCAAAAAATCTATAAATTAAACGTTTTTTGCTATCAGAAATGCAGGTTGGATGTATTTTGAAAGTTTTGCCATTTTGATAGAACAGCAGTTTATTTTCCTAAATGGTATTGGATGAAAAAGCTAGAACTTTACACAAGGCTGAGACATTAAAATGGGAGAATGAGACATCAAAGTACAGGGTCCTCATGGATTAGTTTTCCGTCGCTATGACGGATTTCTCTAAAGGTCGTTATGGAGGGACACGGAGCTTTGGGTAAAAAAAAATCCGTCGGATGATTTCTTTTTGCTTTATTCCATGGGCCCTCGGGTTATAACAGTCTCGACAACATTTAGAGTTTATGAAGCTCACTCCAATAAAAACTTCTTAAAAATTGAGACGTGAGTGTTTCGACGTACGCCGTTAGCGTCATGCTTACAGACCACAGGGACAACTTTTGGTTGTATACGTAGAATACGAAGTAACGCAGCGTATGAGTGAGGGAGTGTTTTTACACTCATTTTTTGTCATTTTTTTCTGTTACTACAGTGCAGTGTACCAGTACAGTAAATTTATGTCCTTGTTCTGTGGCTTAGTTGTGTTTTTGTGTTCTAGATAATGATTTTACACCTGTGTTTGGATAGGTTAGTGACATAGGCTAGGGTGTTTCGACGTACACCAAAATTCGAGTTACATCACTGTCGTAGGAACGGATCTGTGTCGTAACTCGAGGACCCCCTGTAATATCTTACATCTTCCCGCCCTTCAGTAATAAGACTCAGTGGCCTTGTTGGTGAAAGCTTGAGCGGAAACAAGACATAGTAGCCAGATCAACCCACAAAACTATTTTTATTGTGCATTATTTAAGTTAAATGCTATAAATAATTTCTTTGTCAGATCTTCCCAGTATTGTCAAATGTGTTTTGAGCTGCATAAAACCGTTACAGTTAGCTAGAATTTTTGTTGTTTAAATTATGGAGTGTAAGACTACATTACAGGCATGTGTTAGGTAAAAGTTTACTGAGGTAACTGAACCACCAACCTGGTTTCACCATTTACTACAGCTGTTTGAATTAAGTTACTTCTGTGTTTATTAAAAATACAAGACAATATAAAAAAATCATTTATTATATTATCACAGTTCATCAAGTATCATTCAGGCTTAAATGTGAACATTATATAATCCCAATAATTAACATATATGAATATTTTTTTATAAAATGATCAGATTTTATAGGAAAATATTCATATATTTTTGGTCAGCACTAGTACACAGACTTTGACAGTGACAGCAGTTGCTGTGTGACAGAGATGGTCAGTCTCCGCAGCAGAGCAGTGTCCCGGCAATGGAGAGAAATGACTCTGAGGATGCAGCGTACTGGGAGAGCCTGGCCAACGTCATCCCCGAGTCCAAACTCAAAGTGTGGAATGCTCTGGAGGCTGCTCTCGAGAAGTACCAGTGAGTGAGAACACTTTTAAAAGGAGCGGCTGTCTGACACAACCAATAGAAGCTCTTTGTCTGTTTCAGTCACACCGATGCATCCTTGCTTATGACTCTTAATCCACAGTCATATTCTTTCTCTCTTTCACTGTTTATGTACTTTTTTAGGAGTTGGTTCATGTAAACAAATGTATTTGCTCTCACAGTACTGTGCTGACAGAAAGAACCAGGCTTCTGGCTGATACACACCATCTCAAACAGCAGAACTCGGAGCTCAGGACTCTCCTGCACGAATACCTCAACTCAAAGGTGTGTACAAGTGTGTGAGAAAGTGTTCATGTGTGCGTTTGTTCCAGGGTGAAATATGTTTGTTTCTGCGCTGCCAGTCCCTAAATCTCCTCCTCCTCCTGATAGGTCAGTGCTGAACTGGAGATTCCGCCCCTGCAGGTGATGCAGCTGACCTCTAAGTAATAAAGCCACCGCTTCATCAGATCAGAAGTATACATTTTCAGACACATTTATGTCTGAACACTGAAATTCATGTTAGAATTTCACTGTATGTGGTTCAGAAAAAAATATAATGGACATAATACATGTACTAAGCTCTTTTCTATATGATCCAAATGCCTCTCTGTATTGTTCTAACTTGAATTACTTGCGTCATAACTGTGCTTTTCGATGTGACAGATTTCTATGTTGCTTGATGACAATGTCTGTTGTAAAATTTAAGAGTTGGATTGAATTTTCCAAATCAGTAGCTGTATGCTTCTGTTGTCCTTTCTACTGAGTTACTGATCACCTTGAGACGTGTGAGGTGCGCTGGAGAAGAAAAACTACAATGCTGGTGTTGTTCCATTTGGTAAACTGTGATGCGATGTGCGCTGCGGGCCGCTAGGGGGAGACATCTCCACGTGAGAGCGCATCATTGTGCTGTTTGCGTAATTACGCACTGACTGTGGCGTTAACGTTACATCAACGATACTGAGTTTATCATCTTTGTTCTTTCACATTTGATGGTTACGTTTAGGTTTGGGTGACCAAAAAATAATGTAAAGACAGAAGCACTGACAACAGCTTAAAGTTGACAGGGTCTGAGTGTTACGATCCTAAAATAAACAGAATGTCGAGATTCAAGATTCACTGTATAGTCCCTCACTGAGGGAAATTTTGACTTCTCCCATGCCACATCTATATGGGAAAACATATACATGGACAGGTAAAGACAAGACACGCCAAAATAGTGGCACTGTTGGAAAATGGTCCTATCATTTCTCTCTCAATTACCCCGACTGAAGTTTTTAAATCAATAAAACCTGTGTAATTTTAATAAGTGTAATAATATTAGTATGAACTGTGGGGAACCCTGTAAGAGTAATGGTACGTATTAGTAACCGTATGTGGAAATATTCAGAATTGGAAAACTTTATTGAGCCCTGAGGAAATTGCTTCTATGGTCCCATAACAAAACCTGTTACTCCACCCCTGCCGCTCTCGCTCTCTCTCTCTCACACACGCACACACACGCGCACACACCTCTTCCCTCTTTCTCTCGCGGACACTTGCTTTGAGCCGCTCGCCTAGACGCTTTGGCGGAATATTTTCCGGTGCATCATTATCCTCATCATCATCATGCTCCTGTGTTTGGTGAGACGCACCTCCGCGTTCGTTCCCGGGTTCTCTCCGCGCGTGTGACAGGTGTGCTGACAGTTCGAGCGCCTGAGGATGTGGGGACCCCCGAGGACGCGCCCCGGGGCGGACTGGAGCGACTCGGAGGCGAGCGAGGACGCGGAGATGGTGGTGAACATAGGCGGTGTGAGGCAGGTGCTGCACGCGGACGTGCTGAAGCGCTACCCGGACACGCGCCTGGGTGAACTGGCCGGCCTGTGGGCGCGCCGTCCGGAGGAAGTGGCCGAGCTGTGCGACGACTACGACCCCGAGAGCGGAGAGTTCTTCTTCGACAGGGACCCGGACGCGTTCCGGAGCATCGTTGAGGTGTACTACTACGGAGAGGTGCACATGCGGAAGGGTGCGTGCCCCGTGTGCTTCATGCATGAGATGGCGTTCTGGCGCGTGGACGCCGAGCTGCTGGACGAGTGCTGCCAGAGCTGCCTGAGCGAGGCGCGCGTCGAGCTGGAGGAGATCAGCGAGAAGGTGCGCGCCATGCTGGAGCGCACCGAAGAGGAGGGAGCCGCGGGGTCGAGCCGGCGCGAGCGGTGCCGCGCCTTCCTGTGGAAACTCCTGGAGAAGCCCGAGTCGTCTCTGGCGGCGCGCGCCGTGGCCCTGGCTTCCTTCTTCTTCGTCGTGCTGTCATCGGCGGCCATGTGCGCGGGCACGGTGCCCGAGCTGCACGTGTGCTGCGACGAGGCCGGGGAACACGTCGAACATCCGGCGCTGGAGGCCGTGGAGACGGCGTGCATGGCCTGGTTTACGGCTGAGTACGCGCTGCGCCTTGCCGCGGCGCCCGACCGTGCGCGCTTCGCCCTCTCCTTCATGAACGTGGTGGACTTGCTGGCCATCGTGCCCTTCTACGTGCTGCTGGCGCTCACGCACGTGGGCGCGCGACTCGGCGCGCTCGAGCTGGCCGATGCGCAGCAGTGCGTGCAGGCATTGCGCGTGCTGCGCGTGGCGCGCGTGCTGAAGCTGGCGCGCCACTCGTCCGGCCTGCGCACGCTGACGCACGCGCTAAGCAGCAGCGCCAAAGAGCTCGGCCTGCTGCTCACATACATGGGCGTGGGCATCTTCCTGTTCGCCGCGCTCGCCTACACGGTGGAGCACGGCCACCCGGACACCATGTTCACCAGCGTGCCGCAGTCCTTCTGGTGGGCCGTCATCACCATGACCACGGTGGGCTACGGCGACGTCTACCCCAAGACAACACTGGGCCGCTGCAACGCGGCCGTCAGCTTCCTGTGCGGCGTGGTGGCCATCGCGCTGCCCATCCACCCCATCATCAACAACTTCGTCACCTTCTACAGCAAGCAGCGCGCGCTCGAGAGCGCCGCCAAGCACGAGCTCGAGCTGATGGCGTTGCGCTCCAGGGAGGAAGAAGAGCGCTCGGAAGGGTCTCGGGGAGTCCGGCACGGGGCTGGGGAGGAGGAAGTGTGCGCCTCTCACAGCTACACCCACATCCCGCTGCTCCAGGATCAGGCCTACAGCTTTTCTGGACCTGCTTGACGTGCCCTGACGCAAACGCCTGACCTGGATGGTCCAGAGGAGACTATGTGTGAGTGTCATGAAGCCCTAAACTGACTTTTTGACACTCACACTCCTTAGGATTCATGTGCTCATATCTAACCTCTAACACAATCAGTAGTTAATCGGATGGCTTTTAACACTAAGTCACTATCTGATCTTAACAGACTTTTCCTCTGTATGATGTGATACTGATTCTGTTTAATCGTATTGTATCTTAAAGGAATAGTGCAAATCATATAAAGTTTATCAGTTTAAGTCAGGTGTAGTTGATCAGTCAAGACGTGTTTTGTGTTCAAATTTTCCTTCTTTAGCTCAGAACTGAAACTGATGTTAAGTACTAGATGTCAACAGTCATTCTAATAATTTCCAAAAAGTCATGCCCAAAACTTCCCTTAACTCACA
This sequence comes from Hydrocynus forskahlii, assembly GCA_037974365.1. Classification (NCBI taxonomy): domain Eukaryota; kingdom Metazoa; phylum Chordata; class Actinopteri; order Characiformes; family Alestidae; genus Hydrocynus; species Hydrocynus forskahlii. Next base: position 18,667,700 of record JBBPCX010000160.1, read on the forward strand.
CTAATAGCATTCAGCTCTTCAATAGGGTGGAAAAGACTTGTGTGTGGGGGAGAACTGTGAAAATGAACAGAACTTGTGGAGCTGAATGCTGTAGGCAGTCTTTTTAGACAACATGGTCTGTTTTCATGAACTCTCTCAGAAGTAGGACTGCTAGTTTCATGGCAATGACCATCATATGGTCAGCATTAGCCATGCAACATAAGCCACACAACTAAACTAAAGAATAAACATGGTTGGCTGAATAGAGTAGGTTTAAAACTGTGTACATTAGATGTTTTGTCAAACTCTTCTTTCAGCTGTAGTGACTGGATTATCTTTGATTTTTCCTCTGAATGATCAGATTGCATCTGTTTAATCTCACTTGCCAACCTTGTATATTAATCCTAGTGCAGCCCAGGGTTCCGATTGAGTCTTGGTTCTTTTTGGTGTTTTTCTTTCCACTGTCACCATCAGCTTGATGACTTGGAGTCTGGAGTTGGTTTTGTGCACAGCTTCTGTATCTATAAAGGACTACATTGTTGCATGTCCAGCATTGAGAATAACAGACTGATTTTGCCTTGTGAACCCAGATGAATATCTGTAGAGCTACCTTGGACATTGCACCTAAAGTTGTTGGTTGTATACACATAAAGTTGGTTTGGATTTTAATTACAGCAAGGAAAGAAAGATGGTTGTGTACGTATAGATTAAGGTAGGCGTTCATTCATGCAGCTAGGAGGAAATGTACCTTTAATCATCATTTCAATCATTATAAAATGATTATAAAATCATGATAACTCGCAAGCAAGTTCCATATTGTTACTCCCGACTACAATAAACCGCCATGCTACTACAATTGGTCATCTAACGGACCAAACCCTGCACTGATACAGCACACATGTCACAGCTTCTGTGTTTTTTGCTGAGCTGCTGGCCATACTGCTGGCTAAATCAGCATGCTGGCCGTTCTCTGTAGCTCCACTTCACTGGTGTACTGGGGTGTCGCTGTGATGTGTGTGTTAGAACTGCTCTAGCCCAGAGCCTCTCCTGGCTGGATATTTTTTATGCAGCAGACCATTCTTAGCTAAGCGGAGTCACTGATGTGTAAAAAAAACCCAGTACCGCCACTGTGCTATACCAGCACAATGTACACCACCATGCCAGTGTCAATGCTGTGTTGAGATAATATCTAATATCAAATAGTATGTGGACAACAGTGGCCAATGATGGATAAAAGTACAAAGAAGGAAATTGTGCATCAGCAATCGCAAAAAATGTTTCCACAAACCGTTCTTTAAATTTGATTCCACAGAAGAACCATTTTGCCTCCCCAAAGAACCATTTTTTGTAAATGAGATCCTTTTGAGATGAGAGCCTTCTAACAGGGTACAGAACCTTCACATAATGTATCAGTCTAAGGGTTCTTCGTGGAACAGTTGCCTAATGCGACGGTTCTTAAAAAAAATCTCAAAACACACTTTTCATTTCCAAAAAAACGTTTTTCCCTCAATTGGAAGCTCTTTGGGGAGCCATGCACAGTTTCTCCAAACAACAAAGAATTTCTGGCACTTTTAAAGGGGGCATTAATATACAGCTCTTTTATATTTTGTACTGCTTTTTCAGTTTTGTGTATATGCGTGTGTGTGCTACATCATCTGGTTCTCTTGATTCCCCCAAGGAAATTAGAGGGATTGACTGACTGTTCAGCCTTGGACTCTTTTTGACTGGAGTTCCTTTGTGCAAAGGCCATTATAAATGGGTCTGATGAAAAAGCATCCTGACATGCATTAAGCGTAGTGATAATTGGAACCTTGAAGATTCTTTCAACGAGTTTAAATGTTGCTGCTCATTGTAATGATTACTGTATTTAAAAGCCAGAAATCACTCATTTCGTTCTCATTTTCTGCACTTTCCAGAGCTTTTTGGCTAAAGTCTCTGGGCAGAGGTTCAGAGGGAGATGTGGCACCTCCCTCGTTGTCTTGGTTGTGCGTGGTTGAAGAAGGGAGGCTTAAATTTTTCAGCAGCACTTTGAGCGTCGCTGAGGGTCCGAGCCATTCCTGAGCCATTCCTGTGAGATGCAAGTGGACAAGAAGGCGTGAATGTATGTTCAGAGAAAAGGGTTTTGGGCTGCACTCTTGCACACGTTTCGCTTTTTAAACGAATGCACTGAATCGACAGATCTATAAGTTTCAAGTATTTAAGCAGAAGCCCTTATCCTATCTTGGACCCATATCCGACATTTCTTTTGCATTTTATTTTTCTCTTCTTAGGTCCACTTATGACCAAAAATGGTCATTATTCATTCTACATGACTTCTTTTAATTCCTTTAGAATAAAAGCGGTTTTGGTTACTGTCCTTTTAAGGCCAATGTAAATATGTAAATGACTTCAGCTCTCCTGTGTTCTTACTCTGGAAATGATCCCCGATGAAACAATAACTTTAGTGTGAAGGAACATGGCTGAGCTGCTATAGTCTGAATAGGCTGGATTGTAAATGAGCTGGATTTCATGACATCACAGATGCGATATAAAAAATAATAATGTTTTTGAGACTTCATTGCTATACGGACTGTGTGGGCTATTTACATCAAACTAAAGTGAAGACAATTCAGTTTTCCGTGATATGGGATGTGTTTAATGGTATATACGTTCATTTTGTGTCATAAAAGTATGTGTTCAAATAAAAGTGATTTTTGACTGCTAGTATGTGCAAGTGTGTGTGTGTGTGCGTGTGTGTGCTAGAATGAGAGCTTCTTCTTATATGCTTGAATGTGTTGATGACTGGAGTCTGAGATATGGCACTGAGCTGGCGTGTGGGTGGACAGATGAGCGGTCACTGCTAATAGCAAACAGTCAGTAGCCCCCACCAGCCCACACCCCTCAGTCTGTTCCACACTCAACATACAGACACTCCTAAATGAAAGCATTCTTTAAGACAGTCGCTCTTTTTTTTGTTTGTCCTAGTTTGTCTCGTCTTATACTCCAACACAACACCACAGAACACAATCACACACAACAAACCTACATAAGTCCTATCCATCACTCACACCCACTCCTGCCTCCCGTCAGCTGGACACACAGCAGATAAACACTGGCACACAAATAAGACTGAAAGAGAGGCACACGCATCATGCATTCAGCAGTTTGTCCATCTCCTTTTTCGTCTCAGTAACACATGGATCAGTGTTGGGTTACACCACAGACCTATTTTCCACTGGGGACAACTTTTCAAAATCCAGTGGTGACCCACCCCCTTCAAAGTTAGCCACAGGCTGTGAGATAAATCCCTCGTCTAAACAAGGCAGGACTGCTCCCACTGCCTTGCTGTGGCCATGCAGCTGAAGGAACTATGACACAATGTAATCTAGATGGTCCACAAATAGGTATGTTGTAGCTATTGTTGATTGGACTGAATGTTGTCTTGTCTTGACTATTTGTATTGTTGTGCATTTTGTTTCTTGCACACCTTTGTGTCCCGTTTGCACTTGGGTTTCGTGTCATTGTGTTCCATTCTGCTCTTGTGTTGCAGCATGGGCCTGGAGGCACGTTATCGCATTTCACTGTGTAGTGTGTGTGTATGGTCGAAATGACAGTAAAACCCTCTTGGCTTGACCCATCTCATATTTAAAAATGTTAACCCCTCAGTCCAGTCCCCGTATGGGCCCACTCAACCCAGGGGTCCTCATAGTGAATATTTACAGTTCACTATGCTGTTAAATTAATGTTCCCTCCCACCAACAGGGAACTGGGTCCGTTCTGGTTCCTGCACGAATGGTTCAAAGCATTTCGTCAAACTATAAAGTTGGCTGCCACCTGGAACCAGCTGTTTTTTCCAAAACGATCACAACAGTGGGCATGTCATTCTATAATTCTACAGTTACATCTTCTCATCACTGGTAATTGGTACATGCTTGTTTTTTGGAAGAAAACAATTATCTGCAATAACAGAACAGAAACTCACAGGAATGACAATTTGCCGTCCTGTTTATTTCCATTGGACATTTTGCAACACCCTCCGTTGATGACGCTCGCTTGATTAAAGTGGCTCTGCTCAAAAGTGGTGGAAAATTGAGCTGGTTCGTGGCACCAAGGTTCAAAGAATCCTGAATGGAATCGGTTCAAGAAGCCATTCCATGTTGGTGGAAAAGGGGTATGAGCACTAGACAAGAGCCACTTTTATGTTTCTACTGCAACGATTTCCACTGTTTCATGGTCATACTACACTCCAGTTCCATGGAAATCTTCCACCCACTTCTGCAGCCATTTCAGTAGCTACACTACAACCATTTCCAAGGTTGCACCATATACATATGTCTGAAATTTCATGATAAAATAAGTAATAGTATGTTATAGATAGCTCAGACAGGCCATTACATCACACCACACATACAGTTTAGAGTGGCCTGGATTTGTTCATCTGTATAAAGTGTCGAAAATGTATCTGTCAAAGCCAGTGGCCTCTGTCCCAGTGCCTGAAATCCTACATGCCACATATTTTTACATATTCCCTGCTGTTAACACATCACATCCAGCTCATAAGAGGTCTGTAAGAACTTATTTTTGATTAATTCTAGCACACGCATGTCAATCATACGAGCCTCCACAAAAGCCTCCATCTGTAAGTCTGCGGAGCAGACGGCGCTGCAATGACTAACATATTCAAGCCTAATGGCCGCATTAAAGAGTGCAGATCCATTTGAATGCATGGGCGAGACAATGGCAGCTGTTATGATTTAAATGAGGGAGTCGGCGGATAATGGCAAGGTTTATATGAGGTAAGCCAGGTGAGGATGGAGCGAGTCGCAGCCGGGAGAACCGTAAAGCTAATCTTCAGCGTGACTGCAGATCCGGAGAGAATTTTTTTCTCTCTCTTTGCTACTTCTTGTCTTTTTTCTCCTTACAGATTAAGCCTGTGGTTAAATTTGGAGGAATAATAATCATACTAAGCAGGATTGACCTTTACTGGCATCAAGGAGGAAAAAATGGAAACGAAAAAGAAACGACTGCTCTCGCTTTCTCTCTGAGATGTGGATATCTAACCATGTCCCTGTGTACTGGCTGCATATATATTTCAACAGTTATTTGTATGGCTGTGCCAGTACGGGTCAAAATCACTGAATCAGATATTGGTAAAATGCTGAACCATCATGTAAATGCTTTACTAAACTTTGTGTAACATGCCATAAAGAGAGACACTCAGATGAACAGCAAGTCTGTGTCTCCAGTGGCTCCTTACTCCCTACATGGTGCACTATGTATAAATAAAAGTACAGGCTCCTGCACCCAAACAGTGTGTCACATGTCTAACAAAGAGCCACTGGTGATTCAGTAATGAGTGTAGAACTTCATAATGGACAAACTGTCCACTACATGGGTGAAGAAACTGGAATTTTATAACTTGCACAGCACTCTACAGAGGAAGTAGGGAGCCGGTTCGTGTTTAAACTGCATCCAGACAAATGTGTTATTAACAAATTAGTTGTTGAAGAGAAGAAAAAAAGACAGTATTGGCCTGGGATCAGTATCAGCAGATACTCGAGTTTGTGGTATTAGTATCGGAGATGAAAACATGGTATTGTGCCCTCCCCAGTTATTTTTTATTTCTGTTTTTGGTCACTGTATCTGCATTTCAGATGGACTTAAGTTATAACTAGCTGTAATTAGCAGGCTTTTTTCCCCACGTCATGCTATATACATGATATATAGTGAGGAGGAGGTGGGGTATAGTGACCTGATTTTGTAACTTTTAAAGCAAACTCTGCCCGATATTGCAGCTGTTGCTTCTAGACCAGCCATCTAGACAGACAGTAAATTGATATGCAAAAAAAATTACATGGTTCATTTTCAATCTGTTCATATAAAGAGAAGCATAACTACACTGTGCAATTCCTATTTTCAGAAAGATTTATTATGCAGTTTGAGGGCTTCGCCCCATTGTCCTGTAATGAAGGCCAGTAAGAAGAGGACAAGTGTGGAGGGGTGATGGGATTTTTTTACTGCGAAATCTACCGGCATGGCTATAAACGATGGGAAACAACAGCTTTAGGCTAACAAGGTTTGGGCCAAAAAAAAAGTGAGTTATGAGGGAAGGCTACTAGGCTACTGGCTCTGTGGCTCAGTGCCATGCTTTTGCCTCAACCGCTACTGCCTGTGAGCTGAAGGAGCCCAATGGCGAGTTTGTGAAGTCTCACTCTTTCAACAGAAAGCACAAAGACGAAAAACAAATGACGTCATTTGTCAGAACTAAGCCCTCATCAGTGAAACGTTTTAGGCCTTTAGGCGTCTGCAGTTCAGGGACAGGATGCTAGAAGTATGACTGAATGAAGGCCAGGATAGACTTTTTCAGTCAACAAGGTCATTTTTTATGCATAAATAGTCTATAATCATTACTCACACTCCCTCTGGTTTTTTGCCTTCATGCAACCTGCCTTCATCCTTCAGTACAAGAGAAGTAGTTCACTGAGGGAACATTTCACTTCTGATATTTCCACAGTCTGCACACTCGATAAATCAGGAAACATCTAATTAAGGAAATTGGCCATGAGTGACAGAGCACGGGGCTTCAGAGAAGCAAGTGTGTGGGGTAATTACTTACGGGCAGGTGAGAGAGAGCAGACTTGTACTTTTCTATAGGCATCTCCGTATGAACGGTTAAACCCATTAATAAGTTCCTCTTGACACTTCATGAAACTGAAACCACTGAGTATCACACTCGTTTCCCAGCAACTTGTATATTATATTCGAAGCCAAATATTCCGTCCTAGAGTTATTTGCTGTAATATTATACATTTCTTCAGTAGTAAAGAGGAACTTATTAATAACAGTTAAGATGTAGCAGAATACCGTAGTGGGAGTACTCAGAATTCTTTTGAAGACCATCAATTAATTATTATTGTTGTTAACTATTTAAAGCCAGAGCACTGTGGGTTGTAATGCACTCATTAGAGAGCTCTTTGGAGTACTGGACATGTTCAGGGTTACCACTGATGTAATGGACTCACAGGATTAAGGCGATTTGAAGGAATGGTGGACATAAACAAGTAATGGGAGCAAAAACATAGTGGACATTTCAGAATTTCATTAAATAAGCACTTTTCCAATGAAAGATATTTGCAGAATGACCGGTAACTGAGGGTGGTACAGTGGGAAGTGCTGCCGCCGCACAGTAAGATGATCCTGTGGCTGTGTGGAGTTTGCATGTCCTCCCTGTGTTTGTGTGGATTTCCTCCCACAGTTCAATCAGGCAAATTGGAAATATTAAATTGCAGTTCCTAGGTATGAGTGTGTTTGTCTGTATGTCTGCCCTGCAATGGACTGGAGACCTCTCCAAGATGCTTCTCTGAAAATGGATGCATAGGTGACTGTTGCCAGGAAAAGCAAGGAAAAACAACATAAAGATGTCTTCTAAAAATGTACCTTTTCTGTATGTTGTAATAGAATATTTAACTATATATTTCTCTCTCTCTCTCTGAGTCAAACCAGGTTTCTAATGAAAACTACAAATAATCACGGGCTTCCAGGAGGAACACATTGATTTACTGAGCTTAAAGTCACTATTTACTTTATAATGTTATTGGTATTTATTCTTTTTAGCCTTATTTAGTATATTTAGTAATATTCATGTGAAAACGTTTCGACGTTTTTTTAAATATTATTTTCACAGGGACTGTACATAATTAATGCACTGTGTCTATAACTATACAGTCAGGGTACAATTGGACTACAACATTTTTTTGTTGTTTATTTTATTTGTTTATTTCATCATAAGAAAATGGCCTTCATGTTGTGTGAAAAAGAAAATCCAGATGAATGGAAAAGTACTAATAACAGTAATAATCGGAGATGTCAGGTTTTGTTCCTGAAGCCTTCTAAGTAGCAGTTACACAGTTCCAGCATTCACGTGGGTGTGGAACTTCAGTGTGACTCGACATCTGGCTAGTATCTGGTGCAAGCTGATCTTCCTGGGGTTCTGTTTAGAGCTAACAGATGATACATAAATTAAGAACAGTAGAAATACAGAAGTAAAAATTGAGATGTTTAAAGTTAAAAGGACTAATTTGGGGTGTTTTTCATTTCAATGACTTATGCCATTCATTGTTTTGGAATGATGGCCTTTATAGTGCCCATATAGTCCCATCACTTCAGGAAAGAATAAGTAGTTAAGGTAAAATTAGCTAAACTGAAGCAGTACTAAAGTGAATATTTAGTCAAATGGGGCAGCTGGTGTCCTAGTGTTTAGGGAGTTGCCCCTGCGATCAGACGGTCGTGGGTTCACATCCCAGGACTGCTAGTAGCACCACTGAGGTATGTGTTCCTGGCTGCCTGCTGCTTCACTTGGTGAATGGATTAAATGCAGAGAAGAATTTCGTGCTGTTCACACTGTGTGCTGTGGTGTGTTCATGCATGACAAATGGACACCTTACCTTACACTTCAATATACATCCAGGGCCAGTGTGTCTATACAGGTGATCTAGGACATTTCAGGAAGAACATCAAACCCCTCCCAACACTATTGAACTTGAGTGCAGTCAATTTGACAGTGCCCAATGCCATAGGACCAGAGTACTGCCAATCACTGTCTCTAAAACTGACAACGGCCAACAGTATTGGATCCTCTGTCAGTAGCTGCTGGGTTTGGGATATGTAATCACAGTTCTATGGTTTTCAAAGAGGACTCAAAATCTTCAGCTGGCTAGGACTTCCAGAAGGCTTAGAGTGACATTGTCCCTCCAGAACTTGGTCCCATGGATTGTAAGTCAAAATCAGATTTGTTGATTTCACTTAAGGATCATGATGGTGGTTAATCTGACACATTTGGCCTTCTACTGGGTGTTAACATTCAAAATGTGGTTTTGAAAGTAGAGTATTTGAACACAAACATGATTCTATTGCATAAAATGTACTAAAAGCCATTTTTTTAGAATTACATGTATTTTTAATAGTTTAGAAATGACTAGGGCTTCTCTGAAGGTCTAGGAGAGCCTGGAGGTCCTAAAGTAAGCACCTTTAACCAGAGCCTGTGGCACTCAGTCACCCTGAAAATATTGTTTCCATTTGCTCTGTTGAAAAAAAATATGTATGAGATCCTCATTAATCACCTAAAAGGCACAATACTGTCTGCAATACCATTCTGCTTTATCACTCAAAACCCCAAGCCAGCACCTGGCAGGGTTACAGAGCGTTCCTTTGTATTCTTTAACCCGGATCTCAGTTTGTCTCCAGCAAAATCAATCCTGTGTGGGCTTCACATAAAGACTATTGATGTCCACCATAAAGCACACAGTGGAACTGGACACAAAGCGGTAGACAGATAACGGCTGGGGCTGTAAGCCACACAGAACAGAGATGGGTGCTCGCATGACACATACACACACACATCACAGTTTGACTACTTCTAAAGCCCCTCCATCCACAGCTCTTCTATCATCTGTTGTCACATCAGGTGATTGTTTTGGCATCAGTTAGCACTGCAAGGACAACCACACACACACACACACACACAGAGGGTCTGTAATACTATATCGTGTTAAAAGACAATGGGAGGGGTAACATACCTAAAATCAGTTTGGCAACCTTGGGGATCTTCAAGGTCACACACAAATGTACATGTTTGTGTGTGTGTGTGAGTGATAGAGGGAGAGAGATAGAGAGAGAGAGAGAGAGAGAGAGACAGAGACAGAGAGAGAGAGAGAGAGAGAGAGAGAGTTTATTTCTGCAGTAAAGTGGCAGAGACTGACATGAATGGCTGGCATTGTTAAACACAGTTTGGAACTAGACTATATAATGGCCTCGCCCTCAGGAAGCTTTTCTAGCGGACTGTACTGAAAACCCCTCCACCACTCAAAGCATATTATAAAGTGAAATTATGCTCAGCCTGCAATTTTCTGCAACTGGAATGATTGTGTAATTCACACTACATATTTAGACCTTGTGATGAATTCACTTGAAGGAGGAAAATAAAAACAGATGACAAACATTCCAACAATACAGATGCCAAACTGTCCGTTCTGTGAAATTCAGGATTTTAATTCCATTAACAGCTGTGGAGACACGTTGGGAAGTGTACGTTGATGAAAAGTCCAGCCACAGTTGATCAGCCATACTGTTTACAAGTAGGACTAAGTTCAGTGAGAGGTCATCTTCAAGACTAGAAGGCTTGTTGGTAAACACTATGAACTGTGGGCTGGTTTCCTAGTTTTCTATTCATTGTTGGGTGTGTTGGTGATGACTACAAAAACAGCCTTTGGTTTGTCTCAGTTCTTCTGACAGAATTGTGTCTCATCCACTCATCCCTCATACCCCTCAGGGGAATCTTCAACACCTGTTCTGTTGTATCCTCACAGCTTAGTTTATTAGTTGAACCCTCGAGGGATTAAAAGAACAGAGGTTTGGCAGCAGAAATCATAGCAACCTCTCAAACCCAAATTAAAATGGTTGACAAAGTAGTTTATTCAACAAAATACACTAATAATATTGATATTTCAAAACATTGATATTTGATATTTGCGAAGATCAGACTGGGTTTTAGGTAGCAAAGCTGTTACTGATGCTGATAGAACTTCATGGCTTTACCCTAAGGCAGTATCGGTTCCAAAAACAAAGCTTACAGCCATTCGCCTAATAAAGTTTGTATTGCTAGCTAAGTAGCGGCTTGTTCACTAAGATAAGTCTGAAAAATAAGTAGCATTACCTCCACAGTCCTGCAAATTCCTGAATGCTCAATCATTGGCTTGAGTTTTTTTTTTACAACATTCATTTGTTGGGTTGCTATACTGTAGGTGCAATGATGTCCATTCAACTACAAAACCTGATCTTCATAGCTGTTGTGTTGAAATGCTTCTTAGTGCCAGTGAAGGTCTGAGAGCAATCTAACTCAATGAAACCCATACTTTGTTTGGATGTAAAAAAAAGTTTAACCTTCATAGGAAATGTTTATCAATATGAATATGTTTGGATTCCAGGACAATGTGCTCACTAATGGAAATTTTTTTTCCTGGACAGACAACCAAAATCCAGGCTAATCCAGCAAGATCCTGGATTAGGAGGCAACACTACAAATGGAACGTAAATGCATTGGGTTGAGTACAGAGCGGCTCTCTAAATCTAAACATGTTTAGCTCTCGTTGGCACCATAGCCATCCGTGGCAATGGCCAAGTGTGTTTAACTTACTACCCCATCTCTCAGCGTGATTCTAGCCAGCACAAATCTGTTAACTAACAGATCTGGCAGTTAGTCTTCTCCACCAGCTTTGCTCTGCCGTTTTATTAGCAGCAGTTAAAAGAAGCACTTCATGCGAATTAGAGGATGCACATGCTAGCCTTCACCCTGCAAATGTTGTAGCATTGTGTTACTGAGGAGCTAGCTGGTGGAACTGGATCCACTTTATGGAGAGCCCACCTCACAAATTTCAACCACATTTTTAATGTGATGAACTTCATGGCCTCTTCAGTTCTGTCATTGGTTTGGCTTTCCTCCTTTAAGTGAACACACAGTAAAATGTCAAGGCATGACACCTGTACATATGAGCACTGTGTACTGCTATGAGTAAGAAGCACAGAGTAATGGCTTTCTTTACTGAAAACTGTGTGAAATGGGAGTTTTGAGGTTAGAAGGGGGGCAGTGACAGCATGTCCCATTACTGCTGGGTGAGAGGTGATTATTATGAAGTATTTGGCCCACCTGTCTAGTAAAGGCATACTCTGAGGACCGGCACCACACTGAGCTCATCAGTCACCAGCCATGAGTTTGACCAGTTCCGGGAAAGCATTGAGTGTGTGTGTGTGTGTGTGTGTGTGTGTGTGTGTGTGTGTGTATGTGTGTGTACTTTACCAAGGTGAGGCGAAACGAGACCCTCCTCAAGAAGAGAGCAAAAACAACATGTTAGGACACAAAAAGAAGGCAAAGCATGTCAGAGCACAAGATGAAAGAGGTTTAAATCTGTCAGCCGCAGTCAGGAGCCCTGTGTTCTGTCCAGAAACTGACAAGCCTCAGAACAGGGTTTAATTTTCATAAGTAACCCCCCCAAGAGACCGCCTGCATTAAAAGAGCCATAAATCTCTCCCATACACATACACTCTTTTTTTCTCTCTCTCTCTCTCTCCCTCCCTTTTTCTCTCTCACACACAGACACACTCACGCACACGCACACACACTCACCTCACTCCAAAGCTTTGCTTCTACTCTTAAACAGGCTACTGTGACTCACCACTGCCCCATTAAACATACTGCCATGCAAACTAACAGCTTTTTTGAGGTGAAAGTGTCAGGAGCCACAATATAGCTGTCATTAATGTCAACTAATGGCTTAGCAGGAGTCCAGCAGGTCCGGCCAGCCTTACTGCCTCCTGACCCCACCGGTACCTCCTTCCCGCAGGTCACTAACCGCACAGTACAGGCATTGTTCCAAACAGTTTCCATCTCATATGCAGTAGACCATAGGAATAACTTAACTGGGGAAAAAAAATCAAGTGAAAACAAAGATGATGCATTTTTACATTATAACTATATTATAAATATAAGACTCATATCTAATTAGCACTCTAAAATAACATCAATGAATAAATAAAATGTACACGAATCTGCAGTGCTCATTTAGTGAATTATTTCCTGAAAATGTGGCCCATTTATTTTGGAACAGCCAAAATAAATGATTGAATTTTATTGTATACATTTATTATATTATAAAGTGAAAATCCATACTCATAAATGTAAGCATTCCAAAAAAGTAATTAAAAGACTGCAATTGTTGGTATAACTAAACGATATTTTTAAATGGAGTTTTGTTGAAAGAATATAAACTGTGAAATTGTAAAAAGGCTTTTATAATTTTTCTTAAATGTGTGAATCTCTTTTTTAAGAAAGACTGAAAAGGAAAGGAAAAAAATAGATGATTCCATAATTACAGATTAAACAGCAAGATATATGTGTGCGTGTGTGTGTGTGTAATTTTTCAGCTATGTGCAAAATATATTTAAGCTATGTAAATAATTTGTTAATGGCTAAATGTGTGTTCAATAATATTCACTCCTCACAGTGACTTTTTTAAAAAGTTTTATTAATTATGGAAGGTAATTTAAAAAGCCTGAGTGTTGTAATACCAGTTCACATGGGTTTATAGTAAACTCTACAGGCTGAATGAGCTCCAGCGCCCTCTGGTGGGCGATCATCCGCACTGCTCACTTCCAGAAATAACTCCTTCGGGCAGCCTGACCATAAACGCTGCTCGTGGTTCACTGAAAAGCATTTTTCAGTTATTTAAACGCGCTGGATTACTTTTTTGGTTCTTTTTTACGTGATATAGATCTTTTAAACTGTCTTTATAACTGTAAAGTTGACCACAGTCTGCCCTTTTTCCCCTGCTGTCCTCTGATGAGCCTGGCCCGGGTGAAGATGGCCCGAGAGCTGCTGCTGGTGTGTCTGAATTTCAGCACTCTGCTGGCCTGTGCTGTGCTGAAAGTGCCTCAGATCGCCTTGCTGGCCCGGAGCGGGTCTCCTAAAGGAATCAGTGTGAGAGGAGTGATCCTGGAGCTTTTAGGGTAAGGGGTGCTAGAGCCCTGGTGCAGCATGTTGTGTTTTTAACAGCACACTGGGTGGAAAAATCTCCAGACTGTTGTACACCTTGACTGACACGCCTGTTTACCTAAAATTATATGTATACATATATATATATATATATATATATATAATTTTAGGTAAGCAGGCGTGTCAGTCAAGGTGTACAACAGTCTGTATATATTGTAAATGTGTATATATATATTTTTTTAATCTACATATTTTCTGGCATGGTGGTGTGCTGCCCCCTGCTGCTAATTAATCAGTTAATGGACCATTAGGGGAACGGACTTCTGTCCAAAAGTATCTCATCCTTCTAATAAATAAATTCGGTTGTTTTAAGAGTGTACCTGTTGTTCATACAGCTGTTCAGCTGTACACTCAGCTTCTCCATAGAAAAGCACTGCCATTTGAACGGGATGCTCTAGAGCCACACTAGAGCCCAAAGCAGTGGTGTGACCAGAACATCATGTGTGGGTGGGCATTTGGTCACGCCCCTGCCTCACGGGGGGCAGGGCTTGTCCCTGGGGGAGCATTGCCCCGCCCCCCCACCCCCCCTAGGCCCCCGTAGACACGCCCCTGGCCCAAAGTAAATTGCTCTGAAACTTAAAAACACTTTTGGTGATACAAGTTTTTTTTGGGTTTTTTTTATTACTGACATGGACATTTAATGTGTTTGAATGTGAATGTTTTGATGAATGGGCCAGTACAAATAGTCCAGAATTTCTTGGAAAAAAAGTTTTAAGAATATATATATAGCGAACAGCTATAATATTGTTACAACTCTCAGGCAAAATAACATTAAGGGGTGGGATACAGCAGAGAACATGGGAACAGTCTCATTTTTTACATTTCTGAAGTTTATGTGTTGGAAACAGGAAAAATGGGCAAGTGGTGACTTTGACAATGGTCAACTAGTGATGACTGAATGACTCTGGGTCAGAGCATCTCCAAAACAGCAAGTCAGGGGGGACTTGTTCAGCAAGGAGTAGTTAGTAGTACCTACAAAAGTGGTTCAAAGAGGAGCAGCCTTTTAATGGCCAGCAGGGTTTTTGATGCGAGTGGTGAATGAAGGCTAGCCCGTCTGGTCCGGTCCCACAGTAGGACTACTGTAGCTCAAACTGAAGAGCAAATTTCCAAAACTCACTCAGTCCAAAAGCATTTTTTTTTCCGGAAAATCGTGTTTTACTTGTTTTACCTACTGGAAAGCAATTCTAACAGGAAATCATTTTTTTAAATTGAAATTTTACAGTTTCTAAAGTGCAACTCCTGTACATTTTAGAATGGGCAAATTTGTTTAAAAAATATAATGAAAACAATTATTAATTAAATCGACATTCAATGTCACAAAATGTAAAAAAATTTACAAGTTAAAAATATATATCCTACTACATATTCTAATATTGCCCTGTACCGTGTATTATGCAAGGACTGAGTGAGTTTTGGTCGGTTATACTATTGCACAAAAAGAGGCAATGTAAAAATATGCCAGTAGTAGTGTCACCATAAAAATCTCAGAAAATGGACTGAGTGAGTTTTGGAAATTTGCTCTTCAAGTTTTGAAAGAGTTATTGCTGTATATGGTGGAAAAGTGTCAGGACACACAGTGCATCATAGCCTGCTGTGTATGGGGCTGCATTGCCACCGGCCATGAAGGGGTGAACGTCTGCAGCAATATTTAGGACGGGGGTATGTTTCAAAGCAACATTCACAGAAATGCCAAAGGTTGGACAACAGAACATTGCCTAGAGCATCATACTGCCTCCTTGTCATGGTGCATCCTGGTTCAACCTCTTCACCTGGTAAGTGACAGCGCACACTCCGCTGGCCTCAGGATGTAAAAGAAAACGTGATTCATCAGACCAGGTCACCTTCTTCAATTGCTCCATGGTCCCGTTCTACTTTCTTTAGGCACTTTAGGTCAGCATGGGTACTCTGACGGGTCTGCGGTGACACAGGAGGACATACACAATATTGGGCAGGAGCTTTTAATATTATGGCAGGTTGATGTATGTGTGTGTTCCAATTTAAGTAACTGAAATGTAAATACAATTTCTGTTTTGTTTCTGTTGTTTTTTTTAGAGCATGTGTTGAGTAATTGTCCCGATTCCATTTTGTTTGCTTTTTAACCCTCACCTCAAGCCACCCAGTTGCTCTGCCACAAAACCCCCACCATTGTAAATGTGTCTCTGTTTGTCTGAGTGAGGCGGTAAGGAGGGGGATAAGGGTGGAAAGTACAGCCTCTCAGTATAGAAGTGCAGCTGTTTGTGGCCGTAACTCTGTACTGGGATTCACACAGGGAAAGGTCAGGTGGAAGTGTTATTTTGGAGCATGTGTGTGCGTGTGGAGTTCGTGAGGGAATGCAGTGCCTGCTTTCTAATGGATTTACATTCTTCGATAAGGGATGCCAGTATATGTTTAATTATACATCATATTCTGGAGTTATCAGTGCAAATGTTCTCCCAGTCTGAAGCTGCAATGCTCGAACATGAGATTTTTTTTTTTTTTTTTGTGGACTGTGTTGGGTTTCTCATGGAATATTCTGATCCCTATTTTGCAGGTATATTGTGTTCACCACATATGAGATATATCATGAATATCCACTTGTGACTTACTTGGAGTACCCTGTCCTCATTGCCCAAGGTAAACCCTGGACTCCTGAAAGGGCTTGTGTGTCGTGTTCAAGTGAGAGGGTGTGGGAGATTGAAAAAGAGCAACTGATGATGAAGTGCTCATGCTTCTTTCAGACACTGTCCTCTTCCTCCTGATCCTCCACTACAGTGGGAACCTGAAACAGAGCCTCTTCTACAGCCTCATGTATCCTCAGAAGTATTTTAAGCAAGTCACTGTTAAATAAGATAACCTGTTTTAACTTATCACACCTGTCATTTAATGAACATTCGCTTTCAGACAGGTAGATATAAATGACCTTTGTTTCTCTGCAGTGGGGGTGGTGTGATTGGGCCCAGCAGGCCTAGGCCAACCCTCTTCTGCCACTGGTCCATCCGAAATGTACTTTCAGTGTCATCATTTTGTTAACATATACACAAAACACATCAATTTGTGCTTGCCAAATAAGCGACATTTTGAGCACAGGTCGAAGTTCCAGTTCGACCAGTATCTATAAGAGAGATGTATCTACATGAGTTTTTCTTGTTCTGATACTCAATGTCTCGTAATTGTGGTTATTACTTCATTAATCACCCGTGAGAGTAAAATTTACAGCTGCTCTGCCCCCAACAACAGCGGTCCTGGCACTGCTACTACTTCCCAGTATTGTGGCTCTTTCAAAAGGTAGTCCAGCCTGAAATGTGCTCTTAAGTTCAGACTGAAATCCACAGGAATCAGGGGGAAAAATAGACCTCAGCCACCTCCTTTAGAAGTGATTAATCTTACCGCCAGCCAGGAGCAGCACAACATTTGATTTCTTTCCCCATATTCTCCACTGCGGTAACTGTACTACAGACTGCATGCAGTAATGACAAGTCATTTAGGACAGATAGGTGGTCATATTTAAATATGTTCATGTTTCTGACATCACAACTTTGATAAATTAAGAGTAAGCTGTTTCATGGACTGGGGGGTCCTGACAGCAGTGGTATGTATGAGAACTTGAGATGGCACTGCTTGTCCTGTTTGCATAACGCTGACCTTGACAGCTGTTCAGTTTAGTTGGGGGGTCGCAGCTCCTCACCCTGAAGAGCTGGATCATCGACTCAGCAATGGTGACTATCTGTGAAGTGGTTGCTTCAAAAATAACATCTTCCATTATACATACCAGTTTACATATGACTTTCCTCTGTCATTTCTTTGAAAATGCACATGTGTGTGTGTGTGTTTAAACACAGAGCCTGTGTACGGTGATTAGTGCGAGCAGTAGGTTCGCACAGTTGCAATGTCTGTGGCAGACAAAAGACGCAGGTCAGGTGAGCGCTCTTACCTGGGCCATGTCCACTTATACCTGTATGGGTAAGTCTACAAGGAAAACACAGCCCAAACCGTTTTCATGCAAAAATAAGCTATAAAACTGCAAATCTGTAAAATGTCTTACTATTCTTTTTTGTGTTTTTAGCCAGAATATTGACTACTGTTCTTACCTCTGGGGATCTGAAAGGTGAGTACAGACTGCCCTCCGATCAGAAAAAGTTCTTTGGCTTCTGAGAGTGTGGATGAGGGTACGACAAGTATGAGTGGAGGGAGAAACTATTAAAGCAAAAAAAAAAATCCAAAAGGGCCCATATTGTTACTGTTCTAGCATTGAAAGGTTTAATGTAGTATATATGTATCTAGTATAATGCTACACTGCCAACATTTTTAAATGAACCATTAATTCCCCATCCCGTTTATGGAACGTAAGCCGCAAAAACAGCCGATACTGAACTAACTGTTTTGTGATGTCACAGCATTTACGTATTTCTGTCTATGCAGTCAACAACAGCTGAGCGCCTCCCATTTACATTTAGGTTATAAGGACTTTTAAAGGAACTGTAATTAAATACAGAGAGGTTGCAAGCATGGTCATGTACAAGTACTCCAGGGTTTGACGCATAATACCACACAAACCTTATCACTTTATCGACCTTCATATAAAATACATGCAAATGTAAGATATGGGCTAGTCTATTTTGTAGTCTGTTTTGTAGACTATATTTTGATGGTCTACTGTAGCTGTGTAGGTGTTCACCTTGCGTTTAAACATTCTACAACACCTTTATTATGTCCACTGTACTTTAACCTGACACACACTAACCGTTTCTTTAGCCCAAACCAGGGGTGTCAAACTCCAGTCCTGGAGGGCCGTGGTCCAGCACGTTTTGGTGATTTCCCTGCTCAGAAACACTTGGTTCACCTCGCCAGTTAATTTTCAGGTTTAATGAATGTGTTTGAGTAGAACCATCAAACTGTGCTGGACACCGGCCCTCCAGGACCAGAGCTTGACACCCCTGATCAAGATCTAACTCTCACTCTGGTCCTTAACCCTAACCTTTAACTCTGCCTCTCTTTATTACCTGCATTTCTCAAGGCACTTCACAGAGCTGTGTAGTTAGTTACAAATACTCAGATATCATTTTTTGTTATTAGATATAATATTTGTTCTGATATTTCAATGTTTCTTCCACCTTTGTGTGTTTATGAGGAAAGTGCTTTAGTCATTTAGTCCTTAATATTTAGTTATGAACTGCCTTTTTGGCATGTTTGGACGGGACTATAACTCTGAGAATTTGAGGCTGGAGTTCTTTAAATGAGGTGGCCGCACTCCTCCTTTATCAACAGGGAGGACTAAGAGGTAGGGCCGGGAAACAGGGAAGAGATGGGGCAGAGGTGGGTTGTGAAAACAGGACAGATGGTTGTTTTCAAATGATTATTTCATGAAAATACCAATGTTTTAGTTAAAAATGGGTGTGGCGTGCTCTGAAAGTTTGTCAAGTAAAGCTGTAACCATCAGAATGAAGCAAGAACAAATCGTGGACAGATCCCAGTTCCGGTGGGCGGCGGCGTTGTGCACTAAAAGGTTTGAGAACCTTTGTGTGAAATAAGCATCTCCGTTTTGCTTTTCTCTTGTTACCCAGTTCTGCTGCGGTTCGTTGTCATGACGACCCTCAATGGCTGGGTTCTGGTCACTGTAGTCTTTTACAAGTGGAACGGCCAAAAGCTGAAATGAGAAATGAACTCCTGGGCTGCTGCTAATGACGACAGACTGAACGCTGCTCTCCACCCTGCCACTCACTAACCAACCTGAAAAGAAGCTTTCATTCACCCAGGGACCAGGCTTTCGGCTCTCCTGACCACCAGTGCTGTTCACAAGGTCTGGAAACAGCTCTTCTCCTTCCTCATCCTTACTCATAAGGCTTTCATGAGTATCCATTGCTAGAACTGGACGGTCACATGGTACCATCCAGTTCTAACAATGTTAGCGCTGGACGGTACCTCTGCAAATGTACAAAAAAGTATGGATCCATTATTCTGCTGGAATATGCGCACAAACCTAACCAAACCCCAGCACGGGCTGAATGGCTGATTGGGTGGGATTTAGTGTTAGCAGGCATTCGACACCGTTTTTAAAAAAATGTTTGAAATTAATGAACAGGTTTTCTTTGTCAGTTTGCAGTATCAACATATTTATAGACAATCCTAAGTCCGTTTGAGAAGAAAAAAGAATAAACTTTAGATTTGTCAAACATTTACATGTGTTAGTTAGGTATACAGGGTTTTATTTATATATACACATATAAACATACAGTACTGTGTAAAATGTTATTTCCTCTCTTCATTTCCAGTCCACACAGCCCTTAAGTGCAAGTAACACAGAAGCCTTGACAACTAAAAGTAAAATCAGATTTTTCATTATTAAACGAGGCCACCCTTTGCCTTTATTACAGCTTCCGTTCATTTCGGGAGACTGCTTTTATGAAGAAATCTTCAGGGAGATATTTTTATAAGCTTCATATCAGCTTCTCCAAAGTTCAGTCTTTGCTGCATATCCTGCTTCTCGTGGTACAGGAAGTTAGAAATGTACACTCAGTCCATAAAATCTTCCACATCTCAGGTGTGTTTCACTGTTCTAGTGTAAATGTTCTTCTTTCTTATCTATTTCCTTTTTCATTAAAGACTTCTTGAACAGCTACACATCTTTTCAAACCATGGGCGTCGGAACCATCATAGCACTTTTCAAAATCATTCATTTCGCACCCCCCACGCGCACCCCCCCCCCCCCAACCCCCCCAACCCCTGGCGAGACGTACATTAAAATGCTTCTGGCGTCCGTTCCAAACTCAGTGTACAGTCATCTTCTGTTGGTGGAAGGAAGGACAGAAACACTTGTGGATTCCTTCAGATCTGAAGCAGGAGCTTATTTTTTCTCTCTCAAGATAAAAGCTTTAGGTGCTGTCTAGACAGTTTTGGTTGTCCACCGGGTCCTGCGTGGATCTTAGGAGTACCATTTTCTCTCCATCTTAATTGTTTGAACTCCAGTTTCAGAAACTCCCGTTTGTTTCACTTTTTTTTTCTTTTACTTACTCTTCCTTATGTAGGTGGATTATCTATCTAATCTCTTCAGAAAATCTCCTTTGAGTTATTTTGGATGCACATGAGAAAGAAAGGCAGCTGGCAGCAGAGGTGTGCGGGCAGCTGTCTGTGTGAATGTGTCTCTAAAGAGGAGCATAAGAGCTTTGGGTACAGATTTTGTTGGGTGGGTACAGCTGTAACTGGTAGGTGGCAAGACTGGAAGCATGGAAGAGCTGATGTGGCATTAAGGGGCACAAAAGTAAAAGTAAATTAATTCATTTCTGATAGATTTGATACACTGAATGTTGGAGGCATCTGTGTAGTTTTTTTTTTTTTTTACGATAATACAATACTGTGCAAAAGCCTTAAGCACCTATAAAAATATTTAAAACCTGTTTTTTTTCACATATTATCAAATATACAAATATTACATACAGTAAATACTCATTTAATGCATATCAATCAGTTCCTTGTGGAAGTCCAGTATTACTTGTAGTTTCCGTCAGAAACCTGGTTTGACTCAATCAGTCCTTTATTAAATTAAATCAGGAGCTGCTGATGGAGTTTCACAAATCCAAACAATGGCTGGAGGAACAGAGGAGGAATCTGGAGCTGAACCTGTGTTCTCCTCACCAGCTCACAAAATACCACTTTTTTTGCAAACAAAACAAATCTTTTTCATGCTTTCTTGTTTGTTTGCATTTATTCTAATGTTAACTTTGTCACACTCTGAGATAAATTGCTTTAAACAATTTGCATGGGTGCCTAAGACTTTTGCACTGCATTTCCTATTTTTTTTCTGACAGTGAAAAATAAATGACTTCATATACTTGCATGTCTTGTTTGAAAGATTATGAGTGGGACCATATTTTTTAAGGGCCAGAGCACAGTCCTCACTGATGTAATGTATTTGCAACACACACCCATATAAGATAAAAAAAAAAAAACAATAGTTTCACCAAATGAAGCACATTTTTTCAAATAAATCTTTTTAATGTCACAGTAAACTAACAATGCCATAAAGTCAGTGGCCTTCTTTCTGTCTGTAGCTCTTGAACAGAAAAGCATTTGGACCAGAGCTGTACACTCTGCTTTGTAGGTAGTTGTGAATAAAATAAATGCATAACATAAAATGTGCAGTGGATTGCATCTTTGGAAACAAAATGTGTCTCATGTTTTGTATTCTTTACATCAAATACATATCACTATCATGCTCTTTCTGAAGCATCTGTTGTTAAATGCTCTTTGGTATTTAATGAGCTAATATGTAGTGTTTGCTATTAAATTTCTGTCTGTTTCCCTTATAGAAATAAAATACTTGAGTATACAAATTCAGAATATCATGATTTCCTTACTAACTACCTCACATATCTTCATACGGACACAAAAACAGATACACAACATAATCCATCCATTCACATCGCGCACACACACATGCACACAAAAAGACAAAACAGTGTCTTAATACTTTTAAACACTTTCACGCTGCAACATTGACATCTTTGAGCACTTTTCATATAAAGGCAGATGTAAAAGCATATTTCTCTTTCATTTATCCTGGCCCACTTGGAGTAAATGCTGGCATACATGTGATACCCATTTGTGTCAAATTCACCAACAGATTGAGTTCATTAGTCTTTTGCCTGGGTTTGCCTGTGAAGTCCTTTCTGTAATATGCAATGAGCGGCAGCATCTTCTGTGTCCCAGACCACACTCATGAAGGTTAGCTGTAAAGATCAAGGCAGAGGAAGAGTTGTCAGGTTATGCTCTAAATAATTCAATTAAATTCAAATTCAAATTCAGATTCAGTCACTAATGCAGACAGTATTAATCTGAACAGTGCATCAGAATCACAACACACAGTACAGCAGGTGAAAGCAGTGTATCAGATCCACACGCCCAATGCTGTGACACAGAAGCTTCATGCTTGCACTTTTCCAAATGCATTAGGCGTCTCTAGTGGCCATAAAACACACAGTATTAAAGGATTACAGCACCACCCCAGATCAGCCATAATTTGTTTGGTGTTCAAATTGTGCGTCTTTAGTTTCGAATGGGAGCTAACATCTTAAACTTGTGTTCAATCTCAAGTGGAGCAGCCATATCCAGGTGGGTTTGGTACTCCCTCCCCGTCGGGAGTTGGCGATTAGCAATCTCCTCAGTGCATCAATGATGTTGCGTTAACCACCAAAAATCCGAAAAATCAAAAACTTTAAAAGAAAACAAGCCAATTTTAAAACTACAGTAACCCTGGTGAGAAACCACGTAAGCAAGTCTATTTGAGATTACTCAGCACCTTAGAAATAGCATGATTTCCTGTTTACACGATTGTTGGTCGCTACAAGATTCCATTATTAGCTACATAAGCCTCATAGCTCCAGTGCAAAACTATAAAGGCAGCATCTGCCACCAAACGTGTCCTGGTTGTTGAATTAAGGCGAACATTTGATTTTTAGCCATGCCATCACTTTAATATGTTGAGTGCAGGAGTCATAAATAGTGTACATCCTAACAGCAACTGAAAATCACATGCAAATCTACAGTTCTTCACACACATTCAGAGTTATATTTAGCAACCGCATGTCAAAAGCTACCACGCCGTTTTGCTTGTTTGGGAATACTTTTTTGCATTCAACAAACCGGCAAATCATTTACAACTCACACACCAAACTTTTGGTTGCTATAGACATTGTTAATGTGTCACTCTGGTTACCAAGCAGACTGCCACATCCTCAGAAGTCAAATACATCGTCATCATCATCATCATCATCATCATCATCATGAAGAGCCCAACCCCAGTCCTTCAGGTCAAACTCTACCACACTGGAAGAGGAAAGGGGTCACTCTGGTTATGGAAAGGCTCCTTCCATTATTTTCCATGATCTCATTTGCTATGTAAATGATCTGCATCACAACTCACATTTTTCCTCCTTATTTGGTTCCATGTGTTTACATGTAAGCCTTCACAAATGAGATAAAATGTGCCTAAATACTTGCTACCTACTGACTCGAAGAGGGTTTATTGGCTTGAGCTAATATGAGGTATGTAGACGAGGTGGGGTAAGCTAACCTAGTGAAGTGTAAAGCAAGGAAATGACATGACTGAAGAAATTGCTACTAAATTTGAATAATTGTTAGTTAAGGCTGGAGTTTACATGGAATAAATAAATGTTATTGGATGATGTTAGTGCATGACATTCCTGCATCTTCATTCCACAGGACAGGACAAACAGTGACGCTGTGAGACCACATTGATATTAACACAAGCAAGCAGGCTCCCAGGCTGATGTGCATGGAGTACTTACTGTCCACAAACACACGCACAAAGTAGCAAGGTGAAGGACTAAGGTCAGGATGAAGTCAGTGTAGAATGATTCGGAGTTTGAGGCCAGGGCTATAAGAGGTTAGCAGCGCAAAGACAGCAATTCAGAAACACCCAGGAAAGAAAATTCAGATCTGGCCTACACAGCATGGATAGCCTATATTTACATTACAATGGAATTGCTACATACAACTGGACTTGATTGTTTTGTTAAGTACAATTCAAGGCAACAGACATTGGACATATGAAAATACCTGAATTGATTGTCTAAACAACCCATTTATATGGATTAGAGTGACATTGAGGTATGAGAAAGCTAAGCTAAAGCTAACGCTTTGTTGGATTACAGTTAAGGTAATCAATGTTTGTAATAATTACCAACACCAGTACCAGCATCTGCACTTTACATACGTTAAATCTAACATGAACTGCATTAGCCTTCTGTTTAATCAGTTCTGAAGACAATACTACAATAATGCTAGAGAAAATATCACACTATCACACTGGAAGGTAAAGGCTACTGTGATATGTCAATGTTTGGGTACCTCTGCAAAGAACAAATGTAAATATGACACATTTCTAAAATTACCATTTGTTTGATCAAACAGGTTTTCAGTTGATATTCTAGGTTTATTTTTTGTAAGGTTTCAGAGCTTATTTGAGTGTTACACCTAACAGCCATGAGCTCCTCTAAGCAGCTGACTGAGGATATGAAACTAAAGATAACTGACTCACTAAACAAGAGAGAACTATAAAATATAGTCAAATTCTTCTGGTTTGTAATTCTCACTGTCTGAAATGTTATTAAGTAATGGAAGTTAGGGAAACTGTAAAGACAAGGTCTGGGTTAGACTAAGAAAAATCTGAAAAAAAACCCAACAACAACAAAAAAACAACAACTCTGTAGACTGGTCCTAAATAGTGAGGCACTGGCCCAGTGCAGTGTCATCTACATGGAATGGTCATCAGAAGTGTGATCTCAAGTCAATATTTGATGTATGCAACACTTACATGTTTACAGCATTT
The DNA here is from genome assembly GCA_037974365.1 of Hydrocynus forskahlii. Classification (NCBI taxonomy): domain Eukaryota; kingdom Metazoa; phylum Chordata; class Actinopteri; order Characiformes; family Alestidae; genus Hydrocynus; species Hydrocynus forskahlii. The sequence continues at coordinate 18,692,584 of JBBPCX010000160.1, forward strand.
AGCAGACGCCCTAATCCAGAGTGACGTACATCGGAAGCAATTTTTGATCAAGTTCTCTGGTCCGATGTAACAATAGTTAAACTCTTAGGCTACAACCAGTTCAATAAGCATTTCAATAAAAAACCACCTACCCCCCTGTTAGCTAGGGCATACATCTATTACACTTTAGGGATGTGTGACAGACAGTGGCAAAGAATGTTGTGGGAAATTAAGGAAAAAGTGCTCTCCTAAAACCGCAACCAATCTTGGAAGCTGAAGTTTTCAGTGAAGAAACTTCAGAAGAAAAGAGAGCGGGTCTTAAATCAAGACAACAATCTTAACCATAAATCTAAATCAAGATCAATCAAAATCAAGCCAAAGGGGGTGTTAATGTCTTTCTATGCAAAGGTGGCATTCAAGAAAAGTCAAGAAAGTCTGTTCTTTTACCAGGGGTGCCTGTATACAGCTGTATAAATTGTATAACAAATGAGGTGAGAAGGATTTAACACAGGGTTGCCAAGTCATCCTCCTGGATGTTGAGCATCTTCTAAATTAAACATCTGCTTGCTATACATTTTATATTACAGACCGAACAACAAATTGTTCATGTCAACATTAAATGCATGTGCTATAAAAATGTATGAAATGAACAGAACTCATGAAAAGTAGGATGAAGATCTGAATGTAGTTCATCCGCTGTCTCTTATTATAAAGCCAGTTTTTTAATAAATGTAAGTTGCCATTTGACAATCTGGTATTAATACAAAGAAAATAACTGGGACAAAAGCATGGCTCAAAGAAAATGCACTGACAGCACAGGCAACACAGTTTAAATGGACACATGAGCGATTAGAATGCCTGGTAACAATGAAAAAATATGCAGGGGTTGACTAACTGGATGCCATAAGCTACCTACACATGGTGAAAAGGGGGATATTATGGCACTTCAGCTATATGTGCTTGCACTTATTAGGGAACCTCATCATTTTCTTCTCTACTGAAACCATAATATTTTGTCATTCATATCAGAAATCATCAGACTGAAGGTAATGCCTCTGTTCACTCACCTATTTTTGGCAGAAGATGGGGCCTTGTTTGACACCCTGATAGCTCCTCTGGGAGAGAGTCTTGGTGAGTTCCTGGGGGACAGGTGGGGTGAGGACAGAGGCGGTGATCCAACAAGGGGCTCCTGAGGGGGTGTGTGAGTGAGAGCTGGGACAGGGGCAGAAGATTTGCGGGGGATTCGCTTCAGCAGACGACTGACCCATTTCTGCTGCTCCGCTGTAGAACTGGCCAGCAGCAGCAGCTCTTTAGCCGTGGACATGTCATAGTTGACTGAAGGAGACACACAACAAAAGTTACATAGAGTACAAGATCTCACCACACACACAAAATCACAAATTAACTTACTTCCAAGCACACACAAAGATTCTGAGCCTGATGTACAAAGCTTTTTAGAGCAGTTTCAGTTGCAAATCAGGGCTAACCTGCTGCAGGCTGACAAAACAGGGTGCTTTTGCTGCTTAGTTTTGAATATATGGACTGTTTTGACTGTGGACTGGTAAAATTGTAGCAATGTCTACATACTACAATGGTTTTCACTTTGGTTGTAATGACAGAATACATTTTAACAGGTACGGACTCCCCAAGTCTGTGCAAAAGCCTATGAAGAGTGGACTAAATCCACCAGAGGGTCTTCTGAACACACACTCCAATGGAAGGGATCATTTTTTTTTGTACAAAGGCATTAACATGGTAAAGGTCACAAAATTACTTATATTGGAATAATGATTAAGAAATCCTAAATAATTTTCATGTGAAACCTTGGTCTGTCACAATCATGAAATTTTAATTGATGATTAATAGCCATATAAAAAATTGCGATTAACTTTCGCATTTTCATTTTTGTTTATTGTATGCAACTATTAAACTACAAGCCCACAGTGGACAAATTGGCTGAGTAGCCATCTCTTCCTAGTTACCTTAATAACTCTCAAATGATGACACATATAAAGCTCAAATAAACAATTAGTCTAAAGTTATGATACTCAAAATGTAGATTTTCTGTCATGTTTATCAGACCCCTCCTGTGTCCTGATAAATGCATTCTTTGCTTTCTTATGTTTCCATTTACATACTGGGGACACCTCAAAAGGTTTTTACTGAATTAATTTGTTTCTTGTGCCAGTTTACAAAGACTTAGCATAAACTGTGGAAAACAACTGTGGTCATCTAAAATTTTAGGGATCAGCCTAAATAGTAGTGCTCAGGCGATTATGTAACATTACTGACAATAGACCTAGTGAAACCACTGTTCGTACTGTGAACTGTGAACACCTGGTTTTACTGATGGCATTCTCTCTGACTGTATACAACATTCTAAAATGTGTAAGCATGAACTAGGCCTTTCGCTGTGTTTCAAAAATGTGGACCATATTTTTTTCTACCAACAGCAGTTTCTACAACACACCATAATGCTAATGATTTTACTGTAACTGATCACTCACTCTATTATACACGGATGAACAGGGCAGAGTGTTCATATCTGTCTTGCGTATTCTGCACGTAGAGCCCCAAACAGGACCTTCAGTTTAGGTTTAAGTACACCCAAAGCAATAAAGGAAGTAGAGCAACCCCACGGTTTTACACGGATCAGGAGTCGCGGATTCAGTCACACGCAAATTTTTTCTAAGAACCTAACTGATAGTTTTACATGGAAATCTCCACAATAACAAGGAACCTGCAAATATTCTCCACATTTTTTTTTTTGCTTTTTTCGTGGCAATATGGGGTTTTTTAAAGCATTTTACTTCTAAATTATTAATTTTGTAACATAAATATGAACGTAAATTCTGCTACATTTTCATATGAAATATAACTGTATAAATGTTTTTGTACTATCGTGAGAACACAAAGAAAATGCTTTTGGGAGGTTAAATATGCTGTACTCAGAGCAGGGGCGGACTGGGACTAAAACAGCCTGGACTTTCTTCACCAGCGGGCAAGGTCTGCCTCTCGGCCGAGAAAGACAGGCCGACGCCGCCCTGCATCCGACAGCCGTTCTTTTCCAGAACACACAGATTGCCAGTCCGCCCCTGACTCATCTTGAGTGTTTCTCTTGTTTTTCGTTTTCTTCTTCTTAAAGCCCAGTAGTTTTATTACTGTAAATTAAATTAACAGAGGCTGTTGAGCTCAGTCGCTGTCCAATGTCTGCTTTAACCTGCGGGTCTCTACAATACAGTACTCCTCCTGAAGAACCCTGAATAAGATGTGCTGCTGATGAACAGTACATTATTGGTGATTACCCCTACATTTTACTGTATTTTTATTACTAAAAATTATAAAATGTATTACTGTATTTACCTGTTTATACCAAAGAAAATGACAGCGCATACCAAAGAAAATGCACGTGCATGAATTACAGTATAGTCTGTATGGGCTTACCTTTATATTTTCATTAAGGGTATTAAACTGAGTTTAAAATGAAATTAAAGTGTTTTGGGAGCATATTTGGGGCATATTTAGGGTTTACACTATAAAAATAGGCATTTTTAGGCATTTTTTTTTTTTTTACCAAAACACAACAACGCGGTTTTGCACTATACACGGGTGCTCTTGGAACATAAACCCTGCGAAAAGCGGGGGACTTTTGTTCTCTGAGCCATTTTGTAAAATTTGGTGCAGAAGTATTGTGACCTCCTGACCTTTGCAGGGCGCAAGCACTTCCTCCTTGAGATCCAGGTGGTCTTTGTGGCATTTGACGCGGCAGCGGCGGCACTCCAGGGCTGGAGGAGGCTTGAAGACGTTCCAAAGAGGCCGGGGGCACACCTCACAGCTGGAGGGGAAATGATAGAGCGTCGGCACAAATTCATGACCTTTGTGGGAGACACACGCTGACCTATCGGCCACTAAAAGCTCCACGGCAAGCTCCTGGTCCTTCTTACTCTCGCCCTCGTTATCATACAGGATCTAAAGAGAGAAAGAAAGAGGGAGAAAGAGAAAGACAGAGAGAGAGAGAGAGAGAGTGAGAAATAGACACATAGAGAGAGATCAAGAAACAAAAAAAGGAGAGATTGAATATGTAGATCTATATAGTCCTATTGCAAATGACATCCAGAGCTCTTGACAAAAGTTTGGGGACACCTCAAAAGGTTTTTACTGAATGAATTTGTTTCTTGGGCCAGTTTACAAAGACTTAACAATAGGGCTTTAAATCTTGTTTAAATCTTGTTTCTTTTTTATGCAAGTGCCAAAGTCTATATATTCAATCAGCCTGTTGTGCGGTAAGGACCTCCGAGCCCAAATATTTTGGTGAAGAACATTTTTTCATGATTAGGCAAACCTGTGCTTCATACTATTGAAGGCAGAAACAAACAACAGTATTGGCAAAAACCTCTTTAAAGGAAAAATGTGTGCAAATAAAAATATTTTGCTTATTACAAACGTAACAGTGACGATCAAACACTAAACTAACTTCAGTAAATAGATTTTAATGAGCAGTTTAGTACTGTTGTACAGCAGTGTACCTGGAAAATGCGCGGGATCTCTCTGGCATCTGCACGGTAAACATCAGTTTGGGTGACAGGCCGAACATGGAAGAGTTTGCTAAAAGAAGAGAAGAGAGTTGATGAAATATTGTACATTAAAAAACTACAACAGAGCTTAAAGTGGACCATGACTTTGATGTACATATGCTTGTGAACACAAAAACGAAACTGCCGACATAACCTAAATGTTCAAATTATTAAACAAAATTCCATCTCCTGTTTTGTGACATCACCAGCCTCCCTGTCCCTGAGCAGCTTAAAGAAGAAGCTACCCAGAACTCTTGTCTAAATTATTACAACCCCGTACTGTTTTTCCATACTAAACATGTAACAGCATTTTTATTTCATTCTTTACCATTTGAAAACAAAAGTGCCCCTTTATATTTCATGACAAATAGACAAAAAGGTCCAACATCATTCAGTATAACTGAAAAAGGTACAATTCCTAAATAATTATTTATCAATTCATACATCATAAAATTATATAGTGTGCTTGAGCAGACTCACTCGATGTCCAGTATCATAAATGGGTTGGACTGCTCTCTGTCTTCCTCCGAGTCATAGAACAGGATCTTTTTACTGCTCATCACCACATACTACAGACAAAAACAAATACACCATAAACATAGCATGTCATTAGAGAGAATGAGAGCATGTGTGTCAATAACTGTGCTTGATTGTGTGAATTTTACCTTCTTCTCCCATCCAAATCTCTTGGTGCTCTTGCTTGGGAGGGAGAGCCAGCCCTCCAAACTAGTGTCTGTGGTACATGGGGAAAAAGGGTGTGTTTACAAATCATAAGGGTGATCAGTAATGCTACATACTTAAATACATGTTCTGCGAGAGCTGGTGGACCAGTGTCAGTCAAGCATTATACCACATCACGGCACAGCACACATTTTTAGAAACACTGCACACTAAATTCAACGGAGCATGTTTTAAGTATATGGTCAAACACTGTGGGTCAGTGTAATCGGTGAACAGTGTCAGTGAGTGCATACAGCACCAGCCAGTCAAAAGTTTAGACACGCCCGACTGAATGTTTTTACATTGTACTAAAACACTGTTGATCTTGACCTGAACGTTTTTTATAACATACGGATACTTGTTTCCAAGATAATGCAGTTGATATGAGTTTATATTATAAAAAACATTAATGCCTACACATGCTTTGTTTTAGTTATGGCACATAATTAATGTTTTATTTTTTCCAAATATTTCCAAATAATTTCTCAAAAAATATACCAAATGTGCACTAAAATAAGCCAAAAATGCCACATTTTATACTGTTTTCTGTAAAGGATGTGTACTTAATTTCACCTGTAGAAAACTGAGAAAACAGTTTCACACTTTTGCGTACATCTTTATGTGGAGCTTTTTCAAGCCTGCTGGAAAAGCATCCTGGAGGGCTCCTCATGAAGCTGAGGCACTTTTTTCTTATGTGTTATTTCACAGTAGTTTTCAAAGCTTTTCCAATACAGCAAAGAGTAAAAATAATAAAAATAATTACTCATTACATTCAGTGTTTGGGGTGTACAGGCAGGCATACAATAGTGGATGTGTGTGTGTGTGTGTGTGTGTGTGCATGTGCATGACTTTCAGTGTCTCCATGCAGGTTCACCTGCAGGCTCATTTTCAGAGGGCCTCTCATAGGTAAGTGCCGGTCGAGGCCACGGCCGCTCTTCCTCGTCCTCTTCCTCGGAGTCGGAGGAGAAGAGGGTGGCGATGCGGCACGGCCGGGTGTCGATACTAACCGACTTGGAACTTCGCTGGTATGTGAATGACATGGATTCCGAGGTTTGTGAGTGTGTGATGCGTACTACGGCACCACCACAGGAAAATGGGAAGGAGTGAAGAGTGTGCCCGTTAAAAAAGAAAGGAATTAGACATACATTGAAAACAGAGATTCAGTAGGCAGACAAGTGAAAGAGATAACGAGGGAGAAAGAGAGTGGAAGAGGACAGGTAAGAGATGGAGGGGAAGATCAAGAGCAGGATAAAAAGAGATATAAAATACTACAAAAGAAAACAATAAGCGACAAAAGATTAAGTAAAAATTAAACCAATACAGAAGAGAAGGTGGGTGGCTGAGTTTTTAGTGCATACGCCTGTGTGTTTTGGGTACCGCGTTTTAGTGTGTGTGTGAGGTGCAGTGATACCTGGGTAAGGGTCAGTGTCCAGCTCATTGCCTGTACTGCTGATGCTGGTGGTGTCCAGAGAGTGGATGCTGAGAGTGGTCAACTGACTGCGCAGGCGCTCTATATCACTGTCCTTACTGTCCAGAGCCATTTGCAGTTCCATACGCACCTGCGACTCATCCATTATTGCCTACACAAAGGACCAACCCCCCCAACACACACAGAATGCACACATACACAGAATGACATTAATTGAAATCCATTGGAACTGAACTATAATTTAAGAGAACTGAACAAAACCATACCAAACTAATGAGTTTTTAGTGTGTACATAGTAACAGCGTGTTTATGGAGATTTAATATAGATTATGGCATGAAGCGGCAAAAATTATTATTAGAATGTAAATTGGAATGAGTTTATTTGCATTACTCTAGTGTAGTTAAACATGATTGATGACACTCTTCTTATTTGACCCTAATAAATAATTTATTTTCTATTTAAAAAGTACAGAATTTTGTTATAGCTTTATAAAATGCTTTTATTCGTATGCTCCTCGTTTTACACATCAGTGCCTTTTTTGAGAACTAAACAATGCATGTGTACAATTTATAGTTCATTTTTATTTAATATAATCATAATGCTTGTTATATTTAAACTCCATAAGTATTAAGGTTTTACTCCCATTTCATTGTTTAGTTCGATAAAAAGTTTGATTCATTGCTAACTCCAATCCATTGTTAACTGCAATAAAACGAAGGGGTTTAAATCTTGCAACAGAAATTATGTAAAAAAATTATGTACACCACTGTTAGCTTAGTGCTACCATAACATTAGAAACCCCTTAAAGGTAGTAGCAGAAATTAGCATTATTGTAGAGATGTTATTTTTGACGTTAGGGTTTGTCACAGTTTTGCCCTGAACTGAAAGTCTAACTCTAACAGTCACTTTTTGCCACTGGATTTTCCATAAATCTCCTGTGACCACTGTCCAGCAAGTCCAAAGGTTTTGCCTTAAAAGTCATTTAAAAGCTATGATAGAATAAATGACGTAACAACAATTTATATCATAAAAACACAGACCCTGAGCTTCAGTCTACAATACTACAGATGGTTTGAGGGGTCAAACTAGGAGAGCAGTGTTAAAATATTATGAATGCTGTTTGCTTGGGATGCATTATTAATGTGCTACCCTTGACAGTCCTAATATGAACATTTACACTGGGTGACGTGAGTTGGTGTGCTCACTCACAGCCTGCATCTCTGTAATCTCCCTCTGGTATTTGATGATGGTGCTGTTAAGTTTATCCCTTTCGGAGCGCAGCTCTAGTTGCAGCTTCCGGTTTTCCTTTTCCTTCCTGCGCAGCTCACTGTCATCGCCACGGTGTCCACCAGGCACCTTCCTGTTCATGATTTCAGCCAGCTTATTAACAGCCTAAACACAAGGAAAGGTCAGAATAACATTACACACCTATGACCAGCAATTGACAATGTTAATATGACTGGAACACGCACATTCACATACAAACACAAGTCAGGGTCATGTGTTTAAGGCTGAAATACATTCTGTCTTGTGCGTTAATGTAATACACTACTTACCTGGATCTTGAGTGTCCTCTCTGACTGAAGCTGCTTCTCAAAGGACATCTTCATGATGGTCACCTGCTTCTCCCCCTCTTTAGCGCCCTGCAACTCTATGTTCACAAAACAAACACCAAACATTAACATTCCTCTAACATTCTTTCAACATACAGTAACAGACAAATTTTGGACACAATTATTACTATAAAGGCATCCTCATTTTTACTAAAACTTTTTAAAATCTTTAAAGGGCCCATATAATGGGATGCTACACTTTTCTCACTTTTATATTAAGGAGATTAATGTAATATGTAAAATCTGACACAGTTTCAAAATGTTCACTCCCAATTCACTGGCACACATATGAAAATGAAGTAGAAGAACAGCCTGTTCTGAATTCACTGTTTTGGTGATGTCACAAAAACCAATGCTTACATAAATCCTGAAGTTACAAAGAGATTTTGAGTTTCAAATGCTTTTTGAATGAGACACACCAAAGTTTAACTAATCAGCCCTAAAGGTACAGTAGCAGAAACAGCCTCTTACATTCATACATTCGTTTAATTATTTTTATTTGTCTTAAACTTAAGCTGAGATCCAAACACCTTGATACATTCAATCACTTGTGTGGCAAACATTTAGCTTGTGACTTAGTCAGTATAGCTGACTAAAACAGAACATAGAAGAACATAAAACTTGTACACTCACGCTGTTGGAGCTCTTTCAGCTGGTTATTGAGCTCCTCCTTCTCACCGGCCAGGTTGGCTACATCCACTGTTAGAGTGCGGTTGGACTCCTCTAGCTGACCACACACAGAGCACAGAAAAAATGAAAGATGGAACCTACTGGCTATTGTATCTGCAACACTACGGATACCACACTAAATCTAAATGTTATATATACATGCTCATTCATAAATTTACATTTATTCACATCAGTCCATCAGTTGCTGCACAGTTTATCATCCCTTTCTATCCCAATAAAACAGAAGTACCACAGGGCCACCACTGACCAGATATTATTTAGATGATGAATCAATGTCATCACAGCTGTGACATAAACAGGATAGTGCATGTGGGACTCGTACGAGTGTTAGACCTCATTTACTCATACGAGCAAGCAGGTCTACCTAATAAGCTGACACTCTAGATTTCTCTCTCTCACTCTCTTTCTTTCTGTCTCTCTCTGTCTCTCGCTCTCACCGAGCTGATGGTGTTGTCTTTGTCACTGAGCTCCTGCCGGTGTCGGGCAATCATGTCTTTGATCTCCAGCTCCTTCATGATTTTCTCCTTCTCCAGGTCTGAGTACTGCTCTTCAGCGATGGAACGTGCCAGCTGCTCGGAATCCGCCTTTGTTAGACTCACCTCCAGCTGAGCAGCCAAGGAGTCCCTACACAAATACACACGCAAATGCATGTATTTCAGCTTATGTTCAGATGTTAGTAACTGATTTGACAACCTATCACTGCCCAACCTTGGCCCTAGAATCTTCCTGATCTCCCCTGAAACATGCTTGTTCTTTAGTCTGGATCAGTTGGATCAGGTTTCTTATAACAGAGAAAACACCAAAATATGCTAGGCAGGAGTAATACATTATGAAACTCTGATGTGTAATGAACAGTGAGTGCCACTAGGTGGCACAGTGAGTGCCACTAGGTGCTCAGTGTAGACCATGCTACTTCTTCAGAGAAGACGAGCCCTTCACATCATAGAACAGCTAGACCATCGTCCAGGGTCAAGCTCATGGCCTCCAAATGATTGGCACAAACCTTAGACACTCAGGAGCCTCCCAGTGACTCTTTTTAAATCAGTCTTCAGGCTTCATCTTAGAATTTTCTAATCTACTGCAATCTATAGTGCACTGAAATCACCTGGGTTGCCTAGAGCACAAATGGATCCATTTAAACAAATTCATTAGTGGTATTTGAGGACTAGTGGCAGATGTGTTAGATTAGACATGGCATTAAACTGATGTAGTACTAAACTGAAGTACTGATTTTCTCCTTGCACCCAGACAATGACCCACACACACACACACCTCTCTTCCTGTAGATCCTCCAGTCTCTGCTGTGCACCCTGATACAGTTTAGTTTTTTCATCACACTCCTCCTTCAGCTCTCGAATCTGGGTCTTATACAATTTCTGCACACACAAACACATTGTACACATCTTTGTGATGTTTAATAGGTTAAGATTTTCTCAGAGAGATCCCGTAAACTCAAGATTGTCAAATGGAAGCACAAATCTCCTACTAAAAGGGGGTTTCACTTTCAACTTAAATGATATGATATGGATTCTACTTTGTCAGTCAATGCATGCAAACACGCACTCGCACACAGGGCTCAGTAATGGCAGACGTACCGTGAAATACTGCTCCGCCTCCAGCTGGTCCTTTAACTCCTTCAGATGCAGGTCAGCCTCTTCTCTCTCCCTGACAGGACATAACACAGGACAAAAATGTTCATTTTTTCATATCACTCTTTTTCTAGCATTTGTTTTGGGTCATATTTTACTCCCAAGGGGTACTAAACCTAATCCAGCTCAAACAGGTATCAATGAGATTTACATTTTATGTTTTGTTTATAAATTACAATATATACATTTTCTCAATGAACTTTGACACATATCAACATACACTATGTGTAAAGCGCTTTACACTAATGGAATAAGTATATGTGTAAAAATATAGCCTTGGGCCATGTTGTTATTGTTGGTACAACATAAAGCTGTTTTTCTGTGAGTTATGATCTTTCAATCCAGACCATCTCAGTGACTTTTGGAGAATCTATACTTTACCTAACATGAACCTCTTACAAATTACATTACTTGAAAATTGCTTTATACAACATACAACATGCATTTAAGGCCAGTACACACACACAACCACACACACCCACCCACCTGCGCAGCTCCTGGTTGTGTTTTTCCAAGCTGACTTTGAGCTCCAGCAAGTGGTTTAGTTCTTGTTTGAGCTGTTTTTCAGAGGAGCGCAGTGTGCTGACCTCCTGTCTATGGGTCTTCAGATCAGCCTGAGACAGATTCCTCCGCTGAGTCTCTTGCTCAACACGCACAGTCAGCACGTCCACCTACAAAGACATACAGACACACACACAGACACACAGACACAGTTCGCTGGGTATGTTTTTACAAGAATGCACCAAAATGTCAGCCACTGAAAACAATCAACTAAAGATGGTAAAAAATGACGTGTCCAAAATAGGAAGATCTGACTGATGTTTTCATTTATTTTAAAGATTAAACTGGTCAATAGCAAAGTCTCAAAATGTAAACCCTTTAAACATGTTTCCAATGATAATTATAATGTAGGGTGTGCTAAGATAAGTCCCTGCAACTGTAGTTTCCTTTTCTCCAAAGCACTCATTACCAATACTTGGATTCTGATTTTGGTTTTTGGTCAACAAATTTCTGTTCAGTGCGGTGCTGCTATTTTGTTTTTCATATAAGGTCATGAAAACTCTCCCTCTGATGAAAAAAAAAATCACACAAAACTACCCTGTAACCACAAATCCTGTTCAAACAAAACACTACCACCTCACTCATAGTGAAAATATGTAAATTCACACATCACTGCAAAAATACAGAATTTTCCCACGAGGGGAAAGACAACCACCATGCACATGGCGACAAGACAAACATGAGTTCCCACTTAAGATAATCTTAAACAGAAAAAACACAGAGACAGACTGTGAGACAGACCTCCTCGGTGAGTTTGTTCTTGTGTGAACGTAGCTCCTGCAGCTCTAGCTGGGCCTGTTTGTAGTCGCAGTCTAAAACTGAATGATGTTTCTCCATTTGCATCAGTTTATTCTCCAGCTGCTGCTTAGCCAGGCGCTCTTCCTGCAACTTACGCTCCATGTCTACACTCACACACACACACACACACAAACACACAAAACATTTGTACATTGCTATTTATTCAGGCATTAATGCACTGAAATATACAAAGGCTGCAACATAAACCTTATAATTGTTTCTTTTGTAGTTTGCAATATCTTATTAAATAATATCCACGTTTATTTTGAAGAAAACAACATCACACATATAGATGTTTGTGACAATTTAAGTGAAGATGCTACCTTATACCAAAGCACATTAAATTCAATTATGTCAGTGTCATCCCCTTGCAGTAATGTCATACGCACTGAAATGCTCCTAATTTGGGTTAAAGAGCTTTCACACTGAGGAATACATGGAAAAATATGCCAAAAGTGTTAATTGGTGTCACTGAGATGAAGCGCCTTTACAGTATCCTGAGGTTTCTCACCTCTCAGTACTTCAGACTTGGCCTCCTCGATGGACTGGTTAAGTTTGTTGTGGTCAGCAAGGTGAGCTTTGGTGGCCTTGTGTTCCTCTTCCTCCTGCTCTAAACGTTGCTGGACAGATTTGAGCTTGAAGGAGAAATCAATCTCCTGCTGACTCCTCATCTAAAGAGAAAGAGTGGTTACACACACACTAGTTGGAACTGTGCTCAACAGTGGGTCAGTGGAGGACAGCACCATGAAACACTCGTGTGGAAAAAACAAAGTGTACAGGAAGGAGCTGAGTCCAGAAATCTTTTTTTTTCACATTCACACTAAGCCAAAAGAACCTCATTAGTGTAGAAACACTACACAAGAGGAAACCAGATCCAATTCGAATAGGACAATGCCATTTTCCCTGGCATGCAAAACAACCAACCGCACAATCTTTGTCCGCAAGGAAAAAACTTACTGGCAAATGTTTTCTGGCCCAGCGAATAAAATCACTGAACGAGGACATTTAGCTTGTTGCTTGCTTGGCGGATAGACAAATCAGGATAAAATTCTTTAAATTCTCTGACGGGTAAGATTCTGAGAGGTGTGATGATTCTAGCGTGCAACAGTCTGTGTACTTCTATATAGGCAAAGTGGCTGATGTTGAAACATACATAAATAAATAAATAAAAGAAATAAAAAACTCTTCTGCAGCATATATCTAAACTGCAGCAAGTACAGCCCTTATTAGCAAGCCATTAACAACATATGTTTCTATGACTTCTGGAACACTTACTATGGTAATGACAACTAGTCACCAACTCAAATACTTGCCTGACTAGCCAACTGGTAAAAATCAACTGTCATGCAGTCCCTAACACATACACACAGAGATAAACACACTCTTGTTTCTATACATTGTTAAGACCCTAGAGTGTGAGTTTACAAATCTGAACCTTTAAACCAGTTTTTACTGGATTATGGGTGTTAAATCAATAAAACCAGACAAATGTCATAAATAGACATAGAACACAAGGACCTAATGTACGGGTTCCCTACGAAACTTAATCCTCATTTTAACCTTGGGAGACCAGACAAAATGGTTTTTCCCTTTTGGTTTGAAACAATGTAACATGTAGCTTTTGTATAAAGCACTTTGCAAATTTAGTTGGATCTGACAAGGTAGGTTACGTCGTTTTTCTTCTGGTTTTCCTTCAAAGTCAGGACAAAAACAGACAGACATGCCCTGGTAAACATAAACATGCACGTACCTTCTCCAGGCCGGTCAGTTCCTCCTGTAGCTGTCTCTTCTCCCCCTCGGCCTTAGAGAGTGAACTTTTCATCTGCTTCAGCTCATCCCCCAGACCCGAGACACGACCTGGGAGGTGGGTATGCAGGACAGATAAGAAAAGACCAAATGGGGGAATGTCCTCTATGAGAAGTTCTGTGTCTGAGACGTGACATCAGCCACCTGCTTCTGGACTTTGGGTTGAAAATATTACTGCCCAGTGTTTACTCTCCACAGGAGAAACTCCACCCAAATACAACCGCACCACACAGCCCATGAGGACAAGGCCCCAGTGTGTCACAGAGAGAGAGGAGGCTTACACTCAGCATAAAACTAACTTTGTACAGATCGCATGCTTTTACACTAACATAACATGCGAGAGAGATTTAAAAGTGTTTCTTAGATGGTTTTAAGAGAGTCTGTCCTAGAACATCACAAATCTAGTCAAGTATACAGTTTTGTTTAATCTCATCCAACACTCTCTGTTTCACTCGTACATTCCCTGTCTCTATCCCTTACTCTCATTCTTTTTTCCATATTTGCTCACTCCCTTTCTTTCCCTTTCACACACTTTACTCTTTCTTTTCTTCACTTCCTCACTATTTCCTTGCTTAGCCCCCGCTCTCTTTCCCTTGCTCACTGCCTCACTCTCTCACTTACTAATTTCTTTGCTCCTTCACTTGTTCCTTCCATCACTCACTCTATCCTTCACTCCCTCACTCACTCTTTCACTGTCTCCCTCTCTCATTCACTCCCATACTCACTTTCCTAGTCGCAGTGTTATTTCCTCTTTCACTCATTCCCGCACTCTCTCAAGCCTTTCTTCACTTACAAACTAGCTTGCCCTCCTCTACTCTCCTTTATTATCTCCCTCACTCTCCTCTACTCATTCCCTCTCTCCTTCACCTCCTTGCTCACTTGCTCATTTACTCCCCCCACCTCACTCACTCCTTCTCTCTCTTTGTCAACTCTACCATCGCTTATTCTCACTTTTCCTCCCTCACATTCTTTCACTTGTTCACTTGTTCCTTAAATTCTTCTCTGTCTCATATTTCCATTCCCATTACTTTACTTTCTCATATGCTCACTCTCTTAGTCAGTCATCCAAATCTCTCTCCCTTCTCTCTCTCTCTCTCTGTTTATCCCAGTCCTTCTGTAACTCACCCTGTAGGTCGGTGATGGTTTCAGTGCTAAGGCTGCGCTCCCTCTTCTCGGTCTCCAGAGCGTTTTGTAGGCTAAGTTTTTCCTGTTCCAGACCCAGCCTGCTGCTCTCCAGCTGGGCCAGCCGCTCCTGCAGCTCCCTCAGAGAGAGCTCCAGCTGCTGGGCCTGCTTCACAGCCTCACCCTGAGCTTTCTTCAGACGGCCAGACTCCTGCACCTCCACCTGCAGCTTAGCATTCACCTCCTCCAGCTGAGAGAGAAAAAGGAAAGGAATGAGTGAAGGAAAGGGAATAGAGAGAGAGAGCTCAGCCAATATTTTAGTGCACAATGGTGCCTTCCTTAAAGTATCACATGAATTGAATTAGTTTTACCAGGGCAAGTTCTGTGAGGATTTGCTCTGGATTAAACCATTTATAGAAGGTAATTCACTCTGTAATTAATAAATGAACCTGTATTATATAGGTCTTAAAAGAGTGTATCTGTCCCTGAGCAGCTGAAATGTGGCAGCAGACACTGACCTGTCTCTCTAGGTGGATGTTCTTCTCTGTGGATATCTGGGAGTTTTGGCTCTTCTTTTTCAGCTCAGCCAGCTGCTCTTTCAGACTGCTTACTGCATAACAGATCACAGCCACAACATTAGAAAAAAACAAATGCATTCTGAATATGTGAAAACCAGCAGACATTGCAAAACAGAGGGGAGAGCCACAGTCAATCAAAGCAATCATGTGGTTTAGTATTTACACCAATAAACAGATCAGTCAAAGGGTTCAGCGTCTATGAGAGCCCATGTTCAAGAGTGCCAATGTCACACAGAGTTGTTGTGTAGTATGCTCAGTCCCAACTGTATACTGAACAATATCTAACAAAGTGCACTTGAAAAACAGAAAGAGACGAGCTGCTAATGGCCGGAACATTTTGTTGAGCAGAATTATGCAGAATTATGTGCGTCTTTTTTGTTCACATTTTGTAGTAAGCCTGGCCACAAAAGCAGTTCACAATATTACACTAGTATTACATAATTATGGAATAAGACTTCAATACGCAATTGAGCATGAGTTCAAAAGAGCTCAGAAGTGCTGCAGGTCAGTGAATGTTCTCACCTTCATTCTCTAAACTGCGTTTGCGCTCCGTCTCCAGGTCAGCCTTCCTCAGGCTCTCCGTGTTCTGGTGCTGCAGCAGAGCTTTCTCTCTCTCCAGCTTCCTCAAAGAGTCCTCCGCCCTGTGCCTCGCAGTCATCTATCCAAGGAGGGAAAGAGAGAGAGACAGAGAGAGAGAGAGCAAGAGAGAGAGAGCGAGAGAGAGAGAGAGAAAGAGAAACAGAGAGAGAGACAGATGTTGTTCAGCAGGAATCCAGACATTATAAGTGTCTTACTACACATTTGGCAACACAGATTTAATTACGTTCTCAACAAACTGTCAAAAACATTAAAAAAAGAAGAAAAAAAACAAACGATGGAACAGCCAATGGAAACAGTTGTGTTAGTTCCAAATGGCTCCGCTGAAAGGAAAATAGGCTTTCAATTTCCAAACTGAGATCAGCTTTGAATCCAACAACAGTGGATGAAAACATCTCTGAAAGGTACTTAAGATGATTTATGCAGTACCACTCAGAAAATATTCAGTGTGAATCAGCCCAACACACTTTTACTGACTTTTACATTAGACAAATTTCAGTTTCACGTATAATAACGTTTGGCACGCCACACATCACAATGCATATATTATTAATGCTGTGATCCAGATAATATGAGTCACAATATACCACTGTGAATATCTTTGGTACTTAAAGAACACAAAAGAAATTGCATGTTTCACTATAAAGAGAGCTATTGTGTGCATGCAAACATTCTTCGGTTAGGAGCAGACATTCCTCATTCACCTGACATTCTGGTTTTTAGTGTTTCTTGCAACCAGGAAATATATTGGGCATTCTTGCTGTTGTGGCACCACCCAACCAAAGCAATGCTGCTTTAAAATTAGTATTCACTGAAGCACTGTGTCAGCAGTGAATGAGCAAATGAACAAATAAGCAATAGAATGCTACAAGCATTCCTAACATATTAAAAACATATTTCTCTCTCGAACATTGAAGTGCTAACCACTTTCACTAGCAGTTCAAGTCAGTGCTTACAGTATTAGAGTTACTGTTAAAAGGCAGTTTAATAATGTACTACTTTTGTAACTACAGTGGTGCATTGACTTACGAGTTTAATTCGTTTCGTGACAGAGCTCGTAACTCAAATTACTCGTATGTCAAATCAATTTTCCCTATTGAAATGGATTGAAATGCCATTCCGGACTTCCAAAAACTTTTTTATTGTTTTTAAATAAGAAAAATGTGCTTATAAATAATGAATAGTGTATAAAAACACAATACAATAAAATGTACTGCACTAAACTGGTTATATTAAGTTTAATGTACAGCATTTGCCTTGGAGATCAGACAACTTAAAGATCCTTTGGCTGCTATAATTCTGGCAAAAGTTTTAAGGTAATCCTCAGCTGCCTTCATATCCGTGCTCGCTGCCTCACCATGCCTGACATCCTCTTTTAAAAATTCTCAAACCAGCCCGACTGGCTTTAAACGGCTCGCCCAATGCCTCGTCCGTCGAAGTGCCTGCAGCAAATCAGTGTAAACAGCTCGAGTCCGTTCACAGATCCTCCGTTACGGGATCTCCTGCAAGCTGCTTCTCCATCAACCACACCATCAGCAGCTTCTCCATATTTTCATGGATAGATGTCCGCTGTTTAGAAAATATTTTAACGCGCTTGGTTGGCGTTATAGCTTTTATCGACTCCTTCTGCTTCAGTAAGGTGCCGACTGTAGAAGTGCTACGCTCATACTGCTTCGCCAAGCCGACTACACGCACACCTTGGTCATGTTTTTCAATCATTTCTTTAATTTTTTAATTCAATGTGCATCTTTAATTCAATGCACATCATCTGCTTTTTAGCACTGTCATTACAAGAGACGACTTGTATCTTGGAAAACTCGTAAGTTGGGACACTCGTTAGTGAAGGTACCACCTGTAGTGTTAAATGCCATTGCATAGCATCTTTACAGCCCTCATCCCTTTTATTATTTATTATGACTTTCCAACATCTGCACAACCTTTCATGGGTTGAAATTAGTATCATTGCATCAGTTGTCTGAAGTATAAACAAATATATCCAAATAAACATGTCTTAACTTCATGCTGCCAGAGCAGATCCCTGGCATGTTTGTTTTTACTTTTCAAAAAAGTGTTTTTAATTCTGAGTGAGTCATGGTTGTGACAAATGCTTAGATGCTAAAATCACGGTGTCATGTTTCCTTTTCACAAAGTAGCTCAAAGCAGTAGGGTTGCTACAGTACAACATATAGTCTTGTACTGAATTGTAGCGCAGAATATCATATCGTAGTACTGTGAGTAGCATCTTAGCTTGTGGCTAGTATGTTAGCTTGGGCTATCATATAGTCGAGTGCAAAACTTTCCAAACCTTTGGTCAAAATTATATGTTTAGTCGACTGAAAATAAGTGAACTCAGAAAATGTTAAACTCAGAAAATAAACAGTAATACAATCTCGTGTTGTATTTGATCTCTCTCTCTCTCTCTCTCTCTCTCTCTCCCTCTCTCTCTCCCTCTCTCCACTTCTCTCTCTCTCCCTCCTTT
>JBBPCX010000160.1:18715328-18729206 GCA_037974365.1 Hydrocynus forskahlii
AGAGAGAGAGAGAGAGAGAGAGAGAGAGAGAGAGAGAGAGAGAGAGAGAGAGAGAGAGAGAGAGAGAATGTGAGAGAGAGAGAGAAAGAGAGAAAGACAGAGAGAGAGAGAGAGAGAAAGAGACAGAGAGACAGAGATAGAGAGAGAGCGAGAGAAAGAGAGAGATGGAGAAAGAGGCTGCTGGTGGTTTTGAATCAGTCCTCTCATTAGTAGCTTTGCGTTTGCCACATGTTTGCCACAGGGTTCCACCCGTATCCAAAAATGAACACAACAGTCTAGATAAATAACACCCAGCAACAGCACACAAAACATCTGGACAAATCTGTATAACTCAACACTAACATTAATATTGCTCAAACTGCACAATGTGTACAATACTGTAGGCAGGGTAGCACATGAGCATAAAGTTGTCTTACCCAAAAAGCCATGCTACTAAAGCCTATGTCAATTCCTATATCACACAGTGCTGTGTACCAGGTGGAGCTTTCACTGAACTAAACTGCACCAAAAAAGAGATGCAAAAATATAATATCATTATTATTCAAGATATTTTCTCAATTCAAGATGTGCATCACGGTAAGTCGTTTGATAAGTTGGAAGAGACGTTCAAAATGCAAACAAAGCCTATGAATACAGTCATATATTCAGTGCTTCACACACCAAACTGTACTAAATTCAGTTAAACCGGATTAATTACACAATCTCTGTACTGTAACATGCAGTTGATCTGTGTTATTTAAGTACAGATGATATGCATGATAGAAAAGCATACTCTGCCACCATAATAGTAAATATAAATCAATTATACACAAATCAATTATAATACATCAATAATGTTGCAATTCATTTGACCAACTTTTAGCAATAATTTTTATGGTGAAATGATGAAGCAAGTCATTATATATGATGTATTTATGTGTGCTTGTATGTTTGTGTGTGTGTGTGTGTGTGTGTTTTTCAAAATTTTACAATGCCATAAATTGTCCTAGACACACGTTTTTTAATGCACACTGCAATTTAAAGCATGCCGTAACAGACAGCATGTCATGTACAAAATCACTCCGTCACCGGCAAAATACAGTGCAGTGCTAAGGACTGTTGGGGTGCATGGCAAACTAACCCAGGAACACACACACAGACTGGACGCTTACTGTCTCGTATGGTGTCGAAGGTCCACTGGTCGTTTTTGAAGAAGGGATGAGATTTGATTTCCTCCACTCCTGACCGGCCCAGCCTCACCTCCCTGAACATACCAAAACACTGATCAACACACACACACACGCACAGCCGCAGCACAAAACCAAACACACTCAGCACAACCCCTGCACACACACACAGCTTCCACATAAACTAGTCCATTCAGCAGAGCATGTGTGTGCGCTTGGTATATCCAGCTGTGTGTGTCTGTGTCAGTGTTTGTAAAGAGAGAAGAGAGTTAGAGAGGAGCAACGCAATGTGAAAGAGGAGTCACAGAACTCAAGAACCCCCAGACAAACACACACTCACTTACACACATGCATGCAAACACACACACACAGCTGCCCTCCCTTCCTCACTCCCTTATGCTTGAGGGGCACAGCAGACTTTGAGCTGCCACGTGTGGGACATTCCAGCTGCAGCCAAAAACTTAAGAGAGGATAGTACATTTTGGTATGTTCTGGTGGGTGTGTGTGTGTGTGTGTGTGTGTTTTTGTGGGTTACAGACAGAGAAGAAATGTGTAAGTGAGTACAGTCATTCCAATAAGGCTATTCTGAACACAAATGAATTGAGAGCAGAGAACAACTGAATGGGAGCACATGAGGTCTGAGGGGTGAGTGAATGAATGAAGTAAAAAGAGAGAACGGGAGCAGTGGATGAGCAGGAGGAGTGAGTGAATGAAAGGAAGTAAGAATCAAACAAGAGCGTGCAAACTACCTGGAAGAGTTATTGAAAAGAATGAGAAACTGAATGAGAGCGTGTAAGTGAGAGAAATGAGCAAGTAAAGAGTGAAAAATTGAAAGTGAATAAGTGAATAAGTGAAAGACGTGAGGAACAAGAGGAAACAGGAGGGAGAGAGGATGAGGAGATGAGTGAAAATAATGAGTACTGAAAGAAGAGTGAATGTGTGAAGAGTGTGAGTAACTGAACAACAGTGAGAGTGTTGAAGAAGTGAATGAAAAGAGTGAGAAAATGAACCAGTGACCTCAATATATGAAGAGTGAGAACTGAATAAGAGTGAGCCACAATGAGTGAAAAGTGTGAGTAAATGAACAACAGAGAGTGAGCTAAAGGAGTCAATGAAAAGATTGAGGAACTTAATGAATGTCAGTGAGGGAAAAAAAAAGCGAGAAACAAATCAAAAGTGAGCTAAAGGACTAAAAAAGAGCGAGGAACTACATAATAGTACAAGTGGGAGGTGAGGAACTGAATGCAAAGGATTAGCTAAAACAGTTATAGTTAGAGTGAGGAACTGAAACGGTGGATGAGAAACTAAACCAGATTGAGTGAAAAGAGTGAGCAACTGGCTTTGCATTTAACGTAAGTATGAAAGAACAAATATGGCTTGGTTTAAATTGCATATCATCACTAATCAGCTGAATATTTCCAGATCTGTCTCCAGATCTGAAACTGGCTACTAAGTGCTTAGATCTGAACTCGAACATCCTTTATGCATGTAGAAAAAGGAGTGTGCAATTGTGTAATTCTGTTTATTGCAACCAAAACTAAAACACTAAAGCATCATAAACTTAAACACAATTAGTAATGAATGTATAATCACTACTTTACTGACAAAGTCAGTAAAGTATGAACATCACTGGTGACTTCACAGCTTGCACAGGCTAAAAACAGGACACCAAGTTGTTGGCTGTGATATCAGTCATAATTTTAATATCTGATTCATAATATCTGTATCAAATTAAACTTCAATATTACATTTATCAGTAAATAATGTGTCACCCACTAATTTTCTGCTCATCACTACATGAAGCCAATAATGCACCTGTGAGTGAATGCAACGCTATCTCCAATAGATGATCCATTCATTTCCTTCAGTCACCCTCTCTCACCTGTCAGTCAGGAAGGCACAAATCAGGGCTTTGGCTTCTTTGGACATCTCTATGTCATCAGGGAAGCTGAGGCTGTTTTTGTGATCCATGATCTTTCCATAAGTGCCCACCAGCGACTCCGCATAAAATGGAGTGTCACCTTGTGGAAGGCAATGGCAAATATATAATCTTATCTTATAGCATTTATGTATATAAACTAGAACAGCTCACAATCTGTTACTCACCAACCAGTAGCTCATAGATGAAGACCCCCACAGACCACCAATCACACTCACGTCCGTAGTAACCCGTCCCACCTTGTGACATCAGTACCTCTGGGGAAATGTAGTCAGGAGTCCCTACAGCGGTGTCACAGCGGACCATTCCAGACTGCAAATCCAAACACACACGTCATGTGTTACTGGACATTTACCTAGAGTTGGTAATTGAAGTAAATGTGTAGCAATCACAGACTCCAACCGAAGGTGCAATTAACTTGCTCTCCACAAGATGGCAGAGATGCCTGCCTACTTCATTTAAAATTTTAAACGTGTCCAGAATGGATAGATGACTAAGACGACTTTATAATGATACTAAAAAAGTAAAGCTTATAAAACTCTATAAAATAATTATCCCGAATGCCTTGTATTTCAGAAGTGGTGATCAAATCTCAGGGCAGCTAACTTGATCATTACAGTACTTTTGGTGTCTAGTTTAGAATATGTATGTCTGTATGTAATGTAAAATAATACAAATGAGTAACCTTTTGACCAGTAGTGTACATATGTCCTTGTGTAAGCCCATAAACACCCTCACCTTGTCCATTTGCATACAGGTGCCAAAGTCAGCAAGTTTCAGGTGGCCAGTACGGTCCAGCAGCATGTTGTCAGGTTTGATGTCTCTGTGAATGAAGCCCATTGAATGAATGGCGTCCAGTGCCAGGACCACCTCTGCCGTGTAGAAGCGTGCCCACTTCTCCGGCATGTCGTAGTTCATGGTCAGGGTCACCAGGTCTCCGCCCGGCATGAACTCCATCACAAGGTACAGATGCCGCTCGTCTTGGAATGCACAGCACAGCTGCGGGAAGAGGCAGCACAGCTAGTTAGTAAGTGTTGCAATGAATAATGATACGTTTAATACTTTTGATATGAATAATGCAATGAATAATGATACGTTTAATACTTTGCGAATGGTCATATTGTTTTTAATTTAAATCTACTGAATTAAACTTTGTCCAATATGACACCCACTGATCTTTTTTATTTTAATGTAACTATTAACAAGCACTTTATGATTCAGTTTAACATGCAAATAACTACTAAACAGATTGATTAAAAAGAAAACATTTGCTAAACTATGACTGGATATTCTGTACTTAGAGAAGGGATTTAGTGAAAAATGTGCTTCGATTGATTTATTTGTGAAAATGTAAATTTTTGTACATAGTATATCTTGTAAAACAAAGTAGAGTGAGGATAGAATATTTCACTGTGTACGTAAAAACTGTACAAGTAAGAACATTTGAAAATTGTACTTAGGTGCAGTAATGACGTACTTTGTTACCTTTGTCGTACTGTCCACTGTTTAAGGATAAGAGCATAAAATATGATCCAGCATATGAGCAAAAACTGTGAGAGAGCATTTCTGGGGCTACAATGCGACTGGTTATGCTTTAGTTAGAGAGAAGTGTTCAACCAATACAAAAAAATTAAGTTTAAAGTTTACATTAAGTGTCAATTTAAGAACTCTAACAATTCTTAAACTAAATAATCAGGAAAAACCCACAGTCTTAAATAATTTAACTTTTGTACCACTCGGGGTGAAGCTTCACACAATTCTTTGCAGTCTCGGTCACCGTTTATTTTTTGTGTTTTATGACCTCTAAGTTTTCATGATACAAGTTAGGTTTGAATACATTTGACATGTTTTTGTGGATGTGAGGACTGACGGTGTGAAAATGCATGAAATCAATAGGATTACCCATTATGTGATCTACACATGACACACAAAAATCATTTTCAAGAAGTAACTCATCTAAAGGTTTGTGAAATCCGATCCAGCACTCTGGTTCTGCATTCACTAGATTATGCATCCTCTGCCTTCTCTAGCTTGCTCTGTAAAGGGTAATTTATTTAATATTCAAGACGAACAAGGATTGTGTGCGTGGCACACCTGGAGTAAGAAAATGAAGTGCATTAATATCCTACCTGTACAACCCAAGGGCTGTTGGAGAAGGCCATGATGTTGCGCTCCTCCCAGAAGAAAGCTGAGTCAGAACGCTTGATCATCTCAAACTTACTCAGCTGCTTCATAGCATACACTTGTTTAGATACCTTGTGACGGACCTACACACACACACACACACACACACACAGTTTTACAGTCATGGTACTGGAAGTAGTCCTCAAAATATCCCCTGTAGTATGAATATAAATCCAACTGTCAACCCTATGAGCTCTTACTATTCACCTACTAATTTGTATTATTCAGTAACTACTAGGAAAATAATAGCTAAGATATGCAGTTATAAGAGCGAAGAACTGAAATGTGTCCCCAAAAGATCAAAGAGACATAAAAGTTATTCAGTGTAGTCACACTTCGCAACAGTGAGAAGAAAACGAGGGAAATGTTTCATCGCCCCAAAAGAAGGCAGGAATACATACAGGAATACATATAATTTTTCATCTACAAATACAGTCCAAATGGTTTATGTCTAATTTTATGTTCTGATGATGAAAATACTTGAAAGAATCAGCTTAAAATAATTACAAATGTATTTTTGGACAGTAAGCTTCAGTATTTTATTTTTAGGTGCAACAGCCAGTGTTTCTTAAAATGGAACGTACAGTCTCACTATATATCGTAACAGACAAAGAACACATATAGTGCCACAGAGGCCTAAATTATAACCTGGCGTCTGCAAGATTCCACAACACCCTCCCAAGCTCAGTCCAACACACTCCTTTCTGGGATCTTTGCTCTTTAGGCATGTACTAACATGTATAAGCATTTCAAGCTTTGACGTAGCAAAGACAAAAAGTCAAGGCCTGAGGACGGACGGTGTGTTGCTGGGAGGGAGACACTCCTGTTACACACACTCTCTCTCTCTCTCTCTCTCTCTCTCTCTCACACACACACACATAAACACACACTTGAGCAATCACTTACCAGCTGCACTGCTCCATAGGCTCCTCTGCCGATCAGCTTTATCCGGTCAAAATCATCAAGCCTCACCTGCAGCTCCCGCAGACGGCCAATGGCCTTTTCATCTGCACAACAAATAACAATCAAATCTTACACCTTCAAGACTACTTATCACACTGAGGTCTTACAGCATTTTAAGTCTTGGGGCAGCTTTGTTTTCCTGGGACTAACTGTGGAAAAGATTACAAATTTTGAATTGAAAACAAAAAAACAGACTATCAAACTATGGACAGAACTGATAGAGAGCCAGAGGAGCTATTAATGGAACCCAGAAAAGGAACCGAGGGTCTGCTGTGTGGTATCACACAGCACCAGATTATCCAGCATATAGGGTCTCCAAGTAGGGTTGCAGAGCTGTACAGTGAAGCTGTGTTAGCTGCAGTTCAAACTGATGCGACAGTGCATTACGCGGCATTGAGAAAAACAGGGAAGAATAAAAAGTAGAACAAAATCAAAGCAGATGACAAAAGAAAAAAGGGAAGAGAAACACAAACAAAGAAGTACAAAGATCTTTTAATTAAACTAAACGATGAATTCCAGTGGACGACAGGAACGACTAGGACCAGTAGTACACCCTCCTCTCTAAGGATATCCAAATAGCATCAAACGTGCAAAAATGGAGGAATAGATTAAGACTGAGAAAAGAAAGGATTGTTTTTCAGAAGTCCTGTAAGATCAATGCTACATTTCAACCAAGCAGATATGCTAAGAGATGTCGACAAACAATTCATGAATCAAACAAATGTTAAAAAAGGTGAATGGAACACACAGAAGACCTCTACAAAAAACGAGACATCAACTGAAGAGCAAATTTCCACTCAGTCCAAAAGCATTTTCTTTTCCGGAAAATCGCGTTGTACTTGTTTTACCTATTGGAAAGCAATTCTTACAGGAAATACGTTTTTTTTCATTGAAATTTTACAGTTACTTGTCATTTTTCAATGCTTGTTTCTAAAGTGCAACTCCTGCACATTTTAGAACGGGCAAATTTGTTTAAAAAAAATTAATGAAAACAAATTTTAAGTAAATCTATATTCAATGTTACAAAATTATGTACAATTTAATATTTATATCCTACTACATGACACAGCATAGAGTCAATGACAGCCAACAGCATAACAATTTTAAAGACCTGGGTAAGGAAGTACCACTCGGTCGGTTATACTATTGCACATAAAGAGGTCATGTAAAAATATGCCAATAGTAGTGTTACCTAAAAAATCACAAAAACTTGAGTGAGTTTTGGAAATTTGCTCTTCAATTGCCATTTTTGTTGAGATGCGCAGAAGAACCTCCAGGGCTAGAAAATGAATTCAGACACTCTCTAAGATCTGTGCCGGAAAACAAATTCACAGAAATCGATAACACAAACAAAAATATTTCAAGATCCTGAAGGTGATTTGATAAAACTATTGACCAAATTATGACAATAAAAGAAAGAAAGCCACTCAGCAGCAAATACACTGGAAGAGTGTCGGTTTACTCCAATGTCAAAGTCACTGAAAAAAAAATGTTCAGCAAAGATAGAAGAACAAGAGAGAATATTGCTGATATTCACTGGATAATTGCAAAAAGCCAAGGAATTCAAGAGGGAAGTCAACATTTATTTCACTGTCTACAGAAAAGACTGTGCTGACCATGATGTCCAAAAAAGTGGGTGTGCCTGAGCATCTCATTGCTCTAATGAGGGCCTTCTACGTTGATCAACAAACCACAGTCATAACATAAAATGGACAAACAGACAGGTTCTGTTGAGCAAAGGAGTTAGAGAAGACTGCATAGTGTCACCATAATCATTCAAACTGCGACCTGAACATGTAATAAGAGATGCAAGACTGGAGAAAGATGATCAAAAATTCAAGACTGCTGTGTGGAAACATTAAAAATCTTCTATATGTGAACTGTTTGATCATCATGGCAGAAAATCAGCTAAACATGAAGAAAACCAATGTTTAGTGAGAACTTAATCATTGATAGTGAATCAGTCAGCCTTTGTCTCCTTTTATCAATTATTAAAAGCAAAGGATCCAGCAGTCACAATAACACAACAGGTTAGCACTCAGCAGAGCAAGGCTGAAGGAATCTGAAAAGATCTTAACATGTAATAATTAAGATCAAATAAAGACCAGATCTGTTCTTTTCTGTGGTTCTAAATGATGTGAAAGCTTGCTAACAAATACAGCACCAAAAAATACTGATGACTTTCAACTGGTGAAGACTTTAAAGAGTTGAAGCTCAGATAACCAAAGTGAAGTCCTTATTTTGGACCTATTACTTGAAGAACTATTTTTTTAGAGAAGACAATTACTACAACAAATAATTTACAACAGTTAACGGCAACCAAGCATGAGGATGGCCAGGAACAAGATGGATGGATACAGTCAGAGACATCATGAACAAGCTATTAGGAAGCCTGAAGACCCAAAGAGATAACAGCATATTCTGGAGAAATACTATCAGTATAGGTGCCAGGAGTCAGAACTAAGCTATTTTCTTAGTGTTTTAACAAATGTACATTTTTGAAATGTTAAATAGAAAGATCCCTAAATGTTGCCAGTATTCCTTGCAAAAATGCAAGGAACTACTGACAAAAGTACTACCTTGGGAATACTGGCGATGTTATTGTCCTCTTGTTGTGATCTATGCCCTCATAAATACTTCCAGGTGTTTAAACCAATTTTGGCCTAAAGGAGTGTGCTTCTAACAACAGTTTGAAAAAGACAATAGCTTTATATTAAGGATCAAATTTACAATGTACATGTTTATACTTGATGAGAACCAGTTTTAAACCCTGATTGTTTTCACCTGTAAATAATGCTTCAGGCTTGAGATGTTTTGCATATCACCTGTTTAAGGGGACTTACATCTGTTCAAGAAGGCGTCGATGTTTTTGTTCTTCCGCAGCGCAGGGTGATTCAGGTCAAGAGCCAAGGCGTTCACGGAATCCTGCACAAACCGAGAACACAGATTAAATCCATTAGAGGCATCTGCACTAAAGAATTTCCTCAGTGCCCTCGGGGCACAAATGACCTGTTTTACAATTTATATGAACTTTGCGGTATATTGATGAAATGCGCTGCAAAGATGGGCCTGTAAATGGACTGATGGGCTGAAATTTCAATACAAGGACAGTTTCTCCCTCTTAGCCCAAAAGTAGTCAATCACTCAAGACGTGGTCCGTCCCTATCGTCGGCCCCACTGGTTACGCATAGAGATATGAGGCTAATGTAGCAAACAAGTAATGGAACCTACGATCTGATGGTTAATAGCATTGTGCAAACTACGTGTCGAAATCACACACAAGCCTCCAGCTCCAGTGAGTAGCCTCAAATTAATCTCAAATAACTTATTTATGGTTTCCGACACTGCTTGCCATGCTGTTATCTACAAACATGCACATATTTGAGCTATTTCCCATCATTCTGAACAAGGGCTGCAAAAATGATCATTTTGATAGCCAATTATTCATGTGAAATGAAATAGGGAAGTGAAAAAATAAAAATTAATTAAATGTCTGGCTATGTTTAGGCAAACTGTCATACTAATTCCGCTGCTTTAGAATCCACATGAGGATGCATCCTGTCAGGCATCAATCAGAAAAGCACATCGTCACTTTTGAAACAAAAGCTCCAAAAAAAGGAATTTTAACTGCAAAAACTGTGTTTTGTCAGTTAACAGACGCTGAGCTACCTAGTATCATGTAGGGTTAGTTGGTTAGAGGGAGGGCCACACTACCCACGCAGAGCAAAGCCAGTCATCCCCAAAGCATAACCAATGACTAAACTCACTCACTCTCTCTCCTAACCACAGGGACAACACTTTGAGCATCTCCATCACCAAAAATGGAGACACAAAATTTTTGTTCCCACCGATATGTGTATTACTTCATCCTTCATTCTAGGAAGACGCTCCCTGATTTCCCTTTTTCTAGCTTTCGGTCATGGTTGCTGTTCTTGTCCTTTTTTTATTGTCTTGAGGATATAAAGCAAAAATGCTGAAAAGTTTCAGTTCTGTTCTGAACTATTCTTGAATTACAATTCGGGATGGTTATTGACTTTTCTAGAGCCCTATAGGCTTCCCTCTCCACCATATACCTGTCACACTGATGATACACCACAGGGCTGTGTCAGAGCTAAAAATATATACAAAGGAGACCTCCGTGGTTGCAACCTCCCCCCCAGAACCCAAACATTCCACGCTCTCTTTGTCACTAACACACATACACACGTTCACCAGAGGTACAAAACAGCGATGCACTGAGGTGTATTGATCTGAAGGTGGCAATTATACTGCAAAAATCTTGCACATTATAACTATAATTGACAAATGTTCAAGTTAAACTGAATGATTGGCATGAATTTGTTTTTACTGTCTACACCCCTAAAACACACATACATACCCTTACACTGTTACATGCTCTCTTCATTGGGTAATGGTGGTATAACGTTTATATTTGTCTTTGCTCCTCAAATTTGTTCCTTTATCTGTCTGTCCCAGCCTCACTTTACTTTTCAAGAGAAAACACACTCACGGGCTCCCAAACTGCATTGGCCCCATCATTAGGAGATCACAGGTTAGATCCCAAGTGGTGCCACAGTCACCCATGGCCGAGAGTCAAAGACAACACAATTGGTCACAATTAGTCCCTTTCTGGGGGGGTATCATGGCTCATGTCCCCCATGACTCAGCATGACGCTGGCCAGCATGGGCATCTGTTAGCTCATGTAACAGAATTGGCAGTCAGTGCTCTCCTCCAAGCATGTTAATCTGCCCAATGATGCTGCATTAGCCTTCACCCTCCCTGAACCTAACCAGTAGGTGGAAATGGAGATGACTAAATCTGGTAGAAAACTGGGAAAAACACACACGCACACACACTCATTAGCATTGTCTCTTCAAATGAACACAGCAGGCATGCACACACACACAGACACACACGTATGCACGCACACACTGGGAGGCAGGAAACAGCCGGCGCTCAGAATGCTGGAATTGGTTATCTCTCTGTTCTCAATTCGAGGATGTGACTTCAGCTTCCTGAATGGTCTTTCCCTTGGTAGAAAGAGGTGAAGTGTGGGCTGGGAGGCCAGGTCTAGAGTTACCAATTTAAATTTCAAAGTCGTTGGGAAAAATGCATTTTAAGGGACAATTTTTAATCTAAATAAAAAAAAAATGTTATTCAATCATGCACCTTTAGGAAGGAATGCTACGTAACATTTTTTGCAAACATTTCAAGTGTCCGAATGTTGATTCGTTGGTTTAGAACGGCATCTGCGAAGCGAACATTGCACAGGTCCTACCTGTCCTACTCAATCAACAGAGTGGCCACATACACTCCAGGCCGTGGACAGCTGTGGCATCACTCGTAGTCTTTCGACAACAGAGTCCGTGCTGACTCGGGAGCCCCAGGAGCTACATTTTAGCCTTTCCTAAAATCTTTTTCTGCAAACGTTTCCTGAAGCTTTAGGAGTTGAAGCACACAGGTTACTGTAATACAATAGACCGAGAAGCATCTTAAACATAGAGCTTGTAGAATGCACACTTCTAATTTGGTGGTAATAAACTGTTTTTACTTTAGCTACATTAGCCTTGCAATACTAAACAGCAAACTTTGAACATGAGGTACAGCATGGCTGACTGGCTACTTTTGGAAGAAGGGGGCACCTTGTGAATTAGACAGTTTCCTTTTATAAAACAGAGATTTAGGAAAGCCCGGTCAAGACTAGAAGGTGAATCTGCCTTTAAATAAACACAACGTTGATGAGGCATCAGGGATTTAGTGAGTTCTTTCCAAGTCACTGGTTCTCTACCTTTGGTGACGCACCCACCCCCAAAATATATCATACAATAACTCCAGAGATTACTTGTGGGCTGCTATCATTTTTCATAAAGAGCACAAGCATGCAAGTGATGCAACCATTCAAGAGCGACCATAAGAGAGCGTGTGTGTGTGAGTGGTCAGTTCTTTAAAGGTCCGCTAAGCAATATGTTCACTTCTCACTTGTTACACATTGCAGGCTTGACCCTGCTGACATTGCCAGCGTGTCACAACATGAAAAGCCTTTTTCAGTTTACCCAGACCTGTATGGAAACCAAGGGCCTTTTAACAAGACCAGAAGACAAGCTTTCACGGCAGCAATGTATTAATACAACCGAATAAAACAACTGCTGTTTATTTGCATAGAAAAGGACTGATAATTTGACTATGTGATTAGAAGTGCCACACACAGAGAATGTTCTGCTGGTTCCAGAAAAGCTTGCCTGGCAAGTCCCCCCTCGTTTTACTCCACACCGTTTACAGGACATCAAAGGCACCCTCAAAGCAAGAAGCAGACCTGCTATTAAATGCTTAGCTGATAATGAAGGTGGAAATGTGCTGTGTAGTCACTTAAAGCAATCAAAATCTAATTTGTGCAAATTTCTGCCCTTATCCCCAATGTAGTCAATCAGCCAAGATATATCTGGTGTCTGATCTTTACTTTACATAATTATTATTGCTACTGGGCTGTAGGTATCAGTGAAATCATCATACACTTGCCTCGATTCAGTGATGCATTTAGTTGTCCAAAACTAAATTCAAGCTGACAGTTGCGGACAATAAACAAAACAGTTTGTATAAAAATAGTGATAAAATTATGTAGGCTACAGTCTGTTCCACATTAAACAACACTCTCAACAGTATCAATGGCAGTTATATATAGGTATTCCTTGCACTCTGACTCCAACATTAATTTATTTTTTCCATATTTAAAAAACTATTGCTGCAACTGGCATTGGCTAGGTGAGTGTCTGCCATTTTGCTGTAATCTGCATATGGAGCTGGATATCGCATTTCCAAAAGGTATTAAACTTGTAATAGGGAAGTCTTTGAACATGGTGCAACTGTGAAATGCCTCCTCATGGCTGATATTTTCACTGTTGATTTAATGACACTCAGCTTTTACTGGCATGTCTTAGGTTTGTCCTGAATTGTGTCAATTTTGCTCATTTTTATAGATGAGAGTTGATAACAGTAGGATGTAAATATCAATAGGTTTTTCGTACTGAAATGCGACTATCAAATCGCAAAAACTACTTTGAATTTTAAGCTGGGAAATTAAACTCAGTAATGAAGAGCCTATGAACATGCAGTCAAGTACTCTAAGTTCAGCAGTCAGGCCCAAAGAATAGATGGGCTGGTGTTCTTGATGAAGAATAAGGCTTGAAGTTATAGACGTTAAAGAACATTATCACATTTAATTTTCAATTATAATATTAGGCACAATTGGATTGTGTTCCCCAAATCATTCGGTGCTGTATAACAGTATGTCATAAAGTGTCAGGACGTTTTGTACAATTCTCATGGATAAATTATAATGTTCCATTACTTGTTAGCTACACTAGCATCCTAGCTCCAGTGTCTTGGTTGATCGATTACATTCGGACTAAAGAGAAAATTGTGTAAATTAGACTTTTCAGCAGTTACTGTGGGTGACTGAAGCAGAAAGACGCTTTGGGATCATGTCCATACTCCTGCACAGGCACACACACATACATACACAGACAACTACACAAACACACACACACACACACACACACACACACACACACACACACACACAAGCTGATTGGAAATAGACCAATCCAAGGCAGGCACAATCTTGAGGA
>JBBPCX010000160.1:18731841-18754939 GCA_037974365.1 Hydrocynus forskahlii
TAGTAGTAGTAGTAGTGGTAATAGTAGTAGTGGTATTAGTATTAATAGTAGTAATAGTATTAATAGTATTAGTAGTAATGTTATTAATGTTATTAGTAGTAGAGTAGTAGTAGAAGTTATAGTAGTAGTAGTAGTACTAATAAAAAAGTGGCGTTTGGCCGACGCCCTTATCTAGAGCGACTTAATAATCATTAGTTACCGGGGGAGTCCCCCTGAGCAACTGAGGGTTAAGTGACCTTTTGCATTTCAGTTACATTCATTTTCATGCGTGTATATTTTCCTGTTCAGATACTTAACTCCTTAACTCCTGTTCAGATACTTAACTCCTTAACTTTTTTTTTATTTCGATGAGACGAGCAGGCTTT
The DNA here is from genome assembly GCA_037974365.1 of Hydrocynus forskahlii. NCBI lineage: Eukaryota > Metazoa > Chordata > Actinopteri > Characiformes > Alestidae > Hydrocynus > Hydrocynus forskahlii. The sequence goes on from JBBPCX010000160.1 coordinate 18,732,207, forward strand.
CTTTTGTGCGTGATCATTCTCATCCTCTACAATTTTTATCTACATAAATGTTTATTTGTAAATTGTGTGTCAAATTGTAAAAAGTCTCCATAAACCTTCAGACTCCTCGAGGAGCCATTCGAGGGTGCAGCCGTCCAGTCACCTAAAGCAAACGGATAAGAATGAAGTAGTACTGGGGTAAATATTGTGTGTGATATGCCCTGCTGGCTTATTTCGTGTGGCCTGTGAATTACACTGTGTTTTTGTTCTGCATCATGTGATGTTTTCCGGTCCTGGGGTGAGTGTAAGGCGGTGGATCTGGATGAAAGAAGAAGCTGCTGTGTCACCTCAGCTGACTTGTTTATCATCTCGTGGGGAATGAAAGTGTGACGTCGCAGCGTTTTCATAAATAGAACACATGACTTTTGCTGCCGGGCCTGCTACTATTTCCCATCTGCTTAGCTCTGCCCAAACAAAGGTCTGAGACACTTAGCTTGGGGCAGTGGAAAAAAGTGCAGGTCGACACAACAAGTAGATCAGAATGGAAATGCGTTTTCAGGGCCTTGCTTTAGTCTTCAGCAGCAGCAGAGTGAAATAAAGAAGGATCCCTGCTGAGACAGAGAGACCTGTCGGTGTGGTGGCGTCACCAATTGTACCAGAGGATGAGTGATTTCAGAAGTGTGCCACAGGCTTTTGAGTGACACATTTAGTGTAGTCTGGCACTCGAGTACATGTAGAATGATGTCATCGTGGCGTGTCACAGCAGCTGTTGAGACAGTCCTCTCCCTGGCAAATCATTAACCCGGGTGGTTAGACCTTGCCTCTCCTATTAGGACTTATTAGGACCTTTTCACATGCTGGTAAACCTGCTGGTTTCAAAGCGTAAACTTAGTCAGTCATCCTAGTCATGCTTCATATCTGAAATTTGCTTCAGTTTTGGGAAATGGAAGACAAAGGAAGCATAATAAAATGCGTGTGTAGGTAATCGCAAACAAATGAGTCATTAGATAGTCAGACTTCAGCACAGCTTTGCATACTTGTGGGGGGGATTTTGTTGGGGTTTTTTTTTGTTTTTTTTAATAAAAACCTCATAAGCAAGTGTATTTGCCTCATGGTTTTAATCCTGAAGCCTAAAGAAGCAAACACACGCAGTAAAATTGGGATAAATCATTTTTCTCCCGTGTCAACTGTCTTGTCACTTTTGGATGATCACAGAATAAGTGTTGAAAGGTAACTTCTGCCTTAAAAGTAAAAGTAAGGCTGGGCAGGTTACAGCGGAGTCCTGAGGCAACTCCCACCCAAGACACGTATCAAAGTGTGTACTACGAAACAGGAACAGAGTGTTGGCAGATAAGTATCTACGGCTTTGTTTTCCAAGCACACATTAGGCCCAGGCCTATGAGGGATTTTCAGTTTTAGAGTCATTGTTAACAAGGAAGTGCATTTTATATTTACGTTTTGTGTCTGAGTGATTACACGAGGCTCCAGTGAGAGACACTGCATATACCTTTGTGGATGCACGGGACACGTTCTGGTCTCTCGGACTCTTGGTGTTTGTCAGTGTGTGTTATTACTGTGTGTGATAAATAGTGACGATAGTGGTTTTTAATAACAAATTCCAGTTGGTAATGTGCCCAGGAGGTGGTAGCTGACCACTGCAAAATAATGTGCAAGCAAAGGCAGTGGTGTAATCCAAGCAAAGGCAGTGGTGTAATCCAAGCAGTATTTAACTCAAGATGTGAGTGTGTCCCTAAAAAGAACCAAGTATAGAGGACTACAATCTCAAAGGAAGCGCCAGAAAGTTCGGATACAGTGGACAACGCAACAGTAACTTAGTCTGTCATAATATTGATTACATGGACATGTTTTTCACATATGTGTAACTATACAGCTTAAAGACTCCAAAGAGCACTCTAGTGGTAAAACACATTTCATACAATAATTAGGGATTTTTATCTTATATCTGCTTGCCTTTACAGTCATTGTCCACTTTATTAACGGCTACATATGCCACATTTTTCTTGTTGTTCTTGTTTGTATGCACCAAAAATTATTTTTCCGTTAGAAATAAAGAAGCTATTTGTTACTGTGTCTTTAAGATTGTTATATGTAAATGATTGGCTGTGCTGTATTGTGTCTCATTTAAACAGGAATCCAGAATTAAATACTCATTATAAGAAAACCCATTCACTGTAAATATTTTGGGTTAAACAGATAATGCATGGATGTCCTCTCTTTTGTTCTCTGTTCAGATCTATCACTCAGCTACTACTACTACATTCAAATAATTATTTTCATTGTTGATATGTATGATTTATTAATAATAACAATGCTGATTATATTTGAATGTTGAATGTAGTAATAATAACAACAACAACAACAACAACAATAATAATAATAGACAAATAATAATAGATAAACAATGTGGGAAATAATGCAATGTAAAATCTTATAGCCAAATAACAAAAGCCTTTTTTGACTGAACAAAAGTGTACTTAATTTAGAACATCCTTGTCACAGAATGCACAAATACTTTTATGTGTCCAGGCATTCAAATGAGCATGTTGTAGCATTGTTTTTGAAAGATCATATTTGGTCAGGTCTGAACCCATGATTGCGGGGTTACGTTCCAAGAGCATCTGCATAGTGAAAAACCACGTTGTTGTGATGTGGTAAAACATGTCTATTTTTATAGTGTAAACCCTAAATATGTCTCCAAATATGCTCCCAAAACACTTTAACTGCTGTCCAGAGCACCAAGTTCCTTGGTGTTCACATCACGGAGAACCTCACGTGGACCCTCAACACTAACTCCATCACCAAGAAAGCTCAGCAGCGGCTCTTCTTCCTGCAGAGACTGAGGAGAGCACACCTTCCACCCCCAATCCTCTCCATGTTCTACAGAGGGACCATAGAGAGCATTCTCTGCAGCTGCATCACAGCCTGGTATGGGAATTGCACTGTTTCGGATTACAAGACCCTACAGAGGGTTGTAAGAACAGCTGAGAAGATCATTGGAGTCTCTCTACCCTCTGTCACAGACATTTACTTCACACATGGCATCCACAAAGCCACCAGCATTGTGGACGACCCCACTCACCTCTCACACACTCTCTTTTCCCTCCTCCCATCTGGAAAAAGGTTCCGTAGCATACAGGCCTCCACTACCAGAATGGGAAACAGTTTCTTCCCACAGGCCATCAGACTCCTCAACCAGAACTGAAAGCATAAAAACACATACACACACAACACCAGTCACCCCCTCCCCTCCCCTCCCTCCCTCATCCTACCCCCTTGGACAAACATAGACTTTAATAAGCAGTTAAAAAACTCCTTTCTTTATACTGCACATTCTGTATAAAACACAAACTGCACAATTATATTTATTGCCATCCTAATTGCACATCCTGCATTTCTTGCACATGTGAACTCTGTTCTGCATCCTTTGCACATCTCTGCTGCTTGAATACAGTACCGCTCAATACTGTATTCACCCTCAATGTAGCCATTGCCAATTTGCACTGAACATTGTCTTGTCTTGTCTTGTTTTGTTAAGTATTGTTGCTCTTGTGTTCTGGCCTGTTTGCATTTGTGTTCTGTTCTGTTCTGCTCTTGTGCTGCACCATGGTCCTGGAGGAACGTTGTTTCGTTTTTACTATGTACTGTGTATATGGCAGAAATGACAATAAAAACCTACTTGACTACTTGACTAAACTCAGCTTAATACATTACCCTTAAACAAAATGAAAAGGTAAACCCGTATTCGTACTGTACAGTTTACACTGAACTCCCAGTGCTAGAATGTAAAATACCAATATTACCCCTGTATAGACTGTACTGTAATTCATGCACGGGCATTTTCTTTGGTGTGCACTGTCGTTTTCTTTGGTATAAACAGAGTAAATACAGTAATAAATGAATTTTACTTACAGTAATAAAAATGCAGGGCTTTAAGAAGAACAAAATGAAAAACAGGAGAACCCTCGAAGCACCACGGGGGAAATTCTGGACTGCAGCGTCACAGGGCAGCAGCCAATCAGCAGCAATGAGAGATGAACAACTTCCTCGGCTTGGCTACTTTCAAACCTCCCGCCTCTGAGTACAACTGACTGTGACGTCCGGGTCTTGTCCGCCACGCCCCATCGTTCTCGTGCTGGTTATTTGGAGCGGTGATGAACAGCAGAGGCTCATTCCATTCAGGTGTCTGATTGTCTTGCCCAAACATAAACAACCAGCACGAGGACAAGGGACTGAAACCGCGATTGCTGATCCGCGTTAAAGCGGGGTGTTACTGTATTGAAAAGGTGCATTAGTTTAGTTAATCGAAACACACGTGTCCATTCGGTTTGAAAGTAAACTATAAGGACAAAGGTATTGGGACACACCCCTTAATTATTGATTTCAGGTGTCAGCTTACTTCCAGTTAAGGGAAGTAATGCTTCAGCATACTAAGAATGACGCCATGCTTCCAACTTTGTGGACAGTTTGGGGACGAACCTTCTATTCCAGCATGACTGTGCACAAAGCAAGGTCCATTAAGACATGGCTGAATGAGTTCGGTGTGAAAGAACTTGACTGGCCCGCACAGAGCCAAGACCTCAACCCCAACTTACACCTGTGGGCTGAACTGAAACGGAGATTGCAATGTCATTGAAGTCCCAGTTGGTGTAATGGTCAGGCGTCCCAATACTTTTGTGCAGATAGTAAAATAATTGAATGTAGTTCTTCGGCTCCTCCAGGTGGGGGCGCTGTGAGGGAGTGAACGGAGTGCTGTTTTGAGGAAGCGAGTGGACACCAGTCTGTGGAACATCTCTGTCTCAGTTCTCTTTATTTATGTTGGAGATCTGCCGTGCAGGCTAAGAAACCCGAGATCATGTCGAAGAACACCGTGTCCGACCGATTCCGCAAGGTGGATGTGGATGAGTACGACGAGAACAAGTTTGTGGACGAGGAGGATGGGGGAGAGAACCAGCTGGGTCCAGACGAGGCGGAGGTCGATTCTCTGATCAGACAATATCCTTCTGATTTCATATTCTTCTGATCTTCTGTCCTCCTGTTCATCTGTCCTTCCGTCCTCCTGTTCTTCTGATCTACTATTTTTCTGTCCCTCTGATCTTCTCTTCTTCTGATCTTGTTCTTCTGCTCCCACATCATATGGACATGTCTGCACACTCGCATTTAATTGTGCATGACTCCCTTACATTCAGTAACGAAAAAAACTGCCATAATTAGTAATTAATAGCGTAGTGTATGTTGCACTTAGGTGGAAATGTCGTAAAATGATCTTGTTTTTGATTTCCCGTTCCACCTTAACTCGTTCAGCAGTTAAGTGTTTTACACTGTGGCTCCGGTACATTAACTGCAGCTCTAATTTAAGGTGGACAGACACATTCGAAGAAGAAGCCAGTTTCAGCTTGGTGCTTGTTTTATCCAGAACACTGAATGGTTTTAGTAATGTGCACATTTAAATGTATGGTGCATTGTAGTATTAGCTGGGTGTTGCAAACCACAGTCAAAAATATTTGTGGATGCCGAAATAATGGCTACTTAGCTGGCTGATGATTATTTTCTGTTTTTTACTGTTTTTGTTGGCTCTGTAAAAGTAGGCTAGCTGGCTTATTAGGTCTTAAAGTGATAACCTGGCTATTGCCACAGAGCCTGAATGTTTTCTGAGTAGATTAATGATTAATGCATGTTGTGTTAATGTTTGCAGCTCTGGATAAGGCCTGGAATACCTGATGTAAGTCTAATGTCTTAAGGAATGATATGACATGTCCCATTACAAGGATGTCTTTATTAACATTACAGTTATAAAAACAGCTAAGACTAGCCTTGTTTATAGTCTTCTAGTTATAGTCTTTGTGGTCTTATTTATTGCCACCTTTGCATAATAATTGCCTAATAAACTGTAGATTACTGCTCAGTGTCTTTGGCAAAGTCTCAAATGTATATTTGTGTAGAACTCCTTATTTCAGAACCCATGTAGTTTGCCCTATAGGGAGCAGAGAACTATTTAAGATTCATCCCTTCTACACTTTGACTGAAATGCATACTTTGGTGCCACAGGCCTCTCGGTTCCACCCAGGCTGTTTAGGCAGGGAAAGCTGATTTGGAGTCTGTGGATGTTCAGACATGCCTTCCCACCACATTCCTAGCATATAATCCTTTCACGCCTCCGCAGAAGTCGCTCTTATTCCCCAGACAGACAGCACTCACTTTTTTTATCTGCTGTCTGCTTCAAACACTGTTCAGTCACCCCCTCTGTAACATGTTTCAGTCTTTTCAGATGAGGAAGTTGTTTTCATGTCCATATATGTCCATTTTGTGTGACTCCTAGCCTTATTTCCTGCTTCTGATTGACTTCTTGTGTTTACACATTTCTTTTTGCACAATTCTGCATGTTAAAACAGCATCTGAAGACAAATTTCAAACACTGATGGTGTCAGCCTCGCAGTTCAGATATGACTGTTTTAGTCTCCAGTGTTTTTCTTAACTCCAGTGTGTAAAGGGAACCTCATGGGAGCGTTGCAGGCAGTCCTGAAGAACCCACCAATCAACACGAAGAACCAGAATGTCAAGGTGAGCATGGAGAGCAGGGATTGGTCTGCTAATAGCAGAACCCTGTTATTGCTGTATGGAACCATTTTCAGAAGATTCTTTGAAGAATCCATCCTGGAGAAGAACCATTTACAGAAATAATACATCCAGAAATGCTAAGGTTGCACCACTTAATGTGATAGTATATGAGTAGCGCTAATCCAAGTCCATTGGCTTTTATTCATTGTTAGCAACATTAGCATTGTTAACTGTTCTGTACAAAGAACATATTCCAGTGTTGTTGTGGTTCCATCTATAACCATTGCTTTTCCTATATAACCTCCCTGAAGATCCCCCTTTCTCAAAGCTGTATGGCCAGGTGATGTTTTGTCAGGACCAGCATATTTCAATATTGTCACACAGTTAACTTGCCTTTTAGTTTTATTGATATTTTTGGTGATGTATACAGTGGGTAATGAACGCTGAATCCATGGTATGATGCCTTTAAATAGTAGTTTCTTTTTTGTCAAGCAGTTTTTGTAGTCTTTTTTTTTCATAGTATCAGTAATTTGCAGGACATATTATTTAATAGGTGCTTCAGAACTGATTCAAATCCATAAAAATGAATAGTAAGTTCAGTAATGCTCTGTTCTAGCTGATGCCTTTATAAAAATGAAAAATGTTTAATTTTATCAGTCAGCCACTGAATAATTGCTGAGATGCATAACAATCATTTAATAAATTATTGGACATATCGAATAATTCATCGGCTCCCTCTCTCTTCATTCGCAGCTGTTGGTGTTTATTTCAAAGCTGTCTTATTGGCTTCCTCCCGAAAATACTCGTACTGTTTCATGGTGCCTTGCCTTAAACTAACATACTGTAAACTAACATCTGTGACGTCAGGACTAAGGGCTGATCTTTGATCATGTTTCTTCAGGACCGTGCCGAGGGGTTGGTGATTAAGGTGCTTAGCTCCTTCAAGGCCAGTGACATAGAGAAGGGAGTGCAGTCACTGGACAAGAACGGCGTGGACCTGTTGATGAAGTACATCTACAAAGGCTTTGAGCGGCCTTCAGAAAACAGCAGCGCCATCCTCCTTCAGTGGCACGAGAAGGTAATGTGTGCTGAGGGACACAGATTCCGTGATCGTCAAAGTAGATTTCGGAGAGCCAGAGTACTGCACAGTTTAGTATTTAACAGGTCTGTGCACTGCGTTGACTCCGTAGGGCACTATAGAGAAACCCTGTGCATTTAAACACTTGAGAAGGATTGTAGTGTTATGTTGCTATAGTTCGTAATTTTTGGATTTTGGAGTCAAATTATTTTTCAAGTAATGTAAATTAGGCATGTTAGGAATTAGTTTATATGAAGATACCCTACAATTAAAAGTTTGGAATGGGTGTTCTCAACAGCGTGATGGTTTAGATCTGTTTCAAATAGGCTTAAAGATCATTAGTAGGAAGCTACAGAACTGTCGAAAGAATTGAATGTATACAAAAGCATCAATTAATTATTAAGCTTAAATTATACATGCATTAAACATTAAACCTAAGTAGTCCTAAATTGACTCACAAAGCTGTGTAGCTTTAAGAATGAAGTTTAAAATCTTCATTAATATAATTAATACATGTCTTTCATATGTGGTGATCAAATCTTGAGGCACAAAAGTATTGATATTAAAACATTTATCATTAAATTATTCTGGTAGTGAAGGTATTGAATTATATATTAAAAATAGTTTTTGTCTTGTACTATGATACTATATACTATTAAACTATAATATACACTATGGTATTATTCTGATTATAGATTCCTAATTTGCATGGTAGTGTATGTTTTGTTGTGGGCTATGGACGCTTATATTGGCCTTGTTTTCCTCAGGCTCTCTCTGCAGGAGGAGTGGGCTGCATCGTCAGGGTGCTGACCGCTAGGAAAACAGTGTAAACGCTGGCCCTAGCAGTTCTATCCCTTCATTCTACTCCCCCAGACAGAAAACCACAGGATTGGCACCTGCTGGTATATTTAGAACAAAGAAAAGACTCTTACAGGGTGCTGACATCAACTCATATCAGCTTTCACATCCTGGTCTCTCCTTCTACGGATTGTCTTACAGTCTTCTTATCTCTGCATCTTCATTACACACCAATGCGCGCACTTACTGCATATACGTGATGGTGCCATCAGTTTTTTATGGTAGAGTTTGGTTCTCTCAGGAAATAAGATCTTAAGGCATGTCACCTTAAGAATGCAAGTCATTATGATTTTATAAAATCTGTTCTTATTTTAATTGTTTTTACTTTTTTGTATTTAAAGTTTCAGTGACAATACTTCCTGAAGAGATGTGGGTATCCCCTCATAGTCTGTATGTTTTCTGGTATTTGGAATGCAGTGCGGTCGCAGCCTGAAATGCACAGCCACAGATGGGGCCGGTGGGGCGTCTCACCAGGCGGGCGTGTCTGTCCGTCTTGCTTCGTCTGGCCTAGAACAGATTAGGATTAATACCCTAAAGGCTTCCTCCCGCTCCTGCTCTCTTGGTCCTTAATCCTGGCTCATCGCTCCACAGTGTTCACTATTAAATCAACCAAAGGGCATTAGCGGCTTACTAAACAATGAACGTAGCACCTATTTTTTTTGTTGTGTTTCAGAAATACAGTGTATTGGGGTCTAGTTCCTGTCTTGGAGGGCCAGTGTTCAGCATGGTTTGGGCATTTCCTGCTTGAACACACTGTCTAAACCTAGTAATTAACAGCATTGAATAGAGTGCGTTTAAGGGAATCGCCAAACTGTGCTGGACTGAGGCGCGCTTAGACAGGAGCCGGACAGTCCTGGTGTTTTGCAGAATGCAGCCAAATGACTGACCATTGCTATTGCAAGTATTGATATAAATTTTTTTGTTTATGCTTCAGAACAGCTGGTTTAGAACTGTGGTTCTCTGATCAGATGTTTCTCACTGGTGTATCAGTGAGCAGTCATTTCCCTAATCTTGTTCTTCACTAATGCTATTGTAAGGTATTAATGCTCGTGTTGGTCATATTAATGATTATCCTTCACCATATCTGTCTGCGTCTTAAGCTCTGTCATTTCCTAATCACTATCTGTGTCTTAAAATTCCTAAGCACTTACTGCAGGTCTGTAAAGGGCCGTCTGTAAATGCTTTTGTCCGTACTCAATCATGTCTTGGCCGTTCATACTGAAAGAGCACTGCTTTAAAAGCAGTCCATCACAGTCTCAAGCTTGTCTGAGGACTAGCGATGTTGGAACAAATGGACCTGTCTCTCTAATGCAGTAATATTTCACGCTCCTGTGACCAAGTGCAAAATGCACTCTACAAACCAAACTGGTGTAAAACTGCCTTACTAAATATTCATTTCTTATGTTTGTGCTTTTGAGATTGAATAATAAAAGTTTATACACATGATCAAAGCATTCCTGATTTTCATTACAATAAACCAAGAGCACCCGCGGATAGTGAAAAACTGCGATGTTGAGGTAAAAAATTCCTAAAAATGTCTCTGTTTAAAGTGTAAACCCTAAATATGCCCCAAATATGCTCCCAAAACAATTACATTCATTTTAAACGTTACCCTTAAAGAAAGGTAAATCCGTATTCGTACTGTACAGTTTACACTGAACTCCTGCAGTGCTAGAATGTAAAATACCGATTATTACCCCTGTATAGACTGTACTGTAATTCATGCACGGGTGTTTTCTTTGGTATGCGCTGTCCATTTCTTTGGTATAAGCAGGTAAACACAGTAATAATGTAATTTACAGTAATAAAAATATAGGGCTTTAAGAAGAACAAAATGAAAAACACGAGAACACTCAAGACGCTCCACGGGGGAAATTCTGGACTGCAGCGTCACAGGGCACCAGCCAATCAGCAGCAAAGAGAAATAAATAGCGTTCTCAGATTGGCTACTTTCAAACCTCCCACCTCTGAGTACATCTGACACTGACGTCCGGGCCTCGTCCACCACGCCCCCTCGTCCTCGTGCTGGTTGTTTATGTTTGGGGCGGTGCTGAGCAGCAGAGGTTCATTCAGTTCAGTTGTCTGATTGCCTTGCCCAAACATAAACAACCAGCACGAGGACGAGGGGCGTGATGGTGGAGAAGGATGAGAAGGATAAAAAAATGAGAAGGATATCTGCAGTTTCCGCGATAGCAAATTATTAGTTCGGTTCTCATAAAAAATCCACGACTGCTGAAATGTGTAAAAGCAGGTGGTTACTGTATAGGCCAATTCAAAAAGATTGAATTCAATTTAGGATTGTACATTTATTGTGTGCTTTAAAAACGAATACAACACTATAGAAACATATTACAGGAGGAAAACCAAATGCTTATATACAAATCATAAAAATAGAATACATCTTTATCATGGACTTGTAAAAATTGATCAGATGTGTGTTAACCTGTAATGCTGCAATTCTGTAACAAAAACAATAATATAAAGTCCTGTACATAGTTAAGAATGTAAAGCCACATCATGGACAAGAACTGTCTTATAGAGCGAAAGCAGTGCTTACCTGAGATAAATATTTATTTTTGACTATCTTTGGTGGTGTTTCTCACCCCTGACCTGTACTGGGCAACTGCTACTACACGAATAACAAGCTTCTTTCTGGACCACTCCCATACCTGGAGGCACTGTTCAGCTTTCACAGAATGCTCAAATAATTAGATGGAAAAAAAATACTGCCTCTCATTTTTCAAGCACTTCCCAATAAGTTAATAGGTAGACATACATGTACATTTTTCCTTGTTTAACTCTTTACCACCCATTATCCTGAAAATGATCTGGCAAAAAGGACTGTCCAAACCACATAGAACTTGCTTGGCTGTTTTCGCCGACGTCCAGCCGCAGGTAAAACAGTCTTTGGTGTGCCCCAGGGGTTAATGCTGAGTCCTCTTTATCCTATTTCTGAACAATTACTTGCCCAATGGGCACTGTAGCTCAGATCCTTGCTCTATGAGGTGAAATTACCACCTGTGGGTTTTTCTTCAAGTGGCGGATCTACAATCGGACACACAACTGCATACACACACACACACACACACACACGCACACACATCTGCACACGCACACACTGAGTCCCGCCCAAAAAGCGCATTTCCACCTTTCCCTCTCCCAATCATGGTAAAGTGCTCTCAGTAGGGATAGGCTGAGACAGCAATGTAGACAATGAAGGTGGTCTGATATTCGATACTCCCATCAGTGCCATAGGACAGGGCTCGCACTTTCATGCGGTAGGTGTGCGGCTCACGTAGTGGCTGCGTGGTGAACAGCACGCCCTTCAGGTTCTCATCTCGCAGAGCAAAGGGCAGCGTGGTGTCCTCATCAACCACCAGGAAGGTGGTGCGTGGGTGCATCACTCCATCCTGAGTGTAGGCCACCAGACGGATCAAGTCCTGGTTGGCAGCAATTCCAAAGGGTAGAGACAGCAGCTTGTACTCCAGAGCATAGGGGCTCAGAGCGCACTCCAGGTCATTGGGGGGGCAGTTCTTCAGACAGAAGCTGAAAATAAAAGGAAAAGTGGGTTTTCAGTCATAAACAGTGGGTAGAGCGCACCTGACACATTCCAGAGTGTTTAGAATTGTTAAAGACACGTTTTTGGTTAAATGAGTTACTTTCTACTGAAAATCTTTATAGACTTAAGTCATAGTCACGACAACATTTGGACTAGAAAAGAAATAGTGTCAGCTTCTCTTTTCCTACCCCGTGGCTGAGTCCCTCTGGTAGTTCGGTGGACAGGGAGTATCGATGCACTGATAGCTGCCTCTCATGTTGAAGCACATTCTGTTCACACCACACTGAATATTCTGCTCCAAGCACTCATCAATGTCTGAAACGAGACAATGGTCATAAAAATCCCAACACTTTAGAAACAATCCGATATTGTTAAGCAAATATTATTTTAAGCAAATGTTATTTTCCCCTAAGGAAAATGTTTCAAATTCGAGATCAGTTATACAAGTACAATGTGCAGTGAAATGTGGCCCTGAAACATCTTTGAGACTATGCCATAATAGGTAGCACCTATTTTTATTTTGTTTCAGAAATACAATGTATTCAGTTATTTACAGTGATTTAAAGTGAAATGCTCCAATGTAGAAAATTTGCATTAAGGGTTTGGTGTAAAATGTATTTTTTTAAAAAAGCCATTTATGGTAGAATGGAGAGTCATGGTGTTGTAAAGTAACATGGTATCAATAGAACACTATTTTAAAAACATTACACAGTAGTAAAATGTAGTAGTAAAAATGGGTATATGTGCTGCAATCATCCCAACTCTTTATTTCTATCACTGCCTCTTCAACAAAACAGAGTTACTGAGTGTTTCTACAACGAATCTTTTCACATCAAATCACTTCTTAACAATGTGTAATCACGCAGACACTGTAAAATGTGTCTTTTTCTCACCTTGGCAAGTTTTGCCGTTGGTCATGAGACGATAGCCACTGGGACACAAACACTTGTGGCTACCTGGTGTGTTCATACATTCATGCTGGCACGTGTCTCTCTGCTCACACTCATTGATATCTACACAGACACAGAAAAACACACCTGCTAATAATAATAGGTTCAACATTTCAACATGGGTACCTCAAGATGTCACACTAGTTCATGCAACTAGCTGGATTTTTTTTTCTCATCCAATAGTGCTGCAGAATAAACTGGAGTACTCTGGTAGGCCACATTTATAGTGCAGCCTGTAAGTACATAGGGCTATGTGTCCCATTTAATATATGACAGGAATTGTCCTGCCCCCTATAATAAAGAAGGCGTTTTGAGTGTCAATGTGGGAGTCTAAGAGTGTGTTTTAAAATCAGTCATTGTTTCCGGTTACCTGGCTCAATACTGAATTTACATGTAGTTAGGCACATTTTCAAAACAGAGAGCAGACTATTCTGTACAACATATAGGCTTGTTGGTTGGAAGTTTATTTTAATAAATACAGTGATAATTACATGTACACAATGATAAGTAATGAAGATGTCTGTTGCTTAGGTTGATGAACAGTATATACATCTATTGTTAGTGAAGTTAGTAGTCAGCTACAGCACTGTTATGATGCTGTATTATAAATGTGAATGGTTCTCATGAGAGGGAGTTCAGCAAATGCGTTCAGATCTAATTAAAGTAATCTGAAGTGTTGAAGAGAACGATCTACATAGTCAACATGTGTTTAATGGTTCCTAACGTTATAACGTATTTGCTCACATGAATCGAACGCTTTGGCGGTTCCCTTTCTCCCCACTTTCCACATTCTCTCTATAGTACGTTGTCATTATTTCAGCTCAAATCCAGAGGGACGAGCAATAACAGCCAAAATTGTGTCAGTGTTACTTACAGACTGCACAATACGATGTCAGTTAAAGTTACGCCACTCATTCCAAAGTTAAGCCACCGTATCAGTTACCTAGACACTCGTCCCCTTGTGCCCTAAAGCCAGAAGGGCAGGCATTAGTGGCCCTTCGAGACCGTGAGGGAGCAGTACTGAGCCTGTAGCGCCCACCAGTAGCAGAGTAGGAGTGGTAGCTCTGGGAGGCCAGGCTGTGGTAGCGACGCTCAGGGGAGGACTGCGAGGTGCGGAAGCCATACGAGAAGCTCTCGTAGCTGGGCAAGCGCTCCAACCCCGCACAAGACTTTCCATCGCCCAGTAGATGGCGCCCTGGAGGGCAAAGGCACTTGTAGCTGCCCGGGCTGTTCACACACTGGTAAGCGCAGGGCATCGGCACCCGCTCACACTCGTTAATGTCTGTTCTCACAGCAACGCACAACAGGAGGCCGAACCCAGAGAGAGAGAGAGAGAGAGAGAGAGAGAGAGAGAGAGGGAGAGGGAGAGGGGTAGAACAAAAGAAAATGATAAAAGTAAAGAAACAAAGGTCAGTACAGTGGGGATAAGGATATAAGGAGGTAAAGTGGAAGCAGAAGCACAAGGTAAAAAAAAGCAAGAGAAGAGAAATATGGGATCAGTACACACCCCGTAAACCACAGCATGTCTGACACGCAGGCATGAATGGCAAATAGTTGCTCCCTGTCATTCATTTAACATCAGTTTCAGTACAGTTTCAGTATAATTTAAAGTTTGATATGAACTGTTCCTGAGGCCTAATACATTATATTCTGTAAGTAAAAGAGTAAAGCATAGCACTTAAAGGAAGAGTTCAGTGAAAAATCTGATTTACACAATTTTCCCCTTTCCCTCACAAAAAAGCCTCCACAATGGAATGCTTAATTTAACAGCAGCGTAAGATCAAAATGTCATTGCCAGTCTCACTTTTTTGTTTTAATTAATGTTGGGTTGCCAGGTCTGCTACTGTTGGGTTGCACATGTCTTGTGTCTGAAGTTTACTTTTTTCCCCATTGGTATTTGATGAGCCTTGCTGTGTGGTTTCTGATAATGTACAACAAACTGTACCCATCAAAACAGAAAACGATAAAATTCGGGCTTCAAGATTTAGTTATGCTGTTTTTTTTTTACTCTGTTTAGGGTAAGGAGAAACTGTATACATTTTTGTCCAAACTATTCCTTTTGGGGTAAAGGCCCCAAGCAGAAGGAAAAGGTTAAAGGTAGAAGACAAAAGAACAGATTAAAGATAGGACAGAGGTATGAGAGGGTAGTAGTGGCCATGATGTGAGAGCAGACTTACCGGTCTGATACTCCTTGTCCCACTCACATATACTGTATGTGACTACATGTGTAGTCCCACTGAATATGGAATTTATTTCTGAAGGCTGACCTGCTCTGATCTATTCAAAAAGACGTATGGGTTTGCAGGGACTGAAAGCAACGCAGCAATACAAACAAGCAGGGAGATTTTTGCATTTG
Source organism: Hydrocynus forskahlii (assembly GCA_037974365.1). NCBI lineage: Eukaryota > Metazoa > Chordata > Actinopteri > Characiformes > Alestidae > Hydrocynus > Hydrocynus forskahlii. The sequence continues at coordinate 18,747,563 of JBBPCX010000160.1, forward strand.
AATGTGCATAGCAGTGATTATGCATGGGGAGGATTATTGCTGGAAAACGTTCAGCATTCACAGAAGTGGAATGGAGTAATGCAGTTGACTGGGAAAAAGAGATGGGGAGGCAGCTGAGGAATTGAGCAGCGAGCAGCAGCAGAGCAGCCAGGGGTTCTGGAGGTTGTGGTCAGCTACATACCAAGACAGGGTTGACCCACACCCTGGGAGCGGTAGCCCCTGGGGCAGGTGCAGTGGTAGCTCCCCCTCGTATTCTCACAGATCTGATTGTATCTGCACAGGTGAGTGCCGTCTCGACACTCATCAATGTCTGTACAGAGAACATGGAACATTTTAGTAATACAGTCAACCCCTGACATTGTGAAAAAACATGAATTGGTGATGTGGTAACCCTAAATATGCTTGAAAATATGGTCCCAAAACACTTCAATTTAATTTCAAACTCAGCTTAATACATTACCCTTAAAAAAATGGAAAGGTAAACTCGAGAATCTGTTCTGATGTGGGAATGCTGGACTGCATCTGCCAGAGATGCGTCACAGGGCAGCAGCCAGCAGCAAGGAGTGGATAACGCTCTCGGATTGGCTACTTTCAAACCTTTCGTCTCTGAGTAGAGGGGTATTTCACCATCCCAAGATGCATTTTCGTATATATGCTTGCTTTGTGTTCACTGGATGGTTATACAGTTATATTTTATATGGAAATTTAGCTGAATTTATGTCATAAAATTAGTAAATTATATTTTTCCTAATAATTTAACACTAAAATGCATGAAAATGATATATTGCCACAAAAAAAGCAAAAAAAAAAAACTGTGGAGAGGATTTCTGCTAACAATTATTAGTTAGGTTCAAAGAAAAAATCCGCGAATGACTGAGGCTGTGAACTCTGAACCACAACTTTGCGGGGGAACACTATATCTAGTTATTTGCATCATTATCTATCAAAGGTTTGTTCGTAGAGTGTACTCAGAGTTGGATTTCCATATTCTTACTATTTCCACATTTTCAAAACATAGTAGAACATCAAACTCATGAAATAACATGCATGTAATTGGGTAGTGCCCAAAAAGTGACAAACTATATGTCCAAAAGTATCTAGACAGGCCTAGTAAATTCAGCTAATTTAAAGGATGAGTAATGTCTTATTTTAAAGAAATAGTTAATCAGCCAAGGCATGTTTGGAGTCCAAATTTTAAAAGTTAAAAGTTAAAGCTGAAAGTTAATAGTCAAATATTTTCCATAACATCTTCTCTCAAACCCCTCAAACTGCCTACAGCTCTTTGTTACGACACAGTATGACTTACAATGACCTATAAAATGAATAAGATGTCAGCATGTAGCCAAATACTTTTGGAAGCCTTTTTGGTCAACAGGGTCTATTTTCACAAACCGCCTTGGGGGTAGGAATACTGATCTAGAATTAGCTTTTGTGACAACAATCATCATAAATATGAAAGAATTTGATCCAAGATCAGTCCTTATTACTGCTTTATGAAGATCCATTGTAAAGTCTTTGAGGAGTAAAGCTCTGAAGAGTAGAGGTCTGGTACTGAAGCAAAGAGCAGACAAACTCCTTGTTAATATCCTTGACTTCAGAAGAAACACTACCTGTGCAGTTGTCTATAAACTTCTGGACATATTGTTTATTTAGGTGTGCTTTTGACTGATTGGCTGAATGTGGAGCTTCAATATTAAGTTTAAAGGAAAGTGAATTGGACATAATGCCAACATTAAAAAAACATTTGTAACTATAATATGAACTTTGGTTTTAGCATGAACATTGTCTTAGTAGTGAGTACTGTGCACACTTACCTACGCAGGTGCCGTTGGATCCTTTGGTCATACCAGTAGGACAGAGGTCAATGCAGGTGTAGCCACCCCTTGTGTTCTTACACTGCTGGTCAGAGCGGCACACTCTCTGCCTGCACTCGTTAATGTCTGGTTAAAACATACATTTAATTACATGTCATGACCTTCAGTTATTCAATTTGCTAGAAGGGGTATTTATATTAAGAAATTCCACAGATCTGTTAGTGTTTATTACTCCAGTGTTTCTTTAGCTGGAAAGTGCTTTATAATGATCATATATTATTATTATTATTTTTATTATTATTATTATTATATGATAGTGTGTTAAACAGTAGGGGAAACAGTAACTACAGTGCAGCAGGAGCGGGACTGATGAACACTGAGGACAAGGTTGTCCTATGAAGTGGTAACACTTTATCTGAAGGCTACCTACATAGAGACTTTATAACACAAAGATATTTAAAAAGTGAGGCATAGCTTGTATCAATTTTGAAAGTAAACAAAATTGAAACAAAATTAAAAGTAAACAAAATTATGAAGTAAACAAAATTGTGTGGACATGAAAATGTCAAAAAAATATCACTTCCGATTAGGGGCATCAAAACCTCTGACAGAAATGCGACAGCACCTGCTTTAGCAGTTCTGTTACTTGGGAATAATGCTTCGTATTCATACCCTTACATTAATACAAGGACAGAGTATTAATGTGCAATGAATAAGTGTATGACGTACCAATGCATCTGCGGTTCCTGAGCTGGTAGCCTGGCTCACAGGCACAACGGAAGCTGCCGATGGTGTTGAGACAGTGCTGGTGGCAAGGGCTAGACTCTTGACATTCGTTTATGTCTGTTCAAAAAAACTTTTTTTAAAGTATTTTAAAACATGCCTGTAAAAGCTTCTGACTCTGTGATTGTAAGGATTGTCATATCAGTAACTCTCTGGTAATGATCTTAATCGTTAGCTTAGTCACCAAAAGCGATCCTATCTGATTATACATTGGAATGGATATCGAACAGTGAGTATTAAGGGAACTCTTTGAACATTAAATAAACTAACCTGAACAGCTCAAGCCATCCGCCGTTCGTCTGAAACCCCGCCCACAGCGCAGCACACAACGATAGGAGCCAATAGTGTTCTCACAGTCTTGTCCATCATGACACATGTGCCCACCCAGCGAGCACTCATCGATATCTGAAGTAGAAGACAAGTAATATCACCAGATAAAACTCTAAATGTTTTTATCAAATTTATTTTAAATCATTTACTGTCAATGATTTACTGTGCCTATAATGAAGCTATCAATGATTTACTGTGCCTATAATGAAGAATATGATGAAAAGAAGGACCATTATGAGCCATAAGAGTAATAGAACATGATGTCAGTGTGTTTCACACCTTTTTCTAGCCTAGTGTCTACAATTATTATCCAATACCTTGTCTGACCAAGTCCAAAATAGCACAAGCAGGTCTGCCCCACCTTAATGAAGAGCAGGATGTAAACAGATATGAGAGGGTAACAGCAGTGACACAGACATGTTATTGGCATGTCAGTGTTTGTGTGTGTGTGTATGTATGTGTGTACTACACAGAATGGATCACACACAGCAGCGCGTGGGAAGTTTTTAAACACCTCAGTGTCCCTTCTGGACTGAGAGTAGTTTATCAACTAAAAATATCCAGCCAGTGTGTAGCTTCAGATGAAGTGAAGTGAAAGTAACCATTCTGTCATGTGTGAACATACCACAGCACCCAGTGTGAACAGCACACTGCATTTAACCCATTCACCAAGTGAACACAGCACCCGGGGAGCAGCGTGTGGGGACGGTACCTCAGAGGTGCTTAGCGGTCTTAGTGGAGAACCCACGACTTCCTGATCGCAGGCTGAACGCCCTAACCACTAGGCTACCAGCTGCTTCAGATGAATTTTCATGAACTTTACATTTGCAATATTTATATATATTAGCAATATTTACATATACACATATGCACATGCACACACAAATGCCACAAACATGTCAGTGTCACTGCTATGTTAAGACTGATCCACAGTTAAGAATGTGTGTGTGTGTGTGTGTAATTGTAGCAGTTGGTACCCTGGCATGTCCTGCCATCAGCAGAGATTGTGAGTCCTCTGGGGCAGGAGCAGTAGTAGGTGCCTATAGCATTATGGCAGGCATGGGAACATGGGTTGCCTTCCACACATTCATTCTCATCTTCATCACGGCACGCAGAAACACACAAAGTACTTAGTCAGTCACAAGTAACTCACTGAAAGATACATATTACAATAGCATACATATGACAAAATGTTATCAGGACTAAATTTGTTTATCATATTCTAGCCCTACAGAATCTCAGCCATGTTTTATATGGGGATCCGTCCTCCTCAGCATGCTTTATAGGCGAATCAAACGAATCTGTAAAAAAGCATACCACCACAGTAGGGTCCAGCTGGGTCTAGCTGGAAGCCACTCGGACACTGGTTACTACGCTCTCCTGTGGATGACAGGACAGTGGTAGCCAAGTCATACAAACAGAGTGCTGGCCATAATGAAACACATTATAATGTGCATGCCTTACCCTTGGTAATAGTTGTGTGGATTGTGAACTCCAGTATTTCCTCTAGAGGGCGGTATTGAGCACTAATAGCAGAGGCATGGAGTGTCTGCACCAGGTAAGGCATCTTGCCTCTGGAAGGATCATATGAGATTGTGTGGTTCCAGGAATAGGGTACACTCACTCTGTCTACACTGAACATACGTGTGGACAGAGCGTACAGCTGCCCAGGGCCTGTCTGGATGTAGTCTTCTGTGTAGTCCTGGAGTTTAACACAGCACACAGTTATGTAAGGCAAATACTAGTAGTGTACCCCAGAGTTTTGAACACCATTACTGGAAGGCTTTAGCATAACACAGATTAGTCCTTTAATGATTTTATAACACAGATCATAATTTCAATATTTTAACTACTGCTCAGCTGAGACTCAAAGCCCTATTTACAAAATGATTTGTGGTTAATTTTGTTACAAATAGCTTATCCACATACATGTTAAAGTATGATAAAGAGATAAAGAGTAAGATAAGTTTATCTATATATTTGAATACCTACACCTATCTGGAACATTCAGCTCTTGTACATTCAGGTTATTAGCTAATTATAAAGACTTTCGAGGGCATGTGCTGTTTTAGCCTGAACATTTCATATTCCAGATTATAATTCTTTTCTAATAGTGAAGAGAAAGGAGAAGATCTACCTTTAGGCTAATATCTACACTGGAGGGCAAATGGAGAATGTGTCCATTCACCACAATGTCAAAGAGCAAGGCACCATCTGTGTCCAGTCCCCGCGCCACATGGGTCATTCTCAGGATTTCCCCTTAAGCAAGTAAACAAACAAATCATCATGGTTGGAAAAAATCTCCAGGTTTTGTAATAACTGTTAATGCAAGTTAGTGTTTAAAAGGTTATTTGACAGGTTAGAAATGGTTTTTGACCATTTCTAAGAATCCATTAATTGTGTGAAAGGCAGCTGATGATTACAGATTCTATACAAATATGACTGCCAAACATCAGACTTGCATTTAGTTGGCCTTTGTCTTAACAGCAATTTGTGGCTGTCCACCAACTCTGTAGGTTTATGTGATTGGCTGCTTCACAATAAGTTTTATTTATTTTTTATTTTTGGTTCGGCTGTTTATTAACTTTCTCTACAAGTGTGTCGTCACACTCATGCCTACACTAGGCTGGATAACTTTCCAGCATCACAAGATATTATGGAATAAAACCTTTACTTCGTTCCACTAACCTGTGGCAAACTCTACTTGAGTCTCTCGTCTGAACACGCCGTTTGTGAGGGTGTAGCCGTTGACAGCTTCATCCAGCTCCTGAGCTGTGGTCCAATAGATGGGATTGAGTAGGGAGATCAGTTTTCTCATAGCAGGGCCTGGAAAAAGAATTTACATCAGTTTATAAAGTAGCTAAAGAAAGAACATTCTAAAAGAAAAAGAGGTCTGTCACACCACTATTTATTTTAATATGGTAGTTAACTGATTTCTTTTATTTAACTCCCAGTTCACTAGACTTAGAATATTCATCTGTGATCCATCAAAGCCTGGAAAATGCTGTGACTGACCCAGATTCCTGGGAATGTTGGAGATGGTGGCCTGTACCACTTTCCCTCCTGATGGATTGCTGGAGATGGTGGCATTAAGAATGGCAATGCCAAACTCCACATCATTAATGTTGCCGATGACACTTCCTCTAGCCTTCTGAGGTCCTCCTAAAACAAACAGAAGATAATGTCATATTGCTAATTATCCATGATATGTGTCATGGTTTGAATAAAAAATCTGTTCTTTTGACCAGTAGTTCCCAGTCCTGGTTCTTTCCGACATATTTTGGTGTTTTACCTTCTCTAACACAACTTATCTAACTAACCAGCTGATTAAGCCTTTCTTGACGTGGGTGCATGAGAGCCAGGACAATGTAAAAATGAACCAGGCAAGTGTACTGAAGGTTATAGGTCTTTATGAGCTGAGCTGAGTAAAAAAAAAAAAAAGAAATCTGATAGGGACATGGTTTTTACCTGGACATGGCTGGATGTTACACTTGGATAGCTGTGTGGAGTCTCCTGGACAGGGGCGGCCCTTATTGCTAGGAGATGGACTGTTACAGAGCCGAACCCTCGTCCTCTCCCCCACACCGCAAGAGGCCGAACAGTCACCCCATGGCTGCCAAGAACCCCAGTTACCATCCACTGAACATGCACAAACACATACACACAAACAGATGACAATGGTATTAATGATGAAATTATATAATCTATGATCATACTAATCTTTGAATAATCCCTCAATTTAATTTACTAAATTGTCTATACTGGTCTTACCAGGACAGCTCCTGGTGCTGCATTTCTGAATCTCTGTGTCTGTTCCAGCACATGCTCTACCCCCATTGGCTGGCTGGGGGTTGTCACATGTTCTATAGCGACGCATTTGACCTCCATTGCAAGTCCTGCTGCAGCTGCCCCAACTGCTCCATGGGCCCCAGTTACCATTGACTGTAGGAGTAACAGAGACATACAGTGGGGGAATTAATTATTTGATCCCCTGCTGAATTTGTAAGTTTGCTGACTTACAAAAAAATTAACAGACTCAAATTCATCAGTTAGTTTCATTTTTATGGACAGAGACAGAATGTCAACCAAAAAACAAGAAAACAACATTTTACGTCAAAGTTATAATTTGATTTGCATTTCACTGCATGAAATAAGATACCCAAGCAAAACACGACTTAGTACTGGGTACAGAAACCCTTGTTGGCAAGCACAGCAGTAAGAGGTTTTTTGTAGTCGGTCACCAGGTTTGCACACATCTCAGGAGGGATTTTGGCCCACTCCTCTTTACAGAAACTCTCAAAATCCTTTAGGTTTCTTGGCTGCTGCTTGGCAACTCGAAGCTTCAGCTCCTCCACAGATTGTCTATAGACCGCCTAGGCCACTCCAGGACCTTAATGTGCTTCTTCTTTAGCCACTCCTTTGCTACCTTGGCAGTATGTTTTGGGTCATT
>JBBPCX010000160.1:18756986-18785497 GCA_037974365.1 Hydrocynus forskahlii
AGTGTTCTGGCTGAGGGAAGGAGGTTCTCGTCCAAGATTTTATGGTACATGGCCCCATCAATTGGCCCCTCAATGCGGTGAAGTCATCCTGTACCCTTAAAAGAAAAACATCCCCAAGCATAATGTTTCATGCTTGTCTGAGGGGATGGTGTTCTTCAGGTCATACTCAGCATTTCTCTTCCTCCTAACACGGCGGGTCGACTTGATGCCAAAGAGCTCGATTTTCATCTCATCTGACCACAGCACTTTCTCCCTAGCCATCTCTGAATTATTGAGATGTTCACTGGCAAACTTAAGACTGACTGTATATGTGAATTCTGTATTCTTGAGCAGGGGGACATTGCAGCACTGCAATATTTCAATCCATCATGATGCAGTGTGTTACCAATTGTGTTCTTAGTGACTGTGGTCCCAACTGCCTTCAGATCATTAACAAGCTCCTCTCATGTAGTTCTGGGCTGATCCCTCAGATACTGCATGGATCTCCAGACTGAGGTCAATTGATGGTCATTTTATATTTCTTCCATTTCCGAATAATCACACCAACTGTTCTCACAGTCACCCTCTCACCAAGCTTCTTGCTGATGGTCTTGTAACCCATTCCAGCCTCGTGCAGGTCTACAATCTTGTCCCTGATGTCCTCTGACAGCTCTTTGGTCTTGCCCATGGTGTTGGAGAGGTTGGAAAGGAAGAAACTGATTCTGTGGACAGATGTGCTTTTTACACATAATGAGTTAAGATCAGGAGTATCTGCAACATGGGCACACAGCCAGTCTGTGGGAGCCAGAGGTCTGGCTGGGTTGATGGGGATCAAATACTTTTTCACTCAGTGACATGCAAATCAATTCATAACTTTTATGTAGCATGTTTTTTCTTGATTTTCGCTCTGCATAAAAACAAAACTACCTAATCAATTATAGGCTGTTCATTTTTTTGTAAGTCAGCAAACTTACAAATTCAGCAGGGGATCAAATAATTATTTCCCCCACTGTATATTTTTATTTTATTCACATAAATTCAGCTGCAAACTGAAAATAGATTTCCAAGTTTAACTCTATATGGAATCATGCATATTGATTCTGAGTTCAATTCTGTGGCAGGCTTTTGTCACGTGTTTTATGTCATTTCTCCATAACAAACTCTGCTATAAACATTTTCATAACACTTTTCATAACACTTTTTTTTCCCTCTATAGATGGTTTGTAGATGCTTACATTGCCTGTAGAGAACATTCAGCTAGGTACATTGTCACTCTTAGTACAAAAGCTGGTATCACCAGTCCTGTAACGTTTCATGAAGGACAGCTGCAGAGAAGGCTGCTACACCAGTGAACATATTAAATATTCTTAAGCCACTGATATTGTGTGTTTATTTGTAAGCATTATTGTGTGAATGAATATATGACAGAGCCATACTGTGTTTAGGCACTCACTAGGACATGGTTCACTATTGCAGAAGTCGATATGGACATTATTTCCTTCACACTGCCTTCCTCCATGCTGGGGGGCGGGGCTTGCACATAGTCGTGTTCTCTGTCTGGTTCCACCTCCACAGGAAACACTACAGGCTCCCCAACTCACCCAGGATGACCACTTTCCATCCACTAGAGTTTAAACAATTTCATTAGTGAACACCTTCATTTATATTTAAAATATCCTTATTTTAAGGCATCAGAGAAACATCAGATTTCATTTTAAATGATATCTAATCCTCCTATTTTAGTGTTACTGTACAGTAAGCTTTAAAAAGCTTAATAATCTTACTGTAGCAATCACATCACTGGCTACCATGAATCATAAGCATTTCTCCTAAATCTTTCATCAGAAAAACACTCTCCTCTTGCAGATAATCTCTTACCAGGACAGTTCCTCTCTGTGCACACTTGCGTTTGGGTGTCTGCCCCCTTGCATGGTGGCCCATCAAAGGAAGGTGGGGGGCTGTTACACAGCCGGATTCTCGTTTGCATGCCCTTTCCACATGTCTCACTGCAAGGGCTCCACGGCAACCAGGCACCCCAGTTCCCAGCCACTGAGAGACAAGCAGACAGTCAAAGCTACAGTTCAGCTTAGAAAAACATGCAAGATCTAACATACTTTACATTGATCATGTTTCCGGAAACAAATAAAGGTGCTCATTTATTTTGAGCCTTTTTAAAAGCTACATGTATCTAAACCTTTAACAGGCAGTGAAGGTATAACGACATCAGGCGCTAGTACTTAATGGTCGCAGCTCTGCACCATTGCTTTCCCTGTTTCAGCACCCACTGATTCAGCTTATTCTGAACATTTTCTATAACTTGAACCAGATATAAATGAAGGAAAAACTCTACAGCCCCGAAGGACTGCGTACTCACCAGGGCAGGGTCTGATGCTGCACATGATGACCTCTACCGCACGGCCCTCACAGGCTCTCCCTCCATGCTGGGCTGGGGGCTTGCTGCAGGTGCGGATCCTTGTCCTGTTACCCTGACCACAGGTACGTGAGCATTCCTCCCAAGCCGACCACTCTGACCACTGACCATCCACTACACAGCCACGTGTACATAACACAGGGTACAATTACACAAAGAATTTGAGTCTCAATCAAAAGCCCAGCCACAATAATGATCAAAAACAAACATTTTTAATATCAGCAATGCACATTTGAGGTATTTTCAATTAAACTGTAATGTTTTTCTGCTCCTCTTTTTAGCAGCAAAGGCCTGAATTTTGCTTCATCTGTCTACTGGATGGTATAGGCAGTGGGTTAGAAGAAAACATCCTAACAGCCCCTGCAGCATGGAATTGTTTTTGGCTTTCCTAAACGAGAAAAGCAAAAGCACTAAATATAGATACACAAACCTGGGCAGGGTTTGCTTTGGCAGCTGCGGGTCTCTGAGTCCGTGCCGGTGCAATGGCGCCCGCCATTGGCAGGTCGGGGGTTGTTGCACTGCCTCAGTCTTTTCTGAACTCCTGTTCCACAGGACACACTGCAGGCACCCCATTCCATCCACTCAGAAAAGCCTCCGTGAACTGATGGCCCCATGCACACACACACACACACACAGCATCCTTATGTTTTTCGCAGCAGAGGAGGTCAAACTCAATTTTGAAAAACAATACATGGAACAGCAACATGCACCAAATAACATTTGTCTAACATTTGTCTAACTTACCACGCACTGTGAGGGTCATGCGCACAAGAGCTGAGCCCATCAGGTTGCGGGCTATGCACTCATATTCGGCTGTGTCCTCCTTCTGAGCACTGCTGATTCGCAAAGAGCCGTTGGACAGTGTGGTAAAGCGGTCGTTACTCAGCAGGGGACGCCCCTGACTGGCCCACTCAATGACAGGTGTGGGCTCACCCTGTGCTTGACAGTTCAGAACCATGGTAGACCCTGAATCCACCACTGTGTCCACCGGCTCTACCGTGAAGACTGGAGAGCCTGAACAGTGAGACAGTTGTTACTATGGGACAAAAAAACAACAACAACTATACAGCATACAGGCTCTACCAATACCAGGCTTCTTAATTTTTTAACTAATGTGGACAGAAACATTGTCTCTGTTTCGTGTGTAGAGTATTCTCTGCTCTAACCCATCTAATTTAGTCAAAATTGCAATACTGTAATTCTGGACTTACAGGACGGAGAGCAAATTACAGCAGGACATTTAATATTTTTTTTTCAGAAACAGTTTTAACAGTTAAAATTAGTCAGACCTGTTCCAAATGTATAATTCTTCAACAGCAACTCTGGCTGTCTCCTACAATCCATGCATGTATGTGTGTGTGTGTGCACATGTGGATGGAGGGGGTGAAAGTTGTCTTACTCTGTAGGGTGAGCGTAACTGTCCTCTCCACAACTCCAGCATCATTTGTAGCCACACACATGTAGTTACCTGCATCCTCACTCTAATAAAAGAAACCAATTAAAGTGTTGGTAAAATGTCAGTATTTGTGTAGCAGTTAACACTCGGATAAACTCTAGAATGTTTTAAAGAAAAGGTGGACAGAATAGTTTAAATGAACAAATAAATGGTGCTCCATTACACTCCTTTTCTTTAACTCTTGTGGGTGGTATGGCCTTAAACTGCAAACTGAAATCAATAAATTATTCTATACAGCTGCCGCTTGAAGCTTTTTGCTAGAAAGTAATGCGGATTGAGCTGCAGTACCACAGTGCCATAGATGGCCAAGGAGCCGTTGTCCAGTTGACGGATGCGGTTGCTTATCTGAACGCTGACACCCTTTTTGCTCCACTGGATAGTGGGCAGGGGGTCTCCCCGCACCTCACAGTTGAGAATGGCATTTCCACCCAAAGGTTCAATATGGTTTGAATGGATATCACCGTCTATTATGGGAGGCTCTGGAGGGGTACACAAACAGGCTTGCAACAGGCTCAAAATACCTACAGATACATGAAATACAATGATTCTATTACATGAATAGAATACTACTGGCAGTGTTACCTTTAACATAGACAAATCCCAGAGATTTGATGGATCCTACACGGTTCTCGGCCACACAGGAGTACGTGCCTGCATCATCCTTACTGACATGCTCAATCACAAGCTCACTGTGGCCGTTCACATGGTCATAATAAGCTAAAAGCACAAACAGATTGTATGATCATGGCTGATCCTGTTGTGTTATCGCATTCTGGCAAAATGACAAAAAGAGGCTGAACTTAAACTGATGTAGCCAGTGTATGAAGAAATGTGTCTATTGTTTGATTCTTTAGTTTTGAGCTTTAAGGCTAATGTGGCTGACAAGTAAGAAAGCTAATGTCCCAAAAAATAGGTTTGTGCAAACCACATGACTGAATGAACTATTAAGTAATCTCTAACAGATTACTGTATGTGGTTTCTTAAAATTAGGCACATTGTTATCTATAACAAATTGACACAAATAAACAATTTTCTAGAAATCAAAAGTTTTGTTGCTCCAGTATCAAAAGAAGCGAACTTCAGACATCAAACATTTTTTGGCTGACTGTATTTGAGGTAAAAGAAAAATTTGATATCAGTCACTGTGGGGCAATATCAGCAAAATAAGTGGATTAAGTGGTTACATTAACAAAGTGCTCTACTCATTTTTATATGCTCTGAATGAAAGCATCATTTGGAGGACTGGGGGAACCCATACCTGGGACGATGTTATTGTTGAATGACCATGTGATTTTGGGTGGTGGGAGGGCAACAGCCCCGCAGGTAAGCAGGAGGCGCTCTCCCTTGTTGAGAGCCACATCTCCCAAAAGTTCAGTGAAAGCAGGGTGCGTGTGCACAGACAGTGTAATGGTCTGACTGTCTTGTCCCACTGAGTTGGTGGCCACACATGTGTAACTCCCAGCATCTTCAGGCTGTATTCCAAAAGGTACAAAAAGACATATGTGAAGTAGAAAACCCTCAGTGGAATAGTTGAAAAAAATACTATTGCGCTGGACCTATAAGGCTATTTAGGTATGTTTTTTCAATTTTCACACATGGCAATATGTCATACAGTGTCTAAAACTATATTAGCAAGTGTATTATTTATAATCTAGAGACACTGGTCTCACAGCTACAGTAAAAATCTTCAGACATCAATCATGTCATGGCTAACTGACTGTATTTGGAATGAAATTATGTAAATTAGTTTTTTTATTATATTGCTATTAATATATTACTATTATTGTTGCCAGTAAAATGCTGTTTTTTTCAGAGCAAACCAAGGGTCTCAAACCTGAGTGGTGTCTATCATGAGCTCTCCAGAGGGCAGAATTGTGTACTCCCCTGCTGTGTCTGTCAATGGGATGCCCTCTTTCTCCCAGCTTAAGGTGGGCTGAGGGATACCCTCCGCCACACATGACAACAGGGCCTGGTTGTTCTCCACCACCCACAGCTCTGGTTCACCTCCGCGGATGGAAGGAGGGACTGAGAAAGAGATTACATTGATCATTACAGCAATAGTACTTGCGACTGACACATATATTCAAATATATGAATATATAAACTAATTTGAGAATTTTTTACATAAACACTTAAACACTTGCTTGCTAGTTTAAGGGTACACTTGCTTGCTATCTGAGCAAGCCAAGTGTAAGTGTTACGTGTATAAACCGCACGAGCAAGCAAGTTGCCTGGTCCCCCCCGGTCACGCTGAGTATTAGGTCACAGCCCTGGGCACGATTGTATTCATTAGTACGCCAACCGGGTTCCCAGCCTCTCTGCCCAATGAACGTTGCAGTTTAAAAGAAATGTCGACGTCACTACTTCTCAGTTTAAGTGTTTGCTCATTTTGTGTTTTGAAGCAGAAAGCTGTTGACTTTTTTTCATTAAAAAAACGTTATTTGTTTGAAGCTGAGTCCTTCTCGTGTGTCCACATCACACTACCCGACCTGACATTATGATAGCTGTTAATGGTAAACCTCCTTTGTTTTTTCATAAAAATGTATATATTTTCTGACATTTGGTTATTATTCATTATTTTTTTAATTATTAATTAAATCTACATAACAAAAATACTGAAAATCCCAACAAGGCACATTCATTTATTTTTTATTCAGTCATTCCACCACTGCTTTTCCACCCATCCATCCATCCATTCCTTCATGACTACACTGTTTCTGACTACACAGTCCCTCTTTTAACTCACTCAGTACAGTGAGGCTCAAGTCCACACTGTTGCTTCCAGCCACATTGGCTGCAGTGCAGGTGTATCTGCCTGTGTCTCCAGGTTGGGCAAAGACCATGTGCAGAGAGCCAGAGCTCAGGACACGCTGGCGTACAGACTCAGCCAGCGGCTGTCCATCCTTATGCCAGCTGACCGATGGGGTTGGGTAGCCCTCAGTCTGACACTGCAGCGTAACTGATCCATCCACAGTCACAGTGTAGGACTTAGGGCTTGAACTGATGACTGGAGGTACTGTAAAAAGAAACAATTTACATTTTTAATGTTGTATAGCTTGATAAAGCTAACCAAACAGCTAACAGGCATCATTCGCAATGTGACAGTATTTTGTAACAGTATTTTGATTCTGAAAATGGATGTGCTCATTTGATAAACTGCAGGTCCTGGAGTAGCCCTTCCACTGCAGGACCAAGGCAGGGAATCGCTTGGATAATCTAGAGCTATGGCAGTTAATGTCAGTCATTCCTTCCTACCCTGCACCCGGAGTTTAGTCCTGCCCAGTGCTGTGCCTGCTGGATTCTGGGCCACACACATGTAGGTTCCAGCATCTTCCACCCTGGCCCGGGAGATCTGTAGGCCTCCATTGGGCAAAACAGTGAAATCACCTCCTAAGGATAAAAAGCCCAAAAAGGTAATGAAATAGACTAACTTTGGTCAAATTAAGGACTACCTCACTCAGAAAATGACAGTGTTGCCATTGGTAACAGGAAGTCACAAGTTCTTTAATTGTCATTATTGGCAGCATTAGCATTTTGGGGTGGTGCTCATCTCCAGCCTATTTATACACATTTATTCCTTTGATCACATAGAGCCAGCGCTCACCAGAGGTTAAAATGCTGATGCCCTCCTTCTGCCAGGTAATGGTGGGACGTGGAGAGCCGACAGCACGGCACGGCAGGGTCACATGGCTGTTCAGGATTACGTCCAGCATGGAGGGGTGATCTTGTATCACTGGTGGTTCTGGTAGGTAACAAATGACATGGCTTATATAGCTCATATGTTTTAACACTCAGTGCTAAGATATAAGTAGAGATAATAAATGCATATTGCCTCTCAAAAGTCTGAGGAGACTTGCAAAGGTTTTGCTAGAATACAGGAGATATCTGGGTACATTTGGGTATAGTTTTGCCACACCAAGGTGTGTGTTTGTGAAAGTGACTTCCTTGGTGTAAGCTGATTTGGCACTTTTCCAAGGCCGATTTAAAAGCAAATAGTAAATGACTTTTGCTCCAACTTTGTTTTCCTCAAATTAATCTGTTTCATCTTTACTAAAATTACTGAAAACTGACGAAGGAACATACTCTTTTGTTGTTAAAATCATTCTGAAATGCTAAATGTCCCCTAGCAGTGTCTTACACTGCTTGTTTCGAGCTGTGTGAGACATAATTTAATCAGAGCATACCTTCACAGCCTAAAAAGTCTAATCACCTTCTAGACAGATATTAGCACCTTTTTGGCTGCACATTAGCATAGCGAGTGTCATTACACGATTAGCTCTCTGTCTTTACCTTGCACAATGAGCTGCACATGGCGGTGAGCAGACCCTGCTGCGTTTTTAGCTAAGCAGGAGTAACGGCCAGAGTGACTCAGCTCTGCAGCAGCAATTTCTAGAGGACCTGAAAGACACATATATATATATACACATATATATATATATATATACACACACACACACACATATATATATATATATTTTAGAAACATGCTTTTTGTGAATGTTTAAAAAATCCTAAAGGTCAACTTTGTCCTTATGGGTAAAACTATTTTACAATATAGCACACAA
Organism: Hydrocynus forskahlii; assembly: GCA_037974365.1. Taxonomy (NCBI): domain Eukaryota; kingdom Metazoa; phylum Chordata; class Actinopteri; order Characiformes; family Alestidae; genus Hydrocynus; species Hydrocynus forskahlii. The sequence continues at coordinate 18,765,418 of JBBPCX010000160.1, forward strand.
TCACTGGTCAACCTTTTTGCACAACAGAGCTTCTTCCTTAAAAAGCATATAATCTTTATGTGTAAAAAGCATATAATGTTTAAGTGTAGAGTTGACCCAATTAATCAGACTAATCTGACTGTTACATTGGGAATCAGTTCACTACATTCTATAAGCAAAGTAATTTAAGTAGAAAGGTTAATATATGGAAAATATTTTCTTCCATAGGCAAGGGGAAAACACAACAGATGGAAATGGCATATGTTTTGAGGGTGTGAGATTAAAATGAAAGCATGTTAGACAGGTAATTTGGAAGTACTGTTCAGAATTACCAATATGCATTCAAAGCCTGTAAAATGCTGTTTGAGCCAGCCCCTCTAAGTGCTGGCACATAGAAACACTCACCAGAGGGGAGCATCTTGTACCCATCTCCTTCTTTGGCCAGTCGCATCCCATCTTTACTCCACTGCAGGACAGGTTCAGGCACTCCAGACGCACTACAGCCGATGACCACTGGAGACAGTCTGTTCACCACCAGCTCAGTGGCTTCATCAGCAATTGATGGTGGAACTACAGGGGAAGACAAATAATAACCCCTTAAACTGCCTAAAAGTGAACCCACATTCTCACAACTAAATTACATAATAGATACCATATAACTTACCAAAGAATAATTACTGGATAGTAAGCCTGCAGTTTAGGACTTAACTTCTTTATCCTACAGAGAGTCAAAGTGCTTTGGCACAGTAAGGGAGTACTAACCATGCACAGTAAGACGGATGGCTCTGCTCTCTTGGCCTGCCTCATTGGACACCACACACTCGTACAATGCTGTGTCCTCTACCGTGGGAGCTATGACAACTAGCGAGCCCGATGAGAGCAACCTGTCAGCGCAACAGCAATTTTACATTAACACCAAAAATTTAAATCACATTTAAAACAAATTCATCAAAATTTGGAAGCAATCCTACGCTCAGCAAAGCACATTTTAAATAATCTATCAGTATCTTCCAGGAACACAGGATAAATATTTACAAAATTGCTCTGTCATGGCAACATGTAGACATGCAATACACAGTGAGAGAGGCAATAAAGAGGAAGAAAACCTGGCTGAACCTGTACATATTCTGGTTCTGGTCAGTGTTGAGGGCATGAGCATCTTTGGTCCATGAGACAGAGGGTTTGGGGATACCTGTGGCCTCACAGGACAGTGTGGTCTGGATGTTTACAGTCACAGTGACGTTAGTGGGACCATCAGCTATGGAGGGGGGCACTGCAGTTTGAACAAATGAATAAAAGCAAATGGATGAAAATGTCAAGATTTAAGATTTGCTTTCCATTTATTTCTATGCATGCATCTGTTTGATTTGGTGTGGTTTGGAGAAAATGAAATGTAGACAATCTTACATTTACTATATGAGAGATGTTTGGGGTCTGCAGTTTGCATCCTCAGATTAACAAGGCAAATGTCGCTAACAAGGTAATGGAGGCTTTTGTACATGTAATAGCACAGAATGCTATTACATAGCTCACACAGAATGTGCTTAAATCATCACAAACCTAGGCAATACCTATTATCCACCTCAAAAAAGATTACTGAAGGCATGTTGATATCACTGAACACATGTGTTGTGTACAGTTAGTGAGTGAGTACAATGGTAAATACACTTACCATAAACTTGCAGATCGACTCTTTTACGCTGGGTGCCTGCTTGGTTGGTGGCCATGCACAGATAGCGGCCTGTGTCAGTCACTTGTGCAGAAAGTATATGGAGAGAACCATCCTGAGTAAACCTATACCTGTCCATGTTGAAGAGCCAGGCATTAGTCTAGCTGAAGTGAATAAAATAAACGAAAGTGTATTGATCTACACTGTTACACAGACCTGGGACTGTTTCCAGCCAGAATGGCTCCTTGTTTTCTCCAGGTGACACGTGGGGCAGGGACCCCACTTACAATACACTCCAGAACCACTGGCTGGTTAACGTGTACAGACACAGCTTGAGGACCATCCTTTATAGTGGGAGCAACTAGAGACAAACAGGTGCACAAAAAAAATCTGAATTGACATCAGTCACACAATTGTTCTTCTTAAGTTTTATTATCATTATTGTAGTTTTTATTACACCTGTTTTTTGGCTCAGTCAGCCAATCTGAGGCCATGTTCATACTGAGCCTGAAGGACAGTAAAGTCTGGTAAGTTAGCCAGCTATCTTTGTGCTGAATACTTTTTTCTCTGATTCTCTGAGTTGTTTGTCTCTATGGCCTCACATAGTACCCCACGTTCTTCTCGTTTTCGAATACGCATATCAGAAATACGCTTCTGTGGGCACTGAAGTGCAATCACACTTTGGATTTTCCTGTGGAAACGCATTCTAGTTGTGTATGAAATTACTAACTTCATTATTTACTCTTGTTTGATTCCACTGACCAGTCACTTCGTAACCTACCCCTACATTATAGGACTACTACATAAGTGTGCAATTTCAGACTGCAGCCCCTCTCTTGTAACACATAATTTGTCAGCAACCTCCTACTCCAGAAATCAACCACTGATACACTCTTGAACAGATACTAATTAGTATAGAGAGTAAAGTGTATAGCACATTCATGAATAGCGTCACTGATGGTTAGCCGGATGGCTAACACAAATTGTCTTACAGGAAAAAATACCTAAAGGAACATCAAGACACTTTCATTGTTTTGTTGCTCACCATTCACACTAAGATTAAAGTGGCGCCTTGTCTCTCCGGCAATGTTGCTAGCTACACAGGTGTAGCGAGCCGCATCTCCAAGTTCCGCATTATTGATCTGCAGGTAGCGTCCACTGGACAGCACACGCACCCGTGGTGAAACCTGCAGAGAAAAGATGAATGAAAATAACTGTCAGGGTTTTATTAGTGTCAATAACCTGTTCCATACTCATATTCAAGGCATATAAATACAAACTCCCACTCTTTACATTTTCTCCTTTGCAGTTTTCTCCTGTTTCCACAGAGAAAGAATATAGGAGAGCCCAAAAGGGAAAAAGAGAGGAAAGGAATAACAAAAAAGGTAAGCATGCTCCTCATATATTTTTATTGTGAAGTGTTTTTTTTTCGGGGACATATACATAGCTGTCAGTTGAGAGTCAGAGGAAGTAGGCTATAAGGAGTTATATGGAGTGGAGACTTCATACTATTGTCTATCCCCACACATATGTGTGCATGTACCTTAAGGGGCACTCCATCCTTCAGCCAGGAGAGGATGGGAGGCGGCACGGCGTCTGACTTGCACTCGAGGGTCACCTGCCTGTTCTGAAGCACTGATACGTCTTGAACGCTGCTCTCTCCAGCAATGTTGGGCGGGACTGTGGTTACAAATATTTTATGTAACAGGCACTAGAAGTGTTTGTGTTTTGAAGACATGCCAAAAAACGTGATGCTGTACCCACCATGCACTCTGACCAAATACTCTTTGTCATCATCTCCTGCAGGACTGGTGGCGAGACAGCTGTACCTCCCAGTGTCCTCAACCTGCAAGTGTGTGTCAGAGGCAAGCAATGCAATTCAAAAGGGTTACAGAGAAAATCTCTTTTTACATGTCATAACAGAAATCTGAAAAGTAAACACAATCTGACAGCAGAAATCAAAGGAGTATACATTTCACGAACGTACAGCATGTTAGGAGAAGCTATACAAAATAAAACAGAAAAACTACATGCTAAGGCTCGTGTCCATATTTTGTCCATATCATGTGCGACTGTCTTAAAAGGCTTAGTATACTGATCCTAGTGTATCTGACCTGTGCGGAGCTGATCCTGAGTACTTCTCCTCCTTGGATGAGGCGCAAGCTTTCTGTCTGGGGCAGCGGCCTGCCATCCTTCACCCAGGTGAGTATGGGGACGGGAATGCCCTCTGCCTGGCACACGAGTTCCAGAACATGGTTCACCACCACCGATACCTCAGTGGGAAAACCAGAGCCATTTATCCTTGGAGGATCTGAAAGACACAGGAGAGGACTAATGAAATGTAGAACAGAATATACTATTTCTAATGACTAAATATAATAAAGTTAAATGACCTATTCTTTTTACTGTCTCTCTATCTCTGCTCACCCAGAACTTTGAGATTGAAGTGGCGACGAGCCTCGCCAGCTTGGTTCCGTGCGACACAGGTGTAGCGTCCAGTGTGGTGGACCTGGATGTGAGCTATCTGCAGAGTGCTGTTGTGGTTCAGCAGGGCTGTGTGGGAGTCCACAGGCAGAGCAGCACTCTCCCTCAGCCAGGAGACAACTGGAGTGGGGGTCCCATCAGAGATGCACACAAGAGCCAACATGTTTCCTCTAACTAACGTTACATCATCTGTGGTGCCTGCGCCATCCAAACTCGGGGGAACTGATGACAGCAAATAAAAAGGAAAAAAACATTAACAAAAGGGAAGCATTAAAACAACTTTATTCATAAAAAATATACAGAAGAATAGCAAGTGCTTTTGTTATGTACAAAGATCATACTATGGACAATTTTTTTAGAGTTGGTTTATTGGCTGGACTGGTTTACATGGTAAACATTTATTTATTTAATCTTTTCTTATTTGTGCAAATTTGAAATTCAAAAAGGGTAACTTTAAAAAAATTGTGGGTTGAGCTAACTCACCATACACCTGCAGACTGTAATGTCTGTTGTCCACTCCAGCTCGGTTGGAGGCTACACAAGTGTAAGTGCCTTCATCTGACACCTGAACACGGGCAATGCTGACCAACATTGAGCACATTCAGTTACAATCCCACTTCATATGTATCTCAGTTACATGCATGCACAAGCTTTACTTCCATTTTACAGTCTGTTCAGTCAGTTACATCTTTAATTACTTATTGTTTACACTAGAATAACAATTCCCATAGAAAATTAAGAACAGAAATACAGCCTCAGAAAATGCTCTACAGAGCTGGGCCTGAAAGTTATTTCTGAAGGTTATTTCTAGAGTCACAGTTTTTATTGTCTGTCAATGTACAATCAGCCTGACTAGCAGTTTCAGGTGATTACAAACTTATACCTCACACACTTTGTAGGTTCATACTTCACGATACATTCAGATACCTTGGGTGTGTCCGAAATCACGCGCTTGCACACTTTTAGTGCGCGATTTTAGTGCATAGTGCATTTCGGACAGTACTTACCGACGGCAGTGTGCACTACAGAAGGAAGTACTCAGTGCGCACTATGCACTACATACCAGTGCACTCACGTAAGTGTGCGATTTCAGACACACCCCTTGTGGATGTTTCTAGACATGGAAATTACAATGTTTAGTTCTCAAGATTGGCTCAGATTACAGGTGGTTCAAAAAACTTATAAAGACAGACAATTTGTGTAAGGAAATGTGAAACCTGTTATGAGGTTTCTACTCCTTAAAGAAGTAGAAAAATCTAATTTATACATGTTTTTTCACAGCATCCAAATATTGTTTTTAAATTAGAACTGCAACTGCAAGGCTAATGTTGCCAACAAACACTAGAACCCAACAGTCACCCAAATAGCCCACATCTTTTTAGCAACAATAATCTCTAGTAATAATCTCCAAAACCTCTCGGCCTACTCAAACCATATTCAGCTCCTCGTTAAGGTGGCACAGACTTAGTGTGGTCTAGGACTGAGTAAGACTTTCTAGGAGTTATAAAAATTAACATAACTTCACCACTACAGGCAACTTTAGATAGCACCAGAGCTGGCACTGACAAAGCAGTCAGAAATTAGAGGACTGGGTTCTAATCCACATCGGCAGGTCTGTCCCACCTTAATGAAGAGGCAGTTTGAACAAATTGAGAGAAGTTTTGGGGATTTAAGATATTTGACTAACTACATTACTAGCCTCATAGCTTCAGCTGTAAACTAAAGAAGCAAATATGTCTTAGCGGATCAATGAGATCTGAGGTGAGTGTAAGTTTGATTTTTGCCAAAAATTCCTTAGAGTAAACTAGATTAGAGTGAACTCATTTGCACTCTGTAGGAGTTAATACTTGTGATAAGGGTATGGGCCTACCGGAGAACCTGTCCAGCAGAGAGCAGTCGAATCTGGGCTGACACGGGCAGAGGCAGGCCATTCTTCAGCCAGTTGAGCTGAGGAGAGGGAGAGCCACTAGCAACACACTCAATGTTCACTGAGCTGTCCAGCACTGCAATTAACTCCTTGGCCGCATCCCCATTACCCTGGATCTCCGGTGGAACTGAGGATGGGCACATTGTTTAGTATATCTCACTTGGCATGGACTCAGATAGCATCCTTTCAAGAATCTTAAAAGGTAAAAATATGTATTATTTATTATTTGCTAATTTTCTTTTTCTTAACATATAGCAAATGAGACAAGTCTTGGGAATTGTGAGTTGTAATTTACACTTACCATACACATTAAGATTAAAGACCTTGTCCTCCTCACCAGCTTTATTAGTGGCCAAACAAGTGTACTTCCCACTGTCTGATGTGTGAGTAGCTGTTACTGTGAGTGTACTTCCATCAGGACTGATTCTGCAGATACAGAGACAGACCACACACGTCATTCTGTGCTAAAGATTCTAATAAGTACTTAGGATTGTACTCTTACAGCTTTAATAGACGTCCCCTCAAAAGATATCTTATCACAAGCAGTCAGTGATCAGACACTGGACGTTGATTAATTAGGCAGAGTAGGAGTGTCACACTGGTTTTCCTCTGGCACTACAGTACTTAAGACTTCAGAGTTCTACCTCATTAAACATAACTGATTCAAGTCAACCCCTACTTAGCAAGCCTCAGCACATCACATGCAAAAATTGCCCGTATCTCTCGCATGGTGTACACAGTAAATGCATTGGTAGAGCACCTGTCCAGCATAATTTGCATACCTATTTTAAACGTGCTAAACAAAAAGTGAAAAATGAATGTAGCAATAAACAGATACCAAAAGCAGAGAAGGATCAACTGCCAAGAAACTGCAATTTCACTGACTGATGGCAGCAGGGTCTTGCACTGCAACCTCAGAAGTTTAAAACCTTTCAACTAGAAGGCTTGCAGACGTGCTCATCTCATGGACACAAAAAGTGTTCTCTGGGGATGAGATCTCTTTTAGTACTACCACCACTGTGTACCCTGTCTGTCATTAAAAATGAATGAGTCAGTAAACACACGCGCACACACACACACACACACACACACACACACACACACACACACACACACCTGATATTCTTAAGGCCGGTCCGGCTCAAAGGTTGCCCATCCTTCAACCACTGGATGGTAGGGGTGGGAGTCCCTTCAGCCCGGCACACCAGCTGAATGCTGTCGTTCCGCAGGACACTCACCTCGCCAGGCAGCTCTGAACCTACAATGCTGGGAGGCACTTCCGGACAACCAATAAGACAAATTACCCGTCAATTAATAAACATATTTCTAAATAAGTATAACCCTTATCCACACGATAACAGAGTTTGGAAAATGTCATGTAAAAATGGAAAAAAAATGAATTACGCACAGCAACGCATAAAACACAAGAAAATGCATAATTTCATACAAAATGTCACCAATTCAATTACTGACCAACCAAATAAATATACATACATTAATAAATAAATAAATAAGACAAATAATTGGTTACTGGTAATTGAATAGGCCTCACAAACTACATTCCATTCAGATATCTGAAAGTGCTCTTCTCTGATTGTGGTAAGATTGTACATATTGATAGCAGTCCTTACCCTGTATAGTGAGATGGTAGCTCTTGCGGGCTTTGCCCTCAACGTTAGATGCTAGGCAGGTGTAGGTTCCGCTGTCAGATAGCTGGGATCGAGCAATCTGCAGCTTACTACCTCCTGACAGGATATGCATCTCTAGAGACTCAGAATTCTCTAAAACAAGTCCAGACATAAACATTTAGGGCAGTCAAAAAAGTCAGTGTATTCAGAATAATTCTCAAAGCATTAACTGCTATGTAGACTATGTGTCAAAAGTAAACTCAAACTGTCTTATATATGACATACAGCAGCTGGTCCCCTATTAGGGGGAAAACCTTGTAAATTAGTATTCTTTTAACCAATGAATTGGGGTGGGTATGGAGTTATATTGCCTCTCACATTCACAGAGGACCAATACACTGTACAATTTAGTGTTTTCCCGGCTCCTGCCAATAAAACGATTAAAGCAAGTATGTTAGGGATGGGAAACTCAGAATGGTCATCCCACACTCACCAATTACTCTTCCATTCTTTAGCCAGGTAAGGCTAGGAGGGGGGATTCCTGAGGCATCACAGGCAAAGGTCACCGGGTTACTGATGATCTCCACTACATGCTCTTCTGCTAGGCCATCTATAGTTGGAGGCACTGCTCACATTCAAACACACACATACAAACACATGGTACAGACTTCACAAAAGATCAGCTTTTTTGCATTTCTCCCAATTACCCTCCAATTTAGTTATGCTCAACTCAAGTTTTTAAAAAGGTCTGTGGCAATTTCTAACCATAAACGTTAAGATGGAAGTTCTTGTCCACCTGGCCTGCAATGTTTGTGGCCTTGCAGACATACTGGCCAGTATCAGACACCTGAAAAACAGAGAGGAGAATAAGAGACTCGTTGATCCGTACAGTCTGAGTTTCTTAGAGAAATGGTTATATTTATGCCCTTACACCAAACTGTAGTTCATCAGTGGAAATTGATGATGATTTACGATTTATAGTTTCACGCTGCAGTTATGAGTTATGAGGCTATTATAACTAACAAGTAATAGACATTTATACCCTACCAGTGTTTTCAGTACATGAATACTGCATGAATAAATAAGTGCCTGAGTGACTAAGTCATCTCCAAGACACTGCCTAACATACTGTTACTGATAAAAATGTATATGACCACTTTACAATAAAACTACCTTTGTAAATTGTTTATGAATGGTTTAAAATGAGCATTTTAATAATTACTATATACCTTAAACATAGTAATAAGCAGTTATAATGAATAAATTAAAAAGGGCAACATGATCTATCTAATAAAAACTGAAAATCGGAGGAAGCTGATGAGTAAAACACAGGAGAAGACAAAGTAAGACTAAGAACCAGTGAGACATGAGGTTGAACTGTATAGACAAAGGTATTTGGCAAGCTACAGGTCACTGTTATGGTTTCATTTTTTGTGTTATGACTGCTTATTAATGATGCTCAATTTCCTATGTCCTAATTCTTGACCTTTAATAGAAATATTGACAAATTTTCAAGCTTCAGGCTTCATAATGACTGATACTACAGTATTAGTATAATGATGTATTAAATTTTACTTGTTAGCTACAGCAGTCTCATATCTTCAGTGCAATACTATAGAAGCAAACTTTGAACATCAAATATGTTTAATCTGATTCGCAACATTTGGGGAATGGGGATAAATTGTGTAAATTTGATTTTTATATTGAATGGTCTTCTAGACAAACACCCATACGCTCACCTCTGCTCCTTTAAGTTCTAGTGTCTGTCCATTGGCGAGGATGCGAAGGTTGGTGGTCTCAGTGATAAGACGTCCATTCTTGTACCAGCTGATGGTGGGAGGGGGCACAGCATTGGACCGGCACTCCAAAGTGACTGAATTCCCCACACGTACGCTAACCACTACAGGAGTGTCTCCGCCTCCATCCCTGATGCTGGGGGGCACTACAGGGTACAGTGATTCACAAACAGATGTTACTGGTCCTCAGTGTTTAATGGTCTTCTGATAGAACTGAAGAGACAGGATTAATTTCAGCTTCCTAGTCAGCTTGACTTGAATCTCATTTTGCAGACATTATAAGAAACTGAGCACAGATTATTTTCTTAGGCTTCAGCAATCAGTATTTTTCCAGTTTCAAACTTACACTGTCCAGTTACAATTTACACTAACCGAAAACTGTGAGGTAGATTAACTTTTGGGCCTCTCCCGCTGGATTAATGGCCACACAGCTGTACTTCCCGCCATCAGATATCTTAGCCTTCAGAATTTGTAGAGTACGGCCACCTGAAAGACAAAAACACAGAATGTGAAGGTAAATGATAACACCCATGCATTATCTGTGTGCACATGTATGTGTATGTGTGTATGTATTTGTATACCTGGCATGATAAGAGCATTGCTGTTGGCTAGTACCGGTCTCCTGTCTTTGAACCAGCTTAACGTGGGAGGGGGGAAACCAGTGGCCTCACAGCTCAGCGAGATGAAATTGTTCACCACCACTGTCGCATTCTCCACAGTCACACCCAGAATGGAGGGTGGAACTACAGCACATAGCAATAAACAATCAAATGACAGAACTATCCATAACACTGACCCTTCAATTAGTCAATTTAACATTGCTTTAATGTAACTAATGAATTACCTTGGATACTTTAATCATATCAAATGAAACAATCTCCCTAAAATACAATCAGCAAATTTGGCAGTGTCCCTTTAATCTGTTTGTCCATGCTGGCTGTAATTAAGTAATACACATAAGAAGATCAAGGCCTCCTCTATTGTTGGAGGCACTGATTTTTATCTGAATGCACGCAAGCACATACACAGCCCAAATCAGATCAGTAAGTGCTGATGTATTTGTTTTTATTGGAGTCACAATAAAACATGTTGTGTGCCTGAGTTTATGGCTATTACAACACTGAAAGGTCATTATTTGATTTGTATACACTCTGCATATGCATACATTCCCTGTCAAGTTAGTGAAACAATGAAAAAACTCACCATGTACATTGAGATTAAAATACTTCTCTGCACTTCCAGCCACATTTTCAGCCACACACACATAGCGGCCCGTGTCGGTCACCAGAGCATTCAGAATCTTAAACACATGAAACAACAAGTAGACTCCAGTTTACATTTCAAATGCATTAAACTGGACAGAACAATATTCAGCATCAAAAAGAGGGAAAAAACACAATTTAAAATGCAACCAAAAATGAAAAATCTCAAAGAAGACAAATTACTTGAAAGTACATTCATGTTTTCAATTGCCAACACCGCAGCAGGAGTGGACAGGTCAACACGCTTGGAGGAGAACACTACATGCCAGTTCAGTTATGCCAGCTAAAAGAAGTGTTGGCTGAAGATGGAATTCCGTCTGTGGCATCGCCAGCGAACAAACTTGCCCAAACTATCAACAACAGGGCCTTTTTTAGCCTGACTTTTCCACTATACTCTTTCAGTCCTGCTGCCTTGAAGTCACTGAGCTGATATTAACGTATCTAACATCGCATAAGATGACCAGAAACTGTGTAATGAGTGAGGGTTGATGCAAACAGGATGTATCTGCAAGAACCACAAACATTCAGTAGAAAAAAACAAGAAACACAAACACACGGAGTGCTGGGTTAAACAAAAACAAGCCAAAACATTATGGGCAAATTAACAAAGATCAATAGGAAAGAGCAAGACTTAAACATGAAAGACTAGAAAATGAAAGTACAATAACTTACCAGGAATATTACAAGAACCAAGACACAAGAGAGAATACAGGACATACAAAGAATCTACAAACACAGACTGACTCACAGGGGATTTTTATACTAACTAGGGAAACAAGAACACCTGTGCAGGGGAGGAGACAGGAACAAAACACAGGTGAGCAGGATAACAAGGGGGCTGGGCAAAGTCAGGGCTAAGACCAAAACAACAACAAACTCACACTGAGACACAGACATAGGGAAACAAAAGCACATGGAGAGTGTAAACCACAACATAAGAAAACAGGGAAAAAAGACACAAGGAACATGCAAAAATAGCAAATACATATACAAGAATGTTACAAATTAATTAAACAAATTACCACAGAAAGATGTTATGTGGATCTCACCTGCAGTGTCCTGCCATTCGAAAGCAGTCTGTGTGTCCTGTCTGGGCGGAGAAGCTGGTTGTCCTTGAGCCAGCTGATTTTAGGAGCGGGGCTTCCGTCTGCATGGCACTCCAGTAATGTGGTCTTATTCACCAACACTACCACCTCATCAGGGACATCTTTATCAGCTCCACGGATAGAGGGGGGCACTGCACACACAAGTAAACAGACATTCACAAACACTCCAGATTCACTTAATGATAAATACGTGCCTTGTACTTCTACTCACTGATCACAAATATGAGCATTTTCAACATAACTGTAAGCAGTGTTTATTAAACTGGCATGATGGTGTTACAAGGTTGTCATCAGTGTCAGTGCTAGGTTGAGAAAGGAACCAGACAGTAGTGGTTCTGTGGTCAGAAACTAATCAGTGGCAATGTTTTAGAGAACTGCAACAAAGTGTTCATCAGTAGATGGACTCAAACTATATACACCAGCAAGATGGGCTCACAAGGTTATCTCTACTCCAACCGGCCACAGATGAGTCCCGCAAGGTTTTTTGGGTGTACTTACATAACACTCTGACATCATATTGAATTGAGTCTTCACCAGCCTCATTGATGGCCACACATGTGTACCTCCCAGAATCCTCAACCTGAGCTCGGGGAATCTGAAGCACTCTCCCACCTGCAGGGAGGAAAGAAAAAGATTTTTTCCTTAGAACCTAACTAATAATTGTTTGTGCAAACTCCTGCAAATTCGCGGAAACCACAGATAAACTCCACATTTTGTTTTTGCTTTTTTCAAGGCAATTTATAATTTTTCATGCATTTTAGTGCTAAATTATTAATAAAAATATAATTTACTAATTTTGTGACAAACATTAACATAAATTCAGCTACATTTCCATATAAAATATAACTATGTACTGCCCAGAGAACACAGAGATAGCACGTCTTAGGATGGTGAAATACCCCTGTACTCAGAGGCGGGAGGTTTAAAAGTAGACAATCCAAGAACAATATCCTTTTCTCCTTGCTGCTGATTGGCTGCTGCCCTATGACACATCTCTGACAGCTGCAGCCCAGCATTCCCGTATCAGAACAGTTTTCCGCGTGAAGCTATTTTGAATGTTCTCGCGTTTTTCGTTTTGTTCTTCTTAAAGCCCTGTATTTGTTCACTGTAAATTCAATTAATTTATTACTATTTTTATTACTATTTTATTTACATGCTTATATCAAAGAAAACGCCCATGCATGAATTACAGTGCAGACTTCACAGGGGTAAACTCGATATTTTACATTCTAGCACTGCAGGAGTTCAGTGTAAACTGTAGAGTACAGATAAGGGTTTACCTTTTCATTTTCTTTAAGGGTAATGTATTATGCTGAGTTTAAAATGAAATTAAAGTGTTTTGGGAGCATATTTGTGGGCATATTTAGGGTTTAGACAATAAAAATAGGCATTATTAGGCATTTTTTAAACCACATCACAATTTTTTTCTGTAAAAGGGTGCTCTTGTAACGCCCACAATTGTCAGGAGTTTACTGTTTATTACTTTGTGTACACAAACAGGATAAACTCACCAGGTAAGATGAGGACTCGGTCATTGGAGGTGAGTGGCCGTCCGTCTTTGTGCCATGTGAGTGTTGGAGGGGGGACAGCATTGGTCTCGCAATAGAGGGAGATGGGGTTATTCAAAATCACGTCTTTCACCTCCCCAGAAGAGCCAGCACCAGAGCTGCCATTTCCCCGGAAACTAGGGGGAACTGAGAAGGAAAGCATTTATTACAATGACTGCATATCAGATCTACATAGAAAACTTACATAGAAAAACCTGACAATGCAGATTAGAGTTAGAGCTGAAATTATCCAGTGTTCATTTAATTTTCCTGGCTGGAGACGAAATACTTGGCCCATGTAGTGGCTACACTGAAAACAACCAACCACTAGAGGGAACAATAAACCAATTAACTATGATGCTGAAGAATCTTTAAGCATATTTTAAACTGTCTAAAACATCCTATGCTGTGTTAAAGTAATAAACCAAGTTTTGTTGACTTCGTGTTAGTTTGTCTAAGCTAAAGCTTTTGTGCAGGTTTCAGGGTATGTGACATGAAGACAGGAGGCTGAGTTGTGTGGGAGCTTGTTCACCTTGTATATTTACATCAAAGTCCTTCTCATCCTCCCCAGCAATGTTGGTTGCGACACAGGTGTATCGGCCTGTATCAGACACCTGAGCCTGCTTTATCTGGACTATGCGACCATTAGTTGTTATTGTAACGCGGCCATCTGTCTTCAAGATCTAGAGAGACAAAGAGTGAGAGAGAAGAGTTTCTGTCTTGAATAATATCATTGAGTGTATTGTGTTTTGCATGATATTTATATCCCATAATGTTTGTTCACATTTTGAAATAACCAAAAGATCAAATAATGTCTTCAATTTTAATCAAACGGCAACACAGTATAGAGACAGAACAGAATCAAAAGATGTGATTAAGAACTGTTGTCCTAAACAGCATTTTAATTAAGTATTTCTTTTTTCATATATATCTTTCAAACATATTTAGTTTCAAATCTTCTCATTATTGTGAATCTCTAACCTGTCCATCCTTGTACCATTGCAGAGTAGGGGTTGGGATGGCCTGGGCCTCACACTCTAGTGTCAGAGTGTTGTTGACTTTGATCTTGACCTCCTTGGGGGCAAATCCTTCTCCTAGAACATCCTTGCTGATAACAGGGGGAACTGTAGGGGAAAACACGCGTACCCACAAGAACAGAAACACGTAAAACAGACAAACACGCAAACACACAGTGTCATCCATACTGTCATAAAGTCAGCAACCTGGCCAAAATTACGAGGACTGAACTCTCACACACTCACTATAAACTTTGACCTCGTAGTTCTTCAGGGTCTCTCCAGCTTCATTTGTAGCTATACATGTGTATCTGCCAGCATCTTCTTCCTGTGCATTTAGAATCTGCAGTGTGCGGCCTCCTGAGAGGAGGGGATGCAGGGGACAATGTGATTAAGCAATTACATTCTATAAAAAATGAATCCAATGCAAAGTGAATGTACTACAATATGCAAAAAGTTAAACACCTCTGGTCAAATTAAAATAAGTTAACACTGTCTATAGGCAACAAACTCAAATTCAGCGTTTTCCTGCCAGTTATATACATTTAGTTGCTGACTTTAATATTGTATTCTCTGCACTTATTGTATTAGTTGTAGATATCTTTACAACTACAGCACGATGGTAGGCAGGAAAAAGCTATGGTACAGGAGACTGTGTTGGGACTAACCTGGCAACACTCTGACATTCCGACTGGACTCAAATGGTGTTCCATCTTTGAGCCAGGTGATGATGGCAGGGGGGTAGGACTGTGCTTCACACACCAGAGATGTAGGGCTGTTAAGAGTCACAGTTACCTCCTCAGAGGAGCCTTCAGGTCCAGAGCCAGCAATTGTGGGAGAAACTTGGGGACAAAGACAGACTTCAGTATTTGAGATATGTAAACATATACACAAGACCAGACCAACACTACACTATAGAGAAACCAAGACACGAACAAATTCTGCTAAATAGTCTTGTTCAGTTGAGTAGCTTCACTCCAAAACAAGCAACACCTACAACATTTGCTTCTTTAGTTTTGTGCTAAAACTAGGAGGCTAATAAATACTTATAACAAATACTTATATAAACAAGTACAACCCACCATTCAACATTGCGCTAACTGTATGCCTACACCATGACACTATAAACATGCTGACTGTTTAATTTTACATTGCTCATACATTCTTTACATGTTAGAAATTTTAGATCTAGATATTTCTTTTAATATAGATATTCTCAGCCTTTATTTTTGATGATGTGATGCGACTATTAAATGCAGACATCCTGTATAAACACAAAACCACAAATACACACACAGACATACCAAGAACATTAAGGTTGAAATGTGTGCTCCGGTCTCCAGCGCTGTTGGATGCCAGGCAGCTGTACCGGCCTGTGTCGGTCACCTGGGTGTTGCTGATATGCAGGAAGCGCCCGTGTGACATTACCTGCAGCCGCACTTCATCCACCACAGGTTGGCCGTCCTTCAGCCATGTTATCTCCGGCACTGGGTTCCCTAAACAACAAGATCAGAGATCAGTGCAGATATAACATGAAAAGATAGACTGTTAAGGTATGTGCATCTGTTTTGTGTATTTGGTCAGCACTGATGACATACCTGTGACCTCACAGGTCAGGGTGACATTCTGTCCCTCCTTCACTCTCATGTCCTGCAATCCACCTTCATTTACAATGCTAGGGGGAACTAATCACAAATAGACCATTCAGGTTAGCGAACACACAAGGTAACGATGAAAGGACAACTAGAAAAGATCCTAAATTACTTTACATTAAACAATTACATACTTATAGAAGTTTTACAGACCAACTGGCAATGCACAAGTTAACTGAATAGTTTTATTAAATGGGGCCAATAGGCATCCAGTAACATTACCCAATACATCCAGGTCAAAGTTCTTCCTGTCCTCTCCAGCAGCATTTGATACAACACAGGTATACCTCCCAGCATCCTCCACTGAGGCATGCATCAAACGCAGGCTTCGTCCACCTAAGAAAAGCACAATGAAATCCAAGCAATCACATTTTGCACATTGGATGTATACATCACAGTAGACGGTAATGTAGTAGAACTTTATCTTCTATGCAATGTTAACTGTCAGTTAATAATAAATTCCAACAATAATACTGTACTTAATTAAAAGTCTGTGCAAACAGAACAACAGAACTCATTAACTACACATATACTTTGAACACTACTTGAAAAGATTAGAACATACATTTTTAGTCTGAAAAAGAATGCTGGAAAACATGCAAATTAAACCAAGATGCTCATGAATTATACCTCCCCATAGACAGTGGAAAAGCTTGTCCAAAGGAAAGATGGCCAGTTGAATTGTTGTATTAAAGTGGTATTAATACCACCCTTGGAAGTAATTTGATGCATTTCTTTTGCACAAAAGACATGTAATGCTGTTGGTAATTATATGATAATTATGTTACAACCAGCAAAAATGTAAGCTACATTGTAAGGTTCTACAATGTTCACGGACTACAGAACAGGGACCGGCAATCCCCCCTTGGGACGCACTTTGGGATAGACAAGTAAAAAAATCACGCAAATTATCAAACAGCCTAAGTAAAATGATCAAGGTACTCTTGAGCAAGGTACCGTCCCCACACACTGCTCAATGAGCACCCCCCGCTAGTGGCAGCCCACTGCTTCACTTGGTGAATGGGTTATTCATTTTGTCATTTATTCATTCATTTTCTGTAACCGCTTATTCCTTACTAGGATCGCGGATACTCGGAGCCTATCCTGGGGTGTACAGGCGTGAGGCAGGGACTCACATGGGGAGGGGCGCCAGTCCCCCGCAAGGCACACATAGACACACCATTCGCTCACACCTACAGATTCGAACCCCCAACCCTGGAGGTGTGAAGCAACAGTAGTACACCGTGGGTCCGTGAATGGGTTTAACGCAGAGAAAGAATTTCACATTGTTCACACTGTGTGCTATGATGCAGTATGTTCACACGTGACTTTATTTTAAACAAAAAGAGAATGAAACAGTAAATGTAACAAACATAACTTATGTTGTTATGGGGCAACCAATTATCTGAACATGAACTTTTTTTGACATTAAGGCTTTACAGGAGTGACAGTGGGAGTGGGACAAGAAACGATTAAGTTGCAGGCAGGAGCAGGACAAATTACTTCGGATTTCTGAGGGATAAAGGACTTAAAAATTCATTCTGCATAGACCTCACCTTCAAAGCTGAATCTGGATCACAACTGTATCATTCACTAGAATCATTCTGCAGATGTTAACTGTTTGTCTACTTAATGCTTTGTTTTTTTGGTCTTTTCCTTCAGCTTCAATAGTCAGTATTCACCAGCATCAGAGTGAGTAGCCAGTCTAATTACATTTTCATATCAGCGATAATTACTAATTGCTGAATGTAGCCTTGAAATTTTACTCTTGGCAGTCAAAGTAAATAACTAAGCTGTCCCTCAAGAAGTCACTCGTAAGGTTGCAGCGCATCTCAGCAGAAAATACACCCCATAAATGTCCACATTGTTTCATGGGAAATGGAAGCGCTTGTCCAGACAGCTGTTTAAACAAGTGACTCGACGCACCCACACAAATCACTCTCACTTTCATTCATCCAATTTCACAATGTTTTCAAATGAATACTTATCAGGAGAGGATGTGAAAACACTTCATACTCTATCACACACAGACGCAAACTCTAGCATAAAATGTGCCTGCATTAGTGTCGATGATAAGTGCCATAAAACTGCAAAAGTGTCAGCAAAAGTGGCTTGTATTACAATAGCCTTCAGTTTGTCTATGACCTCAGTACTGAGTGGACAAATTTGGACATGTCCAGAAATCCAGGCAATAAAGTAGCCATCAGGGAAGTAAAAACGTAAGTAACCATGAAAGTCTGGCCACTGTAACTATGCCTTTTTGTGCAGCGGAGCTTGATTCACTGCATCTTTTTCCAGAGGTGACCTCTGCTTTGGTTTATGACGTCTGGATCAGCATGGCGTTCAGTGATGGATGTACCTCACACACTTGCGGCCGATTCTCAAGCAGCTGCTGTTTGCTTTGGAGAGCATGAATGCACATTTTTCACTTGTTTCAAATATGAGAAGCCCCTGCCTTACTGTTTGTCTTTTCAATTGTCCCTTTTGCGCTGTTGCATTTGGCCTGCTGTCTTACTGATCTTATTACAATTTGTTACGGTTGACTTTTAACCACCTGTCTGACCTCTGTCTGCAAACTGCCACTGAGGACTCCACCTCAATTCTGCAAATTCAGGAGATGAAATAAACAGTGGAACCGGGTCCTGAAAGCAACTGCTTCAATTTACATTGTGATACATGCATCCTGATCTGACACAACACAAGAACTTTTCAGTACATCTAATCTGAGCAAGACAGAGGCAAGCAAATCACATTAACAATTGTATTAAGCCACATTAACAGGCTTAATGTAATTGCTAATGTGACTTAGTTCCTGAGGTAAGAATATGTGAAAAGAGATTAGGTGCAGCACGACATATTAAAGTTTAAGCATGAAGAGTGGAAGCATTAAACACCATTTAGGCATCATTTTTACAAAGCCTGTTCAGAAAAAAATATTTTAGAGCCTGTTAACAGTCTGTTGACAATATTTTAATGTCATGTTTTCTTCATATTTTAGCTGATAACAATACTGAACTGAAATATAGCAAATGTGAGCAAATCTGTCTACAATTCTGACCACTCAAACTGGATTTGATCCAATCGATGTAACTTCTGAATCCTCAAGTGTATGAAGTTCTGATTTAGGAAACAAAATGTGCAGTGTGTACAGATTGTTGCATAAGTAGTTACAGTTTATTAGATTTGGTGCAGTGTGGAAACATTGACAAAAAATGTTTTTTGTCTGCTCCACTTTCTGAGATGTCAGAAAAAAGGCATACTGTGACACATTGTGAATGTGTATTGTGAAATTTTCTTAAAAAGTATCAGGATATTATATTTTTGTCATATTCCTACTAGCTAAATCTATATAAATCTATTGCACTCTGATTGTGTCTGACGCTGATAATGATATTTTAATGAAGGCAGTTTGGAGCAATTACAGAATCTGGAGGCTCATACCTGAGATTATGCGAACAGAGCTGGATGCGCTGATTGGCCGGCCATCTTTGAGCCAGGTGATCACAGGTAATGGGATGCCAGATGCTTCACAGGTGAGGGCAACTGGGTTCCTCACCACCACACTGACATTCTCAGGCACATGAGTCTGCCTGCTGATACTTGCCGGAACTATATGCACACACATCACATTCATAATAAGACAAATACATCGAGCACATTTTGAAAAATAGTAAGTAAAGTGATCGTTCCAGCATGATCCAATACATCAGTAGCCCCCAATAGTGTAAGCTTTTTACCAATGGGCACTCAGACTGTTACGGGGTTATGGAATGTATATGTTTTTTCTATGTCTATAAAAAGATCCACTAACAAATGTGATGATAACACCCAGTTATTACAAAACACTTTATTTAAATCAATTAAATGAAATACCCACTCACAATGTACAACCAACACAATACAATCAAATGCACTAACTGAACATAAGTGGTTTGCCACTACAGGGAGTGCAGAATTATTAGGCAAGTTGTATTTTTGAGGAATAATCTTATTATTGAACAACAACCATGTTCT
>JBBPCX010000160.1:18785597-18800204 GCA_037974365.1 Hydrocynus forskahlii
GTCAGTCAAAATATCTTTGCCAGATGTATAACCACATAAGTCTAAGGTTCAGACATACACAGCATGCAAGGAAAATACAACACACTCATTCCAACTTTATTCAAATAAGCATGAGATATGAGAGATCTTGGTGGGTCAAAATGACTGATTGTAACTAACCTTGCACAGGTCTGCTGGAAGTCATTTTGAAATCCAGGGTCTGTTTCCTGGAAAATCCGGCTCTGAAGTCAATGGTGCTTAGTCCTGTGATACGGACTGAGTGTCGACCCTCACTTATTGTCTAGGGTCAAAACAGAATCAAAATATTAAACAGCACTGAATTGTACTGGAAAGTATTCAATATTGAAAAGAATCTAAGAATTTCATTGGGAATTACATGCACAGGACACAACACGATATACACGTTCAAAGGGACGCTCCACTTTGTCTAACAGATAAACAAAACAGAGCAGAAATATTACTGACAAAACAATTATTTGATTCTCAGAAAAGGCTTTTATTTATGATTCATGAAAAGAGTTTTAAGAAATATGAATCCAAATAATATAAAGAATCAACAAAAACAATCAGTTTTGACTGCTGGATTTCTATCATTGTTTTATAGTCTGGAGATATAGTCTGGAGAATTTGTCTATTAGGGCAATCTAGCATTGTAAACATATGAAGACTTTTGCGCCCAAAAACTTTTTAAAGATTTTTTTTGGTATATTGTCAGGAATGGGCTTTATACATAGCAAAACTATTAGTGCTATTCTACAAAAAACAGCACTTTTTTTTTGAGAAATAAAACGTGTATTAACACACAGTGACCAGAACATTTTTATTCTGCAAGTATGTTTCTTTTTACTCTACTTCCTGGCAAGAGGAGTAACTGATTCAAGTCATTTAAGCCCCAGTCCTGCTGTGATCTCCCATCTGCTTTATGACTATATCAGCGCTGAAGGCTCGGAGAGGACTTGGTGATGTCTTCAGACCTTTGCTCTGAGATCCTGCCGCCACACGCAACCATGGCAACCGCTCCTGAGGGCCGCTCGCATACTTTCAAAATTACAACCTTCCTAAACTATTATCACGGGCCGTAAAAAACGGTGCAGTATGAAGCCAAAAAGCACTCATCGCCCAGGTCAGTGGTTCTGAGGGGTTCCTCTGGGAGGTGTAGGAGAGGAGCATGCAGGAGAGGGTCGCTGAGGATAGAAGATATGGGGGTGGACATTAAAACATAAAATATCCAGAGAGAAAGACAGCAAAAGCCATCTGGGAAAGGAGCCTCAGTAGCTCCTCGCTCCTTCCTTTGGGGTCTTTTACTTTTCCACGGGTCACAGGAACCCAATTAACAGCAGATTAAATGAGGATCAGATGACCTCATGCTGAGCCCTTGGAGATTGACTCGTGCTAACAATGTCAAAACCCATTACCGGGTGCAAGGGTGGAAGCTAAGACGCTGTCCAAACGTTCACTAATCTAGCCCTAAACAGCCCAGGGCCAGCACTCATAATCAGTTTAGAATCAGTAACAAGTTTATAGTAATCACAGTGAGAAAGAGGCATGTTTCAGGTCGAGTCACGACCCAGACAGGCCAAATCCACATCGCAACATTGACAGTTGAGAGAATTTAACATTTTAGCCTGGAGCCAAAACCGCAAACTGTAAAATACATTTTAGAATTAGATAAAGCTCATCCTTATGAGTTAGCTATGTTAGATTTTTGATTGAAATGTTCCAAATTATTTTCATCAAAATAATAGTTTGACACAGAATTAAATAGACAGTTTTTCGCTTTCACCCCAGATATAGTCAATGTTGGTTCAGAACCAATATTGCAAACAAACACTAGAAGTAAACAGTCACCCAAATTTTTTCCATAAATATTTCTTCAAAAAATTTTGTGACATTGATCATTGAAAATACAGAGGAATCTGATGAAGAATTAGTTCCTGTAGCAGTTATGTTTTGCTGATTTTTATACTGTTATAATGTGTCCTTAACCTTAATGAACAGCTGGATGTGGTTCGAGCAGGTTGAGAGAGCCCTGATGATGTATTGTACAAGAACAATCTGGGTGACTATTAAGTTATATTGTTTGCTAGCTACATCAACCTAACTAAGGAAGTAGAATTTGAAAACCCAACATGTTGATCAACTACATTTGGAGTAATTATTTAAATTAGTTTCTTTTTTGCTGAACTCTTCTGTTGAAGGCAGGAGTGTCTTTTGAGAGACCCCTTCTTTTTCCCACACTGGGAACAGCTGAGCAGCACGACAAAAAAAAACAAAAAAACGCAAGCATACAAAGTCAAGGGAGGACAGAGGCTATGAATTTTAGGGGAGGATGGGAGGAAGTTAATATATGTAAGTGTGGAGTGATGCGCAATGGAGCTACAGAAACCAGCACAAAAGATGAATGTAATCATTAAATTCACAAAATTAGTGAAGGATGGGGAATGAAGGAAGGGGAAAAGAAGGAGTAAAAAAATCAGTCAAAATGGAGACACACAAAACTCCAGCATAGATCACTCTGGAAAAAGGCCTCAGGTGGCCTCTGAGAATGATGTGCTCTGTCTATCACTTGGGAAGTAAATCATCCAACAGTCCAGCCATTCAGAACAAAAAGAAAAGGGTCACCAGGGGACTTCAGACCACACAGGGCTTCATAAGAAACACAAATCAGTCAGAAAAAAATGTGTACGATTTCCTTTTGACTGGGCCTTAGACGTGCACCCTGACGCTGACCCCTGTTCCTGACAGTCATGCTGTGGGGCTTCCAGGGCCCTGGACCAGGACACAAATCCTCAAGGCACTAAACACTGCTACAGTTTCCCTAACATGCTCTAACTTTGGCCAAACAGATGAAGGTCAAGTCTCCATGATGCAATAACTATCGTTCTGAAGATCCGACCCAAATATATGCTTAGAAATAAAATGATCTAGGTGACTTTGAGACTCCACAGGGCTGATATAGGATAAGCTTTCATATTTCACACGTCAGTGAATACAGTTAAAAAAGAAAGAAGCTGATCTTAGCTTAGCATGGTTAGCATACTAAGATGCTTCATCCACATAAAAGTATCTGTTGGAAGAACCAGGATGTTGCTCACCTTTATAGACCACATTCCTGGTGACGGATCTTTAAGGTTGAGAACTTTGGCAGAGTTTGGGATGTGAAGGAGCTCTGTCAGTCCATCCTTGCTCCCAATCAGCTTCCCTGTAAACAAACATTAATGTTGTCAAACTGAATTGGACTAATTTGCACCCAAGTTTTCTTTGGCATCTAATAATGCACATAATTTAGTTTGGGGGCTGGTCGATATTGTCAGACTGAAGAATTTTAATCGAGGCACTGAAATTTGTGGTGCATGGGCTGGCATAAGATGATGATGTTGTTCCCACCCTGAGGGTTGCGAATCTCAATGCCTGGCGCTGGTCCGCTCAGGGCGACTGTCACCTCCTTCAGGCTGGGGTCAAAGGGGATCTGCCAGGTGTTGCTGACTGGATTGTAGTGGTCAGTGGAGAGCAGGTGTACTTTAGAGGACTGTACTGCCTCCTCCACCCATTTCAGGACCTGTGCAAAGAAAGGACATATAGACACATACACAAAAATGTAAGCTTGGTAGAAGGATGGATGGCTGGTCGGACGGATGAACAAATGCAGTCAAAAGAACAGTTACAGATGTACTTTGTGATGTACCCTATTTGGAATTCCCACATAGATATCTGATGAACTGATGGATCTAGATATATGGCTGATTCCAATTTCTTTACACTCTTAAAGGTTCATTCCTGATTTTTATGGCACCTTTTAGCCATTTTTAACCTAAAGGTCATATTATGTAGGGTGAACGAGAACATGAAACACACTGGTTCCAAAGAGACCTCTAAACTTAGAGCCTCTACAAGCATTCAGATCCCTACCACAGCCACTTCACAAGAGTCTCACACAAACACCAAAACACCTCTACTGTGTATCACTGGCAGTATTTGAACCCATACTGTAAAGAATGTATCACAGAACTGTATATTAACATTTTTAGCCCAACTCTGCTACTTGAGGTAGAGGAAGAACAGAAGAGAACATCCTTGCACAAAAATGTGGTTCTGCAAACTGACACTGGGTTACAACCATCAGGGCACGTCAAAGAATATTAAATGTTTCATAGGCAGCATATGAGAAATCCATGCACAAAAATGTGGTTCTGCATATTGACACTGGGTTACAACCATCAGGGCCTGTCAAAGACTATTGAATGTTTCATAAGAAGCATATGAGAAAGGTGCAGAGTTATACCTCCAAATAAAAACTCTTTTATGTCCACTGGACATTCCAACTTGGTTTTGGTTCAAACATCAAAATGTTGGACCTAAGCACGCCTAAGCATATATGGTGATTGATATGACGTCTCTTGGCCCTCTTGAAAGACAAAAATATTCTAAAGTCTTGTTTTCCAGAAGGTTGAAGAGTGAAATAGGGGCTTGGACCCATGGCCACGTTCTCCACAGCTTGGATGCAGCAAGGCTGCACTTGATGTTCATATTTACCTTACCCATGGGAGACTGAGGCCTACAGCAGGGCCAAGTCGTCTCAGATTCATGCTGTAAACATCAACATGGATGAAGCAAGATGACACCAGAAATCATTCTTCTGCTTCTGCAGTTTCAGTAGGTATTTAAACAGTGGAGCTGTTTAAGAATTCTGGCTGCCACGTGATCATCACACAGTGAATGGCATTAGTTATGGATTTTTAACCGATTCACTACATATAAACCAGAGATTTTACTTCATTGACATCTAGGAATGAACAATGACACAGGGACCGTAGTGAAAAAAATCCTCAGGGAGCTTAGATTTGACCAACATAATCAATCATTTACAAATGGATTTATTGCACCCCAGAAAAGAATGCTAAAGCCATACTGGACTACTGCCAAATTTACATCATTTACTTAAAAACAAATAATGAGTACTTCTTTCTAATGTTTATTCAGGTAGATTTGGTTCCAGTTTTCACACTAATTAAAAGCTTATAAACCAGCATTGGTAGATATGCACATGGAAAAAAAGGTAATATCAGCATTGGGCCAAACATTTCCCTCTCGGTGCATCCCTCTTAAAGACAATGAACTTTATGTGTCTCTATGTGTGTATGTGTGTGGAAAGAAAAAAAAGAAAAAGGAAGAAAGAAAGAAAGTTAGTTCTCACCTCAAGAAAGATCTCACCTCAAGAAAGAAAGGAAGTTAGTTCTCACCTCGTTGACCTGTTTCTTGTCCAGGTGGAAGACTTGTCCCGAGCTGGTGGAGGCTATTTCCTCATACACCTTGTAGCCAATATGTGATCTGTCATCACAGTCACCAGTCAACACAAACACCACCTGCACACACACACACACACACACAAACACAGACACACATTTGAACACTCTGAACACAAACAGCTCTTCTTAAAATGTTCTTTTAACTTAAACAAGAAGGCAGAATGACTACCTGAGACTGTTTCTGTTGAATAAGCTGAAGGACCTCGTGGGTCAGTTTGTAGTCTTTTGAACGGGCATCTGTGAAAACGTAAATGTAGGATCCAGGCAAAGAGATCTCCAAGGCAATCTTGATAGCTCCTATGCTCATCTCAGGACAGTCTCCACCTCCCTGGTGACCAATTAAATCAAAATTTTCATTTTCACAAAGCAGCTTAACAGAACTTCCGACTCCAAACCTCCAATAAGCAAGCTGAGAACAGCAGTGGCACAAAAAAACACTAACAAGACCTAAAAGAGAGAATCATCAAACGCATCCTTCTCTGGTCCCCAGTGGACAGTGGAATCATGATATGTAATACACGTATTTGGTACTCGTGATAAGCAGAACAAGTATACATGCAAGAATAAAAGAAGAACATATAGCTTAAACAACATATGACAAAAACATGCAGAGGAACGGTCTATGAGATCTTTGCCAGTCATCAAAGGTCAGGCATAATAATCAGGAGATCATGAGTTTGACCACAAGCAGAACCGACCATGTTTACAGGGTAAAAACAAAGATGGACTAAAGAAAAAATGCTAGGGTGTAAAAAGGCTAGTATAAGTGTGCAGCAATATTACAACCTCAAGAAACAGGTAAGGAGTTTATGAGGTTTATTACAAATCATTACGGATGTTTGAGACACATGTTATACTATTCACTTAAAACTCTAAAGAATGTTCATTTAATCCTTTAGAAAAGGTGCCAGGCTCCCTGTGGTTGCAGCGGTGTTAGGCTGCTATCGACAGAGGTTGAAGATGTCTGCTTTTTAATAAGCCACCTATGCAGTTTTTGGTCTAACCAAGCACAAAATAAAATAAGAATGGAACTTATACGTTGCCGTCAACAGGTCCAAAACATGCTACAGAATGCATGGCAAAGTGAACTGTGTCAGCAGCAGCACCGTGAGGGACACGCCCCCTACTCAAACAGGCCAATTGGAAAGCAGCTCAGTTTTAAAAACCATTTTTTTTCTCCTGAGTTTTCATTGGACAGACAGAGCATTTCGCAGGGTGGGCACGGCTTGTCTCTGTGCCCACCCCAGGCCCCCCATGGTCACGCCCCTGCTGCAGAGTAAAGTTTCATCTACAATCTGCCACACCTGAGTTTCTTCAGAAGTGCTTGATTGATTGGATCTGATGCCTTGGTGCAGAGATACCTAGTCCTGTTCCTGAAGACCTGCCACCCGAACTCTCGTAACACTCAGAATAATGATTATGATGATTATGGCAGATTATGAAGGCCTTCAGAGAGTCCAAATATTTAAATAAAGTGAGAAATGAGCACTCCAGGTTGGAAGGTCTCCACATTAAAGACTGAGCATGTCGGAATGCTAAGCTAGGCAAGCTGGAGGTCTACCCCGAGTTAGGTGTAGGTGGTAGTAGCTTAGTGGGTAAGACACTTGACTGTGAACAACCCCAAGGTTTCAGGTTCAAACCTCCACTTTCTACCACTGTGTCTTCGAGAAAGCCACTTAACCCTCAGTTGCTCCAGGGGCACTGTCTGGATAAGGGAGTCTGCCAAATGCCACTTTACTTACTCAGTTATCACATGAAGATACAATTGGACTGGAGTTGATTATTGAATAAAACTTTATACATGTTATTGTCAGTTGAAAGGTACACAAGTTGTCCTCAGTTTGGTTCCAGTAAATGCCCAAATATCAATGCTAAATTACTGGGTGCATGCCTAACTTGCTCTCTCTCTTTCTGTCTACTGGGAAGTCATCTTGAAATTATCTGTCCAGAAGTCTTCAGGACCAGCAAAACATCTGCAAGCAAGTATTCTATATCTTGTCTCACCAGAGAATGGCATGGAATTCATGAAACTTTTCTTTCAGACAAACACACATATACACATACACACACTTTTGTTAGGTCCTAGAAGCTCTCATACTCCCACAAGCAGTCTGCAGGATAAGAAATATTTGCAGACAAACTATTTTTGGTACCTTTGTAATTCAGAATTGCTGTTCATTGGACTTTTTTTTCTGTTCACCACTTTGGATTGTTTTGTTCATACTAAAAAATAAACACTGAGATGTTTGTCCAAGTTTCTCCTGTTTGGCTGCTTGTCTTCCTCAGGGATATACACAGACACACACACCTACACACCAACACAAACATCTGCAGCAGCCTCCATCTAACCTAGAAAACATGCAGCTTGTTTTGTACTTCCTCTTAAAAAAAGCGAGAGAATGCAGCCAGTGCCTGTGGAGAGCAGCACTTAATCAGTTTGTCTGCTCCTCTACTCCACAGGGATGAATCACTGACTGAGAAGAGAATAGACTGGCATGGTATGTAGGAGACTTTTTCTCCAATATGGCACTATGATAAAATATCAGTCCATATATATATACATGAGCTTATATAATAAGAAAGAGCAAAACGAAGTGAAACATTTACAATTACGGCATTTGGCAGACCCTCCTATCCATAACCGTGTATATGTCCCTCACACTAATAAACCTAGCCATTAACAAACTGAGCTTCTGTCTGAGGAAATACTCTACCAGGGCCCCGTCAGATTGCTCATAAAAGATATGATAGATAGCTTGTTTTACTTTTATTTTGTTTTTGTTTTGTGAGTTGTGAGGTGTTTGTTAGTAGGTTAAGGTATGAATGTGTAGTTATTATCCTAAGTCCTCACTGAAGAGGTGAGCCATTAACCCAAGTGTTCATTGAAGAAGAGGGTCTTCAGTCACAGACTGAAGACAACAAGGGACTCAGCAGTTTTAACTGTCTGGAGAACTTCGTTCCACCACTTAAGTGCCAAAACTGAGAAGAATCTTGATGCATGTCTTCAATCACACTTCGTGTGCGCTCCGGACATTCTTGCCATGGAAGCTTAGTGTAAAAGGCTACACTCATTAACATGAAACAGGCTCTTGGTAATTCTCTCCGATGTCACTCTTTTGAGCAGATGAGTGTGTTCCTCTTTACACTTTCAGAAAAAGGGTACTAAACTGTGTTTTATAAACACTTCTGGGTGGAACTCTCAATGGTACATCTTCAGTGCCTTTTGTTTGGGAACTAACAGTCTTTTTTGGTCCTCAGTGGTTTTCAAATGCTTTTAGTTCTGGCGATGAGTCTGGTTTTCCATCTACGCTAAAGCTTCAGCTTCACGGTTGAAGCGATGTACTACCCTGCTAAGGCAATGTAACTGAATGCATGAAATAGGATTTTGACAGTATTAAAAACAATCCAGTAAAGATGATTTTAAACATATGTAACTGCACCACAATGCCAATTTAGAGCTTTATTTATACGGAAAATGGTAAAGCATGAGTGAATGTATCTAAACTTTTGACTTGTACTGTATCCAGCTAATTCTGCTCTGTCAGACCATACCGATGGTTTGAAGCCAAATGGAATTCAAAGGTTCATGGCAAATGCACTCCCTTGCAATCCAAATAAACTCCCTGATCCACCAAGCACGAGAGCTTCAAGCAGAGAGGACACACACTCGCGTGCCAGATACGCTCTTTACCACGCCAAGGATCCTGTCTCGCGGGTAGAATGCACCCCAGCACTGCCGGAAATGCATCGCTCGGCTTGACTTTTGGGAAAACAGCGCTGCAGATTCCAAGTTATTTATTTAAGAGATAAACTGAGTGAATGAGACTTGCTTTGGATGACATAGAAACTAATACAAGGTTTCACAAAGTAAGCAAACTGTTGTACTGCACACTTGGTGCTGTTCGACCATGGTGATCTACACTGCAAATCAAACATCTGTGGGCACCTTGTCCTATGAAATTAAAATGTTCTTACTGGGACTTCATGATTGCTTATCAGCTTGGTAAGCAAGACAGCTAAATTCAGTTTCAGACACACTAATAACCTCCAGATATGACCACATTGGCTGACAATTAATCCCTTAAGCTGCGAGTTAGACAGTGTTAAGTTTTGCAAGATGGTCATTTTGGTAGCTGGCTTCCAACGCTCGTTAGGTAACAATAGCTAAATGACTTCTATATTTTCCTTTTTACAACCGTCATTTCTTACTAAATCGTTTAAAGTCTGAAAGCTAATTTACCGAGCCCTACAACGGGCCTACTACTGAGTTCGGGTTCATGAGTAAATTATCAACTTCACTCACTGGACTGCTGAAAGTGCATTGTAACTTTACAATAACTAGGAAGTTACAATCATTGGAGGTAGTAACTCCTCTTACACTACTTATAAATTACACACAATTTACCTATCATTCAACTACAACATTATTAAAGAAAAATGCACAGAGTATCCTCCAAAACAGGCCCAAACTGAATTTCATGGCGGCTGTCAAATAGGGTTAACACCTGAAAGGAGTACAGATGAGTGAGTGTTCACAACACAACAAGGGGATAAAGGGGCACAACACAGGCCAGTAGTTCCACAAACATTGTCATAAACATTTACACATAGGCTTATGTCCATACGGTTATTTGTAACTGCGATCTTCGGAACAGCATAGTCTCACCTGCACATACAGCTCCCTCAACTCAGCCTGAAACTTTTTGGGATCCGTTGTTATGGTGACCGGGCCAATCTCTGCAGAAACAAGCAGGCAAGACAGAACACTGTTAGTGGCAGGAATGCAAAGAGCTGGATTACACCCCAGTGACCCCTTCACAGCTCGTGATTAAAATAGCTTTTTTTTTGTTTGAATTCCAGATGAAGGCCAAATATTTGCATTGGCAGACAGCGGCGGATGTCCAGATTCAAAGGTCGGTGCTTGAACCGGAGTGACAGTGAGCTTCCTCTGAAGTGCCTGGTCCCTCGTTTATCACTGGAGAAAAATGTCTAAACTGCTGCTTAAATGGAATGTTGAGCATCCATACACACAACAAAATGCGATTTATCAAACGAGGCAAACACTGTGGCACAGGAACGCCAGCTAGTGCTTAATGTTGATGAACACAGGTTGTTCTGGACAACTATTGCTATTCTCTTAAACAATCCTGCTGTTTTTTTTTTTACTGAGAAACAAACCGTTAAGCTCCTTCGCAAAACGCGCTGTGACACTAGTCGTTTGTCTGTTTTGTCTTCTGACACATGGTTCTCAGTTCAGTTCCATTCACATTTAAATCCTAATTCCTTTTTCAGGTTTAGTTTCATTGTTCCGCTGATGATGGTGTGTGATGCTGATCTTCATGGGCCTTTGAAGTTGCGGTACTTGAAACCAGGCCTGCCAGTTACCAGCTATGTCTGGCCGAGGCCTCCAAAACCTCACAGGCAGATTAAAAGCAGACTGGCACCAGTTAGTGTGCCAGGAGGTGCCACAGAACAGCTCTGGATGCTTGCAGGCATGATTTGAGCTCACGGTCCTGGAGCTCAGTCAATGGCTCCCTTTTATCCAGAGGTCAGACTAAAGACCAGTCATCGGCCAGTCAGTCACAGTGCAGTGCATGTGATTCTCCCTAACCAATGTGTGGGAAAGGGTCAGTATGAATGAAATGACTGAAAGGAAATCAGCAAGTCTGCTGTGCAGACTGAAGCACATCTACTTTGACACACAATTTGTGAAGGCCATCCTCTAGCCACTAGGTCCTCATCACTGCTCTGTTTAGAAAGCCAGTAATAGCTGGTCAACAGTCTTGTGGTGAGAAATTGATGAATAGTACATGAGGCACCAAAACTGGGCAGAGGTGGAGGTCTTAAAGTGACCAGTAATAAAGTGGGTAGTCAGTATTTTCTCTAATAGCTGAGGCGATGATAGGGTAATGATGGTGTAGAGAGCTTCAAGTGTAGTCATTCAAATGTTTTGATATCCACATGTTACAGCGACACTCTTGGGAGTCGTGTGTTCGGAATAACTGTCATCTGGATATTCTGAAATACTCATTGCTCAACAAACGCAATGGCAAACATATGAAGCTAAAAATACAAGAGTGTGTTTTTGAGCGATTCCAGTTGGAGTGTATCAGGCAATATCTGACATTGACCATTGCCTTTATTCATCCATCTGCCAGACTGAAATCAAGGTCTTTTTCCCAGAGGGGCCCTGTGTACAGACAAAAACATCTGAACAAATAATAAAACACAAATACTTAAGGTTTCAAATCAGAGTTTAATACACTGCTGTGCTACACAGGCAATAGTCTGTCTGAAGCGCATCTAGCTGCAGGAAAATTCAACTTTAGTACTGAGTAGGGTGGATCTGACCCAAATCCTGTCAGACTGCACCCTGCAGAAGTCATTCCTAGAGTTTGTTCCTCAAACAAGCCCCCATTAGATTTAGCTAGATTGAATGTTAAGAGAGGATGTCCATGATGTTATCTATTAAGGGCAACATCGGATTCATTAGACTCCTTGAAAGAGATCCAGTGCCTCAGCAACTAATTTCAAAATGCACTTGCATGCTTATGTCTGAAAAGAAGGGCTGATTCCACAGCAGTTGATACATAAATCCAGGCAATATTATATCATCTGGAATCTGAGGTGGAATGTGGGGTGGTGGTGGCCTAGTGGGTAGGATGGGTTCGAATCCTACCTTCAGCAGACCACCACTGGGTTCCAGAGCAAGACCCTTACCCCAAGTTCCTCCAGGGAGACTGTACCCTGTAGTTAAGGAATGGAAGTCGCTTTGGATAAAAGCGTCTGCTAAATAATGTAAATGTAAATGTCAATGTAAATGAGATAGCTAACATTAACTTTTTTTTTAATGTAAATATCTGTAAAACAAGTCTTTCTTTGACTAATAGGCAGTCATTTGGCGGGAAGGCTTGTACTGTTCTCGTTAGCGATGTTCTCATCTCCTGTTCACATCAGCTGTTCTCACCCCTAACAGGAAAGACCTTATAACTAAGGTATGCTCCTCTGTCAGTGGCTCAAATTTTAGCGTGAGGTCATCGCTCCGCTGTTGTAAGTGCCAGCGCATGCCGAGTGACCTCATGCTCTGTTTCGAGGCCTGCTCTCTTTTTTTTGCAGCCAAAGCCAGTAGTTGCTTTTTCTCAGCTTGCTTTGTTCCTGGTTCTAATGAGCTGTGAAGCTTTTCAGAGCTGCCTTTTCCAAGGCCATGAGAAGGGACGAGTGACTTCAGTATCGCAGCTGTTCTGCTTTATGCACTGTGCATGGCGGGAAGAAATTATTTCTGCTGACGCATACCAATGCAGGCCAAGCGCAGTTCCCTAAAATACAGAGAACAGTTAAAACAATTTTAACCTTGCACTTAAAAGCTCTCTTTAAAACTCTTTGTAGTGCTGAACCACAGCACAAACCTTAAAGGGGTGACCGCTTAGAGGAGCCAGGAATTCCAAATGAGTGTCACGCCAAAAATTATAGGGACATGTTGAAAGAAAGAGATCAAGAAGGCCGAACTGGAAAGCCATTTAAAAGCCTTCTATGAATTGGCTGGTCACATAGGCTATGTACATTTTGCACTGTCAGAAAATGTTTTTACCTTTCAGGGTACAAATACAGCCAGTGGATTGGTACCCTTAGTGTTACACCTTTATGTAGTGAATCTAATCTTACTGCATTCCACTGCAGTTATACATTTTAATACACACGCTGTCTTGGCTCCAGCCTTAAATGTACGTTTTTTGTTTTTAAAATAGGTAGCTGATAAAAAGATACAAAGGTAGCACATCATTGTATGTTAAGGACCACGGTGTACCCTTGAGGGTACATTTATGGTATTTGTACCTTGGGGAGCTATTATTTACCATGGAAGTATCTTTTTCTGACAGTATACAAGATGTCCACATAGCTACAAAGTGCATGTCAGATCAGTCCAGCAATCATAAAGAGCTTATGTTCATCATGCTGGACCTCCCCTTAGGGAATGGGGCAATACTTTGCATAGACACATAGACATGTGCTTTCAATAACCCTGACAAAACCCATGAACTTTCAAACAGTCTCTGTCCTCTCATGTCCAAACAAAACCCTAAAGCTTTTAGCAGACCCTGAGTTCACATGTCCAAACAATGAACCCCAGAGACGTTTCAGGTCGTCATAAAGCAGATGGTGGATCACTTATCCCATTCCAAAGGTCTACACCTGAATTGATAAGCATGGCATGTCAATTGCGAGAGGGTGCTGCTGTCTCAGTCTTTGTCCAACTGCCTGACACAATTGTTCCGTGTAAAGGAGGGTACTCTGAAAACCACAACAGCTGAGCAGTGACATACCTGGTCCTTCTCACTTACAATTGCCTAAAAAAATTCAATCGCAGCCCAGAGAGACTCTTTTCAAGCCCCAGAATTTTGGCAGCTTTCGAGACCCCTGAAGTGCAGAAAGGGAACATTTGTGTGATCAAAGCTTTGTTTAAAACTAACAGGGAAATCTATTTGGCTCTGTTATATGGAACAGGTTTCTCAGGCAAGCCTTTTCATGAATGGAAAACTTTACAGGGGACGAGGCCATATCTTTTGATTAAGGAGCTTTATCAGAGCTAGCCAGGCACTGTCTGTCTCTAACTCCATTTGGACCAGAAAGCAGTGCCATAGTTAAGACTAACCGAGCACAAAACATACGGAAAGCAGAATAGATGGCTGTACTCGCACAGCTTGGAGAGGCCAAGGACGTCAGTTGCTTGCACACAAATTTATCAATAAGAGCAGTCACTTGTCTCAAGGCCTGAGCCAAAGAATACTTTCAAATAAAACAAGAGGGAATAAAATAAAC
Organism: Hydrocynus forskahlii; assembly: GCA_037974365.1. NCBI lineage: Eukaryota > Metazoa > Chordata > Actinopteri > Characiformes > Alestidae > Hydrocynus > Hydrocynus forskahlii. Next base: position 18,799,721 of record JBBPCX010000160.1, read on the forward strand.
CCAACAGAAAGGTTCCCAAGAACGTTTCTAAAAAATAGCAACTACACATACTTCTGATGGAAACTGCTGAGGTGCTTCCTCAGCACATCTATGGCATAAACATCGACATGTGCATCGTGATCTCAGCGTCGCAGAATTTCAAGACCTTTTCTTCTGACAAAAAGAAATGATGTAAACACAGAATGCTTAACACATTGGAACATCTTTCGAGAGCAGGGGCGATAGAGAGGAAACCAGTGTTGTTAAAGTTTCGTGTAATAAACAACCTGCACAATTTACGGCAAATCCGGTTGTTTTGTTTTTGCTATCTGAGGTAATGCTACGTGAGTTCTCACTCTTCCATGGATGACATGCCCGTTTAAATGTTAACAGAGGGGCTAATGAGACATAAAACATCAGGCAGTAAGCCAGGCCAAGCCAAGCCAAACTTTGCTTCGGACATCACAGCCCAATGATGAAACAGGGCAGTTAAGTGAAACGTTTT
>JBBPCX010000160.1:18805777-18818787 GCA_037974365.1 Hydrocynus forskahlii
GTAGGAGGTGTGAGCGTAGAGAGAGAGAGAGAGAGAGAGAGAGAGAGAGAGAGAGAGAGAGAGAGAGAGAGAGGAAGAGCAAGTTGTACAACTACAGCATAATCCTTTTTTCAAAAGCAAATTTTCTGGGCAGTAAGAATGTATTTGCTCATAAAAAACATTAACATTAGAATAAATACCATTAATATAATTGTGATTTTATGTATGTCAAGGTATTTATGACCATTTCCAACTCTCTCCTTGTTATCAACCAGTGTCAAAGTTTGACTACTTAGCACTTCATTAAATCATATCAGGTGGGTTGACGGCAGAATGTAATAAATTAATAGGATGGCTGGAGGCATACAGGAGAAATCTGGAATCAAAATTTGCTCTTCAAACTACTTTTAAAAACACAAAAATGGATTTGTGTTCATTCAATTACTAATTGCTTACATCAATTATGAACATACACAGTGTCTATACAAGCAAATACACAATTACTGCTCAGATAAATGATCAACCTGTTTGCTTAGGCGCCTAAGACATTTGCATTACTGTGAATATGGTTAAGTACTGATGCTGGAGAACCTGAGAATGACCAGTTCAAAACTGACAATGAAAATGAATTAGGAGATGCATGCACTGGACTAAAGAATGAGTGTTTCCAAACTACATAGTAAAAGTAAAAGAAGAACACCAACTCCAATTCTGGACAGTAACTGAATTCACATGTTTAACAGCATCCAGTGTACCACGAATACTCAGTCAAAGGACAATACTAAGCATTTAGTTTCAATGAGCCTCCCAAATACAAAACACTCCATATTTTAAAAGACGATTCTGTTTAAAGACCAGTATGAGAGTTGGCTTTTAAGACCTATTCCCAAATTATCTGTAAAACATCTTACTAATGTCCTGTGGTTAATGCAATTGGTTCAAGACTTTGCCATGGAGCTAACAAAACAGTACGCCTTTGTGAAGGGCCTGAAAGAGCGGAAAAGAATCCCCTTCAGCTTTTTTTCTTCCAGCTGACTGGCAAAAAATGAAAAGTAAGGATTGCTTTCCATGCAGGCACACCCTCTAACCAAGAAAGAGTCACTGGCAGCGGAAGCCAATGTAAATCTAAGCAAAAACTATCAAGGGTATCAGCAAGGATTTGTGACTGTTACCCACAGAAGCAGCACCAGAACAAAACATTGTCGTCCCAATGCGTAAAAACTACATGCACAGACAGAAAAGGCTAAGGGTGGTTTTAGCTGACACTACCCACAGTTTTAACAAAGACTATGGCTACAAGTAAACGGAATGGAAAAAAGCATGTGACAGTGACTACAAATGCACACATGCTTAGCAGTGAGTTCAACTGACACACATCTGAAGGTGGCTGAAGACCTCCCACTGCGCAGCACCACCAAAGCCACAACGCGCTGTCATGTGGAAAAGGAGAATTCCTCTGGATCTGGTTTAGATCAACTGCACTCCAAGAGGCACTGCCTGAGGGCACAGCTCTGCGTCAATCTCTGAGCTCAGACGGCCACTGAGGGAGCAAATGACAGCACTCGTCATTTTGAGAGGAGTGTGTGTGTGTGTGTGTGTGTGTGTGTGTGTGTGTGTGTGTGTGTGTGTGAGGTGCGGTGTGTCATGGCTATTGGGAGTAGGTGGTCATTTCAAGATTCAAACTGCTCTCTTCAGAGCTTAGGCTACTGTGGAAACTATCTGGTCTGAAATCCCAAAGTTCAAAGCCCCCAAGCTTAAGGATGCTCTTCTGGTTAATGTTCAGGACAGTTTCAGTTCTCAAGTCTAAGCTGAAAACCTATTTATTCAGTCAGGCTTTCAGTAATTAAATTTTCCTGTTGGATAAACGGTGCAGCTCGGGGAGTTCACGGACACAGAGAACTGAAAGCAACTGGAATGCTGAGTCTGTTGTCCCGTCCCTCTTACATGATCAGTTTTGTTTGTTGGCAGAGAAGTGAGGGGGGGGGGGATACCAGTGTCTCAAGGTGCTCTCATGTCTGTGGTACCTCTCAGATCTTATTTATTTTTAGCTAGGCTATAATGGCTTTTTACATAAGTTATGATTTAGCTAGAAGCTGGGTTCCCCTTTCTTCCTATAGCTTTAAGGAGTTTTTCTTGCCTCTGTCAGCCTTGGCTTGCTCAGGATGCAATCCAGAAGAAGCACCCTAACACATTCACAACACCAGAGAAGGTCTTTCCATTCAACCTCATCATCACAGCTGCTTTTTATGCTTCTTTTGTAGCTTCTTTCTGTTCCGCTCTGAGCCCCCTCTTGTTTACTATGACGATGGACAGGTTGACAGGTGGACTATGATGTTTGCAGATGACACTGTGATCTGTAGTGAGAGTAGAAAGCAGGTTGAGGAGACCCTGGAGAGATGGAGATATGCTCTGGAAAGGAGAGGAATGAAGTTCAGTAGGACTAAGACAGAATACCTGTGCGTGAATGAGAGGGAGGACAGTGGAATGCCAAGGATGCAGGGAGTAGAGCCGGTGAAGGTAAATGAGTTACTGCGGTCAAAAGTCCAGAGTAACCGGAAGTGTGAAAAAGAGGTGAAGAAGAGAAGGCAGGCAGGGTGTAATGGTTGGAGAAGAGTGGCAGGAGTGATTTGTGACAAGCAGGTACCAGTGAAAGGGACGGTGTACAAGACGGTAGTGAGACCAGCTATGTTGTCTGGTTTTGAGAGAGTGGCACTGACGAAAAGACGGGAAACAGAGCTGGAGGTGGCAGAGTTGAAAATGTTAAGATATACAGTACACTGGGAGCGACGAGGATGGACAGGATCAGGAATGTGTTTTTTAGAGGGACAGCTGGAGTTGGACCTTTTGGAGGAAAAGTCAGAGAGGCGAAATTGCGTTGGTTTGGGCATGTGCTGAGGAGAGACTCTGAGTGTGTTGGGAGAAGGATGCTGAGGAGAGACTCGGAGTGTGTTGGGAGATGGATGCTGAGGATGGAGCTGCAGGGAAGAGGAAAAGAAGAAGGCCTAGTAGAAGGTTTATGGATGTGGTAAGGGCGAGGACATGCAGGCAGGTGGTGTGAGAGAGGAAGATGCAGAGGATAGAAGGAAATGAAGACGATTGCTCCCTAATCGGGAGCAGGGGAAAGTAGAAGAGAAAGAGTCGCTTCTTTCTTTTCTTGCATCAACCCCTGTTGGTATTCATTTTATACAGAAACGTGCAGAAACGAGAGCTTCCAGCACAAGTTTGGTCTGATGATGAATACAGCGATAGAAATGGTTAAATATAACTTCAAGCATATCCACTTTAGCTCAAAAACAGGAGAGAAAAAGCACACATAGTTGCATTGACGGGCTGATTATTTTCAAACCACAGCATACAGTGACAAACGTCTTTTATATTAATAATCTGATCTTTAGTGTCATAAAGTCTATTCATTAGCCCATTTTTGATCAGATCAGAACAAGGCATATGTCTCTACCATGTGTGAACAGGGCATAAGTGTCATAAAACTGTGTGTGTGTGTGTGTGTGTGTGTGTGTGTGTGTGTGTGTGTGTGTGTGTGTTTAAAGGAGATTACAGGTCTACTAATGCTGACAACTACAGAAAACAAGTGGGAATGTCTGAGGATAAAACCCTGGGGTTGCTTCCAGTTATCAGACAGCATAATTGGTTTAGCCAGGATTGGTTGCATGCCATTGGCTGCAGGGCCCCCTATAGGAGGGTCTAGAGTTTGACTGGTGCTAAAGGCTGGCTGGTGGGTCAAACACCCTATAAAACTGTCAAAACAAAGCTGCATGCTTCCCACTGTGTGTTAGAGAGCAGTCGGACGGCTTCCAGTATGACGAAGCGTCTCTCAGGGACTGCTGGAAGCATACCATATTTTAGCTCACACATTGTGGTGACTTCATAAAGTTATCCTTTACACATGGATCACTTCAGTATACAGGCGTTGCCATATACAGTATAAGAGTCCTCCATGGCCCTTTAATACAAGGCACTCATGCTGGCACCAAACAAGGAGAGTTTTCAGTGCCAGATAGCATCTATGTCGAGAGAATGATTTGAACATCTGTGTGTCATTAATGCATCAACATCCAAAAAATGATCAGCAATCATAAAACTGTGATAATTGGATAATGGAGAGGGAATGCACGGTGATTTGAGCTCATTATGAGATTATGGTCATAGCCTCTGTCCTCCATACATGAAGACAGTCCACAAAGCCAGGCATTTGCTCTTTCATTTCTGGAAAGGCTGTCCAGTCTCACAATAGGACTATTGCCATGGCCCGGAATAGACGTTTTCTTGTTGCTGGGACTAATAATCACTGAAAGATGTTGTGGGACAGGACAGTATTCATACCATCAGGGAGAGACCACTGGATCTGTAGCCTTAGGCTCAGTGAATCTCTCTGAAGTGCTACAAGAACAGGCTGTGCCTGACTAGACTACGAGATCATGTCATTACATACTACGAATGGTACTCTGAATATGTTCTCAATATCAAACATGTGCAAGTAATGATACAGCCATGTTGGGTAAATACTGTCAAGTACCTGCCTTTTTCCTGGACAAAACCCGTTACCATGGATTAAATGAGGTATTAGCTTCATAAAACTGTACACTTAGATAGAGTCTCTTAAAACCCTAAAAGATTACAGCTTCCAACAGCATTTTTTGGGTTTTTGCAGACTCTTATGGCAACCACAAAGCTGAGGATCGCACATTACACAAGCTGTAGCTGTTCAGTCAATCTCCAAATTCAAATGAGAACACATGTTCTCCTACTACTAGGAGCTAATAGCAAATAGAAACATCCCAATTTCAGCTGCTGACCAGCATACATGACTGAATTATATCCAGGACAAAAAAACAAGCTTGATTTACTTTGAACAGCCTGAAACTACATTAGTAGGGAAGAAATGAAAGCCTGCAGCCTCACTGACTTGTGCATTTTGCCCAGAGTAGTGGCTGACTGCTTGCTTGGCTGAATAAGCACCTGTCTAATCCTCCCTTAACTAAACAGGACTACTCAACTCTGATTGGTCATCATTCTGGCCAAACACGACTTATGACCGGCATAACTGTTCATTAACTCATTCCCCATAAATGTCAGTTTCGCTAGAAGTGTGAAAACTCGCCACTGTGCCCTCACATCTCACAACCTGCATACTGGAATTAGACTCAGTCAGACTGTGAATTATTCTTATTATGTCATTTATAGAGTAAGCACAACACCCTCATCCATAAAAACAGACAGGGGGTATCTGAGTTAGCTTTTATAGGCATTTGCCTGCTGTACAGTACAGGCACACTGGGCTGTTGGATCACATCTATATGCGAGAAAGTTCGTTTACAGTCATCTGCCTCAGCTTCCCTGGCGCCTGGGTGCTTCTGGTGGTTACTTTGGGGCTTAATGGAGGGGCAGATGCACTCTCTGGCCAGTGCCCTTTGGGGTCATTGTGCTGGGCTGGCGTATGCTCTGTTTTTAGCTACGGCCCCCTGGCTAATCACAGAAAGAGTGCAGCTGGGAGCCATTAACAGCAACACGAGCGGCCGAAGCTGTCTTTAAGTCTGCCCTGCTCCTGCATGCAGGAACTGGGGAAAAAACTCCTGGTACACATTACAATTGTCTGGCCAATACGCTTCTCAGCTAGAAGAGGGGAGGCTTCCAATGTTTTAGTGAGAGGATCTCACTGAGCTGATCCTCAGTGTGAAGATTAGGGTCAGTTATGACATATAAGAATATTTAAAGAAGTCATTCTTTACTTAATCAACAACTACAAATTTATGATCAGGGGTTTATGAGTCAACCTGGCAAATTCTGAATTTTGAGCTTCTGATTTTAACTCGGTTCCACCTGCTATTCTTCCTTCTGGAGAGTTTACATGTACAGCATATGTCCAAAGGTTTCTGGACACCAGTTTATCTAACATTTGTTCTGACATTTAGGGTATTAATACCCTATTAATACCCCTTTGGTACAGAAACAGCCTCTACTCTTTTGGGGAACCTTTACACTAAACTTTGGAACATTGCTGTTAGGATTTGCTTGCGTTCAGCCATGAAACCATTAGTGACATCAAGAAGTGATGTTAAATGATTAGCTCTGGATGCCATTAATCCCAAAAGTATAAGATGGCACTCCATCACTCTAGGAAACGTTCATCAACTGTTCCACGACCTAGCATCGGTGCTTTATACCCCTCTAGTGGACGCATGGCACTGGGCATGGCGATCTTAGACTTAGCTGCTCTAGAGCAGCACATTCTTTTGGCATTGATTTCCAACAATAATACAAGTTGTGTGTGCAAGATTGAATGCACATGTGACCGCTCAACTCAAAGAGTCTGTTCTCTTTTGAGCAACCATCATTCTGACCAAAAAGGATTTAACAGTTATGAACAGCATAATGGTTCAAGAACATTTTTCCCATAAATGCAAGGTTATGACAAGGTGTGTAAAAGCTGTTGGCAATACAAGTTATAATGGTTGTAAAAGCATAAAAAGGCAGACAAATGATTTCTAATACTAAAGATAAAGCATTATAAGTAAAGTAAATATCTGCACTTGATTTCCTAAAGGAATATAGTTAACAGTATAATCTTAGATCATCCAGTAGACAGAGTGCTCTGTGTGATGCTCACTCTACAGTTTGAAAAAATAATCTCCACGCTAGGATGATTTAGCTGAGCCCAGGTCTGGACAGTCACCAAAATATTTTATTTTTCAAATCCATGCTTAAACTTGGCTCCAAACACTTGACTTATGCCTATTACACTGTAAATCATAGAAGCACCTAGACCTGAAGAAACAGCCATTGCTTCAAAACATATGGATTTAATTTATCTTCAAATACAGTAATTTCTAACCAAAACATTAGTCATGCTGCAGGGACTAATGTTTAGAGGTTCCGTAACGTCATAGTGAATGCGCAGCCAACATTGTATGTGTGACATGGGTAAGAAGGCAAAGCTGCACATAAACGCTAAATTCTGGATCGAGTTACTAGAACTGAGATTCAGTTTTCTGCTGAAGACTTAATGGAACAGGCTGCTACTGCTACTAGCTATGCTGTGTACTTTCATTCATTTTTTTTAAATACATAAAATTTGAGAACTATTCATTTATTCTACTTAACTGAGAGATACGTAAATCAATTCTGAGTTGTTCAATGTCACCTGTCTTCAGTGACAAAGGCTGACCTTGTGGCCACAATGTACCCTCAACACTTGTCCTGCCCATAGGTTCTAACACAAACACACTCAAACTCACACACACAAAAAGCAGACGCTGACATGCCAGCTGGGAGCTGAATGGCGTTTTTGCAGCCACTCAGGAAATGTTTCAGCAGTATGAAGACGGCTCCCCTGGGAGAGAGAAAGAACAAGAGAGCGAGGGAGATATAGAGAGACAGAGATAGACAGACAGACTGTGGAAGGAATGAAAAGCAGAGGTCGAAAATGGAACGAGTGAAAAATGGAAATGGAAACGAACTGAAACCCTCGGACATGTCTGAGACGCAACAGCATTAGCTACTGCTTCTAACACTGGAAAAAAGAGGACAGAGTTTTTTCGTCCTGGAAGCACTTGGAGGGTTCTGCAGTGTCCTCCAAATTAAGGACTGGTAAGTGTGGTGTATGTCACTCGCCACACACGTTTTACGTTATGTGAAAACGTGCACATGTGATTCAGGCTCTCGTAGAAGAAACACACTGCTTCGAAAAAACCAAACGTAAGCTCACGGGAAACCACAAGACTGGCCCGCGACTGCCAGCTAAAGAGCCGTACTTAATACAGACCAAATGGCTTTCCTAGTTACAAGAAAAATAAAATCTAATTAAATACAAAACATGATTATGTGTAAAACTTAAAAAATATCCAACGCTTTAATGACCGTCTAGACATTCATCTGAGGCAGTTAATCTTAATTTTGTTCATAAAATTACAGCCTGAAGAAGCACTTACGGGAAAGGAAATTTCACTGCAGTACTTCTTATGCCGCACTATAGGTTCATTTCTGTGCCAATAACGTTTAATAAACATTCCACTAAAATCAACAGTTTCCCTGTTACAAGCTTTTGTGAGTGTATCAGCATTTGCTCTTGCTTACCACTGCCTGTAAAAGAACACCCAGACTGCCAGGTTTATGGAAAACTGTGTTCTTAAATCTTAAGATTATGCTGGGGTTAATGGTCGCAAGCCTTTTGTACTTGTTTCAGGTGCAGATTGGACAATTTCAGCCTGCTGGTTATCTACCAAACTATGGACAAGCTTAAACCTGTAAGTACATCTGGCCCTATGAGTCAGCATTTGATGACCAATCCCTCAGGGCCCGTTCCCTCCAGAAGCTCAAAGGTCCTACGGAAATAAGGGCGTTGTTATTTGTGGTAACTACCTAGCTCTCCCAATATTCAGGCCTTTAGGTCTTCTGAATTAAAATCCTACCAACCACATTTTGATTTACACCAGGTGGGATCACTTGCATGAGCCAAAATGAAACTCTTTAATGTAGGCTTCAGATGTCTGTGTTTTCTAGAACAGCAGAAAATGTTCCATCAGCTTTGCATTAGAATACTACTAGAATCCCGAGAATAACATTCATGGGGTATTTCAATGTTTATCGCTGATCTGAAGGCCCATGTCTAACAGTCCAGCCACTGGTAATGAGTTATCATGTAAAGACACTCAAAGACCCAGAAAATGTAAGATTAAGGTGCCTTTGGGCAGACGGAGATAGATAGAGAGAAAAGTCACCATCTCCTACGCTTATCATAAATGCCTCTGTCAACCTCATTATATTTGAATTACGACAAATTAGACTTATGAACCAGTTTTCCAGATGCAGATTAAGGATTAAAGACAGTTAAAAAGATTTATCTGACAGCAGAGGATTGATAGTATTATTTAATCCAAAAGCCACACAAATATGGCACAAAATGTGATTTGTCAGTCACTTTATGATGTAATTGCCAAAACAGTCAATGTCACTCCAAAACCAAACACATTTAGGGCATTTGTGCTAAACTGTCCTCTAATGGCTCTGATATGGCTTGGCAAGGAGGAGCGCTTTCAGAGCTGTGAATTCTCTCCAGCATCTTACTGCTTTGCCAGTCAAGCAACTATTTTGGAAACATTTACAGTGCAAACTCTAATGAACACTTTCACCTCCAATCTTTAAAAGCACTTCAACCACAGATGGGTTTCACAGGCGCAGTAATAATATCATTCTTCTCTCCTGTGGCCTGTCAGGTCATCTATGCCTGTTCAAATTTCAGAAAGATTGCACATCATTTGACAGTTAAAGAAAAGCATCCAGAATAAAACAGCAAGCTTGGGTCTAAAGGAATAAAAGGTCAGACAATACATAGGTCAGAGGTCAGCATCACATGATACAAAAAGTAGAAGCATTTATGTAGTCTATATCTGTTAATAATGGTATATAAGAAGAATTGTTGAGTGTCCAGCAGGCTTTGCTACTTTTATTTACTCATCCAAGGAATCATCACCCTAAGACATGAGCAGCTGGAGCCATCCTAATGGTTTCCAGCACAAACGTCTGTATGTACTGCTTATGCTCGTGGTAGGGTCATCAAATGGCTATTTGTTTCATTCACTTTCAAATATGCAAAATGCCAGCCTTTGCACAGATTCTCCTACCATCCTTTCATCTTTGTTTATTTCTCATTTCAGGTTTGGCCCTCTGTTCATTCTTCCCACTGTGACGATGACCTCAGGTACCGTGCAACCCTGCAACACTGCACCGGTCACAAAGGGTCACGAAATATCCCATTTATACAATCAAAACAAAACTTGGGGCATATCCAGTGCAATCAGCGGCTGAACTCACAGCCTCAATCAAGACAAAATCCCAGAGGCTGTTGATTTGAGAGATAGGCTGTTTCAGACTTCTGGACTTCTCCATGGTTCCATACACAAAGACTTCAACGTTTGAATATGTTTTTTACGTTAATTTTGAAGCAAAATATTCACATGGAACCTGAGCACGGTGGAGAGAAGAGAGCTATAAATGGAGAGGAGATACGGTTACCGTTGTCCATGTAGCTGCATATAGAGCACAGCACTACAGTAATGACTAAGCGCAAAACTCAAAGGCATTTGGAAATGGTTGCCTGTGCAACACCTGAGGAGTTGACGTCAGCACACGCTCTGCTCTCAAATTAGGAGCCATTATAATATTCCCTGTTCGTCATTACAGAGATGAGACGAGAGAATTACAATGTACTCCGACAGACTCCCAACTCCAGTCAGGCCCAGCTACAAAAATGGCTTCCACTCTAGAAATTCCTACCTAATGGCATCATTATGGGCCCTGCTCCTGCCGAATACGCCACCCTTGTAATCTAACCTGGGCGGGGGATTCAAAGATGACTATAGCCACTCAACCTGAGAGAGGTCAAAGAGATCCTTAACAAGGAAGCTGCTTTAGATGTGTTTGCATGTTTTCGAGGTTAAATGCAGCACTAGCCCATTCTGCTCTCAAGAGGTTAAGCAAATGAAACAAACTACAGGGAGCCATACCCCTGTGGAAGGCCAGAACACCTCTGAAGTAGAAAACAGAGAAGGTTAGATGAGAGAGGATAAGACAAGAATGTTTTAAAAAAATGTCTGGTGGAGACTGCTATTCTAATTGAAGCCATCAGGTAATAAGAAACCATTCAGGTGACCAGCCACCATGGACAGTTAGATATATAGGGACAGACATGTTTATAAATCACTGGAGCCACAACATACCTGTACAAATCACATATACATATTTTAGGAGCTAACTCAAGCAAACGCTAATTTCAACCATTTTGCGTCACTTGCAGTTTTGAGGGTATTTGCAGAGACTCCTCTTAATTTTGTGGTTGAGGCTTGCAGGGGCAGGTGTCTACTGAATTTTGTTTTCAGGTCTCAAGTGTCTACTGTATTTTGCACATTTCAAGATGCTTGCAAAAGTCATATACAATGCCACAAGGTCAGAAATATTTGCTTGGATGACAGTATTTACATATGACTTTTTGAAATATGGCAGGGAATATGAGTTATAGGGGCAGAATAACACTTTGTTTAACTAGAAGAATGTCACGGCCATTCCAGGCTACTATTTACTAGGCCCGCCCTTCATAGTGGCAGTGAATGAGCTCAACAAAAGCAAGGGACAATTTCCCTCACAATAAAATCAACACAAGACATGCCGAGTGTTTGCTTTGGAACAGGACTCCTATCACTAACTTCCAAACCACAACAAGAGAGTTTCCCTTCGTCACTAGGCCGAGGTTTGACACGTGAGTCCACCAGACACCCATCAGGATGTTCAAGACTATCTCTGACCCAGAAACAAACAGTCAATTTTCTGCAATAACGGAGCTACTCATCCCCTCTTGAAGTTCGTCAACCAATAAAACATCAAGGATAACCACAGATAGATCAATAAGAACAATTCCAAAGGAACACTTCCTTTCACCCTAGATGTAGTCAGTCTGTCAAGACATATAGTAAAATATGGACAAAAGTACAGATAGCATAGCTGCTAGCATAGCTGTTCTTAACAAAAAACAGACTTTTGCCCATTTGTATAAGAAAATTGTCGTATAATGTCACAAACCACAAAAATGTCTGTCTTTTTGTTAACTCCAAGCCATTTGAGGCACACGTGCAGTGATTCAGGTATGCAGTTTACAAAATACTATTCCAGTATTTGCTAACTACGGTTTATAGTCCCAGTGCAAAACCAAAGAAGCAAATTTCAGGCACAACATATCTTCACTAAGTGATGACATCTGAAGTACATGGAAAACTGTGTGTGAAACCTTATTGTAGAGATGTTTGACTCTGCATTGTTACCACAAAGGTTACATGGTAAACAAGCTTGAGCTAGGTTTGTACATGTATATGCATTTTTGTGTGTTGCCCAGAAAGAGGCCAAAGCTCCCACTGTCCCCCCGCATTGTGCCTTTGAAACATTTTGCCCCCCTCCCAAATAGCACCAGTTAAATTCTGCTCGCACGTACACATAAGCAAACATGCAGGAAGAGACTGTACTTCACAGGAGGTTGCATTTACTGGCCAGGGATGGAGGGAGAGAGATTAGCAGTGGAACACTAACTCTGCGGCCACAGGCTGTAGGCAGGCGAGATTTTAAAACCTCTTCAGGACATCTGGGCCCTAGCCACCCATTAACGGCCATTCTACGCCCTCAGGCTTGAAGGCCACACTCCATTTCCTTTTCCAGGTCATGCTTCTGCTTCATCATATTCTGCTTTTTGTCTCCTGGATCATCAGTGTTTGTCATTTAATCCCAGCCCTACATTTTTATTGTTTTTCCTGCTGCAACAATCCCAAATCAACTCATCTAGCCCCTCTTCAGCTGAAGCAGGTGCGTTAGAGAAGGGAAAAAGCAGAATTTTGCAGGGCAGGGTTCCTACAGGACCATGATTGAGAAACACTGGCCTGATGATTTCTTCCTCCCACGTGGTCCTAATCATTCATCAGAGGAAGATCTATCCAGGCCAGAAGCCCCATGCCTCCGAACAGAACTCCCCGTCCACCAGTCGTGGGCCAGTTTGCTGAGCAAATACAATAAGGCCCCTGATTCAGAGCCAGCCAAAACAAGCAGGTCTCGCTTCCTCATCACTGCATGGGACAAGGAATGAAGAGAATAGACACATGTCTGTGTAGTTGCTACACCAGCTTCTGCTTCAGCAGATAAACAAACTTACAAATGACAAAGTTCAGTCTTCACACTGACAAACTGAGCTACAGTTTGTCAAATAGATTATCAGACATGCCATGATTCGTGTCTACACTTTGCAACTCAAATTTTGTACAAGGAGCTATAAGGCTAATGTAGCTCTCAGTACGACCGAAGCAGAAACAGCATCTTGTTACATCTTAGTTCTTTATTGCTCAGCGTTCGCGCAGACATATTTATCATTGAAATGTCACGCGCCAATTAAATACGGTGACCAAATTTGGGGTGGGGTAAAAGAGAACACCTTTGCGCGGACTTTCTTTATCAGCTCGGCCGTGGTTCCAGGGGGGTGGGAA
>JBBPCX010000160.1:18826636-18844377 GCA_037974365.1 Hydrocynus forskahlii
GTGTGTGTGTGTGTGTGTGTGTGTGTGCGTGTGTGTGTGTGTGTGTGTGTGTGTGTGTGTGCGTGTGTGTGTGTGTCTGTATTTTCCTTGTAAGGGTAAAGACCTCTGTGCTGCAAGCAGAGAGAGGGAAAATGGTAAAAAGGTGAAAGAGGTGAAAGAGTAAATGTGCAGGAAGAGAGAGAGAGAATTTAAAATGACAAGGTAAAATCTCAGAATGAAGGAGGAAAATAGAGAAACTGTGTGTTTAGAGTTGTAGCTATGAGTCTAATGCTGCTTCCAAACACTAGTAGTCAACAGTCACCCAAATAATTTCTATAAAACCCCATTCAGCTCTTCATTCAGACTTGTCAGTGTGGTTTAGGATATGGTATGACTAACTATTAGCTCTACTCTGGTTCTGAACGAAACATCCGAGGGAAGTGGCAAATTGTGTAAATTTAATTTTTGACAAACGTTTCCTATATATTTAAATAATAAGCCTGCAGTTTAAGGGGTTAATGACAGGTGAAACTGGGTCACGTTGCTACAGCTACTGCTGAGAACTGGCCATGCACTACCCCTCTTATTCCGCCAGTGAAGTTGTGCTGACCCACCAGAATGTGCTAAGAGAAGTAAACAGGGCTTCATAGGCTCAGGGCCAAGAAAAAAGCGGCACAGCTCAGCAACGTGTGGGCTCTTTTCTGACCCACTTTCCTCGCATAACAGAGAGAGGGAGGGAGAGAGAGAAAGAGAGAGAGAACAGGAGTCAGAGAGAAACTGAGGGAGTGAGAGAGGGAGAATCCTGTGTAAACTCCACAGGTGAAGAGGTCACAGATGTAAACAGTCTGTTCTTGGCTAACTAATAACTGAGAGGTGGTTTTGCATTATTCCCAAGAATAAGATTCGAATAGTCCATTGTCCTCCCACAACTAAAGACGGAATGATGGTGTTCCTGCTGCAGACCATTGTACTTTAATTTCACAATTCTTCCCACCAAAAAAAGCAGCAGACTTTTGTGCCTGGGGCCTTTAGGTGCTCAAGCTTCAAGACTAGTGGCCCCCCAGAAACTTTCCTGGGTTTCATTTAATGAATCCCCCACCCTGCGCCCTCAGCTCGACAAAACATTTGGTTTTAAAAACACACACTCACCCTGCCTGTCCCCAGGCAAAAGCATGAACATATTTTTTGTTGCTAGACCTCAGTTTTATCACCTTCCCATAACTCTTACCCATCCCCGTCTACAAATGTTGCACTGTCCGACCTTCATTAGAACACGTGCCCCTCTAAAAGTCTCTACGCAGCTTTTATGTTAAGGACAGTCCCGCAGCGCTGAAGCAACATCCATTTCAACTCAGCTTTTAAAATATTTGCTAGATTCACCTGAATGTGGTTTTGTCCTTGTCAGTCTGTAAAAGCATTTCACAGCCGGTTTTGCTGGCTGAAATTTTCTGGCTAACTCGTTTGTTTAGTTATTGTCTCAGCTTCTGAAAAGTTTCCTTAGGGGAATCTACAGGTTTCATAATCTAATGTGGGCCTGCTCTCATGTTCTTTTGCTGAATCTCACCAAACAGGCAGCTGTTCAAAAGTTATTGTACAGATGTTATGTAATGTATTCATTGTCTGTTTCTGTGTGGGCTAAAGTAGGAAACTGGTAATAGTGAACTGCAGTGTAAAGTTAGTCGTTACTTAGCAAGTGGTGCCCAGTGGAGTGATGCAATTATTGTCGAAGAAATAGTGCTGCTATTCATCAGATCGTCTTGTTGAAACTAACCATCATTTAGGCGAGAAATTGAATTTTTCCAGTTACCCCAGACATCAGCCAAGATACATTTGCTTTCCACAGATTGCTTGTTCAGTGTTGCAAAAGAGATACAATGTTAACAATGTAGCTATTTATGGGTGACAGCTCTACTATATTAGGCATGTAGCCCTGCTGAAAACTAAAGAAGGAAATTAAGGATTAAGGAACAAAAGAAGGATAATAAGGAGTCTTAGCTGATCATTTGACCTTTTAGTGTTTCAAACGTCTAAAATTCGGTGTATATGGAGCAGAAATGGCCACTGGTGGAAATGGTCATCAGGGCAATGAGTTCAAACATTAAAAAAACCATATCCAGCATGACTGCTGGCAAACGACATGATGAGATTGAGAGAAGCTCACTAAAACATAAACCAGACACATACACACACACAAGTCACTTAGATCACATGCTTAATGGACACCACCACTGTTTACTGTCAACACGTAAAGCTGTTTTTTGGAAGTCACTGAGCCGCTGACATGTCACGTGTGGTTGTCGGTTGACAGCAATAAAAATGTTTTTTTAATTACAATGAATGTGCATGCCATGCTTATTCATGTGAACGCTGAGTCTCATGGGCCTCTGAGTGTGTGTGTGTGTCTGTGTGTGTTTGTGTGTGTGTTTGTGTGCAAGTGTGAGTGTGTGCATGAGGAGAGATTAAGAGTCAAAAAAGGGAAAGAGATTTTGGAGTTGGAAATCACAGCGCAGACTAAAGTCCGCAGGGCTGAGAGAAAATCGGTCACTTGCTCACATACACACAAGGGGAAGAGAAATTCAGATTTCTGAAATTCAGCCTCTTGACAGTGCAGCTGAACTCTGCGCATTGCGTCAGAAGGATATGCTGTTTGTTCCCATTTTGAGGATGGATTCAGTTTCTTTTAACATTTTTACAGTTCAGTGTAAAAAAAAATGCAGTCAAGTACTACAAATGAGGTTTATGTAAGATGTTAACTGTTTGATCTGACAATGTCCAACCATGGTCATCTGACCATTCTTTGTCCGACCATGTATTTCTGACCAGGGTTGAAACATGATGTTGTTTTGTAAAGGGATGTGACTTTGATTTGATTTCCCAAATGTACATGTAAATACTCTACTCTAATGCATCAGCACATCGGAGGCTTGTCAGTAACTGAGGCAGGTGCCAGGTGTGCAAGATGATGGTAAAAACAAATATGTGTGGGATCCCCACGAATGCCATTGGGAACCACTGGCTTAATGGCTTTTGACATTGTTTATAGGTTAATTTCCAGTCTAACTAAACTGGAGTACAGATCCAAATAGAAAAGGTTGTTTTTGCAATTGGTTTGTTTTTACAACCAGCCAAATCACGCAATTGGGGGGGGCACAAATACTAGGAGGGGGCTGCTAGCCACATGTGGTTGACTGAAGCGAATAAACAAGAGATGTAAAACCTTAGCTACTTAATGAGCAGTCTTAAGAGCAGCCCTGAATCTATTATGTTCGAGGTGAAAAAAGAAAGGACATTTAAATACAGTCTGATGAGAAGGAGGTACCGGATCAGGCAGTAGATCATCAAACAATAAAGCTGCACAGTGTCTTCACAGTCACAGAAATTAACTCTAGATGAGGTTGCTATCAAAACCATCAACACCATTCCCTCCTAAGACCCAGCACTTTGGCCAGAAATGTTGTCCAACACTGAGCAAATGACCAAGACTTTCACATTAAAATGCAAATTTTACATCACAATCAAATGTCTCTAATTAATGGCCACCAGACCTAACTTTGCTTGGGGATCCAAGAAAGCCCTGCTTAACATCAGCAACTTAGCTAAAAAAAAAAATAATAATAATAATCTCTAAAAACTGCCATCAGGTAATTCTTCAATGATTGCGACAGGCCTACAAACAATGACAGTAAGTCTTACACGTCCATTTAACCTCATTTGAGCCCATAGACCTCTGACTAGGAAACAGCAGCCTTTGGAGCAAAGCCAGTCATTTCTGCTGACGTGAGATCCACCACGAGAACGGCACAGCTACATTTCACCGCTCAAAATAAATAACAGATGGACCATTAAAAAGTGGCCAGCGATGAATATTGATGGTCTTATTGCAGCAGCATCTATTGATGAGCAAGGCGCTCACGCAAAAAGGCGATTTAGGAAGTGGGCCGATTCATAATCGCTGCTTGTTTTTCTGCCAGCTCAGAGTAATCAGTGATTCTTATCACCACGCAGTAATAACTCATTAGATAATAAAATAGGAATGAGCTGCCAAGTGAGTCATTTTCTAGCCTCAGGAAGTCCTTTGGAAGTACTGTGAGGCCTTTCAGTAACAGACTCAGGGGATGTTGTTAAAAACATGTTATGCACCTGCCTGCGTCCACAGGGGATGCTGTGATGTGCAAGGGAACTAGACAGCTAATGGGGAACTGCTTGTGTCCCGTGTGGGGTAGCGCGTGATGCCTGTGGTAACACCTCCCTTTTACACCAGCAACTGCAATAGAACAATTACAACCAGGTCCTGAAACAAAATTTCAGTTACTGTTCATTTTTCAGTGTCAGAAATAAAGTGGGAACCATATATTTAGCAGAAAACTACATGCAAGCAAGTATAATATTAAAGTATTTAAAGGGCTCATGTCATGAAAATATTTGATGTTGTATGTAAACATTGGGTTCAAAACATTGCTTACTCCACAGTGCTTACACAAAAACTAATCAACGTTGACATGTTTACATACAACATCAAACATTTTTATGAACCCTTTAATTTTACTTTACTGTTATATGTAGTGATGGAGGCTTGCATGTAGTTCTCTGCTAAATATGTGGTTTAGCACTGCCATTATTCTATAAGGAGGTCACGACATAATATCAGTCTTTAAGGCCTAATGACAAAACAGCTGTTTGATTCTGAGGGATTAAAGATCGGAAAATGGTCTTATAAGAATTAATTATGTTTACTTATGTTTTGGTACATAAACACACACACACTATAGTTGAATCTGATGAACTAATGAGTGGAAATTTGTAACTGGAATCATCTCGGGCCGTAAGATGCAGGAAATGCAACCGACCTCTGGTCTTCTGTTTGTTTTACATAGAAAAATGACAAAAACCGGACTAAAATAAAATGATACAAATATAAACTATACATGCAACAAATAATATCAATCAAATTTATAATTGAACATTTCCTCTTCTGCTTAAACACACATTTAAAGACTATCCACTTGTTTTAATGTCCCATGAGTCAGAAATGATTCAAGTTTATGTAAGAAGGGGCTTTTATGATATATACACAATGGTGGAGGGTTAATGTGGGCCGCATGATCCAAAAGGTGACTTTGATAAATCAGGAATTCCATTTTCCCTTCTGAACTATTACTGATGATTCTGACTACTGCAGCATTCCTCTGACTCCCAACTGCTATACTGAGAAAGTATGTCACTCTTTAATTGGGCTTCAAACCACAGAGAGACACAAACCTACTGCCTCACTTAAGACAAGGCCATGTACAGTACGCATGTATGAGTGTGTTAGTCTGCACGTTACTACAGTCTTGTCTTATCAGTTGTCACTTATAATGACACCTTGTTCAGAACTTTTGAAGTGAATAGAACACTGCAAAGATAACAGCAGATTCAGGTCTGGGCAGGCTTTGGCAATGCTTACACTCGACAGTCATCCTGATGTGTGCACAGCGTTTCATCATACTGGAATGTTCCATAGCTGCAGGGGAGAGGATAGAAAGCTCTAGACGAGGGCTGTCGCTTTAACATTTGAGAGACACAGTGCTAGAACCTCTCAACCAATCAGGAGATATGTTTTTAAAGGGCAAATATGAAAACTTTATTTCCCTCATCTTTTTGACTTAAAATACTGGATTTAAACAAAGTTTCAAAACAAAGTGTAAATGGTCTGTACAGTCCATATGCTAAGCTGCATTTTGAATCCAGTGCTTTTGTACTGTTAGGAAAATCTACATATTCCTATTCCTAGTGATGCAGTGGGGTAGATATAGTGATGCAGTGGGGCAGTGGTTTGACCCCCACAGATTACGCACTCACCTACATACACTGAACCAGCTTGGACTGGTTGAGTGAGTAAGACTGTTGCTAGTTTTTTCAGTGAAAGCTGGTCTTAGTGTCATACTAGGTGTTATTTGCCCAATGCTGATTCAGATGTTCTAACCAAACTGCAGCTGAAGTGCCATTGACCTCATATGCAGACCTGCATAATGAAATGAGGTCTCTCACACATGAGAATTTCATAATGAGGATGTGGCCACACCGAGACACTAGTCACTCACACACACTTCCAAGCCGGCACGCGTCACACATATACACTGTGTTCTTCCTTATTCCAAGCAGCGAAGTTGCGAAGGCACCCACTGTGTTAGCAAATTTTCTGCTTATTATTATTCTTTTCATGGTTTCTATGGCAGCTCCATTTACCATTTGGTAAAAAAGTTGAAATTTGGCACAGTAACTGGGGACAGTAACCTGATTCTGATTTTCAAAAATCAGTTACCCTCGGAGTCCTTGAGTCAAGCCAAGTTTAACGTACTTTGTGATTTCAATTTCTGCCATATTGGGTTTTCCACTACATTAAATGGAACTGCAAGGGATTTACATCATGAGAAAATATAAAAGTTTTCATAGGTCACAAATCTCAAATCCTCATCTTTGCTTCAGGTGTATTATACAAACTTAGCTTCTGTTCATTTACACTGTGATAAAGTCAAAGTAGAGTAAGTAAAATGACCATTTGTCATACATGAACACACCACAACACACAGAGTGAAATTTTTCTCTGCATTTAACCGAAGTGAAGCAGCGGGGAGCCAGGAACACAGTACCTGGGGAGCAGTGTGTGGGGAGGGTACTTCAGAGTTGCCACTATCAGTCCTGGGATTCAAACCCATGACCTCCTGATCACAGGGGCAACTCCCTAACCACTAGGCCACCAGCTGTAATTTAGCTATCTAAACATCCTACCCAGAGACAGCTGGTCATGCTACTTGACAATACCTAATAGTCTATAGGACAAATCACATACACTGCAATTTCGCTTCCCAACTACAGCAATAAAACAATAGAATTGTTAAGCTTTTGGTCTAACTTAAATGTTGATGTGTACTAGTACCTATCAGCTATAGCAAGCTAACAGACCAATCACTTTGTGTTTCACAGCATATATTTTTTATAAGCTATTACAACTTATAAAGCAGAACTGGACAGGGTGCGATATCATACAGCACATTTGATTAAGGCACTAACAAAAATGTGTATTGTTGCAATTGTGCTAACAGGGTAAATACAAGCACTTTTTTTTCTGGATTACACATTGTCAGTGCACATAAAATGTAAAAGTTCATTTGCAGATAGAGTACAGCTTTGAGTGTGTCTCAGCCAGTCAGAACTGGCCTACACAACCAAATCTACCAAAAGTGGGGACGTTTTGGACATAAAAAATATAACCCAAATTTCACTATGTAATATGTCACAGTGCATTTGAAATCCTGTCACAGCCAGGCTGTGAGAATCTGTAACTTGGGCTAGATTTAAATGGAAAGTGATGGATCCTAAAAAAAACCCTTATGGTGATGCCCTACTAGCCCATTTATACGAGACACCCCTAATCCTACCTTAGCTTGCAAAATATCCTACCTATGCTTTTATGTAGGGAGCTATATAGTTATATGTGCTACAGTAGGACAGTTTGACAAGGTACAGGTTTGCGGTGCTGCATTTCACTTTAAAAGGAGAGACATATTTATATCAAGCCTGTTCCTCTGTTTAGGCACCATACTGTGACCTCAAGCAGTGCAGAGTCTTCTGAATTATTTTCTAACTGCTCCATTTTGATGTGAGTGGCTAAACAGAGCAGACGCAGCACATGAGTTCCATTCTGTCCCCCTCCTTTCCGCCCTCTTGCCCTGTCTGTGAATCAGATGGGCGGAGTGCTGGCCTGAATCTCCAGGGATGGCGCACACACAGTGCTGGGCCAAAGCTGACACCACCAATCTCATCATCCTTCTCACACTGCTCAGTGAGCACAGGCTTGACTTCATTATTTTACTCCCTGCCTGAACAAGATGAGGCTGAAATTTGGCGTGTGTGATGGCATAAATTGCAATATTCTGACATTATTTTCTCAGCAAAAGAATGGACAATCCTGATGGAGGAATATGGAACTTGTGTCTCAGGCTAGGCATTTTCCTGTATGTCATAATGTCAGGCATTCACATGTAAATGCCATACAGTCGTGATTTTAACACTTATTTCTGCTTGTATACATGCATAGATATGATGAGACTATATTGTATTTATATTAATGTAAATGCGAATGTGTAACATGCTGAATTTGCTTCTCTGTGAACATTTCCTACACATGATAATAAGGCAAATACATTTTATTCGGAGTCAGAATGATGCTGTTTCGCTGAGGACTGGCATGCTGCGCTTGGTCAATCGAGCTGTTTCAACATAGTGGGTACCCGACTTTTGCTGTGACTATAATTTAACCTATTAAACTAAATGATTACTAATTTGTGATTTGAATAGTAAATAGGACAGCTGCATGTCACTGTAAAGTCGTGCTTAGCAGGTGCAGTGGTTAGTTCCTACCAAAAGTGGTCCAAGAAAGGACAACCAGTGAAAAGGCAATGGCGTAAAGCAGGGGTGTCGAACTCCGGTCCTGGAGGGCCGTGGTCCAGCACATTTTGGTGATTTCCCTGCTCAGAAACACCTGGTTCATCTCGCCAGTAAATTGTCAGGTTTAGTGAATGAGTTTGTGTCAAACTGTGCTGGACACCGGCCCTCCAGGACCGGAGTTTGACAGCCCTGAGGTAATGGATCGCCAAGACTAGTCCATTTGGTTTGATCCCACCGTTGGACAAATTTCTGAAAATGTTAATGCTGTCTATGACAGAAAGTACACACAGTGCACAGTCCGGCTTGCTGCCCATGGGGATGCATACATGTCACTTACCTGGGGAAGAGGAGGATGCACTATAGAAAGAAACCAAGCCAATGGAGGCAGTGTGATGCTTTGGACAATGTTCTGCTGGGAGACCTTGGGTCCAGCATTTATGTGGATGTTACATACTACATACCTAAATATTGTTGCAGACTGTTCATCAAATCTCAAGCCAACTGAGCATCTGAGGGATGTTCTGGACAAACTTGTCCGATCCATGAAGGCCTCAGGTCATAACTTATAGTATAGACTTAAAGTATCTGTTACTCTGGTGGAGTCCATGTCCCAATGGGTCACAGCTGTTCTGGTGGCACGAGGAGGAACTACACTATTTACACAATATTAGACCGGTAGTTTCAGTGGTATACCTGATCAGTGTCAAGCATTTTCAAAGACTTTCTTTTAAATTTCTTCAGTAAAGTATGTTTGAATATCTGAAAGGCTCAGTACAGTATCTTATTGTCCCATTTTTATTGTGTAGCCTTAATGTGAGCAGACAACCACTTTAAAGCACATCCAAAGTGTAAAGCAAGATCCTTCAGCATCCAACATTGAGCCACTATTTTGGAGTGCGGTAATGTTTCGTTGCTTAGGAACAGCTCTTCTCTGAACGTACAACACAAACGAGTGTTATCACATATTCAAACACGGGCTTCCCGGAATGGACGCTCCTGGCCTGCCACCACAATGGCTCTGAAAGTAAACAGGATCTCTAGTTTAATCCCATCCCTTGGTCACAACGTAACTTTGTTTGGGGTGACCTGATCCGTGTGTTGACGAGCCATTATCTGTCAGCGAGGGTTTTTTGCACACAATGGCCTCACATGTTTGTAATGCCCCATTACCGCTGTTCTGCTGTCATGACATTACAGAAGCCGGCTTGTTCTGAATGAGCAGATTAGCTCCCATGCCTTGGTTCACTATGTCTGCATCTGTGGTGTTGATCCATTAATCTAATTAGCACTTACAACTCTCATTGAGAGAGAGAAGCTTACCTGCACAGGAGACTCTGAGGAATATCTCGTTGCTCTGACGTCAGCCCAGGATCGCACCCAACGAGAAGGTTCTTCACACCAAGAGGAATCTGCTTCACAATCCAGAAGCTAGAACCTTCTTCACAAAAGCGAGAAGGTATTATCTTG
Source organism: Hydrocynus forskahlii (assembly GCA_037974365.1). Taxonomy (NCBI): domain Eukaryota; kingdom Metazoa; phylum Chordata; class Actinopteri; order Characiformes; family Alestidae; genus Hydrocynus; species Hydrocynus forskahlii. The sequence continues at coordinate 18,836,513 of JBBPCX010000160.1, forward strand.
TCAAGAAGCAGCCATAAGGTCATGTTTATCTTTTATTTTAGACTGTTTTATTAAATGTAAACATGCGAGCCAGAACTTTAAAAAGATATAATTGAACTTATTTGCTGTGTAAGATGACAAGGGGCTCAGTGCATTAAAGAGGATAATAAGCACTGATGTACGTCGCTCTGGATAAGGGCGTCAGCTAAATGCCGTAAATGTAAATGTAATAAGGTCAAGCATTTTCGAGTACAGTAAGTTTGCTAATGAAAATAAATGATACCAGGAACAGTAGCCCACCTCTCATTATAATTTAGCTCTAAAAGATTAAAGGAGTTATGTTTTTTAGACTAACGCCATTAAAAATTCAAGTCCTGTATCAATTCTAAGAGAAAACACACTGCGTATTAACTGCGTGTTTCCTTAGTATGAATCCCCCCCAATTTGACATCTAAAAATGTGACAATATAGAAATAAAAAGTTATATTATAGTAAGATTCAAATAAATTATACATTGAATAAAGTCAAATTATTAACAGTAAAATGTATACTAAAAGTAAAATAGTAAATTATGACAAAACAACGACATACAATTCAGTTACTATGCTGAACACTAGGTGACTAACTAGGAATATTCAAGGTCAATATAAACCGAATAAATAAAGAAACAAAGAAACAAACAAATAACTCGAGGTTCAAGGTTACTTTATTGTCATCAGCAACTTTGTACAAAGTTTGATTTGACAACATTTCTCCATGGACCACAGTGCAACATATAACAAAATGCAACATTCAACAGAGTGCAAGTTACAACAGACAATAGACAATAGACAAACAATAAATACACAACTAGTTAAACTATCTGGAATGATGGGTGTTGCACTCTTGGTAAGATTACTGCACAGGAGGCAGGTTGCAGCATTGAGCAAAGTGCAAGCAATGACAGAAACAAAACAATAAATAGACAATTTAGCATTACAATAATGTGACAGTAGTGTGAATGTCCCAGACAGTAAAGCAAGTAGACAGTAAAGAAGGGAGACATAAAAGTGGGAAAGGTACGTAAACTTACAGGATGGATTATGCTGGACCATACATATGTGTCACAAGATCACAGTGTGAGGAAGATGTAAACCCTGACGAATTTTAATTTTGCAACACCTATACATATATCATTATTGCACAGGAGCATGTTGTTGCACTGGAAACATGTTTGTGTGGCACAGGATACGGCAGTTTAGAAACCACATTGAGTAAGTGTAAAATTATGGCTAATTAAGTCAAGAGACTTAAGGGTGCCTGTAGTGGCAATAAGCAGAGGTACAGTGAAGTGCAGGTGCTAACAAAGTCCAGAGTGTAATACGAGAAGTAGATACAGTATAAAGTGAGGTAGTACTCTGAAATGCACTGGTTAACCAGGGACTAGACCACTGCTATTTAGTAACCAGACAATTTCGAGGTCAGCATAAACAACATCAATAAGTCAAATCAAGTAGGTTTTTCACAGTACACAGTGAAACAAAACAACATGACTCCAGGACCATGGAGCAACACAAGAACAGAACAGAACACCACAAAACCACAAGTGCAGACAGGATGTAAGAGCACAAGAAAAAAAAAGCAGCAATACAACTGGATAAGACAACATTTAGTGCAATCAACAATAGCTACAGTTTGGATAAATACAGTATTTTGACGGTACTGTATTCTAGCAGCAGAGAGTTACATGCACATGCAGAACTGAAGTTACACGTGCAAAAAAACACAATAAATATAATTGTGCAGCAGCAGGACAGAGGATGTGCAGTGTAATAAATAGAGGGTATTTACAGAGCTAATTAAAAAAATAAGGTACATATTAAAAAAAACTCTCAATAAGGTTTAAATAAAAAAACTCGTAGTAACTACAGAGGGCCTATTCCCATTCTTTGCACTTTACCTGACACACAACAATCTGAACAATGCCTGAAACCCAATGAGCAACAGAAGTCTTTTCTGAACGCCACATGATCTCCAGCCGGACCTGTTCCGTCCTCCTCCTCCTCGCGCCGTACTTTTCCGCGGGAGGGCGGGGCTGAGCGCGTGACGTCACCGCGGTGTGTCTTTAGTGGAGCGCGCGCTCAGCTCACACACCCCGCAGCGCGAGGCTCGACACATACACATAGACACTCCTGTCTTCTCACATACACTCACGGCAGAGCTCCAGATCGACAGGAACGGCAGTGTACTTGTCAGTCCCCTTTGAATTCACCCTAAATATGTCTACCATCGTCTACTGTCAACCTGACCAGGTAAGAGAGCTCCGTACTGGTTTTCCAGTTCTCTTGAGTGGGGAGAGGTTCTCTTTAGTCTGGATTCTCCGTGTTTCAGCAGCATGGGCTTTGATAAAAAGCCATGTTGCTTTAATGTAGCAACGTGGCCTTTTATTAGTAGCAGAAAGTGTTACTTTGTATCTTTCTCTGCAGTGTTTCTGTGTTGTAAGCTTTGATGTTTCGCCTCCCTCCGGATTTGCGCGCCCAACGACCATGTGGCCTTTCTCAACGGTTATAAAAAGGGATTTTCAAATAAAACCACATTCACAAACAAGATATGACTAACGCTACCTTTTTTGGGTATGTTAATAATACTGCAATTAATTATCTCGTATTCCAACAGCTCAATTTACAAGACACGAGGACAAAGGGGCATAGGAATAAACGTGGCCTTAGTTATGTGGTGAAGACGGAGAAACCTAAAGGATAAGACGCTGAAATAGTGTAAAACACACGGTCTCTGGACCTCGTAGTTCAAGCAAATCGTGGATTTACTTGAGTCCATGCGGCTGAATGGAAGTTGGCGTAATTCCTTTAGACCTCCTCAACCAGTGTCGTGAATGGACACTATGGGCTGGTTGTTGGATTTAGGGTGTGAAAATGTTTCTTTTTGTCGACAGCAGTTTTGTGTAGATGAATGATGGATTTTACTGTACACAGAGAGAGCAGGGCTGCTCCTGGGGGGAGCAGAATTTGATTTAGTGCTTGTAGTGGGTTTCTTTTTAAGTTATAACCAACATTTCTTTCTCTATGGCAAAAAAGACTGTTAGTCCCACTGACCTAGTTTCTGAAGCTTGTGTGTTAGTGGTAGGCTCGGTGGTCTGTCCATGGAGGAGAGACATGATGCAAGAGGCGCTGTGCTGGAAAAGGCTTGCAGTGTGGAAGCTGGCTAAAGCTATTGATTGACAAGCGCAGAGTCCAATAGCGTCGCGCCGGGCGGGGATTCTGGCCAATCAGCTCTCGAATGAGGTGTCGAGAGGCGTTGCTGCGCAAGCGCATTACAGCGGAGTACATCGCTGCGTGGTGACACGGGGGTGTCAAAATGTGTGGTCCTTCAAGTGGCTGAAAATGGGGCACATTTATGAATGTAAAGTGTTCAGTGCCAGTTTTCGTCGGCCAGTAACGTTTAGCTTCTTAATTCCTACCTCAGAACAGTTTCGAAGTCGCGCACGTATGTATAAAATGGAGGGCCAGATGGAGAGGCGTTGTTTCCCCTTGGCCAGGCGTCAAAAAAGCACAAGTGGGATTTTTTGAGGACGTAGTCTAGACCTGTAGCCAGACTGGCCCATGTCAGGGCTGGATTTGACTCCCATCCTGTTTCTGATGTTAAAAGAGGCCGCATTAGTCGACCCTGTCTGTCCGTGGGGTGAGCTCTGCTGGATTCAGCAGCACTGCCCTCCACCATGAGAGCTACAAGGTCCAAAAACACAGATCCTGCCACAGAGAACGGCTTTGGCCAGCTCTGTACAAGATTAGACTGGACTATACACACATGTGTTTCTGGACATACCATTTGTTGCAGTCACTGACTCTAGTACTATATAGTATCCTCCTTGCCCCTGAAGTGTCATTGAGATGCCTTTGCTCCTGGTGCCATGCTGTAATCTATAAGGCCTGTCTTTGTCCTGCAGTGCAGATTTAAATGACCCTCCTGCTTCAACGGAAGACCAGTGTTAAGGGTGATCCTGGCACCCTTTGTTGCGATCACTGGTAATTTATTTGAGCTGGCCATTGTGTCTCCGAAACAAATACCTTTTTAGTCATCCTGAAATGCTGTAGTGTGTATAGGCATGCCTAGTAAAACATGTCTTTTGTGTTGATTTTAAGATACATAGCTCAGAATGACATCATTCATCCCTCTTAACTCTTAGACATTTGTGCTTTGTTATCCTTGTCCAATATTGTTGCTGCCAGAACAAAACCATGTTTCTCAACCTTTTTTTTTCTTTCTGACATTCAGATTTCAGCTGTCATAATTTAATGGTGACCAGAGCAAAAGTATGGTCATAATTATTTTAAAAAAAATTTTGTTTGCATTATGGCAGCAAGGAAATGCTACAAGGAAATGGCTCTTTTTGACCATTGTCACGTCACTGTTGAGCAGTCTTCTTGAGCTTTTGGTTTCAGCAGGAAGCGAGAAGCGGTGCCTGCCAGTGGACAAGGTACATCATCCAAATACCAATCCTGTCACAGATAATAGGACTACAGTCTGAGTTAGTGGCAGCCTTTGTTACCAGTCAGTAATTATTTAATTCTGTGCCAAAGCATCTTAGTGTTGATCATCCAGACTTGTAGAAAGAGTGTCAAGTGTGATGGCCAGCGTCAAAGATGATTAATAAATGCATCATGACCCTGAAACGTCATTGAGATGCTTTTGGTACTTTTGTAATGCTGTGGTCTGAGTGGCATGCACAATAAAACATTCATTACTCCCTTTTGTACTTCAGTCTAGATTTATGTTACATCTTGAACAATATATTGCTTGTGCCTCAAACGTAAAGGTCAAGTCTGTTTCTCTGACTCGCCACACTTGTTCTTGTTGATTAAGAACTTGAGCTGGTCACACGCTCATCTATGCACCAGAAGCGGATCGTTTTTTTTTTTGTTTTTTTTTTTTTTTTTGAACCGCCACTTCCTTTATGTCTCTTTCGCAATCCGCCATCTGAAGCAAATTTATTTTTCCCATTGTTTACCCCGAGAGTGATTTTATTTTACTCAGTGTGGTTCATTTTATTCTTTTGAGCGTTGACTAACAGAATAACAATTATCTTTGTTTCAGGATACAGTTGCTACAGTTTCCATTAATGGGCCAAGTGTTTGTCTTCAGGCTCTCTGCTTTCTTGTTCTCTGTGCCAGTGTGTTGTCCTTCAGTTAAATGAGTGAATCAGCAACTTCTCTGGGTGAGATGTTAAGAGAAACAAATGGTACGGTACTATAGATAAACAGATTAAAAAAAGAAGCAGTTATATCTGCACGTAATCGCATAGCTCAGTGGTTTCAAGGGGCAGCTGGCAAGTGGGGAATAATACTGTGTTGCATTCTCCTTCGTCAGACATTTGTTAAAAGCTAGAATGCCTTTTGAAATTTCCCTGAAATTCCCCACTTACTCAAGATGTTTCCCGGGCTGCGTTGCCAGATGCTACATACAATACAGCCTTCGGATGGGTTTATCACCCAACTGGTTTTTGAGGTTAAAAAAAAAAACTGCTCCCCCATGCTGTAATTTTGAATCACCACAATACTCCACTGTATGTTTCATTTTCATGTTAATCCTGGCCTAAGTGGAATGAATTTCCAACATGGAGAGCCAAGCGCTTGTTCAGTCACAGCCTTGTTTCCAGTTTATATTCACTTGTTAACCTTGACCTTTGGCTTCTCACAGCAAGTTAATAGACTGTGATCTAAAAAGGTTTTAAGGTTGAATGTAGGTGACTGGTTTGGTTTTTGTTTGTGCACAGCCACACTGGACAAGAAACGCAGTACTGGTGTCTGTGTGTATAGTGAGTCAGAGTGGCCCCTTTTCTGGTTCTTTAGATTTATGTGGAAATGGAAAGAACAGCCAGGGAGAGAGACATGCAGGCCATGCAAATATTGCCAGATGTTACCTAACCTCTGGAAACTGAGGCTGCCTGAATGAACACACATCTGCACATAAAGAGCTTTTTCACCATGCGGGTTCCCTCCTCCTCCTCCTCACTCTGCTGGTAAAGCATTTCCAAACCCACGGTCTCCCGAAGAACATTTGCCGCTCCACAAGACACGTCTTTGACACATCCTCATGTTTTGGGTTATTTTTTTCCCCCTTCAGCCAGGGTTATGAGCTTCCGTTCTTTTCTGAGAGTGCTGCAATAAATGATTCATTTCGCCGCTCCCTTTGCTGCTTTCCCTGTACATTCTGTCCTGCACATGTTGTGTAAGCCTTGCATGTGCTTAAAATAATTTTTCTTTAATTTAACACCAGAACAGTGTCCGATCTCATCAGTTCATCCCTCCCATACAACCTCAAAGACTACAGACTACTTTCTTTGAAGCAAAGAAGTAAACAAGTCTTTGAAAACCCTTATGAGAGAGAGAGAAAGGACTGCTGGGATATGTAGTCTGCTGATTTTGGAGGCTTGGCTGAGATCCCTGTGTGGAGCGTGACTAGCGTGAGGAAGGGTCCCATGGTACAGATTAGTGCAATTGCAGTCACACACACACACACACACACACACACACACACACACACACACACACACACACACACACACAACTAGTTACATGCTTTAGCAACAGGGGAGAGCTTGTTAAGAGAACTGGCGTTTATGTCCACAATCACATGAGCAGAACATCCTATTTTTCCACACTGACTTAGAAATGCATCCCCACTGCTGCACATTCTTAGCTATTTGCTAAATACTTCAGCAGGCTGTAGAACAACCATGGCAGTGTATCTCCCTCCATCACCATTTTTCACTTCCACAAGCACAAGGTGAGCAGCCACTGTAACAGAGGTCAAAGCCACGATGCGAAGCATTGCACTCGCTGTGTGTTTCTTTAATACTGGTCCCAATTTCTTTAACTGCCAGTTCTACTCTACTAAAGGCTCTGTCCTTCACTGCCTTTAGTAGAGGACATTGCGCATAAAGGAGTTTGTTTAGCTGAGTCACTCCAAAGCTTTATCTGCAGCTGACTCTTTAAGGCCCTTTTAAAATATCGGCCCCTGATAAAGCCCCAAATGCCTCTCTCTGGCCCCTCTTGCATTAAAGGAACATTCCGGTCTTTTTCCATAGATATAGATATAGGGATATATAGATATAGATATAGAGATATATAGATATTATTTATTTATTTTATTTTTTTAATTTTTTTTTTTACATTTACAATAGAAATGGAATAAAATAGGACCCAGTGGGAGATTTGAATGAAAAACCCTAAAGGGTCACTGATGGCATATCAAACCAACCCGATCAGAAATCCATCCAAGCAGCCCCAGGTTTTACTGTGAACTGGGAATGGAATTCACCCGAGTTGCTTTGTGACTTACCTGCCTTTAATAGCCCTGTTGAATCTTCGGCATTACTGCGGGCTGATTGAGTTCATGCATCACATCTTTAACACATTTCAGCACACAGCAGAACAACAGGGCTGTCAGGGACAGCTGGAGAAAATAGCTCAGTGTTGGGTTTCTGTTTTCAAGTCTCTAATTTTTATAAGGGTTTTTTCATCCACGAGGGGAAAACATGTTCAGTTTTTTTTTAAATATTACGCAAAAACATCTGTTCGGAGTCATTTTTGGGAGTGAGACGTGTGTAGTGTGTACGGACCATGTTCGCATGGATTGTTTTGTTCCCCTCTTGTTGCTTGCGAAACTTTTGAGAATGTGATAAACTGGGCCACCTGTTCAGCCGATGCTGTTTATGCAGAACTCACAGACGGTTCCAGAAAGCATGGTCAGGAGGCAGGACTGTATGGGTGGTGTGTCTACTGGGAGAAGTGTCTTATTGGTGAGAACAGAGAAGCATGTACAAGCATGTTTGGAGCTTTAAAGTGGCTGGGGTGATGCGCCTTTGCTAGAATACTCGTGTGTGCGTG
>JBBPCX010000160.1:18844477-18860793 GCA_037974365.1 Hydrocynus forskahlii
CGTGTGTGCGTGCGCGGGGAAGGAGTTTGTGCATTTTAAAGTTGGATCCATTTGAGTCTGGAGACTAAGCCAGGCTGGAGAATGCAAGAGAATGAGCTGGAATCAGATTAGTATTTTGTGAGGCATATGTCTGGAAATGTGCAGGCTGATCAGGGCTTAGGACCCATATGTACATATATGCAGGCATGCATTAATGTACATTTGCACCTACATTTACATTGCCACATCACTGTTAACACATAAGGGCTTAATTTTTAGGACATGAAATGTGATTCATTCTAAAATTTTCAGACTTCTGCAAGACAGAAGGCTCATTTTTAATGTTTAGCATGGTTATCAAATTCAAACTTGTGCTTCAGTACTACAGTTACTTGTCAATTTTTTATGATTCTGAGAGAATTGGGGTGTGTGGCAGTAACATGAAAGCTCTGTAAATCTTACAAGGCTTCTTTTAGAGCCCCTTCACCCAGTTGGAGATACAACCAGCAGAGTATTTCCCACAGTCGAGTCCAAACTGTGATGTATATTATGAAAAATGTATTGTGAGCTAGTTTGTGACCTGAGTGACCTTGCCTGTTTGTGCTGTACCTTCCCTGATTTATCACAGTATTGGATTGTGAGTTGGACCATGGCCTGGTGTGCTGGGACCTAGATATGCCTATTGATCTGCAGCAATCTTGCTACATTGCCCCAGTGATAAACGTCCCCATGTGTTTTCATTTAAAATGTTCTCATTCTGTGTCTTGCAGGTTATAATACACGATCAACACAGAAAAGGTTTGACTCTATAGCCAACGGGATCGCGAGGACTTGATTACAGTCGCTCTAAGCCTGAGAGTTTGTTTGTGCGGCTGCCCCCTCCCCCCAGCTCCGTTGCTTACCTGGCATCACCCGTGCCACCTACACTACAGTGAAGGAAAGCCCTGGGTGCCATCTTGCAGCTTCCCGGTACAAGCGTTTCTTCTGGAATTACGTCATTTCTGATTAGGTAAGCCCATTACTCAATCACAAGACTAATTGTTTCGTGCATACAATGAGGGGGAAAATATGTCATTATAAATTAAGGGAGGCTTTTGTGTACCACTCACAGTAAGGTCACAGTACACAGAATATCGTAGGATGCATGTTTTGCCCACCAAGTTGGAGGTTAAGCTGTGCATGTTAATTAAAAAGGGCACTGAACTCAATGAATGCTTTCTACTCGTTATTGAAGGCTCACCTGTTCTTAAAAATCTGCCAAAATGATTCCCAATGGATATCTGATGTTTGAGGACGAGAGCTTCTTGGATTCCACCGTTGCCAAGATGAATGCCCTTCGAAAGAGTGGCCAGTTCTGCGATGTCAGACTTCAGGTAGACAAATCTCTTTGCCTCTTCAGATCCTTGTCCTGTCTGTGTCTGTCTAGAGTGGGAGTTAAAGATGAATTTAAAATGTTTTTGCTTTATTTAAAAGACGCATCTTGTCTTTCTTCATATAGTTGGAAATGAGAAGCCATTTGGAGTTACATAAATGACACTGTTGTGATGTGTCTCACATTCTTATAGACAAACGATGTGAAACCTAAGCATAGCAGAGATCAGGGCAGCTTGAAGACAAAACAGCACCTGCGTGCTTGTCATTTCCGAAACACCAGAAATTCATTTCGCATCCTCTAGCTAACCCTCTAATAATACAAAGTCATATGTAAAGGATTTTAAGCTGAGTCACACCTGCATTGTGAATCAGTGTGAGACAAGAGGTAATATAAGTGGTAGTGCTAGTTTGATAGACTAAATTCCGGAAACTCAGTGGCTGTAAGCCAAATGGCTTCCGTAACTGGTGAATGAAACGCTATACAGAAGAAAAATCTGGCAGGCTAAAGGGTATTTGTCCCAGTTTCTAGTAGAGTGGGTACAGTAACACATGCCTTAAGCTCAGCCTTAATTAAAAAAATCCACCATACAGAAGCCTCAAATCTCTCTGAAGTACAAAATAATTATTTGTCTTTCTGGCCTAAAAGAAGGAATGCTCTTTTCGGTGTATGTGGTCGGAATGCCGTCTGCTTCTGACTTGCATCACAATTAGGCCTTGGGCCTTTAACTCGCTTTAACCTAAGCTGAAACGTCTGTTTTTGTGTAATGATAATGATGGCCATTATCCACCCAAACATGTCAGTTGCCTGAAGTGAAGCTCTGGGTGTGACTTGTTGGTGACCCTCTGCTCTTTGACCTCTTCAGGTGTGTGGTCACGAGCTGATGGCACACCGCGCAGTGCTGGCTTGTTGCAGCCCGTACCTGTTTGAGATCTTTAACAGTGACTTGGAGCCTCACGGTATCTCCCATGTGAAGTTTGAAGATCTTGACCCTGAAGCTGTGGAGATCCTTCTCAACTACGCCTACACTGCCCAGTAAGTTCAGTCAGACATTCCCGATCCATGCCAAATGTTGTCCTGCTGCTGTAGCAAGGCTGGTATTTTTTTATAGGTACCCATAATGTGGAGCTTTTCAAACTCTGAAGTTTTCTAATTGCTTGTGCACTTTTTTCAAAGGTTGAAGGCAGATAAGGAGTTGGTTAAGGAGGTGTACTCAGCAGCCAAAAGGCTCAAGATGGAAAGAGTGAAACAGGTAAAGATTAAAACTACATTTTTAAAAAAAATATTTAATAGGATGCCATTTAGTAGATGTTCACTGTGATTGACAAGAACAGATTCGAGATCTATACTCCTACTCTGAGAAGCTTCATGAATGACTTCTGGAGACACAGTTTGGTGTTTTCCTAAACCAAAAACACCTGCTGTTTCAATGCAAATTCCTGTGTGCCAGAGATTCTGATTGAATTATGTGTGGTCATGTTTATAGATATGCGGTGACTACCTGCTCTCCAAGATGGACTCCCAGAACGCCATCTCCTATCGCAACTTTGCTAGCAGCATGGGAGACGCCCGTCTTCTAGCTAAGATTGACTGCTACATCCAGGAGCATCTTTTGGAGGTATCGGAGCAGGACGACTTCCTCAAACTGCCCCGCTTAAAGGTGAGTTCCCCGGCAGGTCTTGGGACACCTTATGTTTTGATATGACTGATTGATATGTAATGATTAATTATGTGTGCAGTTGGAGGTGATGCTGGAGGATCACCTTACCTTGCCCAGTAATGGGAAGCTGTACTCCAAGGTGATCAGCTGGGTGCAGCGCAGTCTGTGGGAGAACGGGGAGCCGCTGGAGAGACTGATGGAGGAGGTCAGTACTGTGCTCCTCTGTGAGCCTCCTGTCTTCTTCACCCCCCACCCCCCCACCCCCGCAGTTTTTTTTTAAACCCACTATATTTCCCACTCCTCCATTCAGTGATTCAACAGGTCTATATACACAAGCTCGCACTCAGCCCATGGGCAAGATGGTTTTGTTTGTCTTCCATTTTTTTTTGTTGTTCCTCTCGTTTCCCTCACCACAAACTCCCCTCCCCCAGGTTTTTAAGAGTATATATTTTGCAGTAGGTACAGTGCGGGGCTGTTGTGCACTCTGCAAAGCCGAGAGATTAGTCCAGGTGAGCAGAACTCTAAAGCCGCCTGTACAGTAACCGTCACTGCAACCGCTCCTTTCCAAACTGACAGTGAGCCTTTTTGCTGTCACACTGATGTCTCTCTCTTTCCTGGGCAGGTGTGTGTGTGCGCGTGTGAGCATGTGTGTGTAGGCTATGGACATTAGGACTAACAGCTCTTCCTCCCCGTTGATTTGTTTCTCTTTAGGTTTATTAGAGCAAACAACTACAGGACTCTGAGCAGACTGAAGAAGCCACGGCTGGGGCCACCAGGGTAATGAGTCAGAGAAAAAGAGAAAGGAGGGGGAAAAAAGACAGAGGAGCCACAGCCAAAGGAGTGCTGAGCTCCCATCTGTCGATGCAACCCACTCACATGTGCACAAATAACGCTTTCAGCACACAAGTTCAAACTAGCCTCGAGGATCTCAAAATTACCAAAACATACCCATTTAAGCAAAAACCAAGCCCAATTTCAGTGATCACGATTGGCATACTGAGACTTTTCAGAAAAGATGTTTGTATATTGTAAGTTGTAATTAAATTAATCATCATGAACTATTGTATGAATGTACAACAGATGAATAACTCAGAAACTGATGTTCCTCTACCAAAAGCCATTAGACCAAATCATGTCTGGTAGAGGAGAATTTTTACATATGGCTGGATTCATAATGTGAGGCACATTTCAGGCTCTTTGAATTAGGCTTTGGACACAGTTCTTCACTATTACTTGACTTGTGTAATACCTCTTCTGTTTTCAGTTCTGTTCTGGTTGGATCTACTTTTAGTTCCTTTTATTTATAGCTGTTTTTGTCATTTATTTGGATGACTGTTGAAATGATAAATTTAGCTCAAGAAGAAGCACAAAAGCCTTGCCCTGTGCCCAAAGCAGACTCTTGAATGAGCTGTTAAAGCAATCTGTAAAACTGCTTAAATCTCCCTGGAATGTGTGTGATGTTACCTCAGCCTAACTAACCTCCTCAGCCAAGAAGATGGCCAGCTGCAGCGAAGGCCTGCTCCATGGTGACAACGAAAAGCGGACCTGCTTTCTCTTGTTTCCTCTTCAAACTTAACAAATAGTTCCTGGGTTGTGACGATGCCAACAGTATTTGAGCGTCTGCAGCACTGAAGGCAGCCTTGGGAGTACCCACAGAAGACGACTTTCCTTTTTTTCCCCCCCTTTTTTTCTTTGTGTCATCCTGCTTCCAAACCCTGCCTGAACAGAAGGCACATTGTGTTTGCAGTCTTAAAAGAGGCTTTCTCACCAGCGTCTAGCAGCCTGGCAGCAAGCTTGCGACATCTCCCCTCTCCTCCCCACTCTCTTCCCTCCCCTGTCCCGTGTTGCCGGGTGCCCTGTTGCCATGGAGACAGCCACATGGGTTCTTGTGTCGCTGTGTGTCTTGCAGGTGCAAACGCTGTACTACTCGGCCGATCACAAGCTGCTCGATGGGGGCCTGCTTGAGGGCCAGGCTGAGGTGTTTGGCGCTGAGGATGACCACATTCAGTTTGTGCAGGTACACAACCAGCACCAAGCCCCTGCCAGGCTGGACCGCAAGCCTGTTAGTCCTGCTCCGTTAGCCCTGCTGCTCACTATAGCAAGCGCTGACACTAGAGCGCTGTATTTTAGCTTGGAGTAAAACGAGTAGGATAGAGCAGCTGCTTCGTGGTGCAGGCCTTTTGAAGCCACTGACCACCTTTTTTGTACAAGAGCGTGAATGATCGCTCTAATGTAAGTGTGTGTGTGCGTGTGGCATCGAGTTGATGTGTTGTAGTGCTGCTTACAGCGTGTATGTACACTAGTGTTCATGCTACAGGCTTTCTTTTTCTGCTGGGTCCAGAGTATGATTTGCGACCAGCATTAGCCCAGAGAATATTTAGCTTTTTAGTGTGGGGGTCTTGTGTGTGTTTGAGAGATTGTGTGCTTCGGCCGGGTGTCTGTAGCTGCACTGTGCCTTTTCAGAAGAAGCCACCGCGCGAGAACGTTCACAGGCAGCTGAGCACCAGCTCATCCGGCAGCCTCTCCCCCGGCTCGGTCAAGCAGCCCTGCAAGCAGGAGTGGAAGTACATTGCCTCTGAGAAGACCACCAGTAAGTATCCTGCTGAAGAATGTGGTCAGAACACAGGGTGTTTGCTTTTCAGAAATTAACAGGAACTCCTGTCTTTTACAAGAGTAGGTGACCATAAAAAAAGCTACTTTTGCTAATGAATTAAGATTAATAGAAGCAGAAGACATCATGCAATAAGATTGTTAATCTTCATTCTTTTAAGTGGTCTTTCCATAGTTGACCTGCCCATGATTCCATCACAACCACCAGAGACCATTAACCCAGACCCCAGGAGAGTGTAGAAGGGAGGCCTGTTGTCGTTGCTCTTTAACATTACCAGCTTACTCTTGTTCCATCTCTTATAGACAGTACCTACCTGTGTCTGGCGGTGCTGAACGGCGTACTGTGTGTGATCTTCCTACATGGGCGGAGCAGTCCCCAGACCTCACCCTCAGCCACCCCCTGCCTGCAGAAGAGCCTTAGCTTTGAGGCTCAGTCTCTGGAAGAAGAACAAGAGAGGCTCCTGGCTCCTATGCAATACGCTCGCTCTGGTTTGGGCACCGCTGCCCTCAGTGGGCAACTCATTGCTGCAGGTCAGTACATATGAGATGATGAATTCTGCAAGAGAAGCCATAGAGTTGGTCTTGGATGTCATGAGTGCTGAGCAGAAGTCTGATTCTGTTCCATTCCTCAGGTGGTTATAACCGTGAAGAGTGTCTAAGGACTGTGGAATGTTACGATCTGAAGACTGACAGCTGGAGTTTCATTGCTCCAATGAGGACACCGCGGGCTCGCTTTCAGATGGCTGTGCTCATGGTATGTATCCTCCCTTTGAAATAATCATTCTCAACAGTGTGGTAGACTCTGTTCATAAATTACTTATTCCTCGACCAACCAGGGTCAGCTTTATGTAATGGGTGGCTCCAATGGCCATTCTGATGAGCTGAGCTGTGGGGAGGTATACAACCCAAGCACAGATGAATGGACTCAAGTGCCAGAGCTCCGGACCAATCGCTGCAATGCAGGTGCGAGGATTAGAGAACATCATAACACAGAGCTTTGTTTGGCATGTCATCATGTAATTATCGAGAAATAGCACAGCTGGTTTAAATGTGCTTGCATATTTATTTGATTGGTTGGTCTAGGCGTTTGCTCTCTGAACAACAAACTGTATGTTGTTGGGGGATCGGATCCTTGCGGACAGAAGAGCTTGAAGAACTGTGATGCTTTTGATCCCGTGACTAAGGAGTGGACCAGCTGTGGCCCATTAAACATCAGTGAGTGTCTGTTTTACACATTGTAACTTCAGACATTTTAGCTTCCAGCAATAGTTGAATTGATCCTCAAGGATAGATGGCTCTTGTCTAAAGTGTTACGTATATCTCTAGGGAGGCATCAGGCAGCCGTGTGCGAGTTGGACGGTTTCATGTATGTCATTGGTGGAGCAGAGTCATGGAACTGTCTGAACAGTGTGGAACGCTACAATCCCGAGAACAACACCTGGACCCTCACTGCCCCCATGAACGTGGCTCGTCGAGGGGCTGGTGTGGGCATCTATGCAGGTAAGTTGGATAAGAGAGAGCCTTTTCCAGTCTTAAAATGTCAAACTGGCTCCCAGTTTTCAGTCCTGGGAGGATACCTATATTATTTAGTTCCAGCATAGAGGTTATTTGGAACTCCCAAACCATATAATGACTTCCATATTCCAGTTCGTTTTTTTTTTGTTTTTTTTTCTCTAACCTAGTTCTCAGTAAAAGATCAGGGGGTTTCAATTACTAAGTTTGGGTGATCTTGTAGGCTCTAAGCATGGGGTAACAGATATGAAATTGAGGGCTGCAGTGTTAACAGAAGTTGCTGTGTAAAAGTGGAAGCAAGACCATGATCAAATCAGAAGACAAGCAACATGTAAGGAATGTTTGTTGATTGCAAGTGGGACAGGCTTGAGCTTATTCTCAAATTCCCTCCCAGGAAAGCTGTTTGTGGTGGGTGGATTCGATGGCTCCCATGCCTTGCGGTGTGTGGAGGTTTACGACCCTGCCCGGAATGAGTGGAAGATGCTGGGAAGCATGAACTCGGCACGTAGCAACGCAGGCGTGGCTGTGCTGGGCAACCTGATCTTTGCTGTGGGTGGCTTTGATGGCAATGATTTCCTCAACACCATGGAAGCATATGACCCGGAGCTGGATGAATGGAGTGCCTGCGCTGAGGCTTTCATCAGCACCTGAGTACTGGTGGGAGCTTGAGCACAGGGACGGGGAGCTATGGGGGGTGGGGGTAGCAAGGGAGGGTCGGGTGAAAACTCTCTCTCAAACTAACAGGCTTAGTGACGTAATCGTGCTTCGTGATGTGTATGTGAGCGGGTCAGAGATGGGCTTGGCTGTGGGGGGTTATGGGGGTCTTCAGTGAAGACTGACTCATTACAGTGCAAATGGGTGGGCTTGGGAGGGTTTCAAGTTCATTGGGGGTTGCAGAAAGCAACTTAAAGCTTTTGCATATTGCATACAATATTTTGTGTTGTACATATTGTCATTTCTTTTCAAACTGTTTTTGCTTTAATTTACAAAGAATGCCAACATTTATTGCACATTGAACTTTTTTGTTTTTTGATTTAGAAAAGTTTGGATTTTTAGCATTTGGGATTTCCAGCAAAGATACATGGAGTTTCTGATCACCTTGAGTGGTAGTAACCAAGTTAGTCCTTGTGCAAGGATATATTGTTAGCAGGATTAATTGGTTGAACTTATTACAGTAATAGGGTTGCATTAAAAAATTTTCTTTGATTTGATACTGATGCTCTGTGGTTATATGAAAGCCTTATTCAACAAATGATCACTTGCATAGCTTTTCTTTTAGCATTACACATGGTGTGGGACTGCTTTACCAGTCTTTAATGATGGCCTTTTTTATATTTTTGATACACTGCTGATTAACCTATAGCTAGTTAGGAGCTAGAAGACGCACATAACTCCTGAGTTATGAACCTTAATCAGTGCCAGTTTAGTTATAAAAAAATGTATACACAAGCACACTTTGACCATATTTCAATGTTCCTGCTAACTAGAATATTTTGTTATTGCAGTTTTGACTAACTCATTACTGGTATTTTTCTTTTTCTGAATACCTTGTTTTTTTAAATCTTTCTTCTAAATTTGAAATATTCTCCAACCTTTTGTTTTCACATTAGACTAAATAGGGGGAAATGAAATTCTGTATCCCATTTGTTACAAACTGATATTTCTTAACTAATAAATCATTTCAACATGTGAATCCATGTACTGTTGTGATCTCTAAAAAAATATTTACTTTTTTTAATCACTACCACAGCCTAGTAATTATGACAAGGCTTTGTTATGATGACTTTGGGGTTTGACAATTTGGAAAAGACTGCAACTATTCAGCTTGTTCAAACTGCAATCTTTTGTTAAACTAAGTGGGTGACAAGCATTTTAAAAGGTACTCTAGTGCCTGTGTTTTAACTCTGCTGAGATTACTGTAATCTGGTCCGTGTAGGCAGTTTATCTTGCATTGGGGTTGTGGAATCAGTAGATGAGATGAATGGACAAAGCCAGTCATATTTTCCATTGCTGAGAGAGGACACTAGACAAGGGCCAACTAAGAAATTATCACTATTTTATATGACAATTTTATCATTGTTTTAACAAGGTTACTCTTCACTGAAGGTCTTAAGGTTGTGTGTATTTGTGAAAACTGAAACCTATACAAACATTTACAAGGGATTTTTCAAATAAGTCTGTTGGAGGCATTCTGAGGAGAAATAACCTTAATACTGAAAGCACATTTGGCTTTCACTGGAATAAGCATTTCCAAATGTTTCTCAGGATTGTGTATCTACATTGTAGGCTTACAAATACTGCTTTTATTTTTCTGACACATTTTTCTGATGCCAAAGTACCCGTCCACACACATTTTCATATGTTTTAATGATTTACTTATATCAACCCTCTGTAAGATGCAGTGGCAGACAGGAAGTAGGTCATGGGGTTCAAAAGGAATTAGGAGGCCATTTCCCAAGTTGACTAAATTTGAGCCAAATGCAAGGGCAGTGTGTCAAAACTAACAATGTTCAACTGAATATGTGGTCATTACTGACATAAATACGCCTCAGTACGTCTGAAAGTATTCCCATCTCCAGTTCTGCTGTCCACTGCACTTTTTTTTTATCCTGTTCCAAAACATTGGATTCAGCGCAAGTACCTGATAAACACAATGTGACAAAAGAGAAAATACAAAAGTTGGAAAGTACTACTGTATTTAGTGCAAGAGAAAATTATTGAAAGCTCCCACTTCAAAATTGCTGTTATGTGGAAAGTGGTTAAATTGCATACATTTTCCAAAGAAATCAGTCATTCACTTTACAAACTAATATCTGGCAATGGAAACTGCATAGTGATTTCTCCTTCAGCCCTAACAACTCTTGCACTTTCGCCCTGTGAGCCTATTGGCGTACACTGACTAGGGCACAGCGCAGGACATCTAAAGTCAAATGCAGTCCAAGCTAAATCCTGTGCTGACCTCATTGTAGTTACGTCAGATGCAGGCAACTTTATCCTGCATGTGTTAACGATAGTAGGTATAATCTTCAGGAGCTACCGTCACCTCTCCTGATCCTTTTAGAACTGGCAGTGGTGCCGTCGTCTACGTATTGGGCTCGGCGCCCAAGCCAGGATCCAGACAGTGAGCACACAAAGGACAGGACATGACTCATGAGAAACTGAAGTTTTCTTTTAAAGCATATACACAATCTGAAATATGTTCATTTTAAACAAATGTCTTTACAGTATAAAATACAAAATAAAATTATTTGTACAGTACAAAACAGTGGATAGCTCCAACTTTTTACACGATGAAAATTTTTCATTAAGCAATTTACTTGTGTATACATGGGCGAAGAGTATCTTTGATGTTTGATGTCTGGTCAGCTTTACTGGCTCAAGGGAAAAAAAGAGAACTGGCTCTATGCATGACTGCATATCAGTTATTGACATCCCTGAAATGAACAGCCCTTCTGGGCATCATTATACCATCATCCTTTTTGATGATCTAATAGGGAGGGACAGAGCCTCATGAGGTAATGCCTCTATTCTAATCTTTGCTTTAGTATGTGACAAGACACTTCTCAGGGATCCAGGAGATCATAGTTATGGGTTTTGGAGATTAGCAGGACAAAAATAATGTAGGTGCTCAAACAGCTGCTTACGGATCTCAAATAAACAGACAAAATAATCTGATCTAAACATGAATCACCCAACACAAACTTCAGAGGAGCATCGTATTTGAAGATGAACAAATATGCAAGGAACCTCAACACAACTCAGCTACATAAACACATACAAAGCCTTGAATGGCTTCAGTGGTTTCTGACAATCCACGACTTTAAAGGCAAAACCGAGCAGATTCTTTCTGATCAGATTGTCAGAAACATTGACAAGACAGAAACAGCGACCAGAAACAGCACACACCCCCCACCCCACCCCCCGCAATCACAAGAGTCTAAGTACTCTCTTAGAACTGTATATCACACCTGCTTACTATGAGGTAGCTCATAGCTATGAGGTAGACTGACAGCTTATTTACACTGTGGATATGCATAAACATAACAAATATAATTAACAAGAGAATACATGTGCAGTACCATTCAGTATATTTGAGTTTTAATACCAGTGCATCTAATTATTTATATGTCTAAGCTCAAATTCTAATTTGTTTTAAATTGTTTTAAAAAGTTCCATTTAATTCTAACACATATGGGAGTAATATAATCAGTGCTGTTCATGTAGACCATGGATC
Organism: Hydrocynus forskahlii; assembly: GCA_037974365.1. Taxonomy (NCBI): domain Eukaryota; kingdom Metazoa; phylum Chordata; class Actinopteri; order Characiformes; family Alestidae; genus Hydrocynus; species Hydrocynus forskahlii. The sequence goes on from JBBPCX010000160.1 coordinate 18,855,845, forward strand.
AAGATACAGTTTCCCACAAAGAAAACAAACCACCTCAAAAGGATAAAGCTGGATTTAGAACAGCATAAAATGTTAACTTAGATTAACTGAGATGGCTTTGGTATAAAATAGAGGTGCAAGAAGATCGTAAGGATTTGATTCTGGTCCAGTACATAGACAATCTCCATCAGTCCAACCAAAAATGAAACATACATCTGGTCCAGCGTAATGAGGACATTATCAGGTTGTCAGTGTAGCTTGGATGTAGTTGATTACCAGGTTTAGGTGCTGCTTCCACTCTGACTACAAACAGCAGCTGCACAGTGATCCAGATTGGTTCTTAGCTCCATCAGCTGGGCTCCTCCTACACACAGCCTTTCCCTAGAATGAACAAGCACATACACACAGAAATGTACTAAGAATATTGCAGAGGTTAAAGCTGCAACCTGCAGTTTCATAACTGCTAGGAATCTGGGCTTTCTAAGTATTTTAGAGGCATTTGTACTGGTGATGACAATCTGATGCTTACATCATGCGGTGATTAAACATTTCAGCAGGGCCCAATTAAACGCGCAGATTTCACCTTAGAGCACTCTAGTTCAGCCTGAATGAGTGCATTTGAACTTTTGCCTGAATCGTGGCGAAAGTACATTTCAGAGTCGAATGAAATCAGACTGAGGATTCCACGTGAGAATGTTCAACTTCTATGCTTCTATAAATGAGAGCAGTAGGCCACAACAAATGGGCTAATATTCATTGTCCTCCTGGATATTGTACAGTGAGACTGTAGTCTGAAGGTACGTCATGAAGCATTCCTGATGTTATCCAAGCCCAGCTGAACGGATATGAACTATATCCCCCAGCTCTCTACCACACGATCGTGATTTGCAAATGACTTCCACTCTACACTGCAAGCTACAAAACAGGAAGCAAATCACACGTACACCGGAAGTGGCTGATGGCCAAAACAGGGTAAAACTTCCGCACAGAGTCTGCAGAGAATCATTAAAGAGTCGGCAGTGAACAGAAAAGTACACACTGATATGCAACCAGATATTAAAACCACCGACAGGTGAAATGAATAACACTGAGGATCTCGTGACAATGCATCTGTCACTGCAGGTGAAATATTAGGCAGCATGTGAACAGTCAAGCTGATGTGCTGGAAGCAGGACCAAAGTATAATGAGCTGAGCTTTGACTAGGGCCAAATAGTGATGACTTGAATATTTGGTCTTTCTCCAAACGACAGGTCTTGTGGAGTGTTCCCCGAATGCAGGGGTTAGTACCTAGCAAAAGTGGTCCAGGGAAGGTCATCCAGTGAACCAGCGACAGGATCATAGGTGCCCACAGCTTGCTGATGCATGAGGGATGCAAAGGGTTTAGTGATTCCTGACTGGTGCATTAAGAGATGTTTACTGACATTCACTGAATTTCAGCAAATATTCTGTCTAGCTAAACAGATCTTCCTACAAAGCCTAGATCTACATGATTTCTTTTTACTTCCTGAATACAGAGAATTTTTTTCCATTCCCAAAATCAAAACATCTGGAATGGAATCTATCCAACAAGTCAACAATGTTAACCAAAAACAAAACAAAAAACAGGTAAGGATTAAAAACTTTCTCCAAATGCAGTCTTAGACCTGCAGGCTAGCTCCTCTTGCTAACACTGAGCTTCAGAGAAGGCCTTTACTCCCCCCAACCCCCACCTCCCAGTCTGTTGGTGCTTGTTTGTTTATAGCCTCCATTGCTTTTGTTCACTGTTGAATGTTACATAACGGCCAAAAAATGAAATTCATGTGCACATCCGCCCCCAATGCCCACCCTCTCTGCCTCTCTCTCTTCCACTCTGCTGTATGCTTGTTTATGTAATGTTGCACAGAAAATAAGGGCAGGCTGAAACATGGCTGGCAGACTGACCGTGACTGGGTTTGAAGACTTGTAACACATGCACACCATAAACCACAGCAGCAACATGTTTGTGTAAGAGGGGAACAGATACATACTTGGTATTTATAAACTGATGTTTTTGATGGTCTTTGCATTTGCAAAAGAAATGTATTACACGACCTAATTTCATGGAACGCGTCTTCAGAACTCCATCATTTACCATCTGCTGAGATATACTGTGCCTGATTCCAATGTTTATGATCTCCTTTTCTTTAGAAAATAAAGTAACACCAAAAAAGTAGATACGACGTCTTGTTCTAACAGCAATGAAATGTAATTATGGCTCTTACATCCGTATACAATTGCCAGAAGCTGTGCAGAGCACAATGGGCACTTCTTTGTGTGCCTGCTGAGGCTACATACCAACAAAGTCATGAAGTGACAGAATGTGTGACGATGGCAGCAAAACAAATTCCTCACTCAAACAGACGACAATCTGCAAGAATCTCCTCCTGGAACCCTCTGGTAGTTTCCAAGTGACTGATAACACCCCCCGGATCTCACTATACCACAGGGGCACAGCAGAAGAGAAATAACACCAAATTTATATCAAGGTATAGGACTCATCGAGACCGAAGGTGAGCACCATGGACCCTATTGCCAAAGGGTGACTGTCACTCTACAGTACAATGAAAAGATGCTGGTGTACACATATCACCTCACCAGTACCAATCAAGAAAAGTCACAAAGTCTAGGGTCTCACCCATATTCAGGCAGCACAGGCTGAAAATGAAGAACGTTACTTGAACGCATACATCCTAGTACTAGCCAAGAAAACCCTTTAGTCCCCTGTGGGGGTAAATCTACAGTAGATCCTGGTTGTAGAATTTCATGCGGCAGCTGAACTCTGCATTTCTCCATTCAAGGCTGTCGGAAAGGTTAGCATCTGAACTTGCAACAGGAAAAAACATGAATTTGTACACTGAACTGCTTTCTCCCGCAGTGCTGGACTATAAAATAAAGGTGTTAAACCTATACATGGGCGCCAGAACTTTTCAAAATCATTCGTTTCCCGCCCCCCCCCACTTTTAGTTTCCCAGACAACGGCCGAGACTCTCAACACGTGTAACCACCCCCTCCAACAAGAGTTATCTGAGCAGGTATGTTGCCACTCAGGCAGTCCTTGAAGTACAAACTCTTGCCAGAGTTACTGAGCTGTGTGAAAGCAATCCCAACTGTCAACCTGTGTCACTGGAAGAAGAAAGAGGTCGTCTTGTGTTCAAGCAGGGTATTTGTATTACTGGCTTCATCACTCATCAGGAGTTGTAAGATCTTGACATACACACAGGTGTACAAGGACACTCACTGTGTTATCTACCCTTCTGGCAGAAAGGAAAAAGAAAATATTGCTGTTTTCTTTTTCCCCCATTACTCCTTGAAATAAAACTACTGTTGGAGCTGTGGATAATATACTTGCTTACAAGAATTCCGATATATTCTAACTATATTCTAATTCATTTAGTATTTGCATGACAGTGCCACAAAGTACTGTATAATATGACAAGTAACATTCACATACTAGTTTCGGGATGGAATGCTCATTTAACTCTAAAAGGTTCCAAAAGTAGCTACAGCAACCCCAATTAAACCAATGAGACAAAAATATTATACACCGTCATTTATTTACTGAGGACATTGATCCTACATTACGTATCTTTGAGCAAAAGCATGTGAAACTCTACAATTATCAGTTAATTTGAAGGTGAAATTACAGTTGAGTGTTTTCAATACATTTAGTTAAAGAACAGGGTGTATCTTCACAACACTTTGTGTAAGTGTTTCAGTGTGAAAATCAAAGGAAGTTTTCTTAGAAAGTCAAAAAAAGACAGCAGAGTTGCAAACAGTAGGCCACTGTTCTTCCAAAGTACCATACCACCTGTCTACAGTTTGCTAAAGATCACAAACAATTTGCTGACATAAGAAACCAAAATAGTACTTTTTGGTTTAAGTGAGAAACGATATGTTCGGAGATAGAAAAAACAATGCATTTCGCCATAAAATTTGAACCCCCCAAGGTAGTGGTGTTATGGTTTGGACCTGTTTTGCTGCAAAGCCAGGAGAGCTTTCCATAATTGATGGAACAAAGAATTCTGAATAACACCAGCAAATTAAAAAAAAGGAAAATGCATGAACTGTCCATGAACTGGATCTCAAGACAAAGTGAGTCACGGAGAAAGACAATGAACCTAAGCACCCCTATCTACCAATCTACCAAATGATGTTTAAGGAAGAATAAAGCTACATGTTTTGGACTGGTCAAGTCAAAGTCCTGTCAAAGAGCTGAAACTGTTCTGAATGTAGAAATGGGATAAAAATCTGACAGCTGCTGTGCAGGACTGACCAACAGTTACAGAAGAAACATTAAGTTGCAGTTACTGCTGTACAAGGGAATCACACCAGATACTGACAGCAAAGGTTTTTTGCCACTCACACATTTCATTTTGGATAAGTTCTCTCAATAAGTAAGTGTACTATTTTTGTATATTAATTTAAATGGGCTCTTAATTGAATTAAGGGAGAGATCAAATAATGAAGATTGCAAACAAAATGATGCTTCTATTTTCATTCAACACAAAATTAGCACGTTTTTAGGTTTTAGCCATCCAACCAGAGAAATAAATCTAAAAATCAGGTAATCAGGTAAAATCAGGTAACTAGGCAGCCAGGGAACTATGATGCTAACTTTAATTATACAATCCTCTTCTAATGAGTCATTTCTGTCATTATCAAGTCAAGTCAAGTCAAGTATGTTTTATTTGTCATTTCTGCCGTGTACACAGAACATAGTAAAAATGAAACAACATTCCCCCGGGACCATGGTGCAACACAAGAACAGAACAGAACCGAACTAAGACCACAAGTGCAAACAGGACAAAGAGCTCAAAAAAGAACAAGAGCAACAATAACAACTAGATAAGACAAGACAAGACAACATTCAGTACGATTAACAACAGCTACACTGAGGATAAATACAGTATTTGACCGGTTCTGTATTTTAGCAGCAAAGATGTGCAAAGTT